>OX579660.1:12842074-14042074 GCA_951230895.1 Carpatolechia fugitivella
GGCCTTATTAAAGCGGAATTTTACTAAAAGTTATTTAAACCTGAATATCTCATTTTTATAGGGTGCGATTTTTTCGGTCCCATATAATGAAATGTTACGCATGTTACACTCTTCCAAATGTGTTATGCCGCTATTTTGGGGGCAGCTTTGTTTACGTGAAATTGGACAAAAGTTTTAAAAACCTGAATATCTCAATTTCATAGGGTGCGATTTTTTCGGTCCCATATAATGAAATGTTATGCACGTTACACTCTTCCAAATGTGCTATGTGGCTATTGTAGGGGCGGCTTATTTAAGCGGAATTTGACTAAAAGTTATATAAAGCTGAATATCTCATTTTAATAGAGTGCGATTTTTTCGATCCGATATAATGAAATGTTACGCATGTTACACTCTTTTAAATGTGCTATGTGGCTATTGTAGGGGCAGCCTTATTTACGCGGAAATCATCAAAAAGTTTTATAAACCTGAATATCTCATTTTTATAGGGTGCGATTTTTCGGTCCTATATAATGAAATGTTACGCACGTTACATTCTTCCAAATGTGCTATGTAGCTATTGTGGGGGTGGCCTTATTTAAGCAGAATTTGACAAAAAGTTTTAAAAACCTGAATATCTCATTTTCATAAGGTGCGATTTCTTCGGTCCCATATTATGAAATGTTACGCATGTTACACTCTTTCAAATGTGCTATGAGGCTATTGTGGGGGCGGCCTTATTTACGCGGAAATTGTCAAAAAGTTTTATAAACCTGAATATCACGTTTTCATAGGGTGCGATTTTTTCGGTCCCATATAATGAAATGTTACGCATATTACATTTTTTCAAAAGTGCTATGTGGCTATTGTGGGGGCGGCCTTATTTAAGCGGAATTTGACTAAAAGTTATACAAAGCTGAATATCTCATTTTTATAGGGTACGATTTTTTCGGGCCCATATAATGAAATGTTACGCACGTTACATTCTTCCAAATGTGCTATGTGGCTATTGTGGGGGTGGCCTTATTTAAGCAGAATTTGACAAAAAGTTTTAAAAACCTGAATATCTCATTTTCATAGGGGCTCATTTAGGGTGCGATTTTTTCGGTCCCATATAATGAAATATTACACATGTTACACTCTACCAAATGTGTTATGTGGCTATTGTGGGGGCGGCCTTATTTACGCGGAAACCGTCAAATAGTTTTATAAACCTGAATATCTCATTTTTATAGGGTGCGATTTTTTCGGTTCTATATAATGAAATGTTCCATTTTTAACGCTCTTTCAAACGTGCTATGTGTCTACTCTGGGGGTGGACGTTTTTAATTTTTGGACCAATTTGCCCACTCTCTTTTAAAGCAGCAACAGCAACGGTCAGTACTGATATTCATAGTAAGTGTTGAAAGTTGGATCTTTTATCGGTCAGAAACCCCGCCAAGGGGCTCGAGCCTACACTGTATTACAGCGATTAGAACCACGCTGGACCACGCGCTGGACAGGAGCTAGATTTTTCTATATTTTATGGACTTTTCTATATGGCCCGCTCTTGAAAAGTAATGTGGAGGGGCGAGCCATGTTATAGTAATTTATCCAGTAGCGAGGAATATATCGTAACACAAATAATTTTAAAGCAATTTAAGAAAGTTGTGCTTTCTTGCAGCAATTAGAACTTCTATAGAACTTGGTACCCATGGAAGAACTCACACCTTTTATTGGCGAAGCCCTTACTTGAACTTAGCACCCATTCACATATATGTTTTTGGTAGGATCATGTTTACTTATGCCAACTATTTATATTTGTATACCCAAGTCATGTGACTGAGTGTTTACTGAAATAAGATCGTGGCTACACGGACGGAGAAGAAATATAAATTGTTAAATAGGTAAAGGAAATCGATAGATGCAAAAGTAACGAAACGAAGCTATAAACTTAGTAAAATGATTGTAATTTGTAAGTATTGTAAATGATTGTAAAAATTCACCATTGTTTCATTATTGTTTATGATTGATTTGTGTGTCTGAATTATTTTAATTTCTAGTTTTTGCATGCCATTAATGGTATAACATGTAGATCTAATTGTTGTGTAATATCTTTTGTGGTAAAAAATGTTTTAGCAAATAAATTTATTCTATTCTATTCTATTCACTATAATTCTTATTAAAAATACGTTTTAATTGAATACAATAAAATAGAAATAAAATAGTTGTTCAGATCAGTTTTTGATATAGAAATTTTCTTTTTGACTTTTCATTTATTTATAGTAAGTTTAGTTGAAACGTAAATATTCCTGGATTTAGAAGGTTATTTACATTTTCCACCTTTAAACATTATATATGTCATTATTATTTATTTAAAACGGGAACACTCACGTATAAATAAAATCACGTATCGTTCAATAATAGTAGTAGAGAGATATAACAGTAGCTTATGTGAACGTCACCTAAGGAACTATCGTATATTTAGTTGGACATATTAAGTGGCTTGACTACAGACTCACGAATGGCTGAAGTTCATAGTAACCAAAACTAATAGCTATTATCTGCAAGATTTAACGTGAACTTGTCTATTTCATAGTTGCCAATTGCAGACTATCAGGAGATAGTTTTCATCAATAATTTTCCTCAATGATTTATTGGTTTCTAAAACGGTTTTGAAGAATCAAGTATTTTGTTTCAGGATTTGTTGTTTAGAACCAAGTGCCGATGATAGAAGTTACTCTTGTCAATAAGATCCTAAGCCTACAAGAGGATTTTTTAAATATGAGGTAAGTTTTGCTTCTTTTTCTTTTTTTGAATTAATGGAATTGTTAAATGTTGATGGATGTAAATATAATCTTCGTGAACATGCCCAACAGATTCACCAATCGTAATAAATAATAGAGTTCTTTTACAAAAAATATCCATATTGTCTTATTTACATTTTCTAACTTTCAGAGCTTTATATTTACTCGTATTGACATACTTTACCCTGGCAAGATCAAATGAAATTGATATAATAACTAACAACTGGAGAGAACGAAGACAAGTGAACTCACTTCCGCTAATATATCCTTATGGAGCAACATACAAGGTAAGTAAATCGTTAAATCATCATCATCATCAACAGCTCATATACTTACGTCCCCAATCGTTAAATAATTCTTTATAAATCTATAAAACACACTGCTACCCAGCTACCCAGAAGCAGAAGTGGAAAGTTGAATGTGGACAGCGTAGGACCAGTCATGGTGGACATCATTGTAGGAGGCCCTTTGTCAAGCAGTGGACGTCTTTCAGCTGAAGTTATGATGATAATAGAATGAGAACCATTTCAATAAGTATCGTCACTGCTTAGCATATTACTCGTAGGCACCACAACTCAAGACGACAATGCCACGCAACAAAAACACAACCAAAATTTTATTCATTTTATACTTTTTACAGCTGCTTGTAGGCTTCAGCCTGCCAGTACCGATGAAGGACAAGATTAGCCTGGCTTTTGCCGTAAACTTCCAGTACCAATACGTGCAGTTCCAGAACATAACACAGCTGTCACAATACTATTCCTTCAAGACTGTTTCAAGAGAAAACAGAGAAGCTACGACCAGGGCGAAAAGGAATGAGAGAATCACTTTCTACAAGGTTATGGAAGACTTATTGACGAAGTGAGTAGTTTTTATGGATTAGAAAATAGCTCTTAAATAAATGGACCACAAAGTAGGTAAAGCGGCGCGGGGCCGCAGACAGAGAGTCCACTCAGAAAACCTCGCGGACAACTGCCATTTCTGGCACACATACATAGGCGTTGCCACGCAGTTCCCAAACAGTGCTCCATAGCGTTTGCCCAAAGAGTTTGTCACAATCGCAAACTCAAATTAAAAACTCCAAGCTAGTTATTTTTACCCTTGTTTTCCTATGTACTATCTGTGAGTGCTAGCGTTCGCCACGTAGTTTTGTCAAAACTGAGAAACAATACAGTAGCAAACTAGCAACTAACCAAGTGAGTCTGGCAAGATGACGTAATTATTTTTGAAAAGGTGAGAGCGGTCCTTCTGTAACCCTTTTAATTTTGTGCTTGAACGCAGGCGGGGGCGCCACGTCAAAAAGAGACGACAAGTGTTTTAGTTTCTTTTTTTGCCACGTTCATTAAAAGCCTTGTCGCACTATATCAAAAAATATTTTTACAGATGTCAAACCATACTTTACTTTCCATTGCTTTAGAGGTCCTCTGTATAATTTCTTTTTGTAAAAAATAAAATTGTTAATTATTTTTCGTTCAAATAGAAACGATATTTCAATACTAGATTGACATTTCAAATAATGAAAAAGAAGAAAAGAAATGCAGGATAAAGGAAACTTGCCGAGTAGTCGACTAACAACCATTTAGCTAATAGAATAAGGTTTAGCTTTACTTGGATTGGTCAACCAGAAAATTGCTTTTAGGAGTTATTTACTTACCTAGAGTTTTACGATTTCAATTGAGATTGCACCTGAGCCTTGTGGTTACAGGGAAACATTTATTATAAATGCCATTGATACTTACTTAGGTTACAAAGTTTATAATATGCCAAATAATATGCTATGTTAAAATTTGGGATCAATTTGATCGAAAACATTACCTAATCGGTTATTTGGAAAAGGCCGTACACTTAATTAAGTATTTTTTCCTTTCCTATTTGACTACGAGGTGGCCACAAGTGCGATAGAAGCGCCCTCATTTTTTCCAAACTCTTTTGCCAAGCTGTAAGGATTCTAAACATTTAGAAGTTATGGTGAAATAAAGAACACATTACATTTCTTTTTTGGGCGGTCATATAAAATCATACACTTCTGCCCTCTTCGAAGTAAATGAAAAGTGAATGAATGAATGAATGAAATATACTTTATTGCACACAGACAGAAACATACAGTTATTAATTACACAAGTAAAAATAGTACAATTGGCGGCCTTATTGCTAAGGTAGCCATTTCTTCCAGGCAACCGGGACAAGTGACAGCGACGCAAGTGACTTGTTTCCTTTTCAAATTCAAAGAATATAAGATGCAAAACAGAAGAGGCGTGAGTGAATGGCCTTTACCTTTCACATATTTAATGTAAGACATTATTTGCCTAATATAAAGAAAACTTTTTGTGATTCCAGAAAAGGCGTAGACGGTCGGGAGTGCGTGCTGCGCGCGATTTGTGAAGCTGCGCAATATCCAGTCGAAGAAGAGGGTTTATTTGGCGAGATCATGCACATATTGCTCACGTAAGTAATCGGGTAGTCAGTATATAACGTATTGCTTTAATTCAAGAAAAAAAAGATCGTTTTTACCTGATCCCGATCGTTGTTGCCCGTCATATAATTATCTAAATGTCCACTTACTGTTTAATAAAAAAACACTTTTTCTTGCAATCCCAAATGATGATAATAATAATAATTATGTTCTTACCTTACATTATAACAGTCGTTAAAATTCTTGTCAGCTACCCTGACCATTGACTTGTCTAAATATTAAATAAAAAACATAAAGCATTTTCTTGGAGTTAAACAAGGAGCCGAATTGGGTCATATTTTACTTTTAACGCATATTAATGACTTGAGCGAAAATTTAATGTTTATACAAAAAACATTGAAATTAAAAGTGCAGCGATGATGATGAAAATGCCTTCGTTTTGCCATACACCTGTGCCAAGTCATGTGGCCTCTAAGTGAGCCACTCGGAATTTCCCCGCGGGCCGTATAAGTGCCGTCTAGCGCTATTTATCTCAATCCTGCATTCCGGACAGGGCGAGATTAATCGTCTCGTGTGCACGCCACGGAAAAGTAGTTACGTAAATACCTTTTTTAATTTCCTTCTATCTTAATAGAAATCTAGTACAATATCGCCAGCATCAATGATTTCAGATTCAATCGTACGTTCATTTGTGTATTTCAAAGAATGTCTTGGGTATTGTAAAGTTTGTTGTGTTTCCTGAACTATTTTCGTGTTCATATTGTATACAAAAACAATAATTATTTGTTAGTTTTGAATTCCTAAACCATTCATCTGATTGCAATAAAACTTTAGTAAATTGTTTTGAAAAACTAGGGAAGGATTCCGAAAAAAAAGTTTTGCATGCAACGCATACTAGACGCAGCTTACAAAAATCGTGAATTAATGAAACTAAATTGGTACAAGAGAAGCTCGTTATCAAACTATCTGACTACTATAATTTCGTATTTAATGTCCTATTGTTTATCAATTTTATTTTCAACTGCAGCTTTAAAAGTTGGACACTGTCCAAAATTTTAAGGCCGTTTACGTCTACGGTTCTAGATCAATTTAAAGCCGTAATAGAAATCGTACGTTTGTTTTTTTGGTTCGCGGCTCCTTAACCTAGAGGCCTAGATGGTAATATGCCTACCTACGAATCACAGAGTCACGAGTTTTAATTCCGCCCAGGCTGTGGCCCAGGGCAAACATTCGTGTAAAGAGCACTTGTGTTTGCCTTGTGTCTGAATGTTCTTTATTATTATATCAGTATGTATTTCAGCTGTCTGAGATTGGGATCAAGAAGAGGTGTTTAAGATGTCGCTACATATTTGTGTTCTATCTATTTACAGTCCCGACTACGGCCACACACCTTTCAACGACTTAGATCCGGACTGGGAAAACGCCATAATGTTGTACAAAGATGCAGCAACAGCAGGGAGGCAAATGTTCGATTGCCCATCGATCTATAGCGGATGCCCTGAGGGCCAAGGAGTGATGGAATTGGTGACTAAGCTGCGAGATGAATGAAGGCATGCCTCATCATCTCAGCTGAAATACATCCAATAAAAACGACTTCAAAGATATCTACAATGATCGCTTCAGTATTATTCTCATCCAGGGCCCTCTTGCGACTTTCATCAAAGTTTAAAAAAATGGCTATACTTTAAAATTTTGTCTTAGGTATCCATCTATTTTATTGATTTTATTTATTTTATAAAAAATACTTGAACGAAAGTTACGGTTTGCTTTTCACATTCTACAAACACCCTTACACTGCAAACTTTTCTCATCTCCTGTCTTCTCAATATCCACTCTCAGCAAAATAACGCCTGATTCAATGTAATACATTTATCCAACGGCGCTCAATAACCGGTACAATAAAAGTGTCGTACAAAGGATGAGTTTGCTCAGCAAGGGGCACGTCTTAGCAAATGAAGTGGGTCTCGTGCGAGGTGCAAGTCACGTGCTAGCTATCGCCGTTAAGGGTCCTTTGTTAGCTCGAAACACGTTTCATCTAATTACACTTCTATTTTGAGATGGGTTCGTTCTTCACTCATTTTGATCGTTGATAGGATTCACAAGTTAGCTTTTGCTGTTGAGGATCCTTTACTAGCTTAAAACATGTTTCATCTAATTACACTTCATCTATTTTGAGATGGGTTCTCTCTTCACTCATTTTGATAATTGATAGGACTCACATGCTGGCTATCGCTGTTGAGGGACTCTTGTTCACTCGAAACACGTTTTCTTCGGTCTCACTTAACTCGTACAATGACTTGTTCACTCATTTTGATCGTTGATAAGATGTACAAGCTGGCTACCGCTGTAGAGGGTCTCTTGATCGAAACATGTTTCGACTAAATTATACTATGACAGTTTTGAGGTTTGTCTTCACTCAAGACTACAAGCTAGCTGTTGCTGTTGAGAGTCTTTTACAAGCTCAAAACACATTTCATCTTATAACACTATGTCTGTTTAGAAATGAGTCTTCTTCACTCATTTTCATCGTTAATAGGATTCACAAGCTAGCTTTTGGTGTTGAGGGTCCTTTGCCAGCTCGAAACACGTTTTGTCTAATTCTATTTCAACAATTAAATTGTAGGATGGTTCATCACTGGATGGATGTTTGTTTTGTCTGTCTAGTTACGCAATTTTAAAATTTATTTTACACTAAATACTTATGTTTTAACATTTAGTATATTACATAAAAAAAAGTTTCCTCAATACATGAAATGCAATATTGAGCAAAAGTAGTTCAGGATCAGTTAAACAGCGTTGGACGAAAAGGTGTTTTCAAATATTTTGCAATCAGAATAGTGACCGACCTGAATTACCTAACAGGAAAAAGAAATAAAAACGAAATTCAATTTTGTCCGTCAGTCAAGTAATACAAAAATATCGAACACATATTTTTTAGTTTAACAAATTAACAAAAAAATACTTAGTTAAACCGCATTAAAGTTGGAGAGTGGGGGCTCACTACGTCACAACAAAATATAAAATTGACTCAAGCGTGACGTCATACGCTTTTTCAATTCAACATATCTCCGTATTTTTTTTATTACGCAATAAAAGAAAAAATACGGGTCCAATACTTTTTAATAATCTGCTTGATAGATAGTGAAAAAAAAAGTAGTCATCATCCCTATTGTCCGTATTTTCATTCGCCCAATGGTAAGTTATCGGCGATTATTCAAGTAACGTTAGACTAAATGTGTTTCGTAGTATTTTTTGGACACCGCTCCTGTGAGGTATTTACATCGTCTCGGTAAACACCATCGGTTCAATGTTTGTCTAAGATAAAAAGTAGAGGAAAGATAGTGGTAGTAGTAGTACCTAGTAAGTAAGGTTTTCTAATAAATAAAACAAGTATAAATGCAATTAATTCTACGGAGCAACCAAAGGTCTTATAAACACTTTTAGGTGTCGTGGTAATAACCCGGTAGATATGTGTGTTATTAACTAAAGGTCTTGTCAAGTGACAGTAAGTGGTTTTTATTGAAAGCTTTTCGATATTTCAAAGGTAAGCAGAAAACCAGTACGCCTATAGGACTTACAACACTTACAGGATGTTTACCGAGTCTAACGCCAATCTAACAGTAAAAATTTCGGTGTATAATTGGTTCTTCAATTTCGATGACTTTCGTAGAATAACGAATAAAGTATATTTAATCTAATTTGACTTATCATGTGTCCGATCATCCAAAATTAGGGTATACTCGAGCCGTTCGGTGGATAGACGTGACGTGAGCCGATGAAGACTCTTGGTTTTAATTAAACTATGAGTAAACAAACATAAATGATCAGTACTTCGCTTAAAATATAGATAGGTAATATCGAATATCGAATCACGAACCCACGGTCCTGTAACGTTCGAGCAAACAATTGCGGGTGAAATAAATTGGAACAGTATTTAGATGTGGTTTCCTGTTGATTGGAATGGAACTGAAACAGCATTTCAAATGACATAGGTTTGATAGTTATAGTAGATGAAGGAAATGGATGGATGCTACTAAAACTGTTGGTTGTTATTGATGGAGAGTAAAATTTTCAAATCGATGGTGTAAGGGCGTTTGTGCACTACACGGAATTTTACCGTCCGGCTGTCCAATTGGTTTTTTTTTTATGGTTTGTCATATTGGACCGTAAAAAATCGGACTGCCGCCGCTAGTGCACAAACGCCCTAACGGGAAGCAAACTCCCCAAAACGTACTAAATTATGTGTTTACGACGGATAAATCCATGATAAATAAAATCCATGATCCATGATTTTTCTTTACCTATCTGAAATCAATTTATGCATGGGACTGCTCAAATTAGAAATACGAATCTGGAATACGAGGAATCCGGAACGAATCAGATTTTCGTGTTACGGTCCAGACAGACGTATGTGAGTGAGTGAATGAGAGTGCGTGAGTTTAGGTGAAATCGACTTATGATCAGAAGCTAGCTAGCACATACGGCTGGACACTTCAGCGCCTTTATTCCATATCGATGCATGGTCTGGCTGCTGTACGTCTATTCGTCACCCTTAGGGGGCCCGGAGACGGTCAAACGGTTTGATTCAAACACGTTAAGTTTGGTTTGACTCAAACCATTTTGATCGTTTACAAAGGTGGTTTGAACGGTTTGTCAAACATTTACGTGTTTGAAGCATGTTTGATGCAATTTCATATTTTTGTTGTGTTTGACGCGTCAGAAGTGTTTGACAAATCAGACTGCGCAGAGCCGTTTGACAAACCAAGGTTTCAGTCAAACCGTTTGACCGTCTCCGGGGCCCTTTACAGCGGAGGAAAAAATCGCACAGTTTGCTCGCGATCTGAATGTAAGTAGTTCTGATGTAGGAATACTTTCACTCAAATTCGTGTCCGCTATATCAATATATCTGTACCCGCTATGGTATCACTCTGGTACGAATAGCGATTAGTCCGTCCTTAAAAAAAAATACTTTCACCACTGATGCTTTCCTGAAAGAGATCGTGCGCGGAGTACGTCTGTGTTTTTTTTTTTTTGTGACTTTGGCCAATCCACAATGGTCCCGTGATATTAACTGGGTTGATAATGAGAAAACGATGTTCAACATTCAGCGAATTAAAATTTTAAAACCACGAATCTAAGTAGCGGAGTTATTAATATTATGAAAGCACTTTTTAAATCTGCTGCAAAAATGTTTCTCGCAAACATGGCGGCCTTTGCATTTCAAATGTTGTTTTGATTAACATTAAAATATTTATGAATTATGTACATCCATTACTTTTTTACACAAAGTAAAATGTAAGTAATATTTTTTGCACTTTGCTGTCTGTTTATACATGTTACGATTTTTGTTTAAATAGCAGAGTAGTAAGAGTGGTCGCATACAAAAACTTAAGGAGTTTTTGTTTCAGTTCATGAAACTAAACATTTTTGTTCCACAATATTTAAAGAAAAAGCTTTGTATGTATTTTATTTTTATTTTGGAAAAGTTGTAGAATCAAACTCGTTCAATTTTACTGAGCAACTAGGTTTTGCGTTATCTATTAGTCACACAACAGGACAGCAGCCAAATTTGCAAAATGAAAGAGCAACGCACCAGCCATGGGTTATCTATACTCTTTTTCTGTGATCTATACTATCTATACTATTATTATAAAGAGAGAAGTCCGTACTGACTGACTGACTGATTGACTGACTGACTCATCAACGCACAGCCGAAACTACTGAAGCTAGAAATACCAAATTTACACAGTAGGTTACATTTATGGCGTAGGCAAGCAATAAGAAGGGATTTTGGAAAATTCCCCCTCTAAGGGGGGAAAAAGGGGGATTCAAGTTTGTATGAAAGTCCGTCATTTTAAAAGTTGGGATCATGAAAATTTGGATTTAGGCTTAGATTAATAAATTATTTGATACGTGTTTTAGAATTTTATCAAATTCCCTATTTTGAGGGGGAAAGTTGGGATTAAAATGTTTGTATGGAAAGTCGGTCATTTCTAAAGGTAGGAACTTGAAAATTTGGATTTAGGCTAAGATTAATAAATATTTTAACATGTATTGAAGTATACTTTCGAAATCCCTATTTTATAGGGAAAGTAGGGATTCATGGAAAGTTTGTCATTTCTAAGGCAAGAACTTAAATTTATGATTTAGACTAAGAAAAAATAATCGTTTGACATGTTTCTCATTTTCTTGAAATCCCTATTTTGAAGGGGAAGTAGGGATAAAATTTTGTTATGGAAAGTTTGTCATTTCTAAAGGTATCCTTTAGAAATAACAAACTTGAAAATTTTAATTAAGACTGAGATTAATAAATCATTTGATACGTGTTTAAGCTTTTTACGAAATCCCTATTTTGAGGAGGAAGCAGAGATTAAATGTTTGTATGGAAAGTCTGTAATTTCTAAACGGTAAAAACTTAAAACATTGGAGTTAGACTGAGATTAATAATTCATTTGATACATGTTTTAGCATTTTATCAAATTCCCTATTTTGAGGGGGAAAGTAGGGTTAAATGTTTCTATGGAAAGTCCAGTTCTAAAGTTAGGAAATTGAAATATTTGAATTTAGGCTAAGATTAGTAAATGGTTTGACACGTCTTTTAGGATTTTTTCGAAATCCCTATTTGAAAAGGGAAGTAGGGTTTAAATTTTGTATGGAATGTCAGCCATTTTTAAAGTTAGGAACTTATAAAATTGTATAATAAGACTGAATTATTCGGTTCCAGTTCAAAAATGTTTTTGAAATCCCGACTTAAAGGGGGGACCCTTTAGGGGGGATCCTTAGAGTAGGTATGTAAAAAAATGATAAAAAACGAGCCTCCTCCATTTTGAAGTTGGTTAAAATGTGTTAAAGTATGAATTAATCTACCCGTGCGAAGCCGGGGCGGGCCGCTAGTATATATATATATATATATACATATTTTTTTTTTGTTGTCTCTCTCTTTATTATATACATTCTTTTGTTTTTGTTGTTCTTGTACTGTATCTTTGAATAAACGGTTCATCTATCTATCATATTACGAAAAATTTCGAGTCACTTTCAACCACCCCGAAAGCAAAATTTACTTCTTCAGAATTTATCTCACGAACTGTATTGACTTTAATAAAAGTGTCTTTTCTGCAACTATTTTAAATTAAAATTGTGATGTTGCAGCCCCGGGTGGGCTTGTTAGTGGCAACTCGTCAGCGTGGCTCATTAGTCGCTTCTTATATCTACTACAGGAAAATATCGTGCTATATTTTCAAAATTTTACTACTTACTGCACTAGATTTTTGCTAGTGCCATCGACCACCGGTGCAAGTCTGGTGGCGGCGGTTTTTGGACTAAATTGAGCGGAAGTAGGAAGGGGGATTTTTATAGCCTCTAGAGATAGAAGGAACAAAAGTTTATAAAGATTTTGCACGTAAAATATAAGTCAAAGTTTTATTTTTCATCCTTTTAGTAGCGAAACTCAGATCAAGTACTGAAACTTGCCTAGAAATAATTCGTTATCGTTCTCTGCTTTAAAAGTTAAAAGTTCCAGTATATCTAATTTTCCAGTATTTTAAAATCCAAAAGTAAGTTATGGCGGTAATTTCTTCACCATAAGGAGAGATCGATTTCTCAAAATTTTGCGTTGGATCGGAACCTCATATTTTTATAGAGTTGCTAAAACCGCCAAGTTTAATAAGATTTGAAAATGTAACTAAAAAAGATACCACGCTAAGTTTTGGGTAATATACGTCGTTGATACTGCCTTGATATTGTTTTGTATATTATATCACATGTAAAAAAAAACTATTTTTTTTTTATTCGCAATGTATCCAAATTCTGATTTGCTAGCTACTGGCAAAGTGTCGCATGTCTACTATTAGCGCCATTTCCTTGTTCCTAGATTAGTGCATTGTCATTTTGTCATTTGTCTAGTCAAAATGTCACATATCAAACAAACGTTAAGTCTTGATGGCGCGCACGGACGAGTTATTTTGTGTTTCTGTTTAGTTTTTTCTTCTTCCTGAAAAGTTGACCCTGTCTGACATGTGACATGTTGCAGTATCAGTTACGTATAGTCAAACCTATCCCACCTCTGATCACAAGCAACAAAAAAATACACAAATATAGCATTCTTCATTTTTTATTGGTAGCCGAGACAGACAGGCAATCACGTCAGAGGTCAGTATAGAGCGACACGTCCAGCATCGAAAGAGGGCACAGTTCGTACGATCCTTGGCAATCGTCAATAGTCACGTTATGCCATTGATCAGTCGCTGAAGACCTTTGGCTGAAAACATTAACAAGTATTACACGATTGGTGCCTTTTCACCGGATTGGATTATAAAGCCCAATAATCCAGGGTCAAGATTGAAGGATTAATAATTAAAGTATAAGAATTAATGTCGGGCCACAATGATCCGACGTTTTGCCTATACAAAACGCGTGCAAAGTATGGAAATCCTTTCCCAACGCGAAATCGCATCGACGAAGACGACGCGGCGAACGGATTTCCATACTGCGCGCGTTTTGTATAGACAAACCGTCGATCGCCATCGATCATTGTGGCCCAATCCTAAAGGTCCTCGCAGCTCGTTAGCTAAATTAAGCAAGTAACAGCTTGTGTTAAAAAGTTATAGTAGTTGTTCAAAATTTGGTCTGAAACTGTTACTGTTACTGTAACGTGTTAGATAAATAATGCTAAACCTCTCGGGCGGTGGCGCAGTCCATGAAATCGAACAACTTTTGTAGCAGATTTCAACAAAATCTCAAAAATAAAATGACTCTTCATACAAACTGATCAGCTGATTGAGTCAAATTGCAAGAAAGTTATGTTTTTTTTTTTTGGCGAAAAAAAGTTGTGGAACAAAAGTTGTTCAGTTTCATGGACTGACCTACCACCCAAGAGGTTTCGCGTTATTTCGTTATATAACACATTGTTTAAGTGATAATTTTACAAAAAAACTGTATTTACATTATTAGATAATAGCGGTCCGCCCGCGACTACGCTCGCGTTATGGATTTTGCCGTGGGAATAAGACTTTTTCCGGTAAAAAGTATTCTAAGTGTTCTTGTGTTGTTCCAGGATACAAACTATCTCTATTCCAAATTTCATCCCAATCCGTCTAGAAGTTATGGCGTGAAAGCGGAACAAACATCCAAACATCCAAATATATTTCCACATTTTTTTTGGTGTGTGTTTATTTAGATATATTAGTGTAATATGAGTTAAAATATTGATTTTTTGACACATCTGTTATGGTTTTCATCCCCCAAATCATCATCCATCCATTGCTAGCAATTCAATTAAATTTACTCTTTCTATGATTTTTGCATTTCATAACCAAACGAATCTTACCTAAAGACCATTTTTAAAATCTTGTGGTAAATCTCTCTCGGTTGGTCGAAGTCCCTCATTTCACAAATGGCCCGGCGTATGCAGTGGAATCCGTTCAGACCGTTCCTGCAAGTAATAGCATCATTGTACAGGGTGCTACCCAGTAATCTTATAAACTTGTGGTTGAATTCGGCTATTTTAAATTTTATTTATTTATTAAGCACAATAAATACATACAATACAATGATCCTTACTCGCCTCTTGGGTTTATTTGTGCTAACAGCTCGTCTTACATATATTTGTTATACATAAACAAGGAATTTATATACCTATTTATGTCACCGTAAGATTGTGAACATCGTTAGTTTTTAATCTGTCTCGTGATATTATAAACTGACGAGAAATTGAGAACTGAAACAAACAATTTAACGTATTATTTTTCGCTAGTTTTTATAAACGATGTCAAATAGTCAAATTTCTGTTATTAAAATTAAATAGTCAAATTTTTGTTTAATTATTTCTGTTGAATTATGTACTATTATTTATGTACGTGTTTTGTGTTGTGACAAATAAATGGTTCTGATTCTGAAATTGTGAAAGAATCTGCAGGGTTCATAATCTGTCCGGGTTTATAATAAGTAAAATTGTGAACCATCAATGATTGGTCGGTCTTGGTTTCCTTACTCTATGGATACAGAACGAGCTACTGCCAAAACCGAACAATCAGGAACACGGTTCACAATTTTACGGGTGATTGTATCTGATAGAATAGAATAGAATAGAAAGATAGAATAGAATAGATAGATTATGAACTCTGTAGTTTAGTTCACAATTTGACGAACTGACATCGATAGATTATGAACTATCGAGAAATAATACGTTAAATTGTAAATGGTTGGTTGCATATCACAATTTTTCGTCAGTTTATTAGTAATGTCGCTAACGACGTTCACAACCTTCCGGTGACAATATACAGTGTTAGCAAAACATGACAAAATCTCTCGGATGGTAGTCAGCCCATCGTCTCGTCATCTAACATCGTCATAAATATGCAAGATGTTATTTTAGTTATGCATATACTCACTACACAATCACCCTCCACATACACAGCACATACACCTTTATACTTACCCCCCACACCCCGAAACATATTACTATGTATATATTACTATGAATTTTATATAGAATCACTTTTTTCTTTTCTTTCTTTGTATCGAATAAAAAAAATCTTTCTCCCTACCCTTGATAAAATGTAATATGGTGATCTTCGTTATTGGCTATGTATAATTTTAATGTCACTTATTTAAGATGTGTTTATGTGCTGTGAAGTATCACTAATAAATAAATAAAATAAATAAATATTTAAAACTATTACTCTGCCACAGATTGCAGTTTAATTCCACCCTGTATGAGGTAAGAGTAGCCAGCGAACTGCAAGTTGAAAATTTGGCCGGGAAATGCCGTGGAACGATGTTTTAGTAAGTGAACGTATAATATCAGGTTAGTGAAGTTTTGGATTAACGACGGACGAATCCGCACTGAACCTGTGCTGTATAAACGCGGACCCTTAGCTCAAAACACACTGACAGCCTCCGTGGCCGAGTGGTCGAGATTTCGACGACCATTACGGAGGTTCCGGGTTCGATTCCAGGTGGGGACACTGTCAAGCAAAAATCTCTTTGTGATACTTGCCCCAGTTTGGTTAGGACATTGCAGGCTGAATTACCTGATAGTCCGAAAAGAAAGATGATTCCGTGCTTCGGAAGGCATGTCAAGCCATTGGTCCCGGCTATTAACTAGTCGTTACGCAAGCCAAGTCAGTGGCCTTTGGCGGCTCTATAACACTGACAGCAGTACATAAATGGCGTAAATTTATTTATATTCTTCTTATCTCTGCTTCTTTATAATTATAATAATAATAATATATTTATTTCAGGAAAATTCCCATATCATTATTTTACAATTATCGTTATTTTACAAAAACATTAAAACTAAAAATAAAATCAAAATTAAATTCAAATATAAAAACAAAATTAAATTAAATTAAAATCAAAATATAAAATATCAAATTAAATTAAAAATCAGAAAATTATAATATCTAAATCATCAAAAATTAATAATACTTTAATTGTCACATTAGATAGGGTGTAACGCTGGATTGCATCAGCACCCACCTCTTCAGCATAGGGGAGTCTCACCGTTCGGACAATACACGCAGGATTCCATCAGTGCTACCCAGAAGGCGGTTCCGCAGCGATGCGCTGCATTTCCTCATTGTGGCACAGAAATTGTAAGTCCTTGCCTGTGTAAACATCGCAGACGCACTACAGAACCGCGGCAGCCCTAATAGAGCCCTGAGTGCATTGTTATATTGGACGCTCAAAGCGCTGTAGGTCCGCTGCGTAAAGTTGGTCCAAAGGCTGCACGTATAGAATGACTGGCAATAGGCCTTGAAAAGTGTCACCTTAACTTGCTCAGAACATCGCGCAACATGTTACAGCGAACCGACTGCGCTCTGCGCTCCCTCTCAATGTCCTCTGTGTTTCTCAGATCCTCAGTGACCCAATGGCCCAGATACTTAAACTTGGAAACTCTGTTCAAAGTATTATTGGCGGCAAATCAGTATAGTTCTTAGTGCCCGCCCTGAAAACCATATGCTCTGTCTTTTTGACGTTATATTTGAGCCCATGAGTCACTGAGTACTCTTCACAAATTCGCAGAAGCCTACGTAGTGCTCCCAACGAGGGGCTCAGCAGTACCATGTCATCGGCGTAGCTGAAGTTATTTATACACACTCCATCTATGGAACAGCCAACATTGGTGCTACTGAGCTCCCCGATGAGCTGGTTCATATAAAAATTGAAGAGACGAGGCGAGCTTAACCCCCCTGCCTCACCCCGCACTCCAACCCATACACGTCCGAATATGCATCCATCCATCTCACTGTGTTCTGCTGGTGACTGTACCAGTATTTAAAAATGGACACTAGCTCAGGAGGATTTATAGATTCGCAAATAATGAATTCCTTACTTTCGACTACTGCCAGTTACGGGCCACTGGATAGAGCCTAACTAAAAACCGCTTCACTTTCTCTGTGTGTATTCAAAACCCTTGTAGAACGCCGTTAGAACGTACTTCTACACAAATGATGATTATACTTACTTGTCCATCAAAATCTCGAGATTTTTATACAAACTCCTCCTGGCCAGATGATGGTACGGGTGGAATGAGTCCGGAGGATCGTCCCAGTTTATGCGATACCCATAAGCCTGAGCCACGATCTGTGAGAACTGTAGAACGTTAGCTTTGAAGTTTATACGTAGCTGAAAAAAATAAAGGTATATCAAAGATATATTATTAGCTATATTATTATTCATTCATTCATTCATTCTTGTTGTGTGTCCCAATGCTGGGAAATATCTCCCTGCCACGTTAGATGTCTTGATCTCGAGCTGAAATAAATACATAAATAAATATCTGGGGACATCTTCACACACGGTCATCTGATCCCAAACTAAGCAGAGCTTGTACGAGTACTAT
Source organism: Carpatolechia fugitivella (assembly GCA_951230895.1). Classification (NCBI taxonomy): domain Eukaryota; kingdom Metazoa; phylum Arthropoda; class Insecta; order Lepidoptera; family Gelechiidae; genus Carpatolechia; species Carpatolechia fugitivella. Next base: position 12,860,100 of record OX579660.1, read on the forward strand.
GGGTATCAGACAGCTGATATACAATACTTAAATAGATAAATACATACTTATATAGATAAACAACACCCAGACACAAGGCAAACACAAGTGCTCATCAGACGAATGGGCGAGATTTGAACCCGCGACCCTATGCTTTGCGTATTGCTTAGGCGTGCTACCAACTAGGCTACGGGGCCGTCGTCATCATCGAAATGAACCTGCAATTAAGCCTATGAGACCAACGTATACTAAGCTTTTAATTACATTTGTACCGAATTTCTTACTAGTACAAGTACATTTTATAAGTTGGTTTCTTATTGTTTAACCTGTAAAGGCTACTTAATGTTGATAATTTTCCTTTTAATTCATCATAATAAGCACTAACTACTACCATGTTTTTTTTTTATATTTCCAAATACAACGGTTTCGCTGCTAGGGGGGGGGGAGACACTTGACTTTAACAAAAATGATCACTTTAAAACGAAATATTTCTGAAACGTACACTAGCATCGAAAAATGAATTTTGCAAACCCCCATGAGTTAAAAAAAAAACAAGGAATTAGTTCTTAGTATACCTATAGTAAAAAAGACTGAAACCATACCACAGAAGAAATTAACTCAGTAAGTAGGCTACGACATCTTTAATTGAAAAGAAAAAGAAGATTCAAGATTTATCTTTAATCAAGAAGACTATCTTCCTATCTATATTTAAAGTTTACGCGTTGAGTTCTTTAAGAAGAATGTATACTTACAAAGACGTGTGTTATATTTCTAAAACTCAAGAATCTTTTCGGCCTGGAGAGCACTTGAACACTGTCGTTTGCGTCACCAAAATCCATTAACAGAAACACAATTAAGCTGATGTAACTGATCAAAGCTACTTGGTACACTTTAAACATAATGGATTCAAAAATAGAATATTTAATTTTACTACCACCTTTGTTTCTTTTTCGTTTTGTTTTATGGACAAGTTAAATTTTTGTGCCAGTGCTAATTAAAAATGTAAATAAAATGAGGCAAATGTTTCGTTTAAAAATAAAATTGAGTTCAAACAATCGTTGACTGAAAACCCAAGCCCCAAGCGTGCTTTCAATAAGTCTCTGTACCTGTTAACGTATCAAACGGAGCTTATTGATGTTATAAATTAACACTTTTTACTAGGTAGCTTCAGAACGGGTCATATGCCACATAACGGTTAAAATACAGGATGATTCTTAATTTATTTATGTAAGTAAATCTGATGTGACTATTCATAGCTATTAAATTTTAAGCCTATGAGTTACAACAGAACAATGCGTAAATGTTAGAGGTCCTAATTGTAAATGTAAAAATGCATTGTTGCTTTGCTATTTTTTTACTCATCAAAGAAGCAGCAGATCGACGAGAAAAAAACAGATGAAAACAGATGTAACAGAAAACGTGTTAGCAAAGTAAAAAAAAACAATGAAAACATACTACGAAGAAAACATATATGGCGCCGATCCCAAATGATGGGACAAAGAGCAAGCGAATGATGATGCATTTAGCAAAGTAACGCCTCTAACCTCTCGGTTTTCATACAAACTAATCAGCTGATCAAGTGAGTGTGTATAAATGTTGTTATTTTTACGAATTTTAAAAAGATGTGGAACAAAAGTTGTTCAGTTTACTGGGCTGACTTACCACCCTAGAGGTTTTGCGTAGTTTTGCTAACACATTGTGCATAAAGATTGTATTACTCGTATCAATTATATAAATTACTAGCGGTCCGCCCGCGCGGCTACGATCGCGTTTTGTAAGATTTTCCCGTGGGAATAAGATTTTTTCCCGTAAAAAGTATCCTTTGTGTTAATCCATAGTACAAACTAACTTTATACCACATCCCAATCCGTTAAGTACTTTTAGCGTGAAGGTGGAATAAACATCCAAACATCTAAACATTCAAACATCCAAATATCTAAACATCAAAATATATTTTCACATTTATAATATTAGTGTGATTACCTAAAATAAACTGGAAAACGTTGCCATTTACCAATGTTTTTGAGGGTTTAAATCTACTAGTTTTACTAATTTCAGATGTAAGTACACCGTGTAGTCTTGTAACTAATCCGTAACGGTTCATATTTATTTGTAAAACGTGATTATCGTTTTCAAGAAACGAAACCAAGTCAGGCTTTGGGTAAGTGTTATCTCAAATCTGGCATACGATACTTCTTTTTTTAAACTCGTAAAAAGAATCGTTTTATTTTTATTGTTCATTGTATTACCTACAAACGAATTTTTATAAAAAAAGAAATAAAGTCATTAAAATCCGAATTTAGCCAGCCAGTGTTTTTGACGTTTGAATTGAGAATGTTTTTTTGTTTCGCAGCCATATTTAATTTGTTATTGGTTTATGTGGTTGGGCAAGTGTTTTACGCAGACTCTGCCAATGATACAGATGTGGAAGTCCATGGAAATACTGAAATACTATCAAGAAGAAAAAGATTTCTTGTGTTTCCAGAAGGCAGTTCTTTGCAATTAGGTAAGATGTGTCTTGTTTTGATTATGTACAATTTTAAATTGATCAAAATACGTATATAGGTATATTAACAGTTTCAAGTATTTAGCATGAAGATTAATAAATTAATAATATTTGCGTACTTTAACTTAATACATGATTAGATTGATTGGTTACCGCAGCAATAAGTGACGATGAATATTATCACATCATCTACAATACCTTTGCTTATCGTCAGCCTGGCCTCTCGGATTTCATATTCGATATTTAAAAATAAACAATACCTTCCTCTTTTTTTCAGTTTTCTGCAACACGTTCCCTTCGATCAACGTCATCGGCGACATCATCCTTTTTGGATACACTGCAGCTTTAGCATACGAACTACCCCAAGATCCTTACTCTCCTTTTGACCACCACGCCGACCCGTTGCATAGAAGAGTTGACACCAAGGAGATTTTTTACCTCAATGAAAATGGACAGATTATTGACAAGAAGCCTTATCAGAAGTAAGTAATAGTAGTAGACGTCATAAAAAAAAATTAATAAGTCTTAATAATTTTTTTATTTATGGCGTTTCTAATAAAGTATTTCGCCAGTGTCAAATGGTTTTGCTAAGTAACTTGAAAAACACAGACAGCCTTAATCCTAAGACTAGAGATCTGAACTCCAGTAATTTGATTGCAAAATTACTGAAACCTCGCCTGACACTGTAGAATGCAAGCGTTTCAATTGTCCTGTTATAGTTCAGAGTTATTCACTGCATAATATACAATTTAAATTATACTATCCACTCTAATAAAAAGATTTAAAATGAAAACTGCGGTTTTGCTATGTTTAATTTTGTTCCTTTATGGACAAGTAGTAACTATAAGTCCAGCATCTCTTGCACTGTAAACTACTCTACTAACTTTACGAAACGAATTGTCAGTTATTAAATTATACGCAGACACAACGCTGACACCGGTAGCTTGTTTCAACTCCTAACTACCACCAAAACATTCCAATTTCAAACCTATCCTTTCCAGAAAGTTCATAGTGAATCCGGCCTTCGCGAAACGCAGCGTCGACTCTCACGCGAGAGGCAGTGGAACAGAATTCAAAAAGGAACAATTTAAAACGTGCAGGAAACAAATGCACGACTCGGCTACACGAGAGTTTTTGAATGGAGAACGCATGGATAAACGAAGCGTCGAATTTCACAGGACATCTCGGGCGCTGCTCTACCGAAAAATAGAAACGATGCTGCTAGGGTACGCATTTTTGGTGTTGCTTTGTTAGTCTGCATTGAAATCGAGGTGAAATCTGTGTGACGAATTCTAAAGCTTTGGATTATATATAATGCAATGGGAAAGTTTGTATACGAATTGTAATGTCATCCTACAAAATAATAAAAATACAGGATAATAAGAACCATTTTTTTATCTGGGGGCACGACAGTGCCCCCGCCAAGTCGAGCAAAAAAGCGGCACGGCCGTACCATACTTTTCTCGAAGCAGTTCAGGCCATTTTCGACCCCCCTATAACTTCGTTGTGGATAAAACTAGAAGCCTGAGTTTTCAGTAACCAAGCAGGCATTGTATAAATACGGTATATTTCAAATTTCAATCAATTTGAACCAGTAGTTTATGAATTATAACTAGTCAAAGTTTCTTAATTTTGTCACTCACTGACTGACTGACCGATCATCAAAACTCTAAGGCACTTCTAGCAGACATAGAAGCTTCAAATTTAGAATGGAATTAGTGTTTAGTGTATAAACCAAGGAAAAACTAAAACATTTTGCAATTTCGGCCCAGTTTTCTAGATACATCATTTGCTAGATAACTTTGTAATCCCATATAAATCTTGGGGCATTATATAGGATTACAAAGTTACATTTGCAGTAAATGAATCAGTGTACCTGTATAATGGAATATAATTGAATAAGAGGTGCAGGGTAGGTGTAGGGTAGGTGTAGGGTAGGTGTAGGGTAGGTGTACGGTAGGTGTTGGATAGGTGTTGGATAGGTGTTGGATAGGTGTTGGACAGGTGTTGGATAGGTGTTGGATAGGTGTAGGGTAGGTGTAGGGTAGGTGTAGAGTAGGTGTAGGGTAGGTGTAGGTTAGGTGTAGGGTAGGTGTAGGTAGGTGTAAGGTAGGTGTAAGGTAGGTGTAGGGTAGGTGTAGGGTAGGTGTAGGGTAGTTGTAGGGTAGTTGTAGGGTAGGTGTAGGGTAGTTGTAGGGTAGGTGTAGGGTAGGTATAGGGTAGGTGTAGAGTAGGTGTAGGTTAGGTGTAGGGTAGGTGTAGGGTAGGTATAGGGTAGGTGTAGGGTAGGTGTAGGGTAGGTGTAGGGTAGGTATAGGGTAGGTGTAGGGTAGGTGTAGGGTAGGTGTAGGGTAGGTATAGGGTAGGTGTAGGGTAGGTGTAGGGTAGGTGTAGGGTAGGTGTAGGGTAGGTGTAGGGTAGGTGTAGGGTAGGTGTAAGGTAGGTGGAGCGTAGGTGTGCATTTTTACATTGTGTTTTCATGCGATCTACAAAAAGAAATGAGATGCCATCAAAAACATAACTTGTAAAAAAACCAAGTCTCGCACGCAACTTAGTCTACCGTAAAAAGTTGTGAGATCCATGTAATACACGCCTGTGTATGCATGTTTCCTTGATTTGTCAAAGGCTTTTGACATGGTGTCTTATAGCCTATTATGGAAGAAAATGTATAGTACGACAATACCAAGGGAGCTTACTAGGTTATTCAAGTTTTGGTATCAAAATCAGATTAATGTGGTTCGTTGGGCAGGACAGTATTCGGAGGAATATAGAATGGAATGTGGTGTGAGACAGGGAGGACTGACCTCCCCCACATTATTTAATATGTATATTAATGGGCTTATTGAGGAGCTCAGCAGCACGGGAGTGGGCTGTTCAATAGATGGCTGTTTTGTTAATAATATTAGCTATGCTGATGATATGGTGCTGCTGAGCCCCTCAATAAGTGGTCTGCAAGCGTTGTTAAGAGTTTGTGAAGGGTACGCCGTGACCCATGGACTCAGGTACAATGTAAATAAGAGTGAATTCATGGTTTTTAAATCAGGTAACAAAACCTACTCAACTCCATCGGTCACTCTAGACGGCTCTGAACTCTTGAAAGTACCTAAGTTCAAGTACCTGGGTCACTGGGTCACGGAAAACCTTACAGATGATGTTGACATGGACAGGGAGCGCAGGGCACTGTCGGTTAGGTGTAATATGCTGGCCCGCAGGTTTGCACGTTGCTCACGTGAGGTGAAAATCACCCTTTTCAAGGCTTATTGCCAAACTCTATACACGTGCAACCTGTGGAGCAATTACACCAAAAAAGCCTATAGTGCCTTGCTCGTCCAATACAATAACGCCTTTAGGAGTCTGCTGGGGCTGCCCCGACGCTGTAGCGCCTCGGGAATGTTCGTCGCGGGAGGAACTGACGGCTTTGAGGCCGTCTTGCGCAAGCGAGTGGCATCTCTGCTGGCCAGAGTTCGGGGTGGCACTAACACTCTGCTGAAGGTAGTCGCGGACAGGATGGATAGCCCTATCCTCAAACATTGGATGTCCATCCATGTCATGGAGAATGAAAATTTTAAGTTTTACTAACATAGTTATAAGTAGGTATTTTACTAACAATATGGACTTGTAATTAGTTTACTATGTCTGAAATAAAAAATCTCTTATGTTTTAAATAAATACATAGATTGACTTGGCAATCGCATGAAAACACAATGTATCTCACAAGTAATACATTATTATATTAAATTTGATTGTTTAGTGCGATTGCCAAGTCAATCTATGTATTTATCGCATGAAAACACAATGAAAACGAATAACAGAATATTGCCAACTCAAAATTCTGATTGCTTCCAAGGAAAATAGCGTAAAAATCTAAATGTCAAATATAAAATTTAGATACAGAAATTGATGCTCATTTATTTTGAATCCAAGCCACCATGCAGTTTATTTAATGAAAAGTAATAAACATGTCCAAAGTCAATTAATTACAAAACTATTCATCCAGAAATTGTATTTGTTTACAGACTGTTCAAATCAGCTTCATTTTATTTAAATTCAAGGCAAATCACATCAAAACGTCTCGGGTTATGACGTCAAACAGTAGAGCTAAGATAATTATTTTTCATACAGTGCTAGTTAGATTAAAATTTACCTTTATTGACCTTAAAATTTAGATTTATTTGCAATTTAGAATCATACAAATCATTTGGGAATTCGTTCACTATGATCTACTGATTTCACAAATTTATTTTCCTATTTTAAGGACGTAGTTACCACTGCTTGTTTTTTATACCGTAACTGAGGATAATGATCAACCTATTAAAATAATTTAAATCAGAAAATTATAAAGAAACTAGTTTTTAACGAGACAATACTAAAAAAGAAATTGAAAGCTGAAATTATGTATGCTCCGAAATTTTTGACTGTATTTTGTTATTACAACCTATTTTGCACAAATAAAATTGCATCGTCATAATAATTATTTGAAATACAAAAAACAATAAATTGAACCTATTAAAAATACCAGCTGACCATATAAATTATTCCACATGGATATGCATAATGCGATTACCTATATTTCACAACTTTCATTACCACTTTTCTAGTCTTGGTGGCAACGGCAAAGAGTGTCTGCTGAAAACTTTGTGCCTGGTCGGGCAGATGCAGCAGCATCCTCAGGGGAGCTTCTTCCAGGAGATACTGAGAGCCATATTCACGTAAGTTGGAAAATGTCAACGCTATCATGTTTTATAAAAACTTGGGTTGCAGACCTTAAAGCTACTGTGGGTTCAATTTGTCTCCTGACTTGTTCTACACTAAGCTAGTGGCATTATACCAAAAATACAGGTAATCCCAAGAAGCTGTACAGCTCCCGGCGGTAAATAGAACACTTCGGGCTTTGGAAAATAGTAATCTGTTAGTGCTATAAGCGAGACAGATGACGCTTTGAAAGAAACAAAAAACAAACGATGTGCATTATTTTGAGAACTGTACATAATATTCTGTCCATTAAAATACTGTTTCCAAAGTTCTTGTCAGCGCTTATAGTCATATCTAGCATTAACACTTTCTTGCTGACCTTTGGCCATACGCAGTTAATATTATCGTAAAATAAAGAAGTAAAATAAACACAAAAACAATAATAAAAAAAATTGTTTCTATTGTACTTTACAGGTTACCCAAAGGCAACACTGATGATGAAGATATAAGGGAGTACGACATTGCTCATTGGTCCAAAGAATCATGCGACAAGATGTTTCCGGACTGTACGAAACCCATTAACGGTCCTGAGACAGCAACAGTTTTCTAGTTTTACCATTCATTAAGTTCGGTCAAAGTCAAAACGAACCAGTACAAAAAAGGGTCTTGCTGTGCTAGAAATACTCAGGGTGTCATGTGTCAGCTTATACTGGAAAATTATAACCAACGTTGACCGTACCAACTTTAAAATCTCATTTCATTACCTCATTTCAAGTCAAGTCAAGTCAAAATAATTTATTTCCATAGGATGTTATTACATCACTTAGATCCGTCATTACATTTTTTTGGGTGAGTTCACTAACACAATGGCGGAATCTGTGGAGAAGAGCTCACCGAAGAAACTCCACAGTCGTCGCATCTTTTGCGTTTCCTTTTTTAAATAAAAAATTAAAATATTCCAAATTAATGCTAATTAAATATCGAAAAGGCCTGCCACTCAAGCAATCTATTCCCATGGACATCTGTCCTCTAAGTAATCAGATATCCTATAGTAAGCTTTTTTATACAATTTCTGTTTTATAATTATTTTAAACTTGTCTAAAGGCAAGTTTTTAATATCAGTAGGGACCTTATTGTAATAGCGTTTAATTAGTTAAGTTGACCAAAATGTAGTGCTTGTAAAATTTTAATAATATTAAAAGAAAAACAACTGCAATGTCTTTTCTATACCTTTTCTAAGTCTACAAACTTGATCACGTGAACTCTAATTGGGTGAAAATTTACACTATGTTTTTGTTTCAAAGTAACTAAATTTAATGTTTCTTACACGTTTGACGTATGTAACTGTGAATGCGTTGACACAAGCAATGTTAATTGGTCCCACGTTTGTCGGTCTATATGCAGAGAAACGAAACAGCCCATTCTTTACTTTACCACTGTCAACTATATTACTTCCCGGTCAATATCTAAGTGCAATTAAAAAAAAAAACAAACTAAACATTTTAAGTTTAACAATGAATTGGTTTATCTACTTAGGAATATTAAGTTCAGTCACAGTCGTGACCTTACAAACGATTTCTAGTGAACTTTTAGGTGAATATACAAGTGTTAACAAAACTAAAGTCTTGGATACAAGAGTTCTGTCGAGAAGAAAAAGGTTTTTGCTGTTTCCAGATGGTAGTTCGCTACAATTAGGTAAGTAAATGAGCAAATAAGAGACAACAAACATGGCGCGTGTAACTTTACAATAACGGTACATACTTTCATGAGGCGAGGTCAATGACACGTCTACATTTGAGTTGAAGAGGTCAAACACTTTAGGTTTTATTTTTAGGTTAAGAATAAAGGATCACTAGACATTAATGCTTTATTTGACGCGTATGGACTCTTAAGTAGTCTGGTGACAAAATATCAAATACATCAAAGAACAGAGGTCGAAATATATAGAACTTACTTTTTATTACAGTATCGTTTGCGTTATTAAGTATGAAAACTTGACATAGTTCATTTATTTGTTTGGATATAAAGAACTGTTTGATCTCTTCGTGGAATCTATAAGCTACGTGCCTTTTGAAACATAGAAGATGCTCCAAGTGGATGCTTAATATTATAAAAAAACATGAAAATATTGCCGCTGTGTTGAAAAAGAACCACATTGTTTTTAACTTGTTTTTTCTTTTTAATTATTATTTTTAGTATTCTGCTGTCAAACAGCAGCTCTTATCCCGATTGGCGACATCTTCCTCTATGGTAACACGGCTGCCTTGGCATGGAACCTTCCGAAAGACCCTTCACTCCTTCTGATGTTCAAAGATGATCTCAGGGATGCCCAACGAAGACAGGATCTGAACGAAATATATTATTTAGACAGCGACGGGAGAGTTTTGGCCAAAGTGCCCTATAAGAGGTAGTGGTTTGTAACACTATGGTTAACATTACAATTATTAAATACCAACCAATCACTACCAATACCTCAACCAACCAACCAAAACCAACCAACCAACCACCTACCAACCAACCTGGCTAGCTTTTATTTACCAATTTCATAGGTTTTTTTTTCTCTTGACTCCTATTTTTTTTTCTAAATCTAAAACTAAATAGATAATCCTTATTTACAGAAAACAAATCATCAACCCAGCATTCGCGAAAAGAAGCGTAGACGAACAAAATATGACATTTAAAGAGAAACTGAAGCTAAAGATAGACAGAAAGAAGATGCACAAAGAGCAAGAGAGAAGAGAGTATCTGAAACAAGAACATATGAACGAGAAGACTGTCATGTTTCACAGGTGTAGTCGAGTTGGCTTGTACGAGAAAATAGAGAAGTTGTTTACTGCGTAAGTAACAATGTAGGTAGACTATTCTCATCGGGGATGAATCAATGAGATTATAACAACAATTTGAATGATGTCAAAACAGACGTGAAAACAATAGAAAGAAATAAAAAAAAAAAACAATTAACACAAAAAAACGTATGCTGAAATAACCAACGCTACACATTATTATAAGAAATACAAAACTCTTTACCAATATAATTCTTAGACACAATGTTTGTGAAACTTAACTTATTTTAATTCCTCTTAATTGTGATTACTATTACAGGCTAGGTAAAAATGGTCGTCAGTGCGTGTTATATAAACTTTGTGAGGCAAGACGAAGTCCCAACCAACAAGGGACTTTCCTTCAAGAGCTGGCCAGAATCATATTCACGTAAGTTAAGTCCAGATGTTAATTATTAATTAAGATATAGGATGACAAAGTACCAAAGAACGAAAGCAGTAAACCATAACGATAGAAATGACGCAAGAAAAAATAATTGTAGGTTATTCTATACATTTTTTGTAACGTAATCAAAAATATATATTTGAGTAGATGTAATGTAAATGAAGATTTTTTTCTTATTTTAATTTAAGGACTGACTGACGACTGATGACTGTAAACATTACTTATTATTAATCCTAAATTAAACTCAGAATTTAGTTCTTAGAAATTGTATCGGTAGCAGCAACCCTAAAAAATATAAACAATGGTTATTATACGTTTCAGATTACCCAAAGGAGTAGAATTTGAAAGAGAAAATCATAAAGAATACGACATTGCTCATCATCATAGCAGCGATAACGATGACTGTTCGAGACTGTATCCTGGCTGCAAGGACTTAGTGATTTCTGACGAATTGTTGTAAAACTTAATAAAATTATAAATTAAATAATTATAATAAGGTCATACGAGCTTTTTCATTTAAATAGATTCTATTTATAGAATGCATAATTATGCAAACGTTGAAATATTCAAAATAACATAAGAAAGAAGTACAAAGAAAGAGAATTAAATCGCTCAAAAGTCAGTCGGTCCGTTTTTTTTCCGGAAGAGAGGATAAAAAACCAAAACTCATCGTGCTAGATTAACCACCTACTACTACAGACTAGCAGATTGAATTGATCCAGACTTACTTTAATTGATATGAGGCAATATTTCACTGTCACGCTCTCATCCTTAATTTAAGTTCGTCAGTCCTTTTAACCTTTTAAAGATTGAAAAGGAACAGGAGATGGCCATCCTAATATTCGAGCTGTGAAACATCGAATTTGAACCTTATGGACGCGTCGATTGCACAAGTTTAGAGAGCACTTAAAACCTGCGACTTAAAAATATCTTAATTTGACAGCTATGCCCTTATTTTAGGTTACCATTCGTTCAAATTAATATCATTCGTTCATCTGAATTCATCACCTCTCTTTAAATGGTCATAAAAACGAAAAGGATAGCTGGATTTTAAAATTTCAATTACATGACTTCCCAAATCGGGACCATTGGTTCCTATTTAAATACAAAAAATATATCAAGATTGACTTTGTATATTTGATGACTTGAGATACTATACAGGTTCATGTCTTGTCTGGAAACAAAATATTATAAATTTTTCTCTTCTGTATAAAATCTGATTAAATTGAAGTTGAAACTAGAACTACAAACTGTGGACTAACGATTTAACGATTAGCAGAGTAATCTTTTCCTATTAACACTTGCACAAAATGCAAGAGTAAACGTTAATAAAGAAGTTGTAGAGGCGTTAACTTAGTAAGCTAATGAGAGCGCGCACTCGCTCTAATACTTCGTGCAAACATCCCGGTTCACTGAACACCACTGAGATTCCTACCGTTGCTGGAGAGGCGCTGACTTTCTGTGGATACGCCCTATGGCGCAATTTGTACAGAAGAGGCCTGCGAAAAAGGATTATTTATTATATTTCTTGCTAATGTGATGAACCTATTTATAAATATATAAAAAAACTATTTCGGTGATTTTATTTAGCCAGTATCCACGATCCGCGTCACATTGTTATACGGTTCATCACATTAGCAACACGTCCGCCGTCGCTCGTCTTCTTTTCTTTCTGCTAATACACATCATGCGGTAGGAATTTAAAGTGTGCAAAGGATCATAAAACTTGAGTCCGCTTAGCCTGCTAGTTTAAATATTCATATAGGTTTTTAATAAAAGGTGTAAAATACTTTCCTTATTGCTCTCGTTAAGTCAATTTTAGCCCTAACATCTTAAACACCAACAATTTCAAACAAAATTGTCTATTTCACGGCAAGCTCTCTTTGCTTTTTTCTAAGAAAAATGTACATCTGGACAAAACGTATTAAGATTTAGTTCTTTTCCTCCAAAAGCAAGGCAAATAAAGTAATAACGCTTGTTGAGACATCCACATTAATATCAACATCGGACAGTAAGTCACATGCTCACGGTGACGTCACACCTGAGTTGTCTCAGCATCCAACGCACACGCTTCAAAACAATTTTACTGGAACTCTCACGTTCGAAATACAAAATTCTATGTAAAGAAATGCGAATGTCCAGCTTTGTTATATTTCTTCTGGAATGTATGATGGTGGTTGAAAGTGGAATGAATGGTACTAAGTGCCCTAATGTGAAGACTGAGTTGAGTTTATTGAGGAAACGGAGACATGTCGCCTTTCCAGACGGCAGTAACGTGGTTGTGAGTAAGCATTGTTAATTTTTATAGATGTAAAACCAGAAGATGTAAAGTTTTTTCTGACTTTATATAAATGAAGCCTTTTTAGAATTTACGTGGATGTAGTTGCAGAAGCAGATTTAGTCTACATGTGGAGTCTGTAGACTCATTCATGTGAAAAAAATCTGCATCCTGCTCTCGCTTAGATGTAGTGAACAACTTTGTTTGAAATATAATTTATTTACATTAATCACTGTACCTATACTCGTATATTCAAAACTCGAGCTCCTCGATTGCGAAAATTGCTCGCTATGTTAAAAAATGAGGAGGTGGAGAAAAAAATCTTGTGTAATTTACAGAAGTTTTTTATTTTTACAGCTGACAGCATCCCTAGTGAAAGCGTTCATGACACACGCCCCTTCTGGGTGGAATATAGCATTAGAGCTGGACGTCTTGTATCCTTTGCCAGACTCCAGATTCACACTGGCACAGTACAGGAGGAAGCTTCACCATCGGCAGAAAAGAGAGCTGTGGGATAGGCTTAAAACTGCATTAGATTTGTGAGTAAACAATTTTTAAGTGGACATTCATTAATCCAGTGCAGCCTGTGGGCTAGATATCATCAACGGCCCGTTACAGTCCACCGCTGGACTATGAGCCTCCTCCACTTAAGTGGAGGGGTTTGCCATAATCTTCATGCTTGCGGCAGGTGGGTTGGAGATCGCAGATTAAAAGGTTACTTTATCAGAGAGCGCTGCTGCCCGTTCCCTCTTCAATGTGTAGTCCCTAAGTCGCCTCTTACGACACCCACGGGAAGAGTAGGGGTTGGTGACAAATGTATCTACCGTCACCACACGGCAAGGTATAAGCACTCATAAATCCTATAACGCTCTTCGAGTGCAATACATCAACGCGTTCAGGAAGCTGTTGGGGCTCCCTCGATTCTGCGGTGCGTCGGGATGTTCGCGGACGCGCGAGTAGACTGTTTTTACGCGACGATGCGCAAGAGGTGTGGGTCCCTGGTGCGCAGGGTGCGGGGGAGCACTAACAGTATCCTGAATATGATTGCGAACAGGCTAGACTGGAAGTACTTGAGTCATTGTTGCGTAATATCCACTGGTTTTGTAGCAGTGACATTGGTACTTTTTAACTATTATACTTTCTTACATACTTCTACTAACATAGAATAAAAGTTACTGTAAGTACTAACAAAATAATGAGTCATTGTTACTTGATTTTTTAAATAAATTATTATTATTATAGGCCATTTATTTTCGAAAATTTCTCCAATCCTGCATTTCTGCAATCCAATGTTTTTTGTAACGAGTTTTACATTCTAATGAGAAATCATTACATAAATAGCATTTGTTTGACTTTGGTTTACAAAAATCGGTACCATACAATGTATATTGTTTATGAAACACTATATAGTTTGGAGTTAGGTACGACACTCATATAAATTAAGCTTCCACTATCATCACCACTTAATTTGTGACTCATAATTAGTTGTTGTTTGTTTGTTTCAGTCAGAATTTCAACGGGCGCTCGTGCATACTGAGGAGCATTTGCGATGCCAGGATGCACCTGCTTCCACCTGGGACGTCCTTGATTCACGACATACTCAGAGCTATATTTACGTAAGTATCACAAATGTTTAAGAAGAATGTTTTCCACACGCTAGAGAGAGAAGCAATGGTCTTACACAGCTTAGTCTAAAATAACCTAATTTAAATCTTTTATACACACACAATAAGTAGCATGATTTGACAAAAGTTTCTAATGTAAAATAGGTGTTTTTTTTTTAGGAATAGCGTTCTTTAATGGGTGAAAAATCTCACTAGAAACACAGCTAGTAATAAAGATAAAGATAATGAGAGAGATAAGATAAATTTTAAAGATGATAATAAACTAATATAACTATTATAATACTTTTTGGTCAATTGAAAATGTGCAGGTGACCGCCCGTGGGGTCATGTTTCATAACGCCACCTACGCCTTACCGCAACTTGATTTATGTACAAGATGTACGGTACCTACTTCTCCCTTTTATTTAGCATTCGGAGGAATTTAGTAAGGAGTTATAAAAATGTTACCACCTACATATTTAACACGTATCATGATATATATGATAGGATACTACAGTCTACTATATCCTTGTGTGCAATAAAGTATATTCTATTCTATTCTATTCTATACTACCATCTTCCAAGATTACTGTATCTACCAAAGCAGTCAAACACCTAAAATAATTTTTAAGTTTCTAATTAGTTTGTATTGTTTTTCAGTGCACCAAGACATGAAGATGACTTCTTAGAAGAAATAAAGATGGACTACAATGAAGTCTCCAACCCTGACTTTTGCCATGAAGTAGACAACTGCCCTATTTCATTGTTAAACTTTTTAACAGAATTAAATTTGGATGAAATTTATTAAAGTATTTATTTCAACGTTATTTCTTAGATTACCTTTTAAATTTGAAGTCACCAAGATAATAGTTAGTACTAATACGGTGAAGATAAACATCATCGGGTGGAAATCTGCGAAGAAATTCTAAGGTTTTGGTCGTGAAGTCAAGTCGACTAATCCGCAATGGCAGGTCACCTTAAATTCAGTTAATAAAAAATATATTTAAATATAAGTACATCAACATCAACATCATCAACATTAACGGCCCGTTACAGTCCACTGCTGGACTATGAGCCTCCTCCACTTAAGTGGAGGGTTTTGCCATAATCTCCACGCTAGGCAGGCGGGTTGGAGATCGCAGATTAAAAGGTTACTGTATCAGAGAGCGCTGCTGCCCGTTCCCTGTTCAATGTGTAGTCTCTAAATCGCCTCTTATGACACTCACGGGAAGAGTAGGGGTTGGTGGCAAATGTATTCTACTCTGCCGTCACCACACGTCGCATAAGTATATAAGTATACAACAAGAATATAATAAAAAGATTATCTACATAATTATGAGACTACGTGATGGTCACATGAAGTTTGTGATGACTGATCTGAGCCCAAAATTTTCGAGTTACAGTTAATAAATTGTTCAGGCTATTCTAATGCTTTGACTCAAATTTCTGAGAAGAATTCTACAGAAACAGTCGCATTCTTCTCCAAATTAACACGTTAAAACGCTTTTGTTTAGTGCGGTACCGTTCAGTGCGGTTTTGTCAAGGGTATAATTGAAATAGATTTGTTGACAATTCATATTGTTTCGCTAAGTTGCTTAGTAGAGGGGCTGGTCGCTGGTTGGGGTCATCTTAAGTGACTTTGTGTTAACTTAGAGAGCTTCCGTTGTGTTCTATTTCTTCAATTAATCGTAAAGTCGAGTGGTAGTTCGTAAAATGTTCGTTTTGAAAAAATAAATTGGCTTTAGATAGTTTACAAATTATCCGTTAAAATTACTGTCTATGTAGATAATAGTAAAATGAAATTCTGCATGAAAATATGTTTACTTTTGACTGTAATTGGATTTGCAATAGCCAATGAAGAAAATAGCTCTCAATTAGTTTCCGATTCTGAAGTGTCTGGGTCTGCTAAGGTGTTGTCCAGAAAAAGAAGATATTTAATATTTCCTGATGGGAGTTCCTTTCAGTTGGGTAATATATTTCTTTCATTTTTATATGAAGTTTGAATAGTAGCTTTAAAAACTCTCCAACTGAACAAAATAGCCTCTTGTGCTAGAGATTGTTACATTTATTTATAATGACGAATACTCATTCACGATTTTAGAATGGTCTCAAAATCGTAATCCATAATAAACATTTAAAATTGTTGCTTTTAACAAATATTTGTCTTGCAGTATTTTGCGCACAAAATCAAGGTTACCTTCATGTTGGTGATATTGTCTGGTTTGGCAACACAGCTGCTTTGGCTTGGGAGTTGCCCACGGACCCGAATATTTACCAATTCTTCATCAAAAGTGAGAAGAAGTTCCTCGAAGGCAACAGAAGACAAGATACAAAGCACGTTGTTTACTTAAACGAGGATGGAAAAGTTTTATCTAAAGTGCCATATAGCAGGTGAGAAGTTTATATTCAAAATGGTCTAATCATGGATGGCTAGAATAGAATTTACTTGAAATGTAAGCAATCAGTCGAATCAGTTGAACCGTGAATGCAGTACAGGGCCTGCATTAAAAAAAATACATTTTTTTATATGTATTTTTTAAATCATGTATGAATGTTTGCCGTGCCCGTGAAATTGTCTTTAAAATCATGTATGAAGTTTAATCGCACGCTCCATTTGGGATCTGGTTGATGGGAAAAATATAAGAGGTGCGACTGAAAACCAGCGTCTGTCTCTCTCGAGATGGACATTTTGTGCTGAGTCGTTACCTTCTTAATGTTGTGCCACGTTGTATGCAACGTTGTATGGTATGCCATCATAGTGCAATAAATGTTAGCATCTTTACAGCGCTCTGATGCGTTGAACGGGTCGTAGCATCTTGCTGAGTTGGGGCCTTTTTATGGGTACTGTAGATTTAAATATTTTTTTTTTTGTTTCTAGTTTTATAACTAATCTGCTTACCCATAATAAACGTTTTTATCTATTTATCTATCTTTAGAATTTTCTATTTGTGTCCTTTATTGTAGTTTGGTGTGTACAGCGTCACAATAATCTGAATAAAGCTTTTCTATTATATTCTAATAATGAAGTTAAATCAATCTTTCTCGTCTGTTTACAATCCTCTAATTCAATCTGCCTTTAGATTTGCATATATGCGACTTCATTTTAATTAAGATTCTGCAGAATATTCAGTTCGCACTTGGGATGGTAAATTAGTTTTGCAATAGTAATAACCGATAGTATCCTATTTTTAGACAAAATCTTCTTAATTATAACGTTTTTTTTTCAGGAAGTTCATAGTAAACCCAGCCTTCGCGAAACGGAGTGTAGATACAGCGGAAGAAAGTAATGTAGTCAAGTTTATCTCTAGGAAAATAATGCATGACGCTCATAAAAACAGAGATTTAATTGAGGGGCTGGATCGGATGAGTATCCGATTTCATAGGGAAGGGAGGAAAAGTCTGTATGCAAAGGTAGAGAAGGTTTTGGAGGGGTGAGTTTTGAACTATTTATTTGGCTTCTACCTAAGAGTCTAGACCCGAATATAATCAAAGGCTTGTACCTTATTTTAAGCATAGACTACCTATATATATATACTTACGTAAATAAAATTAAAATAGCGGATATGGTCTGTGCATTGTTGAGTTTTTTGTTAGAGCGTTAAATCCACTAAATTATCCTGATTTGACTTAACAAGCACAAACGCATCTGCTGTGTATCTGGGTATCCTTTGCTACCAATCGGTAGCAAAGGATATCGCTTTAAATAAAAACTCGTAATGATCACCAAATACGTGATCTGACAATCAAGGCTGGAAACCAGTATTTTTTTAACCTGGTGAATTTCGGTTTCAAACCAGATCCCAGGCGAATCATTCGTACAGCGAAACCGACTTACGAGCGATATCGCTTCTGGGATAAACCTGGTTAATCCCAAGCAGCGCGTGACGAGTAAAGCGCGATGCTCTATCTCTTTCTTTCTTATGCATAAATTGTGAATAAATGCAGCGAAACCAGATCGAGGTCCAAAGAGTGAAGCAAATCACTCTGATATTTGAGCAGGAATCAAAATGAAAATGCTCTATGATCAGAACCGAAAAAAATACCGCTTCCTGCGAGCCGAATTGTAATGATATTTCATTTCTATTGCTATTGCTCTTCTTAAAATGTATGGACATGCGCGCAAACTGGTTTGAAAATTCAACCAGGTATTCAAGCCTTGCTGACAATAACTGCGAATAACTAAATGAACGCATACCTAAAACAAGCAAATTGGTGTTTTATATTAAAATAAAATATTAAATAATTTAAAGAGATTGAATTGCTATTTTAAAACTTATTTGTTATACAGGTTAGGTTGGAGCGGAAAACAATGCTTGCTCCGTTTGCTGTGTGAAAATGCTAGGGAAGAAAAAGCACAAAGAACATTCCTTCAGGAGATTATGAAAGCTACTTTCACGTAAGCGAGAGAACAGTTTTATTTAACTGCAATGTAGCATTGTAGGTCTAAACAGAAACAACTTTTAAATCCTCTTAGATTGTCTAGGACTTGTATTAATATGCATCTTGACGTATTTGAACTGTAGAAAAGAAAATGAATTAGAACACCAATGGTAATTTACTAGATACGTAGATTAAAGTTTTAAGTTTAGAACTTAATTAACGTATTGGTTATGATTTTAAATATGAAATTATTTTCCAATTGATTTCATGAAAGCATACCATATTATCGATTTGGTAGAAATACTGATTAAAGCCGATAAAAAAAAAGTTAGGATATAGTACGTCCGCCCGTCTAAGACCGATATCATCAAAATTTCTGGTGGTTTTCTTCATGATATTTGGAAAGAACACGCTCTCGTAATCTCATAAAGCTGAGCTGCCACAGCAGTTTTTATGGAGGGGTGAAAATCGTCAAGAATGCTCGTTAAATTATCATTTAAGTCTGAGGAACGATTTTGCTATTAACGTGTAGTCTCGATGGTCTGAGTATCGTGTATATTGTTAAGACGCAAAAAAATGGCCGAGGTAACTGTTAAGACCGCCCAAACGTCGCCATTTTTCCTCTTTAGTTATCATTCATTCAAGTCTGGTGAACAATTTTGCTATGTGTTGCCCTCGATGGACAGAGTATCGTTTATATTGACACTCATAATTAAATAGGTACTTTATAATACTCGTATGATCAAAAAATAAATATAACATCCAATTGCAGGTTTCCACGAAGTTCTGATGATGTCCACAAGGAATACGATGTGAACCATACAGCAGATGTGGACTGCGAGGCGATATATTCTGAATGCGAAGATACTCATGGAGTTCTATTTGATAAAAAAAATAAAAATTTTCATTGACTTGTCCAGATAGGTTTTATTATCATTATACCACCTGTAGCAACTGGGATAAAGGATTTGGAAAAAGTCGCAGAAAAATTTATCATGACAAAGTCAAAGTCAAAATAATTAATTTCCATAGGATGTTATTACATCACTTAGATCCGTCATTACATTTTTTTGGGTGAGTTCACTAACACAATGGCGGAATCTGTGGAGAAGAGCTCATTCTTAAACCATCCTCTTTCTATAGGATTAATAATTCTCTTCCAAATATTATTAACTTGTATTATATCTGGAATATTAATTAAAACCTATTGATTTTCATATGTTTTATTTTTAACATTTTTAGGAGGTTTATTAGTTATTTTTATTTATGTATCTAGTATTGCTTGTAATGAATTATTTTCTCCTTCATTAAAAATAAAATTATTATTTTTTAGAATAATTTTTATTAGATTTTTAATAGAAATGATATAACATAATTATGATTCTCTCGGAGCCTCACCCCTAGAGAACGCGTCCCTAGGTGGCGGATCGGGGGAAGCCTGAATCTGATGATCTATGGACTACTGTCACTGACAAAGACTACAAAATGTATTCCGTGTGTAAGAGTAACGCAAGTACCTAAGCCCCATTGATGACATAACCAATTCTTAAAGGTTATCATGACGGTGCAACTCATATAACAGAATTTTGTTCGTGATGCATTAATAAAGTAGCTGAGTAGCTAGGGTTGTCAAAGTGCGTAGTTTTTTACTAAATTAAACCTTCAACTTTAAGTGTAAAGTCTTGTTTTAACCAAATAAGAAACGTTGATTATAAATTGAGAATGTTGCAAGATTAATAAATAAAATAATAAATTTATCTATGGCTTAGTATATACACTAAGAAATTGTTATTATTACAATAGATAAACCATGAAAAAATCACGTGGCCCTTGGGGGATTAAATAAAAAGAGTTTTATTTTACATAATCCAATCCAGAAACATCTATTTTCAACGTAATTATAATGTTATAGAATAGAAACAAATATAATGTTGAACATGATCATTAAGTATTATTGTTCAAGTATTTTCAGAATTAACAACTAAAGTAGTAATCATACTTTAAGTATGAAAAGACTTTGGAGAGTTCTTGAGGGTTTCTTTTAAAGCGATGAGAAAAATATCGACTGACGGCCCTAGAGCGTAGAGTACCTAGAGAGTATTTAGCAGATCTATTCTCCATTTCAATCATAGTTTGTTCACGTTCAAAGTGTCTAATAATCTATAGAAAATTTCGTAATTTTATCCAAAAACTTCAACTGATATACTTACAGAAACTTATTTCCCCTTCGGCGGCGGGTGCGCGGATCTAATCGTAGAATTAATTCAGTTAGGCCCGGTAGGGGTCATTCTTCTCCGACGCGTTTTTCGCCCTGGCAACGTTCTGGGCCCGAGCCCGTCTCAGGGCGCCCACAGGTGCGTTGTCATAAATTGTAGAAATAGCGATTAGTCCATAAAAAAAGAAACTTATTCCTAAAATAGAGTAAACAATCAAAGAAAGTATAAAATGCGTACGAAAGTTAGATTAATAGTGTTGTTATTTATAGTACGTCAATGTGTTTCTTCATATACTGAGTGTCCAAATAAGAAAAATGACCTGAAATCTATTAGGAAGCGAAGATACGTGGCATTTACAGATGGTAGCGATGTTGTGGTGAGTTTTTAACTTTATATAATACTAGCTTTCCGCCCGCGGTTTCTCCCACGTTTAATGAATTTTCCCGTAGGAATGAAGTGCTTTCCCGCGATAATAAGTAGCCTATGTCCTATTCCAGGGCCCAACCTAAATGTGTGTCAAGTTTCATCCCAATCCGTCCAGTGGTTCAAGCGTGATTCGGCAACAAACATCCAAACTTTCGCATTTATAATATTAGTAGGACTAGCGGTCCGCTCGCAGATAAGCTCACGTTGTGTAAGATTTTCACGTGGAAATAAAAATCTTTCCTGCAAAAAGTATGTTATATGTTAATCCAGGTTACAAACTATCTCCATTTCAAATTTCAACCAAATCCGTTGAATACTTTAAGCGTGAAGGGGGAACAAACATTTTTAATATTAGTGGGAAGTGTGATGTGATGTGATGTATAATCAATTACAAAGGTACTTCAAAACTTAGTGATTTTTATTCGTCAGGCATCGCAAGGGTATATTTGTGGATTATTCTATGCTAATATACCATATTATAATACCTAGCTTTGCGATTTCCTTTGTCAGGGATGGTCTGAAAAGAAAAAATAATATAAAGATAAATAGAACTAACACCCGAATCAGAATTAATGAAATAACAATGCTGATTTATTGACCCAAAAATTAAGAAAAAAAATGCTGGAGCAGTTTTTAGAAAACGGTAGGATTGCTAGCTCTCTTCAAACCGAAATATTTTTTTAGTTTGAACAATAACTTTCTGAAGTAATACTAATTTTACAGGTACAAGCAGAAATGGCAAAGACGTTCCTAACCCACGTACCGTCAGGATGGTACATGGGCATGGCTTTGGATGCTATCTACCCTCTGCCAGACAATACTTTCATTAGCCAACATCTACGAAAGAAGCTTCATCACAAGCAGAAGAGAGATCTTTGGGATCGAGTGAAGAATGCTCTAAATTTGTAAGTTTGTATTAGTTTGTTTGTTATTTTATTTTAAGAAGCTGGACGGAACTACATTTGTATTTTATTTTACTTCGGAAGAACTTACAGCTAATTATTTACAAAATAGTATAAAAGTTACGTAATTGGATTAAATAAAAAGCCATTTAGAAGTTTTCGCCTGTAGAAACAATGAAGAGTATATAAGCCTATATAAGAAACTCAAAGAGTAATAAGAGGATTGTAATATAACAAGCCAAGTGATACTTAAATAAGAAAATAATATTTCATTCATTTATTGGTTTAAATTTGAATGAAATGATTGAAATATACTATAAATGGTTTGTGTGTGACCGTTTAAACATCAAGCTAAAAATAAACTGTTTTTTTTTTTAATTTTGATTATAAGTTGAAACTCTCGGTGGGGACATTATGAATATTAGTTTGCGATCTTGAAAAGAAAAATATTATTTTTCGATCTGAATAAAAAAAAAACCTTAATTTGCAGGCTATTCTATAAGCAAAAAACATGTAATAACTATAATCTCCTTTGTTGCAGGCACAATATGAACGGCCATGCTTGTGTGCTAAGGAGCATTTGCGAAGCTAAGATATACCTAGCGCCACCTGGCAAGTCCTTAGTCCACGATTTATTGCGAGCTATGTTTACGTAAGTATATTATATATGTCACCGTAAGATTGTAAACGCCGTTAGTTTATAAACTTACTCGCGATATTATGACCTACAGAATGACAGCCAAGAATAGCCGCGCTGGAAACGTCAAACGTTTAACCAATCAGCGTGCAAGGTGCGTTCCGTCGCATGCCAATTTTTAATCAGTTCACAATTTGACGGTTTGACATCGTAAGATTATAAACCAGCGAGAAATAATACGTTAAATTGTAAATAGTTGGTTTCAGTTCACAATTTTCCGTAAGTTCATAATATCGCGAGTAAGATTTTAAACTAACAGCGTTCACAATCTTATACAGTGACATATACACACGTTCAAAATATACTTAATTATATTAATACTAGCGGTCCGCCCGTGGCTGCGCTCGCGTTGTGTACGATTTTCCCGTGGGAATAAGACTTTTTCCGACTTTCTCCAGTGTACAAACTATCTCCATTCCAAATTTCATCCCAATCCGCTCAGTAGTTAAGGTGCGAAAACGGAACAAACGTCTAAACATCTAAACATCCAAAAATCCAACCAAATATATTTTCACATTTATAATATTAGTGTGATTATTTTGTAGCAAGTCTAAAATTCAAAGCTACAACGGTATTTATTTCAATGAAATGATGAATTTAAATCAATAAAATTCTTACTTCTTTCTTCTTCTTAAATGTATTCTTACTTCTGAATTACCTTTTCTGGAATACCTAGGATTCTTATTGCACAAGGATTCATTTTGAATTCAAATCTGAATAGATAGCGTAGATGTAGCTATTGCTTACATAATTGTATTAAGGATTGTCTACATGAGGTAAGTTCTAAAAGGTGATTAAAAGAACATTCAAATTTTTAGAACTAGATCGATATATTATGGGTTTCAATTCTATAAATTCTAAAATTGAGATTCAACTTTTCTTTATAGATAAGTATAAAGTACGAATCTTTAATACAAGGCTATAATATTCTTAACTTATAAAAAATTTAATACTCAAGGTCTAGCTAGGTTGTACCATACATCCAAATTCTAGTTAGGCATCTAGAAATGAAAACATTGAATGAAACATATACCCCGAAAAGAAAACAAAAACATTCATCAGCCCGGCTGAGAATCGAGCCTGGGACCTTCGTCACAGAAAGAAGATGCTAGGCTAAACTATCTCCTAAAATCTTGATTCAAACGTTCCTTTACACGCAGCGTTTGTTCTGAACGTTTCGTACCACGTTAATTGGCTTGTAATCCCGGCACGTGACGAACTTACGTGGTTGGATAATCCGGTTATAACCCGATTCAATGACATTGTATCATACATGGGCGACGAATAGTTTAGGTTAATTGCACGATACCGCTTCATAGGTATTCCAATTTTGAATTGAATCAAAATTAATAATAGGGGATCGGATTGTTCCTTAATTTACCATATTTTTCCTTTTTTTTTGTTTTTTTTTTTTTATATAATATAGATTAGTAGCAGACTGAATAGTTTCACCGATTCTGATTTTTCTTTACGAACGTAAAGAAAAAAACAGAATCGGTTGAAAACGAATAAACAGTGATTTTTTAATGTTTCAATATATCTGTCTCTTTCAAAAACGATTTTTTGTATGGAGATTATATGGCGTTACTAACAAATGTCGTCACAAGTGGGTATGTGCCTCTCTGTCTAATCTTGAATTTCAAACCTTTATAACTCGGCCAATTTTAGATTGAGCAAAAATTATTTTAGTGTTCGATAGGAGAAACTAAGAAGTTTTAATTTATAAAATAAAAAAATGTAGTCAGATACCCTATTTTGTCATTATAATTTTCATGTAGTATTTGTAATTTGTATTTGTGACAGTGTTGGTTTACGTCATAATGAGTATTTGACTAAAATAGAAATCAAATATATTAAAAAAAAATCGTAAGCTATCCCTTGTTTTGTATTGGAGGTTCAAATGATGATTAAAAAATATTTAATTATATAAACAAATTATTGCTTATTTTCACATAATTTTACTGCTACGCTTGCTACGCCCCGTAGTTCACTGCTACAGACGTAGTATATGGTTATTCTAATGCGTAATTATTATAAACTTATAATTCTATATGTTTTTATTACCACATACCTTCTTTTTTTCTTCACAGGGCACCCATAGAAGATAACGAGTTTGTGGAAGAAGTAGGAGACACTTATAAAGAACTTGGAGACACGAACCTTTGCGAGCGCGTACCAGAATGCCCTTTTTCTTTGATCCATTTCATTCTGGCCTTCAACAAGAAAATAAAATGATTTGAAGTTATTTAAATTTCATAAGAAATGTTTGGTAATTGTAATGTTGGAGTAAATAGATGACAAAAATGGCTACTCCACATGCGGTTATTTGATGATGTAAACGTCGTCGGAAAAAAAAAACCAAAAAATCTAAGTTATCGCCTAGCTCCGCCATTTTGAAAAATCCGATAAAAGGCACATTTCTAGCATATTAATCTTCGGTGCGTTTTTGCGCAAAAAATGCTTAATACAAGACAGATAAGATTTAATAAAAAGACGACAATTTGTACAAACTTATTAGTATACTAGCGGTTTGTACAAACTTATTAGTAGCGGATATGTGTGTAATTATTATTAACAACCGCGAAAACCGAAAAGTGTTTATAGTTTGAAAGTTTGTTACTTAAAAACCCATTTAATTTATTCAATGCAGTACAGTTAAGTCTTGTGCGGAATCTAAAATTACTATCGTTTGAAACAGACGCTAGATGGGTTTTCAACCACTACTACGGCTACAAAAAAAAAATATGTGGCTGATTCTCACTGTTGCGTTCTACTACTTTATTTAAGTTAGTCGTCCTTTTCACCTTTTAAAGATTAATAAGGGAGAGGAGATACCCATCGTCATCGAATTTGAATCTTATCGATAGCACAATTTAAGAGAACACATAAAACATCCGACTTAAAAATCTCTTAATCTGACAACTACACCCTTATCGGTTATTATTCATTTAAAATATATTCTTTCATCTGAATTCATCGCCCCTCTTTTATTGGTCCATAAAAACGAAAAGTATATCCGAACCAAAATTTGTCTTTGTATTTTTTTTTTCCTTTTTTTTTTTCTTTTATTTGGGTTAATAAACAGTGCACAATACATATAATATACCAAGGTACAAAAAAGAATAATAATTGTGGCACCAACACCATTAACCACGAATTATTATTTTATTTTAAGTGAGCACTTAATGAAAAGAACATTTCAACATTTTTAACATAAACCTAAACCTAATAATACATATTTAAAGCACATATTCTTGGAATTGCAAAACCGTGGTTCACTCAAGGCAAGAGTGAATATGCATCGTGTTCCACTTTTGACGTTGTTGTTGCTTTTCATCAGATGAGATTGTGGTGGAAGGGTGTAAAGAATGTTGTGTGGAAACTTTCTGTCCTAATGGGAATGTGTCCTTATAAGAATGAGTCCTTAAGAGAATGCGTATTTACGAGAATGTGTCCTTATGAGAATCTGTCTTGTTGAGTATCAGTCTTTATGCTTATAAAGATTCAAAAAGTTCAAAAATGTGAGTATAATTCGAGAACCTTTGGTCCCAGCCAGTATTTTCTAGTGAAATATGTTTTCATAAATCTTCTGAACGCTAAAACTGTAAGGATAAAAGCCTTTTACACCGCAACTGAAAACCTAAACTGTGCGCCAAAATAAAACTCGGTAATACCTTTCCTTCTGTATTTTAAAAATAAGATAAATTAACTTACTTACTTTGTGTGTGTGTGTGTGTGTGGGGAATATGGAATTGCTAAAACGCTTCATAGGGCAGAGTTCTCTGTCTGATAGCAGCTTAGTGTCAAAATATTAACGGACCTAACTTGTCAAAGTCAAAGTCAAATTTTTTTATTCGAATTAAGATTTTTACAAATCATTTTTCGACGTCAAATGGGAAAGATAGACTTCTTTTGTCTTGTTATGGGAAAGATAGACTTCTTTTGTCTATGCGATCATATTTATTGTTCTATGATATGATCCATCAAGCTTATGCAAAATCGATGTCTATTTTGTATATTTTTAGTATATTAGTATATTTGGCATTGGCAGGTGACGGCAGAGTAGAATACATTTGTCACCAACCCCTACTCTTCCCGTGTGGGTGTCGTAAGAGGCGACTTAGGGACTACACATTGAACTAGGAACGGGCAACAACGCTCTCTGATACAGTAACCTTTTAATCTGCGATCTCCAACCCGCCTGCCAATCGTGGAGATTATGCCAAAACCCTCCACGTATATGGAGGAGGCTCATAGTCCAGCAGTGGACTGTAACGGGCCGTTGATGTTGATGTTGACTATATTTTTTGTAGAGCGTCGGTGGTCCAGTGGCTAGGGCCGTTGCCTGCCGTCCGGGAGACGCGGATTCGAGGCCCACCACGTACCAATGTGTTTTTGAATTTCGAATTCATATGCTCGTTTATTCGACGCTCTTACGGTGAAGAAAAACATCGTGACGAAACCTGCACTCCTGCGAAGAAATTCAGAGGTTGTGTGTGAAGTAGACCAACCCGCACTGGGCCAGCGTGGTCGACTAAGGCCTAGTCGCCCTAATTCAGGATAGGCTCGAGGCCCTCGGTGGGGACGTATATGAGCTGTTGATGAGTACATTTGAAGTAACACTTTTAATTTGTAATAAATTAGTAAAAATTAATTACTTATGCACATTTGGCCTAATTTATTTTCCGAATAGCCTAATGCCAGCATTGAATCCAGATTCATTTATGCAAAAGTTGATTGAATTACGCATTGCAGTTAGTAAGTAAATAAACACAGTTTATATTTCGCTCTCGTAACAAAGCAATGACTGAATTTCCTAAACCCTAAACTCTTGGGAGACGACAAAACCTTTGAATTTTACTTTGAGAGCTGGACAGATTAAACTAAAAGCAATAATCGAAATTTAAAATAATAATATTTTGAAGCCTAAGAACTTAACTTACTTTAATCGAATTGTTCCCACGATCAGGCCTTTGTCGACCACGCTGGTCCAGTGTGGGTTGGTCGACTTCACACACAACCGTTTGAATTTCTTCACAAGAGTGTGCAGGTTTCCTCACGATGTTTTCCTTCACAGTAAAAGCGTCCAATAAATATGAATTTGAAATTCGAAAACACAATGGTACGAGGCGGGGTTTGAACCCGCGTCTCCCGAGTGGAAGACTGCGGCCCTAGCCAGAATACCACGACGCTCTCATCCTTTAAAACCCTTTTAAACCCGGAGTCCATTACAACTTAATCTCAAAATGTCCGTATCTAGATGAGTCGATGTTTTCTAAAAATCTTCAACTAAGCTGTCTTAATTTTAAATGCGACTTTGTTCTATCAATGCAGCATATTAATCGTTATGAAAAAGGTTTAATATGTTGAAAACTTATGTATACTTAATACAGCTACAAAAACTGAAGATTGTTCACGTGCCGCAAACAAAGATGTCTTACAGCCACATCCTTGAAATTACTCGCGGTAAGTACATACTTCTCTTAGTCGTTGAAACTTACAACTTACTAACTAATGGCGAGATAAAGTTTACTACACCTCTCAGTAATTAATAGTTACTACTGAAACTTGTTACGTTACCTTTATTAGTTTAAAGACTTGCATACTTGTGAGCTCATCTTTCCACTGTGTATATTTACTTGCGTCAGTGGTCTAGTGGCTAGGGCCGCTGCCTCCCGTTCGGGAGACGTGGGTTCGATCCCCGCCACGTACTAATGTGCTTTCGAATTTCGAATTCATATGTAGTACGTTTATTCGACGCACTTAGGGTGAAGGGAAACATCGTGATGAAACCTGCACACTCCTGCGAACAAATTCAAAAGTTGTGTGTGTAATCGACCAACCCGCAGCCGGCCAGCGTGGCCAACTAAGGCTTAATCGCCCTAATTCAGGGTAGGCTCGAGCCCCTCGGTGGGGAGGTATATGAGCTGTTGATGATGATGATATTTACTTGTATTATAAGTACAAAATCTTGGTCTTAGGGCCCTTATGAAGAAATAGCCTCTATCCGTGCCAAGCCGGGGCAGGCCGCTAGTGTTCAAATAACCTTAGTTTGTAATGAATCTTTTTGGCATTCGAATGAATAACCTACACCATCTGAGAGTAGGCCATCAAAATAATTAATTTGTAATAGACTGTATTTAGCCGAGTTTCAAAAGAACAAAAATAAAAATATGTGTAACTTAACCATAATAAGTAAGTAAGTATGATGTCTCAAACTAAAGTAAAATATAGAATGACATATTTATGTAAAACAGATTATTTCTGATGGGTTTGAAGTCTACCTTCGTCAAATGTTAAATAAACTGCAGGAAAATAATAAATAAAGTTAGGAATAAGTGAAGATAGGCTTAAACAAGTAAAGAAATGTTTAAAGGTTTGTAAAGTTTCTAAAACTAAACAGAAGGAAAGGTTTTTAATTTTAGTTGATTAAACAAATCTTCGAAAAGTTGATATAAAAAAAAATATAGCTAAATCAACTTAAGGCGGGGTTATGTGGAAATAGCGCCCATAGTCGCTACTTTAACGATCAAATACCAGCACTTCTATTGATTTTATAAATGTAAAAAAATATATGCTAACAGAATATATCCTTAATTAAATTTTAAATCGAGTAGTATTTTTAAATACATTATAATAATTTAAAAATAAAAAGCACAAGTTTAAAAAAAAAGCAGCAAAAAAATTTTTGACGTCCTAGATCTCGTAACTTAAAGCGATAACCATAGTTTCTTTTTTCGTAAATATAACTTGCTAATTACTGACTTAGATTTTAAATCGATCACATTTTTCATAAACTCTGCCATTTTCTGTTAATAAGCAAAAGAGTTCAAGAAAAACGAGTTTTTCGCACGATTCCTGCGCAGTGTCGGACGTAACCACCGTGAAGCATCGCACGCTAATATTAACGTTATTTCAGTAATGCGTCGGTTAAACTTTCAACTAAACCACGTTGAGTTGCTAATTTTTGCAATAACCCGGCCTTAAAACATTTTTGTGCCAACACCGCCGCCGCCGCGCCGGCCCGTTGCTGCCATCATCACATGTCTGCTACAAACGGGGCCAGGCTGGCGCTGGCGTCCGGGCGTGGGGTAAAAAACCAAATTGTCGTCCCCTATGATAGATTGGAGTAATTCCATTTGGCGCATTAGACTGGTGGCGAGGCTCCCGGAACGTGGCTGCCATTATCCGCGGTCGGTAGACAAATCACGACCATATCCAGGCTCGTAAAGTAGCACACACAACCGCTTTCGAACGTATATCCGACAAACGTGGAAGGAATGTCAATTTTTAGTAGTTCTACTCGTATAAGTGAACAATTGAAGTTTTGTAGGTGCATCAGATTGCTAGATAAAGCGAGCAAATTAAGTGAAGAATGTGACAAAAATTCTGCAAAGTAACTTTTAAACGAGAATTCCTGCATTCTTTTAACTGGATATTCCAACTCTATCTGGACTTGTTTTATTTTCTGAAATATTTTATAGTTTTACATACGCACTCATGTAAAATGATTAGCATGATTAGGGCAAACATTTGAGACATTGCAGAAAATAATCCACGTTACATTTGTTTAAAAAGAAGGAAATTGTACTAATTTTATAAACGGTTAAGTGTGTTTATACAAATTTAAATATTTTTGTGTGAATTCAGTCCTCAATCAATCAGCTTATTGCAGTCCACTGCTGGACGTAGGCCTCCCCAAGGGCACCAAAGTGCACAATCACCCACTTTTCTCATCAAGGTAACACTAGCTACCTTCTTCAGGTCATCAGTCCACCTGGCAGGGACGTTTCCCGAGACGTGGTCTCCATTTGAGAACCCATATGCTTCAACGTTCATCGGTTCTGCGACAGACGTGGCCAGTACACTGCCACTTCAGCTTGCTACACGATATCAACTACCTTGGTCCCTGACGGATGATTTCGTTTCGGATTTTATCTCGTAGCGAAATACCAAGTATAAATCTTTCCATAGCTCGCTGAGTGACATATAACCGGTTCCACGTTTCGGTTTCAGCCTAACGTTACTTTTAACATTAAATTATATAAGTATACCACGAGAAAAGATCAAATTTCCGTGTGAGCTTAGTAACAAAAATAAACATTTTTCTCTTCAATTTCAATTATTGGATTATTGTATCTGTTAAATACTGAATGTTTTTAAAATTCTATACACCATAGATATAGATAACTATGTACCTAGATAACTAGTACTTGTACAATACAAAGTAAAAAGGTTTCTATCTCTCTCTAGGTTGAAAACCTGTTTGCAAGCTGCCCTGAAAACGTTGAAATATATTATCCGCATATCACAGCAATAAGTTGCAGAGCTTGTCAGCGTTCGTCGCACCACTCAACTTCAAAAATGGAACGCAAAATAAAATGCCTCTGTTAAGTAAACGGTCTTTTTTTATTTCATTTTGGAAGCCAATAGAAGTATTAGGAATAAAAGGGTTTAAAACCGGTAAAGAAAATGCAAATATTGGTCTAGCTACAAAGTTCGAGTACTCGTAAAACTATGAAAGTAGAACTAGTCACACAACTTTGTTACTGGTAGATGATTGTAGTATTTTTACCAGTTATTTTGATTTTTAACGACTGGATAAATATAAATTTGAAGCCGATTAAACACTGGTTTTTTTTCGTCTAAGAATTTGGTCGGGATTTAAAAAAAAAATCGGTAATGAAAATTACTAATTTCCTGTCAAAAAATATCGGTTCAAAATTGTTACCGGCCGAAATATACCGGTATTCAAGCTTTACACCAATCACAGTCACGGATAATAAATTGTAACGAGACAGCTTTCGGGCGTTCAATACCAATGAAGGAGTTTGTAAATAAAGGAGTCTTTATTTATTCAGGATTTTCCAAATGTTACGTAAAATTAACTCGCGCTTTTCTGAGAAAGTATTGCTTTTGAAAGGAAAGTATTCCTTTTGAAAAGGAAAGATCTTGAGTTAACTGTTTATGTTGAAAGAATGGTAAAAAAAAACTTCTTTCCACCAGGGGATATTTTTTTTAGTAATCCCTTTTTTATGTTGGTAACTGCTAACAAAAAAGTAAGTAAGTTGCTGCTGTGTAAGTTAGGTTTCTTTTATTCAATCTTCACTTAGCTGCCGCCCTTAACTTCAAAATATCAAAATGTGGAGCACACGAACTCACCTACTTTATTTTCCGTTTCCGTCCACGTCAATTAGGGGCTTTTAGCAACATTGTCCACGCTAAAATCACGTCAGGGAATGTGAAAATTAGAGGAACCGTTGTAGACGTGACACAGTTCGTGTTTCAACCATTTTCTGTGACGCAAACTGGCTGCTTTACCTTTCAGTCTTTGTAAGGTACCACTACAGCACAAAAGAAAATAAATTCGAATAATTGGCGTTCTTTTTATTTCAAAATGGTTCTTAATTTGAATTTATTTGTTGTGCTTTTACTGGCCAGTTCTGTTTTTGAAGTAAGTTTTGGAGACACGATAGAAAGGAAATCGAGAGTGCTTTCAAGAAAAAGGAGGTATGTCACTTTTCCTGAAGGATCTAGTTTTTCGGTAAGTTTATTGTTATTACTTGTATATTTTAATAAAGATTTGAATTTGTTAACTTCTAAACTGAGTGATTGAGTGATTCTTGATAAAAAATCTCAAAAAGTAGATTCCACTTATTTTATCTTTAGATGTAAAATTTCTTATATTAACATTCCAGCCATTAGGCTTGAGTTCTCAAATATTATTACAATGAATTCTACCCAAACAACATTTGCTATTATTTACCGAACACTTTTCCTTGTAACGAACGGAACCATTGGCGTCGCAACAAACGTTGTGGTACGATTTATGAATATGGAGCAGGACGAAAGAAGGGTATAGTAGCAGGCTCGTAACATTAAATGTTATGGATTCCTAACACCTGGCCAAAATTCCCTTATTGGAGTGAGAAAGTACATTGGAACTTTCGTGTTTATTTCTGCCTTGATTTAGGCCTAACATTTCATTCTATAGAATTTAGTTGTAGTATTTTATTTTATAGTTTTTCAGCTTATAGAAATTTTTTGGCGATTATAAATAAAAACACCATTATGGCATAATAAAAATTTGCAAATACTTCCAACAAACGAATAAACTAAATAACTAAGGAACGTAGCTAGAAATAAATAAAAAATAATACTCCCATCCAAATAGCGTTAGAATATCAGTGGTATTTACACGACTGCCCAAAAAAAGGAGTGTAATGTGTTCAGGGTAAATGTATGTATGTATGTGTGTTTCTTTGTACTACCATTACTTCTAAATGCCTGAACTGATGTGTGGGGTATCGTTAGAATCCCTATATCAGCCCCAGTGACACTGGCTATATATTTTTTGTCGGCGCAGGCGTGTTTTTAATTGACCGAGCGAGCGCGAAGCGTCTCCGTTCAACTGGGCCAAAATTGCTTTTGTATGTCCATCTGTCTGTCTGTTTGTTTTCATCTACAGGTCGCGTTTCTCACCCGATTCTCGTGAAATTTTGTGAGCAGGTTCGATAAATATATAGTTTTTTTTTTGTCAAGTCAGATTTTGAAAATTAAAAAAAAAATACTCGCGAGGTCTACAGCTCACAGATCCAGTTTTTAGGTGATTATTTTAATTGACAATATGTATATATTGCAGTGTGCCGGCTGTATGACGGTGGGTCTGATTGGTCAGCCAGCTCCAACCAGCGCTCCTGGAACCTTCACCTTCGGCCTCAACTGGGGCATTGCATATGAACTGCCTAATGCTACTGAGTCGCTCAGGTAAACGAATCATCATCAAATGTCATTTCAATTCATATTTGTGACGTGAGAACTTTATGAATAAATTATGTAACTTTAGATTTATTTATGTTTTGTATGTAATGTTGCAGGTTTTACCACAAAAAATACAAGCTTAAGAAGCCAGTGATGCAAAGAAGAAACAGGCGAGAGTTGTACGAGAAGCTTGAAACAATAATCAACAAGTATGTTGCGATTTTCAGTATACCTAACTATAAATCTCCTGTAGGGTAGTTTTTTGGGACCAGTATTCTTTTTTGTTTATACTGATGACTTATTCTTATAAGTCTTGCGATATCACATACACTTTTACAAGTGCTAGATATTATTAATTTGACATACTTAAGGATTTTACTTACTTTACTTACATAATGTTTCAGCATGGGTTATAACGGCAGGGAGTGTATATTGAAGACAATTTGTGAGACAACCCAACGGCTTGTTCCACATGGGGAGAACATGATTGAAGAAATGTTCCGGACTTTATTCACGTATGTTAAGCTATCAATGTAGATTTTGAGATTAATGAATCAGACGCACTTTTGGAATCAGTATAAATGTCCACCCAAGTAACAATCAAGTTTCGAAATCACGAAGGGGTTACAATAAGATCTTTTTCGAGTTGACTTCAATCTTATATTAATATGTACCCTATTTTAGAAATATTAGCTGACTGAAAAAGGGGGATATTTATTTGAACCATACTTTTAGGGGAGGTCTTTGCCCAGCAGTGGAAAACAAAAGAGACTGTATATATAAAAATAATATTGGACTACTATGTGGGCTTCTTTCTAAACAGGTGTGAAAAACCCTTTCGGGGCATGTGTGGACATGTGTCCAGCTTCTCCGTCCAACTAGTTGAACTGTGGGCCTTTACTAAGGCCGTGATCCACTTCATAACTTGTTTGTACTATGTTTGTCCACGTATTTCTCTAACAACAAAAACTAGATAGATTGCAAACTGAAGATGTTGTCAAAATTTAATTTTATTCCATAATTTTTTTCCAGCTTACCGATATCAAAAGTCCTGCCAACAGAACCTCTGGAGCATACGATTTACGATTCAGCTCATCGCCTCGGTGTGATGCTGGAGAGTTGTGACAGGTTCAGGTGTCCTCTTTCCCTGGTGGATCTGGCCCAAGGATACTATAATGCTCCAGCACCAACTGGTGACGTTGGATTAAGTCCATGGTCTCTGTTCAATAGTAGGTTTGGGTAAATAAATTCAGGATGTCTTTTTATGGTAGCTTGTTTGTCTTCCCACCTGTATTGATTGTTTTCATAAACTGCCATTAAATGAGACTGAGTTAGAACATGGTTACAGAATTAATGCAGTACAAAATATAGCTTGGTTGTTAAAAACAAGATGAGTGCTGTTATTTTGTAGCAGACCTTAGTTAGACCTTAGAGACCAGAACAGATATATAACCCATGCAGGTAAAGAATAGATATGAAAATGGCGTCCGCTCGCATGCTATCTCGCTCACAATCTATCGCTGTCTATACTCACACAGTGAAGTACGCGCTGCAAAAAAATAATGATAATGATCAGGGGTTGGATTTAGAAACAATTGGAATCGATCGGAAGAAACTGAGCATATGGGGAGGTTCAGAGGGCTTAACTGAATCCAGCTACATCGATTTAACTTTCAGGAGACTTCGAAAATAAATTAACGTAAATATCAATTTCCTATCGCATGCCCAAACACCATGCAATGGCTCCTTATTTATTTTATTAATATTTTTTGTCATTATTATTAGTATCATTAATAATAATAATAATAAACCCGTCCCATCCCGTTTTAAATCATAATAATAAAAAAGAATAATTAATAACAAAAAAAAGTCAGTAGAAGGAAAAATAAAAATCGATTTTTGAGAACTTGTTTTGCCAACCGTACCATAAGTACCCGCCACCATTTTCATATCTATTCTTTATCTGCATTACAAAAAAATTCCGAGGTTGATTACTAAGCTAACTTACAGAAACTACCTTCTATTATTAGATTCCTGGATTAGTCGGATTGAAAACTAACTTTAACCAGTGTATTGCTATATAAAGTCAAGCTAATAACGAATTTATAAGGAGAAAAGGAGAAATTAATAAAAAGGGGGTATCTAATTTATTACAATAGGGGATCGGACTATTTTATTTTTATTATATAAATCCAAACTTCTTAGTTTCTGCTATCGAACACTAAAATAATTTTTGCTCTATCTTTAAAATTGGCCGAGAAGGTTTGAAATTCAAGATTAGACAGAGAGGCACATATCCATTGTGACGTCATTTGTTAGTAAATAATAATCTCCATACAAAAAATCTTTCGTCATATAGAAACTTTAAAAATCACTGTAAATTCTTTTTTCAACCGATTCTGTTTTTTTCTTCGCGAATCGTCTGCTACTAATCTATATATTTTAAAAATAATTAATAAAATATGGTAAATTTAGGAACAGTCCGATCCCCTATTATTTAAGTGATACAATGAAAATGCACGTCGTATTATTAACGCATAACATTTAATATTTATAGTTCATATTTATAATACATTTCAATGTTAGCAGTAAGAAGTCATGAGTGTATTCATAATAGTATGTGGTAGTGCTTGATTTAATTAATTTAACATTACAAAATGGTACTTAATCTAAAACCTTATACATTATATTTATTATTATGTATAATATTTCGCGTTCCTTATACAATAATTTGCATTTAATTCTAAGGTTTCATTTACCTATATAATTGCTTATACACTATTTATTATACAATTTCATAGATTCCGTAAATTATTGAGCTATTATGACTTAGAATGTCCTATACGAACATATTTAATATATATTAATAGCATAGTGCATAAACCTTATATATTAAGTATTTCAGTGGCCTGATACTCGAATGAACTTTATTTGGCTATTTTCTAAATCTATGTAAGATTACTATTGAAAATTTTTCATAGAAGTCTATTATTGTATTAAGTATGTAATTAGAGTACCTTAATATTAAAATTAATTTAGGAATTCCTTCTCATGTACTATCTAAAAACTATATTTGTAACATTAGTGTGGTGTTCGTTTGCAAATGCCATTTTCACTGATCTCATTCGTTGTAATGAAAATTTAAGAATGTTTTAAAACCAATAAGTATTTCGCTTTTCAAAATTGGAATCTGAAAAGGTAATTTGGAAGCTTCAAGTAGTGAAAAAAGCATAAATAATATTTCCCTGAAAATAATAGAGGACTACAATTTTATGTTTATACACCTAGGTGTAAAACTAGCTTTTGTCTTCAGCATTGCACACCCTTTAAAACTAAAAATTTCAATTTATATGTTGTACGAATATACCAATTTATGTCTGATAAATAACAACGTAATTACAATATTGAGAAATAATAATTTTGCAGTTTTTTTATCAAGTTAGCCAATGTTTTCTAGTAGTGAATGTGGACCACTTTTGGGCAGTAATTAAAAAAACCTGGAATTTTTATTTTATGAATTTTGTTTTTATGAATGGTCTGGGTAAACTTGACATTCTTAAATTTTCACACAGCAAGAGTCGTTACTCGTGGCGAAAAAGGTGAAAATTAATGCAATAACTAACTTAAAAGTTTAACTATAGTACTAGTAGAGGATATTAATTAATTATTATCATTAACGATACGAGACAAAACTTGTAACATACATTGAACCTTAATCTATACATGTGATTGACAGTGAACATATTGGGGCTTTAGGATGAGTATTCTAATATTCCTAAACAATTTATCACCACCCATCACATCCAACGAATTATCTATAGTCAAGAAACGTAACTAAGCTGCAAACTTGACCCCACCAAATGAATACTAAAGAAGCCGGGAAAAAAAAAACTATACCATACCACATTTGAATACGCGGTACAATGATGTTTTATATGACTTGGTTTGTAAGAACATCGAAAGTAAGCTTCAATATACAGCAGCGACATCATAATTTATGCCTGTCTGTCGTCGCGCGTTGTCTGTCAAAATTAATTGTGCGAGTTAGATGATGTTTTAGCGGGCTTTGCTAGGCAGTTACTCTCCTTGACTTTGTAGTTCGTTGATCCACATCAAACTAATATTATAAATGCGAAAATATATTTGGATGTTTAGATGTTTGAATGTTTGTTCCGCTTTCACGCCGTAACTACTGAACGGATTGGGATGAAATTTGTAATGGAGATAGATTGTACCCTTGAATAACGCATCTAGGATTTTTACGCGAAAAAGTCTCATTCCCACGGGGAAAATCTTACGTAACGCGAGCGTAGCCGTACATAAAAAATTTCATAACTGACCTTTATTTAATTTTACTAACTTATTTTCCTACTAAAGAGGTCGGGACATCTGGAAGTGCTGTAAATAAAATTAACACTGAAGTGGTTTAAAAAAGCATTTGACAAATTAAATGAAAGAATCTTATTTATAATGAAAGTTTACAAATTAAAATATCTCTATGCGTTAACAAAAAAATAAAAACTAAATATTATTACATTTTGAAAATCTAAAGATATGCTCTTTTGTTAACAATTTTTTAATTGTTCATCAAAACGAATACCTATCATAAAACCCCAATACAAAAGGTGAAAATAATTAAAACTCGACATTACGAATTTTATATTAACACGATACATTTCAATACACAAACACTTTAAACTTAATTTATAGTAAATTGCTTTCATAAAAAAAAATGTAAAAAATTGCACATTTACTTACATGGATTGAGCACAAAAATAATGTTGATTTTGCACTAAAACCATAAAATTTACTTAAATTTAACTATTTTATGCTGTCAACTTAAGATAGACCTAACAAAGGCACACTTAAAACTTAGTTATTAAACAATTTAATACATCAATCGTAGTACAAAGCTTACCTATGATTATATTTAAAAGGAAAATAAATATTTGTCGATCAATAACCTGTTTACTTTAGGATAACTCGATTGTAAGTCGGTGGCCTAAGTCGGTGACTTAAGTGGCAGCAGGAGTATGTACTACTGCAAATATTTTATTACAGATAATGAATGTAATTAGTAACCTCCTTATAAATAATCTATTTTTGGAAACATTCGAATGTTTAAATTATAGCCTTTTTTTAAAAATGTACCAGCGAAAATACTTTTTTTGAGCCTAGTATTTGGCCTGGGCAATGTGACGCCATGTCAGCCATGTTAAGATTCTTTGCAGCGGCAAATATGAGTTCACGAGCAGTTTATCGACTAAGTTCACGTGTCAGAATTTTTGCAGCTTTGATAAAGTATATATATTATATAAGTCATTTGCGCGCTACATTTACTCTCTAGCCGATTTTATTATTGACTATATACACGCTTCTGACCAATACATACCGAGTTATCCATTTTTACTTGAGCTGCCTTCTAAGCCTGTCTCAAGAAAGTAATTTTCATAATTATTAAGACTTAAGAAGGAAGTTGAATAGAGGTGATTGTGGTTTCATTTAAGTCTGTATTTACATTCTAATCGTGTTGGAAGCTCAACGCAAATTTCGTGTGGTTTCAACTACTTATTAGTACACAATTTTATTCTAAATATTATGCATTTATAAAACTATCAAGAAATTAAATTAAACTCTATGTAAATTAAACTTAAAGCATTGAAAATATTTTCTATTAGTCAAATACATAAATTCTGCTGTAAATAAACAAAAAAGATGGAACAAAATATTATATAAAAAACTAAGAAAAAAAAATCTAATTTAAATTTTGTATTAAATATAAACTAAAAAAAAAAAAAAACTTACGTCGCTTTGGAAGACGTTTGATTAAACATGCGAATATGCCTAACTTACAAGGTATATAATATAGAGTAAAGAGTATTTTTATATTGTTATTATAGAGACTAAATGCGAGAAAATGGAAAATAAATAAAAAATATGTGAAGGAAAGTGCAATAAAGCAAGACTCCAAAAGTGTTACTCTAGATCTCAAATTCTCAATGAACCTAATTATAAAGCGTTATGGATTACGTACCAATCCGGTTTTTGACTTCCTTCCAAAATTATAATTAATAATTATAAATGGCGTATACAGATTTGAGGTAAGTAAGTAAAGGTTTAGCTCGTTCGATGTGGCTGTGACGTGCCTTGAAATAAATCGTAGTTTTAAATTTAATTTGATATTTAGATTTATAACGACTCATAACCACAGTCATAGCGTTTTGAGTATATTCCTGCTCTAGGGAGCGGTGCGGGAAGGGTGACATTGTCTCGCTATACAAGTGCCAGCGTTGTCAACGTCCGACTGAAGTCTCGTGAAACATAAACATATCCTTCCCGCACCGCTCCACTATCGCAGAATGCTACCCAGTTATGTGTTATGACGAATATTTTAATGATAAAATCTAAATATTTATAGCATTTTCAAAAAATAATAATATATCTATTAGCTTTCATTACTCCGTTCAGAAGCTAGTTTTATTAATTTAATGGTTAGAAACATCTGACTTTCAAACAAATTTTTGTGCAGGGACAAAAATTTATGCCAATAAATTGTGAAAAAATGAACACACTATGATTAAATAAATTTGATTTATTTTAAGGCGCGTTTTTGCCGGATAATTTGTCAGTGAGTGTTCACTGACTACACTTAACAATTAATACTGGCATTTTTATTGAAGGGATGTTGCTGTCAATTAAGAAGATTATTATAGTTATTGAAGTCATAATTTGTTTTTCACTCATCAAGTTTTCCCTTACCAAAGTTATTCCAATTTTAAACACCTGTCGTGGCTCTCCATTATCATTACTTCCATGCTTCTTTAAATGACATCAACATCCCTAAAAATAACAAATATTCCATCGTAAACTTTAAAAACTCTCATCGAATAAAATATTGTCTGTTAATTAAGACCAAAAATATCAGAACCCATACAACCTATCAATTTATTACATCTTATGGAACACTTATTAATAAAAGAGAAGATAATACTGTCACACACTTTATACACGTTTAAAAAAATCGGTGATCCTATTACGTTCAATTACTACGTCTACGTTAGCACACTAAAGGTAAAGAAAAGAACGTAGAAAAATAACTCGTCAATTATAAATATTATTTAAATTTCTATGTTGATCGGCTATATGTACATGTCAACATTTCGGTTAAGTTGATTCCTTAAAATTACTGACAGCCATGTGACAGCTGACTCTGAGCTCACAACTCCACCACTCAATGTAGATAAACTTGCTGGTTTAACCAAAAACTGTACATAAACCTAAATCAACCATAATTTAACACAATTGTGTATTATCTAAAGTAGAACAAATGTTATTTGTTACAATTCCTAAACATATTAATAATACACTTTAAATTAAAGTGTTATTTAACGTTAAGATTACAAAAAAGTCAAAACGATTAACTTTAAAAGTGTAATATAATTTTATAAACAAATGTAACAACAAATTTATCTGACATCGCGTTTTTGAGCTGACTCATTCGTCGACTAACTCTAAAACATTGAGAAGCTAAAATATACCACTTATACACGTACCCATTTTAACTTACTTACTGACAGCTGATTCTAGCTTTTGATTTATTGTTAAATTTATTTTTACCTATCTACGCCAGATATACGACAACACTACATTCCTTACCCGTTTATCACCCGAAACATTAAACACAGACACAGGTCTGATTGACTAACGAATAAACGATTTCCTAGACAACTGAAAAATTAACAGGAAATTCGAAAAACTGAACAAATGAACAACTTCCTTTGTCTTTTAGACAATAACAAGTATCTAAACAACCAAAGTTTCAGATCACAGAAAGAAAATATGAAACAACTAGTTTTAAAGATAAAAATATAAGATTTGAGCAAGACTTGATTCTTTATTGAATATCGAGACAGACATTGAAACACCGTAGGTCACTAGACATACATAT
This sequence comes from Carpatolechia fugitivella, assembly GCA_951230895.1. Taxonomy (NCBI): domain Eukaryota; kingdom Metazoa; phylum Arthropoda; class Insecta; order Lepidoptera; family Gelechiidae; genus Carpatolechia; species Carpatolechia fugitivella. Next base: position 12,901,714 of record OX579660.1, read on the forward strand.
TAACCATAGGGTTATAAATCGTTGTATCAGCTCAGCTCGTCCAGTTTACGTTAGCCTAGTAAGAGCATTTTGTAACCTACGTAAATTAATTTGCTATACTCTGTCACAAAGATTATTTAATATTAAATCATGAGTTATTGCAACACGGTATTGCCTGGAGACCTCGTATCAGACCCAAATAAGAGAGACTAAACATACCTTCGAAGTCATGCTCATATTTTTATACACATATATTTACAATATATTTTTCCACTTAAATTCCAAGATTACATTCAGTAATAATCATTGGGAGCAATTCCACTCGTACCTAAACATTCATTAGCCTAAGGTGTTTTAGTAAAATCTAACTATTATTAATTTGCAGTCATATAAAAATAACAACAGACCGTTTATTTTCTAGCAAATATCTACAATAAAAGATCGGATGATCACGAAACAGTGAGGGAAGCCTGTTATGTGGACTTATATTTATTTATTGATAAATAGTAATTATTTTTAGACACTAAATTGGTGTGTTCGGTGCGTGCAATAGCACATTCCTACTTCAATATACCGACGTGACTGTGTTACCTTAGAAAATTAACTTAGTATCAGTAAGATGAACAATTCCATCCAAAATTCCATCGAAGTCTGACATAGTTAGAGCCAGTGACGGTTCATGTACTATTGGAGACACAGTAATATCTCCAGTCGGAGCATCTATTAATAACATATTTCGTTCAACCTTCAGCGAGCTTCGAGCTTCCACCGTTAGACCGTATTTCACGTTAGTTTATCATTTCGTATCTCCTAGTCTACGCTAGCCAGTGTTACGCATCAGACAAACAGCTATACACATTCAATAACACTTATATATATGAAGACGAACCACACAAATCAATTTGAATTATTTTACTATAACCATCCCTGTTTTCCTATCTGCTCGCTGGATTTTCATTAAATATCAATAACTCTGAGTTATCTAAGTCTTTATCTAATAAACATTATCATGATTTACTTTGACATATCAAATACGCGGCTCGAAATTTTTTTTTTATTAAGATAGATTGCTACATTACCCTACTAAATGGGTCAAAGTGAGGTGAAATGCTTACTCTGTGTGAAGACATTTCAAATTATATTATAAATATGACTTACTAGTGAAGATGAGAAGTGAATGAAAAGATACATTTTAACTACTATCTGTTAGAACATTTGCAGGGAACGATCAATTTAATTTCTTCTTCTTTGAGTCGATGGTTCACTTCATAGTCTTTCGCCAGTATTTGGCCAGAAGGGTAGGCTAGAAGGTGATGCAAGTCGTTAACCAAATTTAATTGTTAATAATAAATAAAAAAGTATATAATTTACAAAAAGTAACAACATTACGCGTTGATCTCAGGTTGTCTAAATAGCAGTATACTCGTAACTAACTACAAAGTACAATGGTTTACATCTTAGTAATAGGTTTATCACTGATAGTTACTGTAAGATAAACAAGAACAAGTAAATAAGATTGACTGAAAACAAAAATTGGAACTAATTCACGAAAAATAAATTCAGGTCATCTTTATTCCAACTGGCTAGATATGAACTCAGACCGTTCTGTGTTTTAAAGCTCAGTGGTCTGATTAGCCATAAATTAAAAGATCTAGATCTAAAACCACGAACGCGTGGATTCTTTTTTATCATCCCAGTGTTTTTTCAATTCTAACAGATAGTAGACAAAGCTAATCACTTAATAGTAATTGAAATTAAATATCTACGAATCTAATCTAGGTACAAATTAACATCAGTTTACCTAAATTACAGGCTAGGGTCACAAACCTCAACAATGAATTTTCGTTATCTAAAAATGTAGTGGTAAAGTGCCTATAAGTGAATAAAAGATTTAATCAGTGAATATTTGTGAGAATTCAAATAAGAAGAAGAACTTGTGTACTAAATTTACCCTGTACTCTAGGATTTATTAGTGAATTTACTGTTAATTATTATTACGGAAACGCTTCTATGCTCTTACGTCAAAACTTAAGCGCGAAAACTAAAGTATCGCTCAGTCAGATTATTGCTGTTTGCGTATGCTAATCACTTGACGAAACTTATAGTAATGGAGCAAACGATGCAATCTCAAAAGATACAGTCAAAGTAGCGTAGAAAAACTATAATACATCAGTAAAGATTGGCATGTTCGGTATAAAACCGGCAGCAGCTGCAATACTATTGGAATTATTTGGCACTCCGTTTAAAAAATCTAATAAAAACAAGTTATCGAACTATCTAAGAATATCGACTTTATAAAAATGTTAATTTACAATTGGCAGTCAATTGTGTTTCACAAATATATCTAGTCAAATAATATCACCGTCGCAACGTGACTATCAACTATTTTGGCATTATGATAAGTGTCTTTATTTTCTTATTCGTCTTGACTAGGCATTATCCTAACAATATCTACAACCCCAACTTCATTACAACTACAGGGAAATTATTACCATTCGTCAATTAATCGATATTGTCCTTATGATTTTTACGCGAATACGTAGGTAGTTTATCAAATACTAAATGTATATTCAAAATTACATCACCATTATTAAATACAAGTCAATCTACTATGTCCGGCTCTCATTGAGGACGTTTGCATGAATTATCATTAGTTATGTTGATTACTAATCGACGTCGACTGAGTACCTCTTTACCATTACCTACATTACGAAATTGAGCTCAATTTTATTCGAAGTAAATCTTAAATTAAGTAACTGCTTATTACTGCACGTTATTGTTAACATCCCGCCCGATAACTAAACACTATCGCGAGAAATAAATATAAATTCCTAAAGATAAACTGTACAATGTTTGTGCGCTCGTATTAAACCATATCTGGAAAAGAAACCATTCCGATGAGAACGTACAAAAGAACATCGCTTAAGGATATCGTTACAGCGTCTTATATAAAAATAGTGGCGGATCCGGAGTTAACACAAAACGGCCATGTCTTGAGGTTGCTCCGTTCTCGAATATCGACGGACACACTCACGATAGAGTTTTCTTTTTAATAAAAAGACGGCTTTGGCTACGCACGTGGCGTGGAACGTCTCACTGCGCACCGGGCGCTTGGCACCACACTTAGCACAAGTAGTTCTCGCCTAGCAGTTCCCATCTGGGAGCCTTACTGGGATCATCCGTGCCACCACATGACGATCAGCTCCCAGAACGTCTTCGGCGGCGAGTGGCCGAAGACGTAAGACGAATTTCAGAGACCCGGGTCACCTTCAGAGCCCATCTTTAGCAGCTCCAACTTTTTCTTCGCGATCTTCGAGTAGAGGATGTCGATTGGTTTGCTGTTGTCATAGAAAGTTGGCGCTCGGAATATAATGAGTGCTGTTCCGAGCACGCATGCTATCGTGAACAAAAATAGGAAGATTCTGTCTAGTACCATTGCTACATACTTCCAGTCATCCTCCACCTAAAACAAAAATGTTACTTAAAACCTATAGTTCGATTTTGCTACTTACTGATACAAAATCTGACAGTACTTTATTTCTTATCCAATATAACTTAATTGAATGTGGAAAATCCCATTACTCTAGTTTTAGTTCAAAGCAAAATCGGATACAACGCTGTTGGCTTTAGTCCAAGTGAAGGTAGCGTGAATCAACGTGATAGGATTAAATTCATTAGCGAACCAAACTGCATTTGGACAAAATGAGAAAAGCCATACTTACACTTTCAAACTTATCCTTATTCTTCACATGCTGCGCAATAAACCTGGAACCTTCTATAGTCTTTTCCATCTCTCTCACGAAGGGCTTTTCTAGAGATGGGCTGCTGTCATCTAGGTCTAACCGGCAGGGGGATCCGGGGGGAGGGGAAAATAGTTCATCGTCACCCCCCGGAGGGGGAGGCGGGGAAGGGGGCATCCCTGGAAGCTCGTACTCTTCGCAGCCCCACTCTTTGAACTTTCCGTCCATTTCGTCAACACCAAAAACATCGGTGAGGACCTGAAATTAATATTTTAAGTTAATGTCAATGGCAAAATGGTATAATTCTGGACGCAGAACCATTTCATTCACCCTACCAAGATAAAACAATCCTTTATTGTCTTGTTGCAGAGGCATTAAGTTACCAGCATTCTTACGCTCACTGGCTTTTTGACTTGACTTTAGTACAGGCAGTTAGTGAAGGCTGAATCGGCTGGAGATTAAAACGTCAGTTCTCGTCGGAGGGCCAGTGTATCGACGCGGCGCGGCTTAAGCCGGCACACAATTAGGCCAGAGTGGAGGTTTCGGTTTCGGGCCGCGCTCGTATATATCGCGATCCGTCCGCAACCACCAGGGGAACATAAATAACAGGGCCGCTCTCGCTCGTTAAGCCCGCCGGCGTTGAGTAATAAAGGAAAATCGAAATGGAATGAAATTGGGCTGGAAGCGATATTTTCGCGATACACACAGAGTACAATGGATTTAGAATACCGTTGAAAGGAACGTTTCCCAGAAGAGTCCCGCGGCTGACGACAATTAAAATGGTTATTGTTGAGGGCGGCTTCGACTCGACTGCTAAGAGTGTCTGTTTATATTGAATCAGTTCCGATGGAATGTTTTGAATGGGGGATCTCGACGAGATGGGAGGCGTGTTATTTTTGCGTTTTAAAAGGGTATTCCGTCTGGAAAGCTTCAATTCACGAATGCCTTTATGTTGTGAATATAATTAAAGCCAGCTGAGATGGTAGGTAGTCAATATTATGGAGTAATAGTATCGATATTAAAAGGAGGAAATTAATAGTTTAGAAGACTCTTTTAACACTAGAGCTGATGAATTTGTGAATTCTCTATTAATAATTTTGGTGTAACGAAACATTCTTGATGTAAAATGTCATTATTTTCTTTATCAGTAAATAGTTTTGTTGCAAATTTTCAGACTTCGAACTTGCTTATTTGTTTGAGTCATCACATCAAGAGTGTTTAGTCACACCACCGTCTCTTACCTCAGTCGGCTTATCATTCTCATCATCTTCATCATCTGGCGGTTTGTCCGGCCTTTGTATACACAATATTTTGGGTAAAAAATCTATAAAGACTTTCCGCACCCACGGGGCCATGTGGTGGGTGACCGGCGACCTAAAATTTACGTTTAGCACCACGATAGTGACTACTACTGATAATGTGACTAGCATCATAGTGAACAACAAATATTTGCCCAGCAATGGGACTGTAAGGGACGTCGGTGGAATAATTTCTGCCAAAAGCAAGAAGAACACAGTCAGAGACAGAAGGATGGAAATACAGAGCGAGATTTTCTCTCCTGAATCTGAGGGAAGGTAGAAGACGAGGACTGATAGGAAAGAGATCCCAACACAAGGGATGATGAGGTTGACGGTATAGAAGAGGGTTTTTCTTCTCAAGGTGAGGTTGAATATGATGTCGGGGTATGGCTCTTCGCAGCAAGAGTAAAACTTTTCGTTTCTTGTGGCGGGGACTCTCATGATGTCCCATTCTACTGAGATGTAATACTCCGATAGATCGATGCCCATTCCTATGTGATCTGAGTCTGGCGTTTGTTTTAAGTGCCTCAAATCCACCTGGAACAAAAAAACAACATATTTTAATTGGAGATTTATCTACCTTTTCTTAAACTGCAAATTCTCCCTATTATCTGTAATTACAAAAGTATGTCAGTCTGTCTGTTACTTTTCAAAGCTCAGCGGCACAATCAATCTTGATGTCATTTAACTCGCAGAAAGGTAGAGGTTGGAACCGGATATTAAGGCATATTCTTATTTCAAGAAAATGTGAAAACATGCAAAAACAGAACAAAATACTAACTTGATGAAACTTAAAATTAGACTTGAGCTCGTTTATAAAAAAAAACTTCCAAAGCATAAACTATAAAAAAAATCTTTAGTTGCAATTAAATAACCCCAAAAGGCACATTAGTTACCAAAGCACCAAACTGTTCACATCTACCCATTTATCCCTATCTCAACGGACTATCAGAGGTGCGAGCGAGATGGATAGTCTCTGGTGAACCTTAACACGGCCGATACAGGCTGCAGTCTTATTTATATGGAGTAAGGGAAGTATCAGATTTATTGATTTCCGTATCTTGGATGGATGTGTCGGATGGAGGAAAAAGACGTTGTATTACATCCAAACAGCATTTTTTGTCACGACAAATTGATTATAGTTCAAGTTACAGTTTTGAAATTGATTATTCTCAAATCTGTAGGAGCATCGGTGGTCTAGTGGTCTTCCATGTACCAATGTGTTTTCAAATTTCGAATTCATATGTACGTTTATTCAACGCTCTTACTGTGAAGGAAAATATCGTAATGTAACCTGCAGACTCTTGCGTAGAAATTCAAAGGTTGTGTTTGAAGTCGACCATCCCGCACTGGGCCAGCGTGGTTGACTAAAGCCTAATCGCCTTAAATCAGGGTAGGCTCAAGCCCCTCTTTGGGGACGTATATGAGCTGTTGGTGATATGATTCTCAAAATTAAATCTCAGGTTCAAACAAACACTCAGATTCAAACTGTAGTACATTTCTATTTCATTAGTAGTTAGTTTTAAACATAGTTTTTTTTTATCGGAAGTAATTTTATTTAAGTGATCCACTTTGTATAGTGGACTGTAAAATCCACCACCGGTTTGGCCTATTTAATTTAGATATTTAATACGGTGGATTTCTTCTCGTGTAGGTTTAAGATACAGCCAATAACCGATCTCCAAAACCTTGTCCGGTGTCAGACTTAGACCACCAATAATATACCTAGTAATCCTACCTATAAATGCGAAAGTTTGGATGTTTGTTGCCGAATCACGCTTGAACCACTCGAAGGATCAGAATGAAACTTGGCACACATATAGGTTAGGTCCTGGAATAGGACAAAGGTTACTTTTTACCGCGGAAAACACTTCATTCTTACGGGAAAACTCATTAAACGCGGGTGAAACCGCGGGCAGAAAGCTAGTAATATTATACTTGTGAATCAGGCAAGAGCAATCAGTACGAATCTCTTTCTTCTTCGGAAGTCTCTTCTAAAACTCTATTCCAAAGTTTTATCGCTTCCCGTCTCTCATCGCAGTATCTTATTGTCCATATTATTTATAGCAAGCCAATAAATATCCTGCTTGACATTGTATTGGAGTAGGCTTTATATAAGGAATTACATTAAAGTGGAACAAAATATTTTCTTTGGTGGTGTCGTATTTTTTACTGTAAGGAGTTAGGTAATTTAATTTAATTTTACATTATGTTCTAGTATTTTATACATAAATGATCTAAAAAGCAAAGTTTATTATGAGTAGAGTCAGATTCTCATTAATAGGGGATCGGAATACTTTTATTTTATTTTATAAATCCTAACTTCTTAGTTTCTGCTATCGAACACTAAAATATTTTTTGTTCTATCTTTAAAATTTACCAATTTATAAAGGTTTGAAATTCAAGATAAGACAGAGAGGCACTTACTAGCATGTGAGGTTACTTGCTAGTAACGCTATATAATTTCCATATAAAAAATCGTTTTTGAAAGAGACAGACATATTGAAACTTTAAAAAATCACTGTAATTTCGTTATTCAACCGATTCTGTTTTTTTCTTCGCGAATCGTCTGCTACTAATCTATATTTTAAAATTAATTCAAGGAACAGTCAAATATCTATTGTCAAAATTAACAAATGACGTCACAAGTGGGTATGTGCCACTTGTGACGTCATTTGTTAGTAACGCCTTAAAGTCTCCATTCAAAAAGTCATTTTTGAAAGAGATAGACATATTGAAACTTTAAAAAATCACTTTGAATTCGTTTTTCAACCCATTCTGGTTTTTTTTTCGCGAATCGTCTGCTACTAAACCTACCCTATACCTACCCTGCACCTCTTATTCAATTATATTCCATTATACAGGTACACTGATTCATTTACTGCAAATGTAACTTTGTAATCCTATATAATGCCCCAAGATTTATATGGGATTACAAAGTTATCTAGCAAATGATGTATCTAGAAAACTGGGCCGAAATTGCAAAATGTTTTAGTTTTTCCTTGGTTTATACACTAAACACTAATTCCATTCTAAATTTGAAGCTTCTATGTCTGCTAGAAGTGCCTTAGAGTTTTGATGATCGGTCAGTCAGTCAGTGAGTGACAAAATTAAGAAACTTTGACTAGTTATAATTCATAAACTACTGGTTCAAATTGATTGAAATTTGAAATATACCGTATTTATACAACGCCTGCTTGGTTACTGAAAACTCAGGCTTCTAGTTTTATCCACAACGAAGTTATAGGGGGGTCGAAAATGGCCTGAACTGCTTTGAGAAAAGTATGGTACGGCCGTGCCGCTTTTTTGCTCGAGTGCCCCCAGATGCGTATGTTTCTTTCTCATAATATAAAGGAAATAGTTTTATTTATTGTGGATTTTTTTTTCTAGATATGATGGAGATAAACAAAGAAATAGAAACAATTTGTTTGCAATAAAAGATTAATACACAGTTACAAACAACGGATTGTGATATTTTCACGTTAAATAACATCAATAATGAAATTAATTGCATCATATATACGGGGTTATTTTTAATTCAGTGCACAAACTTTGATATGTTGTTCAGACCATGAAACTGAACAACTTTCCCCAAGAAACATGGGTCCGGAAATGAAAGAAAATTTTGTACCTCCCATACTAATTGCCGAGTTGGCTGCGGCAGTTTGAATGGAAGATCGATTTTGTTTTCAGTTCCGGACCTATTTTTTTCGGAAAAGTTGTTTATTTTCATGGTCTGAACGACATATTAAAGTTTGTGCCCTGAATAAAAAATAACCTTGTATAAAAAAATTTGATAGAAAGGTATAGATATGTAGATATCATCGAAAACATTGTACGAATATATAGCTAGGCAACGTACCGTGTAACCGTCATAACTCCATGAGCCGAACTTCATGAAGCAGGTTTGCTCGTCAAAGGGGAAGTACTCAACGTCGATCTCGCAGAAGGACTTGTAGATCGCTGGAGGCTTCCACACCACCTTCCCGTCGTGGTGGAGGATCGCTTTCGTCATTATCGTCACCTCGTAGTTGCCGTCCGCGCTGTGGGTGAAAACAACGGATAAATAATCACTATCATCATCATCATCATCAACATTAGTTGTAATACTGTTGGATTCTTCTCCAACTAATATAAATAAATATAAATACTAGAAATAAAAATAAAATAGCGCACCCAAAGTTTAGACTGTGTACAGTTAATCATTCATTCATGGGGAACTGTATTCGCTTCCATAATAAAATACCAGATGATATTGTAAATCTGTCCGATAGCCAATTTAAAGCTAAAATTAAAACTTTTTTATGTTCTAAGGCCTATTATACGATAAATGATTACTTAGATGATAAAAACGTTTGGTCAACTGTTGTTCCAAATCAACGGAGAAGAATGTAATTATGACTCATGTATGATTCTTTATATATTTAAAAGAAAAGTACAAAAGACACAATTCCTGTGGAGTTTCTTCTGGCCGTTCTTCTCCACAGAGGGCGTACACTGGTAGTGAACGTGCCATCGATGATAGCTTTGACGTCGAAAAATGATTTGTAAAAATCTTAATTCGAATAAAAAAAATTGACTTTGACTTTGAAACTTCATAAAAATCCTCCAACCCATCCTATGACGTAGTCGTAGACTACTGAACTTAATTAAAATTAGCCACGCCATGATCGTACCGTACATGAGCGTGCCAAGTACGTACTTTAACATTATAGAGTTGTGCAATGAAAACTACCGCAATGCCTGAAAAGCAGGGTTTATAACCAGTGTGTCCTACCCGTTTTGACATACGGAGCCGAAACGTGGAACATGACGGAGAAGCTGGCCCACCGGCTACATATCACTCAGCGAGCTATGGAAAGATCTATGCTTGGTATTTCACTACGGGATAAATTCCGAAACGAAATCATCCGACAGAGGACCAAGGTAGTAGATATCGTCCGGAAGTGTAGCAAGCTGAAGTGGCAGTGGGCTGGCCACGTCTGTCGCAGAACCGATGAGCGTTGGAGCGGACGGGTTCTCGAATGGAGACCGCGTCTCGGGAAACGTAGTGTGGGACGCCCCCCTGCCAGTTGGACGGATCGCTGGTGGTGGCTGGATGAGGAAAGCGGGTGATCGTGCGCTTTGGCATACCATTGGGGAGGCCTACGTCCAGCAGTAGACTGCAATAGGCTGATTGATTGATTGAATGAAACCTTTCGTTCTTCAAGTATTCATAGGCCAAGGCGTGAGCCAAATCACTGTTTTTGAACATAGTATTTTGATTCGTGAATAGTCGGTCATCTAAGTAGGCAATTACTAGTTCATGTACCGAGTCCCATCGTCTCCACTGCTGCCGTTCTTTTATGGATTTCATATACATAGGTGTATACCTATATAGGTATATAGGCACTTGATGGTTAATTAAAGAATTAAACAAAGGATCCGATGTACAAAGAAGTTGAATGTGGGAAAAAGTACTAAAATGTCAACGATTTTCTAATTCCAAGTAGTTGAAAAGTCTGGGATAAGGTCAACCCAGTTTTTAAAGTTAAAGCCGATTAAAGGTTGTTAAGGGCTCCAACAAATGAAGGGTTGTATCCACAGATATTTAATCAGTTTATTTTTGACATGCATATTTTCAAAAATAAGCAAACATACACACATTAGTTTAGTTTTTATAAGAAAAAGTATTCGAGGATAATGCTAAGACATTGCCTGCCAATAAGATTGAGTGGGTGGGACAGAAGGAACTAGGCAAAAAATCATGTCCCAAAAATGTGCCGATGTTCATCTGACAACGAACAACTTGATATTTCCTGATCGTTTTCTGTCAACATTTCTTTCGTGAAGTTATTGAGAAAAGTGCAAAGACGTTGACGTTATTAAAAAACGCTTTTCTTTATCAGTATCTTTTGTTAAAACTGATTTCTGTGCAGGATATACGAGTACTTACCTATAAATATACACACCGGCACAATTAGCGGAACAGAAAAAAAAAGTAAAATTTAGTAATCTTTTTTTTATATGACTGGCCGGTGATAATACTTTTTTGTTGTTATGTCTTGTTTGAAAATGGAACAATAGAGTCAATAGACGACAATTTGTAACTTTAAATCTAATAATTATTTCTTGAATCACAAAACGTTAATGTTTTGTACCTACTTTTTTTACTTACTTTTTTTTTCTGTTCCGCTAATTGTGCCGGTGCGGTGTGTGTATAAACATGATTTTATTGTCTATTTTAAGAAGAAGAATAAGTGGATAGAACCTATCTTGAATACAAAAATAACAAACAACTCTTTTCTGAAATGTCTACTTCAAATGCTATAAATGTTATTTAAAATATTTAACGACTAAATTTTATTTTTTTCTAAATAGACTTTAGCAAATTTATGTTTACCAGAATTAGCCTTTAAAAGCCTAAAGACTAAATAATAATTTAGTTAATAAATAAAGAAGTTTCTTTAAAGTATTTTCCTTTCAACAAGTACCTGAGTTGAAAGTTAATGGAATAAAATTAAATATCTACAAGCAAAGTTCTTGGAAGATCCTTTCTGGATAGCCGAATATTGCGAAATCGTTTTAAATACCATTTACAAATATTGCAACAACAAGAACAATATTCAAGGCTTTTGCGCTCAGCTATCAAGCTTCATCTATTCATACAGCTCGGTAAGTGTTTCCATTTAAAGTTACTTTTGAAAATGTAGCTGATATTTATAGACTAGTATCAGAGTTCAGCGGGTGGTTGTTGTCAAGTATCAAACTAAACTAGGTTAGGTCTGATGACCTGATGATTCATCATCATCGTAAGCATGGGTTGTAAGGTCGACAACAGACCTCACAAACCTTGGAGTCAGTGTTATAGAGCCGCCAAAGGTCACTGACTTGGCTCATGTAACGCGGCCGTGCCTTTTGAAGCACGGAAACATCTTTCTTTTCGGACAATCAGGTGATTCAGCCTGCAATATCCTAACCAAACTGGTGAAAGTCTCATAAAGAGATTTTTGCTTGACAGTGTCCCCACCGGGAATCGAGCCCGGAACCTCCAACTAATTACGTGTGACTAACTAACTATTATTATTATGTAGCATAGTTGGTAGTATGCCCGCTTTCGAAGCACAGGGTTCCAATCCTGCCCAGGGCAAACATTCGTGTAATGAGCACTTGTGTTTGCCTTGTGTCTGGATGTTGTTCATCTAATTTATATATAAGTATATAATGTATTTATCTATTTATGTATGTACTAGCTTTCCGCCCGCGTTTTCACCCACGTTAAATGAGTTTTCCCGCGGTAAAAAGTAGACTATGTCCTATTCCAGGATCTAACCTATACGTGTGCCAAGTCAAGCGTGATTCGGCAATAAACATCCAAACTTTCTCATTTATAATATTAGTAGGATATCAGCTGTCTAGTACCCATAGTGCAAGCTCTGCTTAGTTTGGGATCAGATGGCCGTGTGTGAGAAATGTCTCCACATATTTATGTTATTATTAATAACCTAGATAAAACGCTATTTGACACCAAATTTTCTGAGTTCAGTTATCGATTTTACAGCACACACGATAAAAAAGTCTTTTAAGTGTAAGAGCACAACAAACGAAGTTACATCGAAAGTGTCAAAAGCGAACACCAGCAAAAAACCTAAAGACAAACCAGTAACAAGATGAAAACACTCATACCGAGATAAGACGAAATTCCCTCACAAAATGGTGACGTTGATGCTTCTAAAAGCGTTGTCGTAACCAACTTTGTCGCATTTACGAAAATCGTGTCGTAAAATATAGGTCCTGTTATCATCCATTAGTCTAACGTGCCGCCATTAAAAATAAAGTTGACGCGAAATATTCGCAAGGAGAGCTTTTAGACTCAGGTGCATTAGGAGTAACCTCCGCATAGGTTTTAAAGGCTTGATTACACCTACCGAGTGGAGTGGCGAGACAGCAAACATGTCACTTGGCCGAGAAGAGTGAGTGTTCACACGGATTTTTGATATTGTGGCGAGATAGACAGTCAGTTCAGTTTACGCACAAGAACAACGACAAGTGACGCGATATGGATCACAAAAAATTGATTAGAAAAACCACTAAGTTACTTATACCTCTACTGATAGAAGAATTAACAGAATTGTTGGCTCAAGAAAAACAGGGATGCAATTTATACAGTTGTATAAATTTCACAGTGGTGTCAAAATCCCATTTCCCAACTATTGAGATGTTCCCAGCCATGTTTTTAGCCCTATTTTTAACACGTGAACACAATATTCGCGGGATAAACTAACGCGTACGCACCGAGTGGCGAGTGGTCGCCGAATGCACGCCGAGTGCGTGTTTAGATCCACCGAGTGACTGAACGAGACAGTGCGGGGAAGTGGAGGGGTGGGTACTCGGCCTAGTAAAAAGAACGGGGTCCGTGTGACTCTCTCGGCCTGTTGCTAGGCCAAGCGCTCGGCCGAGGGCACTGTCTCGCCACTCCACTCGGTAGGTGTAATCAAGCCATAAGCGATGGAAACTCGTATAGTGTTCTTAGTAGACGCGGATTTAGTCACTTTAGCAGAAGATTTTATTTCTATTATTTCGACTTTAATAAGTGAAGTTGAATTTGCAACAGCATACTATTGTTGCAGATCTAACTTTTCTCAACCACCTAAAAGATTTCGTATGCAAAAAGATAAATTATATATATATATATACATAATATACAAGTTTTTACATACATAATATACAAGTTTTTTTGGGACAGCTTTCTTTACTTTTATAATATAAATGAGTAAGTAAGTATACTACTATTTTAGCAAAATTGTGTTACTACTTAAAAACAAAAGATACAAACGGTTCAATTATGTTTTAAAGAAATACATTACCTGTTTAATACCTTGAAAATATTACGTTTATTTATGTTTTTGATAGATAGAATGGCTGAAACTAGGTAAATAAACCACAGAAAAATACGTACGTTTTGACCGCTTCCTGTACAAGACAAATATTTTTTGTTCACGAGGTGGGTTTTGCAGGGGCGATATCTGGACCGACATAAATTTGAGATAGGCAGAGGATTGCTCTATGCCATGTATTTCAGTTTATGTTCTTTTGTTATTGTTATCAAAGCTGTGTTTAGCTCCTAGTAGGTGACGATGAAACATAAAAACAACAATACAGACTAAAAAAATAGTAACTATAAGGTTCACCTTCAGTAATATGATGTGATGGATAGATGACAAAAAAAAAAAAAACTAAAAAGAAGAAAGTGGCCGGTGCTCAGAGGAACAAAAGACGATCGCTAGGCGACGCACGTCAGAAATCTTTGGGTCAGTGGCGTTAAATTTATAAAGATATATTTCTCCGACACGCTCGAAAATATGATCATTACTGTAAACAAACAGTACGCGAAGTGACTCATTTTTGGACGAAACATTGCCCCATATAAAACAGCGGCCGGCAATGTGCCCGCCCTCAAACGGCCTAGGCCAGCAAAGTAATTCAAATTTTATATGAATCGTATACGACTCGCAGTAATTTGAGTTGGCTGTATGCTCTGTAAGACACTGGCACAAAACAAAAAAAAAGAAAAGTGCGCAATATGGCTGTTTGTTTGTAATTTTTGCCGCTTTTATTTTTATCGTACTATATAAATATTTATTATGTTACTTATTTTTCATGATGGAGTTAACTAATCATTGAATTGGGGAAATATTATAACAATGAATGGTTCAAGATATCAAAGTAGAAAATGATAAAGATTAGAACTTGTGCGATACAAGTACCTAGACATCTAAATTCAAGGTACCACAATATTTTTAGTATTTTGTAATTTCTTCGGATATTTCAGAGAAAAGAAGATACAAGCCTCGGCCGCAATAACTGTTGCTGGACTCGTACACAATAAAAGTCCTCGCCTGCGCCTCGGACTTTAAACGTGCCCTCGTCCAGAAATAAGTAATTTTGCGGCCGCGGTAGTAATGTACTATTTTTATATTATCAGGATTTCAAAGCTTAATTGTTTAATATGTTTTTTTTTTCTATTTATGCAACATCTGCTTTCTTATGATAAGCTCTGTTAATGTCACCTTGATGCTATTTAGATCAAAACGAGCAGTTATCAACCTTCCGCCCAGCCAAGCGCACTTTACCCGCTAACTCAAACATAACCCAGCCAAACAAAACTCAACTTTATCATATAGAAGCCAAGTTCGAAAATTCTCCGAGAACGCTAAGTGACGTTAATGCACAGAAATGCGGTGAGCTTGCTCTGATAGTGGCAATGCAGCAAATAATGTGGCTTTTTAAAATGGCTGGCGGATAGGAGATAGTTATATCGATTATGGTTGAATTGGTTTTAAAGGAAGGTGTCGATTAGGGTAATTACTTTGAAGATTGAAAATGTAGGAAATTATTATGCATGTGACGCTTTTAGAAAATCATGTATTTTTTCGAAGGGTCAAAATATAAAGTTGGTATGACACAATCAAAGTTACATAAAAAAAACTGAATACTAAAATTAAGCCGCGTTCCCACTATGCAAGTAGCCTGCATGCAAGTTGCAAGTTGCATGCAGCTTGAGTAATGGAACACGAAACGTAAACTTGCATGCAGGCTGCAAATTGCATGCAGGTAGTTTTGAACTTGTAAACATAATGCGCAACTGACGCTTGTTTGCGCAAGTGATATGCAAGTTGCGCGCGCAAGTGCCACAGCACGTCCTTGTCCTGTTTCGGACACTTGCATGACAATAAAAACTTGCATGCGAGGTTCAAGTTCTATGAATTAAAGTGTACAATTCAAGTAACTTGTACGCAAGTGTGACGTCATACTTGCATGCAAGCACTTGCACAATGGAAACGCGCCGTTAGGAGATAAAAGAACAATAAATAGTATTTATTAAATACTATCTAATATAAATAGTAATATGTGAGGACAGCTTACACACGGCTATCTGATCCCAAACTTAGCAGAACTAGATACATGCTTGTATAGATAAACTAAAATAAATTGTGTTGCTTGGGAGTAAAAAGTTACAGAAACATCGTCAGTACAGCACTCATATTTTATTGACCGCAAATCCATTCGTCTCTCCACAACTGAAGAACAATATCACCGAAAAAAAAAACCGTTGAAACTTGGCGAAGATAATTCTCGATTCTCAGAACCGAAACTATGTAAGAAAATAACTGGGATAGTAGGAAGTTTAGTATTAGTCGTGGTTAAACTTCGCCGAGATAAACTTGTCGGGATTGTCGCGATAATGTAGAATAATGGGATATGTCTGAAGAAATAAGAAGATAAGAGGACCACCTAATAAAGTTTATAGGTCTTTGTAAGTTTACTCTCATTGAAAGAAATGGGGAAGAGCAAAGTTCGGGGCGCAGGTCTGCCCTTAAATTGATTTCTCAGTAAACAAACTGAGTGGAATGAATGTTAGGAGGTTTTAGTCGGGTTTATATTGAAAGACGTCTTTTAGTATATTTCATAATATGTCTCATTTAGTGTGTGCAATTCTTTTTATTCGCATCGGTGATTCATTCTTTATAGACTTTCATAAATTTTCGGTTACTGTGTATTATAAGTAATAAAAATATGAAAGGATGAATTATTATACACATAAATATTACATAGATTTTCGCCTTTTGCCAATATTTGACCACTGTGTGAATAAATGATTAGAAAAGATGAAATGATCAATTATACACAAAAATATAACTAAACAATCAGATTTGCTTATTTTTAAAGCAATATCTTTCTGATCCATGGCAAAGAGAAAACACAGACAAGATGCAACTAAAATATGTTTTAGTAAAAATAAAACTAAACAACATGATTATTAACGTAGGATTTTTCGAGTTCCTACTTAACGCATTGCGGGTGTGACTAGAGAATCTGGGAATAAATCCGATATATCATCATATTATGTTTCATCAACATCAACATCGACGGCCCGTTACAGTCCACTGCTGGACTATGAGCCTCCTCCACTTAAGTTGAGGGTTTTGTCATAATCTCCACGCTTGGCAGGCGGGTTGGAGATCGCAGATTAAAAGGTTACTGTATCAGAGAGCGCTGCTGCCCGTTCCCTGTTCAATGTGTAGTCCCTAAGTCGCCTCTTACGACACCCACGGGAAGAGTAGGGGTTGGTGACAAATGTATTCTACTCTGCCGTCACCACACGGCATCATATGTTTAAATTTTTGATATTATAAAACACGATGAAAGAGGCTTAGTTATTATAAAACCCGATGTAAAGAGACTTACTTATTATAAAGCACGATGTCTGGCAGCCAAATGTGTTCAGAAGGCACATGCAAAGTATCGACACCACCGTAGTCATCGGGATTCCACTTCAGCTTGTAATCATTCCATTCCTGTAACAACACATCATTATTAATATCTTCAGATTTTACATTCCTTACCAAGGAACTCGGACGTACCTCAAACGTATTCTTAGTCCAACAAATATTTAAATTTTATTTAGCTGGGTTTAACGTAAACGTAATGTTTAAAGTTCTAATCCTAAAAAAGCAGTTTTATATTTTGTTTTTAAATTTACAAAAAAAAAACTTTAACCTAACTAATGATCTGCTAATAATATCTGTCCTTTTGACATCTTCCACGTATATACTGGATCAAATATATTAATCACGGAATATTATAGTAAAACTAAGCTTTTTAACGTTCTTTGTAACTTATTCTTTACCTTCATTGGGTGTTTCGAAAGTAAATAAGCCCCTAGTCTCTAGAAATTCGAAGGTCGCACCAAGTAGTTGGTTTAGACCCTTGGGCGGATATTGCGCTGTCTTATTAGCTTCCGGGCCGCAAGCGATTGAAAAACTCTTGAGAAATGGTCAAATTCTGTTCTGTAGCCAAGATGAAAAGAATTTGGGTTGTAAAATATTCTTAAAATGACTAGAAATGTAAAGATACTTATTAAGCTTTACGTAGCCGCGTCGAAATAGAACGATGGTATTTTTGATGGCAATATGCGTTGAATAATATCAGATGTCACTCACATAACAAATGTTATCATGACTTATCACAGATTATCAAAAAATAAAGTTATGTAAAAAAGAAAGACTGTTGTTTTAAATCATCATTATCATCATCTCAGCCAAAAGAAGTCTAATGCTGGACAAAGTCATTCATCATTATACATACAATCAATACAAATAATTCCGCTCCGTAGCCCAAGGACGACGGCTCCGTAGCCCAGGTGGTAGTGTATCTGCCTCCGACGCACAGAGTCGCGTTCGAATCCCGCCCAGGGCAAACATTCGTGTGATGAACGCTTGTGTTTGCCTTGTGTAGGTTGTTGTTTATCTACATAAGTATGTATTTATCTATTTATGTAATGTATATCAGCTGTCTGGTACCTATAGTACAAGCTCTGCTTAGTTTGGGATCAGATGGCCGTGTGTTAAGATGTCCTCACATATATATATATATTTAATTATATTTAAAAGTGGAGTAGATACTGCAAGCAAAAAGAAAAGCGATACACAGAATAATATCATACTTCATGTATCAAACTAGCACAAATGCCTCGAATGGACCAAATTATGACAATGACGTGAAACTCCTTAAACCGGTAGTTAAACGACTAATCTCTAACTTCAAACATCAATCTTGTCTAATATCTTGGAGACAATTATCTTCACAATCTAATTGGAAATATAATTTAGCAAATTGAGTTCTTAATTAAACCAATATTAGGTGTAATTTTACTGATTGTATATGGAAATTTTATGTCATTTTTGTTAAATTTAGGATGGAAGTTTTTGTTATGATTTTGAGTGTTCTGTTCAATGGTTCAAATATGATTCAAAATACATCTTTTGTACCAACTTTAACACGTTCATCACTAATTAGTGTTAAACATAATAATTATATTTGAAATATATTTGGATGTTTGGATATTTGGATGTTTGTTCCACCTTCACCCTTAAAGTATTTAACGGATTTGGATGAAATTTGGAATGGATATAGTTTATAACCTGAATTAACACAATAGCATACTTTACGGGAAAAAGTCTTATTCCCACCGGAAAACTCTCTTACACAACGTGAGCGAAGCCGCGGGTGGACCGCCAGTGAATCATGTCTAAGCAAATTCATTCATTCATTCATTCATTCATTCATTCATTCTGAGCCATTTCAAAAGCTCTTTTCTAGTGAATGTGTAGCCGAACAAGTTATGTTTTACCTATTTTTTTTCATGTTTCAATTATTTATTATCCTAAATAAAAGTGTATTTACAAAATATTACATTAGGGTTAAGGACACAATAAAAGAAAAAACAAACAAAAAATAATAATAATAGAAAAAAAGAAAAAATATACACAGTATTTACAAATAGAAAACATCTCCCAGTGCGTCTCCACAAGACATGGTACCCAACAGACTGGCACCGTTTCCTCTCTGGATGTTTTATCTATAGTATGGGGACGTGTCGAGTGTTTGAGCCGTTGATGATAATGTTTTGCAAAACTTCAAAATATCTAAATGGAACTCTCTGAACTATGAACTAATTTTTTGACTAAATTTCACTTTAAGCGGCCAAGTAATAGTGCTGTAGGCATTTAGAACTAACATACTATCGAACCAATAAACTATCGAACTAATAAACTACCGAACTACTGGGCTATCGCTGTAGGGTTTGTCGAAATAGGGTTTTTCGCACTAACGTTACAAAGCACCAACAAAGCATCGATAGAAAAAAACATCGTACTACGGAATTATCGACACATGGTGTTCGATATAATAAAAATCGAACCAGTCACTTTCGAATTCAAGTAGGGAACCCCCTTCAGTCAATGTTCACTTTTTATGTGCCTCTTCCTAGGTTTTTTATAAGATTACTTCATGTTTAAGGTTAAACAACAGAGTACCAATGGAAACCTTGATATGTAACTAATAAAACTTTACGTAATTTCTTTGTACTCTTCGACAATGTCTTCTATTGTACTCGTTACAGAGGTCGATCCGATATTCCCTCCCTGAGGAATACTTTGTTCAAGACACTTCGTTGCTATGGATACGAGAGATTTAAAGATTGTAAAGAATAATGTGGCTTTTTAGTTTTGGGTCGAATAATAGATCAGTGATTTTGCCTCTGGTACGAATGAGGTTGTGTTTTGTGGATTTCCGGAGAACATTCAAATTCAATAGAAGGAACATTGGGTTAGTTATTAGTTTTTTGTGGACAAAAATGTGCACAGTGTAAAGTTTTTATTAATGTTTATATGTCGATAGCTCCCATGGCGAATAACGCTATGTAAAAGCATCAGATGTAATTAGTAAATATGATGAATGATCACGGAATGAATCTACTTCATTTCTTTTTCAACGAATTTCTGTATTGGTTAAATATAAATATATAATATATTATTAAATTTGTAATTCAAATTTGAAATCAATTTACCTCTCTTTCTCCATTCCATTAACTAAATCTGTATCCAGTACATAACTCGCTCATCTAGTACTACAAAGACGGAATTGTCACAAAATGCAAAAATGAGTTAATGATGTCAGAATGTTCCAAAATGTTCAATACGTATGGTGTTACAAAGTCGTTTTTATTGTTCAACAAATGAGCGTAAGATAGCGCCACTGTCTTTGTTGCACCGGTACAAAAATTTACTCGCCCCGAGTGTAACGACGCCACATTGGTCAGTTGCGCGGGACGCTCCGTGACGGTCAACCGTGTCAGAGTGCTACATCGTCGTTCAGGTACTTATGACATCAATTTTTTCTATTTCTAAGTGCCAAACGACGTAAATGTATTTTCTGTCTTTGTAGCACCAAAACAAAATTCTTTTTTGAGCGCTACAATGACGTAAATGTATTTAGTGTCTTTGTAGCACCTAAACAAGATCCTTTATTGAGAGCTACAGTACCGTAAATGTATTTTTTGTCTTTGTAGCACCAGAAAAAATAAATTTTGAGACCTTCAATGCCGCAAATGTGTATTATAGTCTTTGTAGCAACAGAAAATAATAATATTTTGTGAGCTACAATACCGTATATGTATTTTGTGTCAGTTTTTAACTTAAAATTGAATGAAATAATGACGTGATAGTATTTACAGTCATTGTAGCACTACAGCACATGATTTGATTGTACTTTGTGTCAGCATAGTATAAAAGAAATAAAAACAGGTGTAATGTATTAATAACACACATATCTACCGGGTTATTACTACGATTTTGGTTTAAAATAAGCTTTTTTATGAGCTTACCGATATTTCGACTATGTTGCAATAGTCATGATCACGGCAGAACTGAAGTATTTGCGGGTGGTTAGCCGGACGGAACATTGTTATGGGCAGACATATCTGTCTACCCTCTTTCTCAGTTAAGGATCTACTAGACAATTACGATTTGCACATACAAATTATACTTTACGTTCGAAGTCGGGGCAAAAATTGTAGATGACGAAACTACGAGTATTAATTTATCGAATGAAACCTACCCAGAATTTTTTGGTAGCCGCTCCTGTCGTTTTCCCTGCGTTTAGTCGGGTGCGGCATTGCATCCCGCGCAGCACAACAAAATATTATATCATAGACTATCAAAGAATTTTATTGATAGTCATACAGAAATATGTACTGACTTAACGACGACGACGACTTAAAACAGTTGCCCACGACTAATCGACGATTTTTTGGCTGGCACAGACTCCAAAAGGAAGTACAAAGTTCTAAATATTTACTTAATACACTACCTATCTACTTAATTGAGGATATAGGCAATATTTTTTTTCATGTTCCATCTGGAATGTTATTTTATTTGTTACTTTTTAGTGGAGATAACCATATAAGGTAATTTGAAGGAGGTTTCTATTTTTTTGTTAAAATTATTTTTATTTTATGAATTTCAGTGTTTCATTCAATATATTTTATGTAAGTAATTAATCCTAACCTCGACACATATCCTATTATTTTTCTTCATTATCCAAAGCTAGGTTTTGTTATTTAACAGTTTCAGTACAAAGATATTATACTCTCGTATTTTTGGTATTTGCTTAGTTTAGACTGCGTCTTTCGTGCTATGCAAGCGCGTTTAGTTGTTTATTATATTATTAATGATTGTTTCGAAAATAACATAAGTTAAACTGGGTAAGAGGCTACGAAGTAAGAGGTCATTTAGTAGTCCAGCTGGCCACTAAACTGACAATGCTAAGAGGAAAGAATAGCTTCGCGATCCTAACGAAATAGATATTTAGGAAAACATTTGCTATCGCTCGTGCGCCCATGCCCGGGAGAGAGAGCGAGAGCGTTGCAGCTCGCGACTGACTATAGGTACTTTTCTTGATGAAATTCCCATTTCGGGAGAAAACGGTTTCCAATAACTAAATTTCAACAAATCACTTTTATTTTGATGTCGATCGTTTCAGCACAATATATTCTAGGTTCATGGGTTTGGTTTAAAAAAAAAAACATTGTTTTTATTCAACAAACGGCTTAATTCGACACTGTTTTAATCACTAAAATTACGTTACTTGAGGTGCCTATATAAGTTTGAATCTATAGCGAATTTTGTAAAAAGAAAAATCTATAAACCTAGTCATTCATTGTGTCAATAACATACTAAAAAATCATGGAGATTGGAAAATATTTAGAAGTGGAAAAACGTTTTCTCTTTTTGTATGGACGAGCACGTACTATTCTTCCCTCTTAATAAGCTTATAGTTTACCCCGATACTTGGGCTATTCGTAAGGAGTTTCAGGTTTGAGATGGTATCTTGAAAGTCTGTCGTTAGCTGATTACATACAGATAGTGAACGTAGGCTGGCTTCTTCTTTTTCTTCATATTGTGGATTGTAAGGTCGACAACCAACCTCACATACCCTCACACAGTTAATATAGTACCGGGCCCTTGTCAAAACCCACTGACTTAGCACGAGTAACGACGCCTTCTGTAGATATTAGAGCCGAGACACATGGCTTAACGTGCCTTCCGAATCACGGAATCATCTTTCTTTTCAGACAATCAGGTGATTCGGGCAGCAATGTCCCAACTAAACTGAAAAAAGTCTCACAAGGACATTTTTGTTTAAGAGTGTCTTCACCGGGATTCGATCCCGAAACCTCCGTAAAGAGAGTAAAACACTCGACCACTCGGCCATAGAAGCTAAATTATTTGTGATATCCAATACAATATCCGAGCAGGTTCTTGTCCTGTCACGGTCGCCAAAAAATGTGATAAAATCGAATAATATAGTTTTATATGGAACAACTGAAACGTAGATTTTCAGCAAACTGACAAAACAAATTTATTTCGTTGCCTAGCAACATTCCACCACAAACGGTATCGCGCGCGATGCATGTTGCTGTCACTGGTTGAGGAGTTTCCGCTTTTATATCTTATTTTATCATCAGATTTTGACAAAATTTATATGGATCTATCCCTAAAGCACGTTCTATCGAATGAAAAAAGAATCATCAAAATTGGTTGAAAACTGACTGAAATATGACTAAAAGAATAGACGAATAACGACGCGAATGCTACATTCCGTTGAGGAATTTCCAAGTTTTACCTCATGTTTCCCACCACCTCGAAAGTAAATCCTATCGAATGAAAAAAGAATTATTAAAATCGGTTAACAATTGGCGGAGATATCTAATAACATACATAAAAAAAAATAGACGAATTGAGAACCTCCTCCTTTTAATATTATTAATTGTCTCCTCTTTTTCATTAGTCATAAAAAATAAAACAATAGCAGCTGTACAAATTATACTTCACGTTCGAAGTCGGGGCGAAAATTGTAGATGACGAAACTACGAGTATTAATGTATCGAATGAAACCTACCCAGACTTTTTTGGTAGCCGCTCCTGTCGTTTTCGTTTTGTCATTGTTTTTTCCTTTGGAGAATAAGATTTATTTTGAAACGTGGTTTTATTTTTCTTAAAAAAGCGTTATTTTCGTTATGTTTTATTTCTCATTTGTTTTGATTCTACGATTTTAGTTCCTACTATTTGTAAGCAATGAAAAAGCTGTGATTAGCGATAGCCTTGGGTTATTTCAATAAGTATTTTGATATAAGGATAACAAATGAATCTGTGATTTATGTACCAATACGTAATTATTCAAAAGACTGTTAATTATTCAATAAGTGGTTTGAAATTTAAGATAACAAATACAAATTCACCTGTGATTTTACGTGCCATTAAGTAATGTTAATTATTCAGTATTCAATTAAGCTGTAATAAATGATTATCTCAAATTAAGTGTTTTAAATATAATTAATTAGTACCTATTTCAGTATCACAACTTCCAAAATAAAACATTTTCAATGCAACAATGACACAATTGTATGTGTCAAATCATTTCAAGTGTTTTTTTTTATACTTACACTTAATTTTTTAAAATATTTTTGCTATTGTACTCTACCTATATATTTAAATATCCAAAATATCCTGGTTCCAGTTGTATATAATATAAAGTGAAATAATAAAACAAAACAGAACAGTAAAAAAAACTTTAAAACGCCCTCCTGTAAAATTTGTAAAATGACAGTTCCGTCTTTGTAGTACTAGATGAGCGAACTGTGTACCCATCCACGTAGATACTAATATTTTTTGGCAGACGCGCAACTAGAGAACGAAACTCAATTATTGCTCTGGCAACATTTTGGCCTGCGCCAAACAAAATTACTGTTAAAACTCAATTTAAATTTGTCTACGTGGTTTTAATGCTGGGTTCTTCATGTCACCAACAACGACGTAAAATTTTGATTCTAATAATTTTAACCATGACTGAACCATGATATATCCGTTATAGGTAGATATATATACTGTGTTATACTGTGATTCTATTTTAAAATTTCGGAATTGTGTTTATAAAGGAGTGCGATGCCTGTTCTAAGTACAATAGAGTAAACACTTGTTGTAACGTTCCCATTAAAACTGCATTTTACACATAACACCGAGTTTTATTCATATTCGTCATTATAAAAAATTAGTCCTCGATAATTCTCGTATTGTATAAAAAACATCGGCTGAGATAGAAAAATATTTATACTGTCAAAACTTAAAAGGGAGCCCCAAAAATTTACATTTAATATAAATAATGAAAAAAATGTCACTAAGGTACTTATATTATTAATAATATTTTTTTATCGATAAATAAAATAGTTTTCAGAATGTGGAAATGTTGATATCGGAGGGTGTATATAGATATCTTACAATTTTCCTCCATTACAACTAAATTGATTTAGGTAAATATTTTTGCAGAAACATATTCGTAGGTTAGAATTTGGTTTGACTAATCTTGGTTTAAGTTTTTAAAGCACATGAAGCACGTTAGTGGCTTCTGGAGACTGTATAACTTTAGTACTCTTTAAGACCTTAATCGTTTCTATATTTAACACTAAAACTAGGGTTTAGGCCGCCTTTTGACTCTTCTGTTTTGTTTTGTTGTGTAATTTTGTTGTCAATAAAGAATATTGTATTGCTTATGAGGTCGGTAATCAATAAACAAACTTAATAATGTAGATTTTTTTTTTAAATTGAAGTCTAGGTAAAAACTACTAACCAGTGGACGTCTTTGATTAATCACATTTCTTTATCTATTTATCACACTTCATACTTAGCTACAATTCAGGCAACATTTTAACAGATTTTTTATGTAAGTTCTCCAAGCCCTACTATAAATTAAATTATCCCCTTTACGATCCAACAAAACTACCTTTTGTTACCATGAAGACTAACTCTACCCAAACAGCTTCGTTTACGACTCATTCCACTGTATTTCAGCGTAGGCTTATTAAATTCGGAATTAAGACTTGGAAGTCATGATGGGACTAAAGGGCCGAGCTGTAGATATAGATACAAACGTTGTTCTCTTAACAACCATTAAATGACCTGTCAGATTTTATAGCCATCCCATTACTCCCATTCAAAATGGCCGAGGATTTCTCTGGAGAGCGAAGCGTCAGAGGTCTTTATTTATCTGGAGACTGCCAAGTTGTTAATGGGAGCAAATGAAATGGACATTTAATATGTACAAACAGGTCTTACGGAGGAAATTTATCACGTCGACATCTTGTCAAAACTGGATTTGAGTTGGTTTCTTTTCTACCTGTTGTTTTGTTTAACAAACAAACTCACAGTGCCATTTTATGCTTGAGGGTTAAAAGCCCCAATGTTGCCAAACGTGGTGTTAGTGTGTGTTCCTGAGCCTAAAGCTAACTAAAACTCAGTATGATGTAGATGAGAAGCTGCCAATTTAAATTATTGCCCCACAATTTTTTTTAACAAATTACAAAACAAAAAGTTATCGCGATCTTATTGCATTACTTTAAGAATAATAAATATTGGTATTGAGTAAATATATTAGCATTATTATTTGATTTTGTTACAAAATAAGAGATTTTAGCATCTATAATTAATAAACGACTAATTCATTTATTTGTCAACAGCTCATATACGTCCCCACCGAGGGGCTCGAGCCTACCCTGAATTAGGGCGATTAGGCCTTAGTCGACCACGCTGGCCCAGAGCGGGTTGGTCGACTTCACACACAACCTTTGAATTTCTTCGCAGGAGTGTGCAGGTTTCATAACGATGTTTTCCTTCACCGTTTTCAAGAAATTTATGTTAGATACCCTATAAATTCATAGAGTAAGTATATAATATATTTTGTCATAATAATAGAGCTTCCTAGTTTTTTTTTAAGGTCATATCGCTCGAGAATCGAAAAGTTCTCGAATGGCGACCACGCAGCGGAAGACGCAGCCCCCACAAGCTGGACCGACCATCTGGTGAAGGTCGCGGGAAGCCGCTGGATGTGGGCAGCACAGGACCGGTCGTTGGAGAGGCCTATGTCCAGCAGTGGACGTCTTTCAGAGATGATGATGATGGTTTTATCACTATTTCTAGCAGAACTAGAGTGGTAATATAGCAGATGCGGACTTGATGTGCCTCCTAAAAAATATTATTACGCGACAAAACAAGTCAACTGTGAAAGTGTCAAAGTTAAAAGTTTTCTTACTTCCGTGAAATCACATCCTGTACCTATTATATTGCTATATATTACAAATAATATACCTGTAAAGAGACTGTACAGCATGAAATTTACATCGTTTTGTTCCCGCCGTGTAGTGATAGTACCCGTCAAACTGAACAACTTTTCACGAAAAAAAAAATCCTATGACAAAAAAATTTTTGGTCTCTCCATACAAAATGGGTCGGTCGGGAGTCTCACTTAGTCTTTGGCAGGTAGGCTTGACGGATTGTAGTTTTTTTTTAAGGAAGTAAAACGAATTTCGGTGCAGATTCGAGCCCTTCGAGCGATACTAGTATCTATCTAGATCCTAGATTCTAGGAGGTAATATTTAGTAATATATATTTTTTAAAACAATCCTTACTTATATTATAAACGTGAAAGTTTGTAAGTATGGATGGATGTTTGTTACGCTTTCACGCAAAAACTACTGAACGGATTGGGATACAATATGGAATAGAGATAGTTTGTACCCTGGATCTTTTACGGTGAAAAGTCTTATTCCCACGGGAAAATCTTACACAACGTGAGAGTAGCCGCGGGCGGACCGCTAGTGTATTATAAAATTACCCATTTATCAAATCTGCAGTCTCAATTCTATTCAACAAGTACGTTAACTTTCAAAAGAAACTGTACAGGAATTATATCTCTAGCATTTTTTATCTTTTACTGTTGAAAGTTATTCATAATTTATATCAATTCACTTTTTAATTACAAACAACCATCAGTACCACATTTTCATACATTTTCGTCTAAACATAAATCAGACAAATAAATAAAAAAACATGTCATAAAGTAGGTCCGACCAAAGAATAAAAATAAATTAGTACTGTCAAACTCTACTCTACCAGTTAGGGCTGCGTAAAAACGAAATAACATTAACCGAGCCCTACAAAGATTCTCATTACTCCCGTTCCTATAAAACTTAGTTCCGATAAATCATTGGCAGATTACCGCATTTCTGGAAGCGACAAAAACTTTTAAAATGGAACTTAACCTGCCAAAGTTCTGAACTTAAGCTTTATTAAGAGTTGGCTTAGAATTTGAGGCTAAGATCACGCGCAAGTTGAGTTTGATCGCAAGAGTTTGACGAGGAATCGGTTCGATGTTTTTTGTTACTAATGACCGAATAAAAAATGACAAGTAAAAATCTTTTTTTGGCACTTGTGTAAATATTATGTAAGTATATATTTCAATGCCCAATTCAATGCTATTTCAATCCCTGCCAAGTGGACTGATGACCTGAGGAAGGTCGCTGGTGGTGGCTGGATGAGGAAAGCGGGTGATCGTGCGCTTTGGCGTGCCCTTGGGGAGGCCTATGTCCAGCAGTGGACTGCAAAAGGCTGATTGATTGATTCATCAACGGCCCGTTACAGTCCACTGCTGGACTATGAGCCTCCTCCACTTAAGTGGAGGGTTTTGCCATAATCTCCACGCTTGGTAGGCGGGTTGGAGATCGCAGATTAAAAGGTTACTGTATCAGAGAGCGCTGCTGCCCTGCCCTTCCTACAATCAGCAAATATTGGTCAAGAGCTTCGTCTCGTTTCCACAAATAATAATTTGTCTGGCCCAGTCTAATAAATAAACTCCCTCATAAAAGTAGTACATGACATTACTACCATCTCCCCATATCGTGCGTGTATGATATATTTTGATACATCCTTAACAACATATTGATTGGGTCGTTCGAAAACTTTACCAGTGAAGTTTTTTATCTTCTTCTTTCGCATACAAGAATCTGATTAGGCGTCTCGCTCGATCTAACGTCTGATCAACTTTTTTCCTTGCCAGAGAGTTGTTCTTCTGATAATAAAAGTGTTATGATGGTCGCAGAGAAGTTTACGATTTATTTATTTGGTGGTAGTTCGCAATTCTAGTGAATACATTTGGGCGGGGCAATAACGTGGAACGTCGTTTCGACCTCTATTTTTGGAGTGTGTAAGAAAAATGTAAACAAGGTTAATAATATTAGTAAAGGATTTGTGACATATATTTTCACTAGTAAAAATGTTATGAAATGCAGGAGTTGTTATAGTAAAAAATTATGTTACTATTCAGTGATAAATTATAAATAAATTTTAAACTTTTTTGTATTTTTTACATTAAATTACGAATGGCCAGAGATTTTAAAACTTTGTTTGCAAATTAATACATTGCAACAAATTTCGAGCTCTCACCGCGACTAGGAACTGACGCATTCAAAGTCAACGCTCATACCTTTTTGGAGAACTGGCGCATTCAAAGTTAACGCTCATACCTTTTTGGGGAACTGGTGCATTCAAAGTCAACGCTCATACCTTTTTGGGGAACTGATACCTGTCGTAACAAACTTTTTAATTTAAGCTAGATACACTTGACTTATCATCATCATTGGTTGGTTTGTTTGCTTCCTCCATACATCCCTATCAGCTGTCATTTCAACACTCACACCCCTCCTGCACATCTAATCTTTATCCATCCATCGTTTCTGTGGTCATTTAAAAGCTCTTACCTTTATCATTTAAAAAAAAAAACACTGCCAAGTAGGATCAGAATTCAGTAAAACTCTCGATCCATTTCCAAGCAACGAAGACCCAACTAAATCATTCTTAAGAAGCTCCCGTATTAACTAAAGGCCACCACACACAGACTGCCTAATTCACTATCGCTGTCATATTGTCCCCAAGGGGACAGCAGGGTTGGCCTTTGGGAGAAATCCTGAATGTGAGCCTGGCCTAATGTGATCGACATCGTCAGCTTACGGCACAGAATAAATAGTACTAGGTAAGCAGAATGGACACACCCTGACATTTGTTGTAATCAGATACCCTTCTACAGGGTATTTGTCTTTAGTTGTCTCCAAGCAAGATATAATATTCCACCCTTTATTAGCACACGCTGCTTAATAACGATATTCGCTTTATTTTCAATATTATGTACCTTTTACGTTAGGTAAAAAAAAACGTTCATTCGAAATCATCATCAACATCAACGGCCCGTTACAGTCCACTGCTGGACTATGAGCCTCCTTCACTTAAGTGGAGGGTTTTTCCATAATCTCCATGCTTGGCAGGCGGGTTGGAGATCGCAGATTAAAAGGTTACTGTATCAGAGAGCGCTGCTGCCCGTTCCCTGTTCAATGTGTGGGTTGGTGACAAAATATGTATTCTACTCTGCCGTCACCACATGGCGAAATATTATGATTTAAAAAATGCGATAATATTTAAATGTGACAATTTAGGGCTTTGAGTATTTGTTATTGCCTTATTTGTTCTTGATTAGTTAATAATATTGTTCGATTACAGTTCTAGTACCAAGCGCCCAGAACATACCTCCCGCTGACGTCACAATATCTGTGTGGGCTTGTAACGATGATGCGGTGTGAGCTCAGTGGTAGCAAATGAGGCATTTTGCAGTTAAGTCTGTAATGCTTCCGGGTCAGCGGGTTTTGTAACAAGTACCTAATTGGTTTTTATAATGTTTGCACAAAATGAAATTAGAAAGGTTTAACGCTTAACATTTTTAACAAAGATGAGATATTGTAATTTTATTATACATGGTTTTAGTTTTACTTCTATCTGTGTTTCAAAACATAAAGTGTTATAATATTCGTACAAATAATAATGTGTAAATTCTAATAAGGTATGGTGTGAAGTGAACCGCGCTAATTGATTAGTACCAATTAAATTTAATAACCTATGTAACTATGTTTCTATCAAGTTATTGATAATTAGACAAATTGTTACCGATTAACAAATTGTTTTTGCTGTTAGAGAACTAACTTTGAAACAAATGATCAAAATGAGTTTGTTGCACAAAATTAAATAAATAAAAAAATTGAGGCTGACAATTTTTTTTCTAACACAAAGAGTTGTTAATCTTCAAAAACTTGTGTCGCTTTTTTTCTGTTTCACCAATTTTTCGGCTCTATAAACGAACAATCTAAACAATCTCAAACTAGTTGCTTTTGAAGACTAAATAAAAATTTGCAGAGTCAAAACTTAAATAAGAATAAGGTCATATTAGTATTTTTAATAAGCAGTCTTTTGGCTCTTTGTAGAGATAAGCTCGCCTTTGCTATGTAAATTTAAAATCAAATGCATGTGGAAACTGTGTGCAATAAAGAATACCCTAATTAACCTTTTATTGAGAGTAAGCCATTCTGCAAATAGGTTCTAAGTTGCTTAAGCGAAATATTTATTTAATTTTAATATAAGCACTTAGTTTTTTAAGTTATTAAAATGATTTCAACCTACAGTTACGTTAGTTCTATATTAATTCCGTGTTACAGTTACAATTCTATCCTATAAAACTGTGTGTATCCACAGTAATGACGTCACATATCCGGACTGCCGCCATTTGTCAATGGCGAGTAAGATGTCCCGATCTTCCTTTACCCCGACGTCCCCTTTCCTTTCTTACAAATGAACGGGGGTAGGTAGGGGATATTTTATGGTTTTATGCCACTGACGTTTACATTTCGCACTTTGAGCAATTGAAAATTGTGTGGAACTAGCTAAAATCTTTGAAATAACATACTTATCAAGAATTTATACTACAATCTCAATTATAAAATTATAATATTTAGTTGGTAAAAGTTACAAATTAGTAAATAAATAATTAAAATGATGATATCCAGCCTGTGTTACTATTGAAATAAAAAAAAGTCTAATAAAGACATGGAACTTTAAAAAATATGAAAATTAAAATATTCCACCTGTTTTTTTTTAACTCTGTGGTCAAAATATGTCCCATAACACAGTCTTCAACTAGCACAAGCTCCAGGGTTTAATATTCTGTGACATTGTAAAGTTACAAATTTTTTTTTTCTTATTTACTGCTGTTCTCTAGACATTCTTTTTATATTTTATACTACTAATTAAAATAATATACACCGTATATATTTTATAATAAAAATATAAATATTTTAAGATAATAATAATGTTATATACTCACTTGTTCTACCCAAACGTTCGTTGTCATGATTTGATTCTTAAGATTCTGAAAAGAAAGAGAAAAGATTACATTAGTAAATTGTTATTGTTATGTTTAAAAAGACGCATTAAAAGAAGTCAAGTCGAAGTGAAGTCGACCAACTCGCATTAGGCCAGCGTGGTCGACTAAGGCCTTTTCGCCCTAATTCAGGGCAAGATTGAGCCATTCTACTAATTGAGAAATTCAAAGGTTGTGTGTGAAGTCGATCAACCCGCACCGGGCCAGCGTGGTCGACTAAGGTCTAATCGTCCTTATTCAGGGTAGGCTCGAGCCCCTCAGTGGGGACGTAAATGAGCTGTTAATGATAATGATACTTATTGATATTTCTATCATTAAAATTTCAATGACCAACCTCATAATCTATGGTAAAAGTATCTTTCAAAGAATCAAGTGCTAACTCCATGTAAAAAAGGAACATCTCACATAAGAGTGTTTCGTGTTCTATATTTATAACGCGCCAATTTTTTGCCCTTTTATGCGATCCGGTCAAGCGATGATACGTGTCCCTAAATATATTCCAGTGAATAAACTTCCACGCTTGGCCACCTTTCTTCCAAGTAAGTACCTTTTTCTATATTTATAGTGATAAATGCACTGTGTTTGCTTTATGAAAAATATTACCATCTAACATCTATGTTATAGATGGAAAAAATGAATACTGAACATTTACTGATACAAAAATAAATACTTTCAAATAAAGTGTTTTTAGAGCACAATAAACAAGAAGACTTCTCTATATAATACAACGAGGCAAAAAATGCTATAATGAAGACTAAATAATAGGGGACCGGACCGTTCTTAAATTTACCATATTTTATGAATTATTTTTAAAATATAGATTAGTAGCAGACGATTCGCGAAGAAGAAAACAGAGACTTTTTAAAGTTTCAATATGTCTGACTCTTTCAAAAACGATTTATTGTATGGAGATTATATGGCGTTACTAACAAATGACGTCACAAGTGGGTATGTGCCTTTCTGTCTAATCTTGAATTTAAAACCTTTATAACTCGGTCAGTTTTAAAGATAGAGCCAAAATTTATTTAATTTATTTTAGTGTTTGATAGCAGAAACTAAGAAGCTCGGATTTATAAAATAAAAAAAAGTAGTCCGATCCCCTATTACCAAAAGAGAAAGTATATTCTATCCTATTCCCACCAAAATGAAATGTTGTACATCTATTAGCTTCATAATTAACTTTTTTGGGTGAATTTAATAGCGGGTTAAAATAGAAGACTCTATGGAGAAGAATTCGACGAAGTAACTCCAAAGCCGTCCCGTTTTTCACTCAAAATAATCTTCATTTTAAAATAATCTTCATTTTAAAAACATTTCATGGGTTCTTAAACAAGACATTTAAACAGTTACATGATTTTGTAAAAAAATTGTCTCTTGGTGTAACGGTCTAGTAGCCTAGGGTACAAGTGACCTCCCGTTGTTCCAGCTCTGTATGTATCCAAGACATTCTTTGGAAACTAACTGAAGAATTTTATCGGAACTGCAGTGGGAGTTGGCAATTAAATCCAAAGGAACGCCAGAGCTACACAATGAGAGCAGGGAATGTTGAGTGCTGCCAACGCCGCCGGAAACTGATTGTTAGTGTTTTGTTTTTGCGCATTCGGACCCGCAGTGGAACAAAACACGATAGATGGCGCTGTGAGTGCGAACTTTTTATGGCTACGTGAAGTTAGCTGCGGAGTCTGCAGCGTGATCTGCAACTCTGTAAATTCCTGTTTGTTTTGTGATGTAGTAGTGGTATTTTGTTTAATTTGGTAATGCTACAGACTCACCTTACAATATTGAGTTGAGTGATAGTTCAGTGGCGGATCCAGACTTATTTTTGGGCGAGGCTGAGGGTGGATATTGCCAAGGTATTTTTGTAAATGGAATACCACATTTTTATTCAAAAGTCTAAATAATATGTTTTTGAACTTGTGGTGCCCCTTCACTAAGAAATCAGATGTACGCACCCTTAATAGTACCTACTAAACTGGACCTAATTGTTAGTTTTGTCGAGTGAGTTTAGTAGGTACTAGGTACACATATCTGGTCTTCTTAGTCCTGAAAATCCCCTAGTGGATAGTATTAAGGCGCCATTTTGTGCAAGCTGAGTATAGATTAACAAAATTCATTTGCATGCAATGTTAAGTCTTATGTCAAATCTTCACAAGTACGGTAGTGTTTTTAGGACTGTTATTTTCTTTCCTTATCAAACTAGCTAAAATAAGTTCTACCTATATCATGTCGTAGAGTCGTAATTCTAAATACATTCATGGTCGCCCGCCCCCTATAAACTCTGGCATCGTGTGCCTAATCGCGCGAGCGTACTGGCCGCTATTCTAACAACCGCACTACTTAAAATTTGACTTATATTTTTTTAATTAAAAGTGATTAAAGATGAAAGTTTGATTTTCAAAGTGAATTTGAAGGCTGCAAATAAATATTAGATAAGTCCACTTCTTCACCCTTTTCCATCAGGCATGTGTTTATACATCAGGCTTAATTTGTTGGATAATATCAATAAGGCTTTTTTTTGACGGACCTAATCGTTATTCATACCAAACTGGTAATATAGCGGGCGCGGACTTGCAGGGGAGCAGAAGGCTCGTACCCCAAACTTAATTTATTCAATTATAACTTTATCCGATTTAAATATGAATGATAGGTTTCGTCTTAATTGCCCCAATCTCGTCCAATTTCTAACTAAAAAAATTCCATGTTCTTAAAAAAAAGAAAAAAAAAACTCGTAAGCAGCAAGCAGCCGTAGAATCGGAGCCACTGTCAAAACAAATCGTCAACTCTTTATGCGCCGTTTACCGTTTACGATAGCTTCTCGATACCAACATTATAATCGTTTGCTAAACCCCCATGCGCCAGCCAGTATTGTGCAGAAAAGAAAAAAGAGTATTTCAAATTTAGAATTTTGGAGAAGACTTTATTCGAAATTATGCTTTTTTGTGTAGCAATCTAACAGGTTATACAAATATTACATGAGATTCACTAAAACTGGTTATTTTAAAAAAATGCGTATTTAAAAAAATATTTTGAATGATTGACATGGCTTGTGTCATAGAATTTTAATTATTTGCCTTTTGATAATAATATTAATATCACAGTGAATGTTCTGAAAGCATTTTTAAGTCCTATCAAATGCATACAATTTTGGTTTGTTTAATTACGCAAGCGTTTATTGCATTTGCCGTCTTGAGTTACCTTAAAATATTTAACCAGTATGGAATGTAGGGACAAGAAGCTAAACTCATCGTCAACATAAAAAGCACAACAAAGTCGGCTTTTACGACATGTACAAGAAAATCGCAGCTGGTTAGCAAAATTTTAAGACGATTTTTTGGTCAAAATTCTAACTTTCTAACCAAGCTCATTACGCATTCATGCTACGTGCGTCCATATTATCGAGTATGGCAGTCTTCCATAATCGAAAGTGTCGCGTAAACCCTACTCAAATTCGATGTTCAGATGAAGCAGGATTTGAAAGCGCGTTAATATACGCTGCCTTTTACAACCCTGTTTCAAGGCCTTTCGTTATCTATTATATGTAGGTATATGCTACAGTGAAAAACTATTTTCAGAATCAGAATATTTTAGTTAAATCATGTTTTTTCTGGCCACGCCATGTGGTGACGGCAGAGTTGAATACATTTGTAACCAACCCCTACTCTTCCCGTGGGTGTCGTAAGAGGCGACTTAGGGACTACACATTGAACAGGGAACGGGCAGCAGCGCTCTCTGATACAGTAACCTTTTCATCTGCGATCTCCAACCCGCCTGCCAAGCGTGGAGATTATGGCAAAACCCTCCACTTAAGTGGAGGAGGCTCATAGTCCAGCAGTGGAATGTAACGGGCCGTTGATGATGTTTTTTCTAGTAAATGTTTCTAGTTTAATTCGTATGATGGCGTTAGATTTCGTCGTAACGTTTTGTTAGATTATTGTTTCTTTGTTCGTCCGACTTGTAGTGTCCTGATAATCTTAATTTTGTTCTGTTTTATACAGATAAACTACAGAGTTTAAAATTTATTTTTTATGTATTTTTTCGGCGATGACACCTAATCTATAAAAATTGATGCCGACCGAAAAATACGGCGTAATTTAGTAAGTTTGAATAGTAAATTAAGTAAGTAATACCTTAATAAATTGTATTCACAATAATTCACTAATTTAGTGAAAATTTACGCCGTTTAGAAGCAAGGAATATAACACACGTAATTTTAAAGCAATTATAGAAAGATATGCAGTTTGCTATAGCAATAATTTATGGAACTTTTATAGCACTCATGGTAGACATTACACCCAAGCCAGTGGCACTCTTTTTTTTTTTTTGACGGACCTAATCGCTATTAATTATACCAGAGTGGTAGTATAGCGGGCGCGGTCTAGACCCACGGGCCCCATTCGCATGTATGTTTTTGGTGGGATTATATAGGTAATTACACAATCACATAGGTAGATATGTGATTTCCCAAGACTCCCAATATGTAGCTTAAACCAGTGCTTCTTATTGATCTTTATACAACCCACTCCTCTATGTCTACTCAGATACTACATAACTCAACAAAACACTGTCGCACTAACAAAAAAAGTAACAGTATTATTAACAAAAAGTTCTGCGAGATCCTACTTCGGGTTCTAAAAATTTCCTTCCTTTTTTCCTAAACCAATATACCGTGAACCCTGTTTATGTTTACACTTCACCTTCCATCTTTTATTTTAAAGGTTGTAGTGTATCTCTTTTCACTGGCCGTGTAGCGGTCACGTATGCAACAAAAGGAACTATGATAAAGGTCCGGTTGATATTAAAAACGTCCGGTTCGGGGCCTTTTTATTTATGTCCGTTCTCGCAAGGTCACTGCGACGAGGCTACGTGATGGAAAATTTCCCTTATTTTATTTTCTGGGATGTCCCTGGGAAACGCTTGAGGTTCCTAGGCAATTGATAAATTGTTGCAAGAAATGTAATATTTATATAATAATATGAAACGTAGGTTGCTGCTCCCGGACAAAATGCTCCCAAAAATGTCTCTATTGGTATAATCATCATCATCATCGTCTTGTAGGTTGTAAGGTCAACAACCGACCTCACAAACCCTGGTGTCAGTGTTATAGAGCCGCCAAAGGCCACTGACATGGCTTGTAACGACTAGATAGTAGCCGGGACCAACGGCTTAACGTGCCTTCCGAAGCACGGAATCATCTTTATTTTCGGACAATCAGGTGATTCAGCCAGCAATGTCCTAACCAAACTGGGGAAAGTTCACAAAGAGATTTTTGCTTGACAATGTCCCCACCGGGAATCGAACCCGGAACCTCCGTAATGAGCTGCGAAATCTCGACCACTCGTCCACGGAGGCTGGTATAATGATTAGTCCTGTGTGGTTTGCATCCTTCAACAAATCTGTTTACAAGATTGCAAGCGAAGTGGGTACAAGATAAAACCGTTCTGCTCAAACAGTTTTCGGTTGTTAGTTATCAGCTCATTTTAATTTAACCTCCACAAGGCAAGGTGCTTGAGCCTTCTGAATTAGAGTGATGAGGTCTATGTCGACCACGCTGGCCCAGTTCGGGTTGGTTTACTTCATACATCTTTAGAAGTTTTTCTAAAGTGTATGCAGTGTTTAATATTAAAATCTTTTTTGTAGTTCAGGTGTAGCAACACCGCCTTGCCTCCCTGTCTCTTTATTACTACCGGCTTAAAAGGGCCCGCACCCAGAGCCGTAAAACAATATATATATATCTAAAAAAAATCCCTGTCTCCTCTTTGATCTGTCAGATCGTGTGATCGTGTTTTGCTATAAAAAATCTTAATTAATCGAAATCTTAAGTTATCGAAGTCAAATACAGTGGCAAACATTTAACATATTTTCAGCTTTTATTTCAGCAACCTCAAACAATATAACATAATTAACATGCAGGTTTTACCCCCGTAAGCGACCAATTACATTAAGCATTAACCTACATATCCTAGCCTTAAATATAAACTGGATTATTATATACACTGGGTATAGTAATGATACTCGCGTCGGTGGTCTAGGGGTTAGGGTCGCTGCCTTCCGTTCGATCCCCGCCACGTACCAATGTGTTTTCAAATTTTGAATTAATATGTACGTTTATTCGACACTCTTAGGTGAAGGAAAACATCGTGATGAAACCTGCCCCTCGGTGGGGACGTATTTGAGCATTGATGAAGCGACCAATAAAAAGTTCGGTTGATAAGATGGTAAATTAGTATTAAATGTTATAATAATTATTATTATTATAGTTGTTCTCCTTAGTTAAAAATTTAAGCACAATTTGTAGTCTAACAATCACTCAACTGTTACAAATCCTAAGCAACTCCTTCAAACCGGCAAACTAAATCTCCACAATCAAAGATCGACTTAGTTTAATCCGACATTGAACATCCTGTATATCCGAAAACCATAACGGGGCTATTATACATGGTGCTCCAAATCCAGGGACGCTTGGGCCAGTCCTAATCTTACCATTATCTTAGCCACAATGGGAATTAAAGGGTCTATTTGGATAGTGGAGATGTGTATGAACAGTTGAATCAGGTAATTAGGTACCTAAGCAAATATAGGTATAGGATATAGTATTTGGATGACGTCACTCAAATAAACTAGGACTGTAACAGATAATGAAAATAGTTATAATATTTTTAGTGTGATGCCAAGTGGGCAAGTGAATGATGTTGTTTTTTTGTGTGACGCCATTTTGTTTTTTAGCCACCAATGTTTTTGAGTTAGAAGTACTGATTGAAGCATTTTAAATAAAAAAAATACATTACATAAATAACCAGGAAATGAAGTACAGTCTCTTATACAAATTGATTAGAAACGTAAATTAGTCTGCTAATTAAAGAAACTTCTTTCTTTTTTGGCACAAAACTTAAATAGTAATCTTAATAACTATATTGACCGAGCGAGCGCGAAGCTTCTCCGTTTCAGCTTGGGCAAAATTTAATTTGTATGTCCATCTGTTTGTCTGTTTGTTCCACTCTACAGGTCGCATTTCTCAATCGATTCTCGTGAAATTTTGTGAGCAGGTTCGATAAATTAATCGATTTTGTTGTCGTCAGTTTTTGAAAATTTTAAAAAATTACTGATTTATGAGGGTTAAAATCGTAAAAAAATCATAAATCAGCTATTTAAAATATATATATATATATATTCGCAAGGCCTACAGCTCACAGAGCCATTAGTTAACCTTACATTATTTTATGTCCATTTATTAAGAAGATTATTCGCCGACTATTATTTGTTATTTATTGATTATTTATGTAATGTATCTTCCCGTGGGTGTCGTGAGAGGCGACTTAGGGACTACACATTGAACAGGGAACGGGCAGCAGCGCTCTCTGATACAGTGACCTTTTAATCTGCGATCTCCAACCCGCCTGCCAAGCATGGAGATTATGGCAAAACCCTCCACTTAAGTGGAGGAGGCTCATAGTCCAGCAGTGGACTGTGACGGGCCGTTGATGTTGATGATTCGCTGACATCATAATCTCGCGTTATTTTAGCCAATTTTCTCGCTATTTATTATTAGAAGCGCCTTAGTGAGCGGGCTTAATGAGCTCTTGCCCACCATTACATCATACAATTCCATTATCCTACCCACAAAGGCTCCCCATAAATCAACACGACCAGTAAAAGTTGACATCTTTTTTAATAACAAAAGAAACCGCCGTCACGTCAACCTTTGTTGGCCGGGTTATCGCGAACAAGCGCGAAATAAAGAGCCTGTGAAGCCATTTATTGTATAAGAGAGGTTTATAATGTGACGAATCTACATACACACTTATAACTATCACTGTCAAATGGTATACAATTCCACTTTTCTGTAATATTGCTAGTCTGTTTGTGTATGTCTGCTATGCTCGCGTTATGTAAGATTGTCCCGTGGGAATAAGATTTTTTCCCGTAAAAAGTATCCTATATGTTAATCCAGGGTACAAACTATCTCAATTTCAATTTTCATCCAAATCCGTTTAGTAGTTAAGGCGTGAAAGTGGAACAAACATCCAAACATATTTTCATATTTATAATATTAAGTGTGATTTCATTTCTAAGATGTTGTTAAGTACTAAGCGAAAATCTTCGTTGAAGACGCCTTGTATTGTAAGCAAGTTGCAAGTTGCATGCAGCTTCAGTAATGGAAACGTAAACTTGCATGCAGGCTGCAAATTGCATGCAGGTAGTTTTGAACTTGTAAACATAACGCGCAACTGACGCTTGTCTGTGCAAGTGATATGCAACTTGCATGCGAGGTTCAAATTAAAGTTTACAATTCAAGTAACTTGTACGCAAGTGTGACGTCATTCTTGCATGCAAGCACTTGCACAATGGAAACGCGCCTTAAGTTTTTTACAAAACACCCAACTGGTAGTTCACGTAAAAAGAAACTAAATTTAGGCCAGCGCGTAATTTCTAGGCATCCGGCATAACGTGAAAGTTTACATAGCGGTAATTAGGTATTTCATGTGGTCGAAACAACGAATTATCTATAGTCTAGAAGAGTAAATACGCTTCAAACTTGACCCCACCAAATGAATATCACAGAAGCAAAAACTATACCATACGACATTCGAATACGCGGTTTTATATGACTCGGTTTGTAAGAACATCGAAAGTAAGCTTTAATGTACAGCAGCATAATCGTCTGCCTGTCTGTCGTCTTCGCGTCGTCGTCGTCTGTCAAAATTAATTAGGTGCCATGTTTTAGCGGCCTTTGTTAGACGGTTACTCTTCTAGACTATACCTATAGATAATCCGTTGCTTCATGTGGTCAACATCACCTGATTTGAAGTATCTACTACAATCTCGAAGTTTTTGTTCGTATTACTTTAGAAAGCACACGCTATTTCTACAAGTATGGGTTCAGGTCAATCTTTTTACTGCGCCATTTCTTTGCATCTTTTTACGGATAAGATTTTTCTTAAGATACACAGGTGTTTAAAAAATTAAGATTCTCCGTCGTTTCAAAGAGAGAGTTCTTAAGAGGAGTGTGCTTGACGATTGAAAATGATAACAATCATCTCAAAGGCTCTTGATGGTCTTTTTATGATGAATGGGGTTTTCAGGTCTGGATTAACATGAATAAATATAATGCTAGGGTAAAAGTGGGTGAATAAGATAAAAATACGAAATTTATGGTGCTGGAAATAATGTAATTTGAAGTAGTCTTTCTAGCGTCCTCAAAGGGCAATACCGCGTTTAAGTCATCATCAATCATCAGCAGCTAATTATACTTGAATAAGGGCGATTAGGCCTTAGGCCGTGTGGTGACGGCAGAGTAGAATACATTTGTCACCATCCCCAACTCTTCCCGTGGGTGTCGTAAGAGGCGACTTAGG
Organism: Carpatolechia fugitivella; assembly: GCA_951230895.1. Lineage (NCBI taxonomy): Eukaryota > Metazoa > Arthropoda > Insecta > Lepidoptera > Gelechiidae > Carpatolechia > Carpatolechia fugitivella. Next base: position 12,943,054 of record OX579660.1, read on the forward strand.
GACTACACATTGAACTGGGAACAGGCAGCAGCGCTCTCTGATACAGTAACCTTTTAATCTGCGATCTCCAACCCACCTGCCAAGCGTGGAGAATATGGCAAAACCCTCCACTTAAGTGGAGGAGGCTCATAGTCCAGCAGTGGACTGTAACGGGCCGTTGATGAGGCCTTAGTCAACCACGCTGGCCCAGTGCGGGTTTGTCGACTTCACACACAACCTTTGAAACACATGATGAGGATCGAACCCGCGTCTCCCGGACTAGCCACTAGACCACCGACGCTCTCAATATTGCGATAGAACTGTGGGACGTGCACTCAAGAAAAATAGGAGAATATTAATATCATGTTATTGTAAAAGCTGATAAAACTAAAAATAATTTATTTATCTTTCAATCATTATTCGATCAATATTTTTTGCCCAACTGAAAATTTAGTAATTTTTAAACGACTTTTTCGATAAAAGAATCAGGGAAAAGACTAAAGCGGAAAAAACACACACGGTTTATAAATTTTTAGCATTATATAATTAAAAATGTATCCCATTAAACAAACTAAACTTTCTCATTTACAACAACTACCAAATAAATGTAAATCAGCTAGCCGAGGGTAACGAGAACCCGCGGGGAAGTGGGGGCAGTGTTGCCAGTTTACTTAGTTTTGGATACATGTGGTAAAATTATATTATTTGAAATTTCAAACCTTATACTCTATATCAAATCAATTTAAAAGAAAAATAATTTAAAAGAAAATAATGATTTAAAGTTCAAAACGAAGGTAAGTATTATGTATTCCAATTAAAAATTTTGGGATATAATTTAAAAAGTGTTCACTCGAAGGATAATAGAAAAAGTAGGATATAATAATAATAATAAAAACACTAAATTGTTTCAATTTGAACCTAATCAAAATCATCATGTTTTGCACGAAACGTGAATTTCCCAAATTTTTCCGATTTTCTTAATTTACTATCATATTTTTCCGCAATTTTTTATAATTTTTTTTAACCACAAAATCCTTACCTTTTTAAAAATAATTTCCCAAAAATGGCAACACTCTCCGGGAAATTACTTACATTTCACGCTCTCCGCAAGTTCGCGATTCAGCTGACCCGGCCGATCCAATTATAAAGTTTAATTACTCATCAGCTAGTGAGGGCAGATGGCGCCAGTTACGACACTACAATGTACAAGTTATGTATATTTACTAGCCCAGCTACAGTTATGGTTATGAAGTGATGGAGAGCGGCTTGAATTTTAGGGTTGGCTCAAAATTGCGATGCGATTTCTCGTGTGTTGCGTCTAGGTGAATATGAACTAAGAATCTAGGGCTATTAGTGTGAAGTTTAATTTTTGTTAGGTGCAATTTTAAGTTTCAGTGTATTATAGGTTCTTATGCTGACTGACGTAAGGTATAAAAAGATAAAAAGATAAAAATCCCGGATGAAAAGCATTTCACGTAAAAATTTAAAAATGTTCCATGAATTGGTGAAATAAAAATAATAATGGCTTTTTCAATCACTCAGATGTTTTATTGAAGTTGATTTTCACAATTATTTTCTATTTATTTCAAAGCCTTGATGGTTTCCTGTTTCGTTGTATGTTTTACTTAATAAAATTCTCTTACTTGAATTATTTACATACCTAATAATAAAAGAAGATTAATTTAAAAATAATTTCAGAGTTCTTAAAAATATAAACTTTTTTTTTAACTAAACAACCATAGGAATCATCCCATATTATTCCATTCACTATCCAAACAAAACCATAATCCTTATTTTTTTTTTTAAAAGACTCCTTTCAAAAACACAATACATCTGAACTCCGAACAAGACACCATAAAGAAAAAAACACATAAAACTGTGGGTAACGGCCTCCGCATAACTGAATTTATATCCTTGTGCTAGGAGCTAGATTTTTCATTGTAAGTAGAATTGCACTGGCATGCTTCCAGCTTCATTCGTCATACGATACGACCGGAAATTGGCGAGGGCTCTGTTCACTACCCACGATTCTGACAGATTGAACTAAATCTAAAATTAAGTTGCTCGTAAAACTGCAGTCTTACAAGTTGCAGGTATAAAAGCCTTTTATAGAGCATTAATGTTATGACTACGTTCTGATTTCTGGACGGAGTCACGGCTCATGTTCTATCACGTGGGAATTTTTACCATTTGACGCACTGTCGTTGAAAGAAAAACTTTTAAATGCACGCTTTGTTTTTGTAGACAGTAAAATAGTTCTTTGCCTGCATGTGAAACAACGGCCTGATTGATCATCCTAATTTAAAGTCGTTTTGAATCCCTAGGTAAGTTTTCATGATCTTTTGGCATATGAGGTAATTTTTTTTTTGAGACATCTGTCATTCGAGTATTAAAAGGTGTTAATAGATGAAATTGAAATAATTGAAAAAAGGAATAAAATCAATGACAGATAACTATTTATTTCAGGGTAGGAGCCTCTCGGTGGGGACGTATATGAGCTGTCGATTTGTAACTCCCGACCCTAATGTAAATTAAAACTATGTAGAACAACGTGTGTCTGTTGTAAGACATAGAGAAAGTTATAATAAAAGATTCGAGACGAATTAAGAGAATTTTTGTTTTTTTTAATACGTTCTTGTAATGAATTTTTATAATTTTAATACGTTCGTGTAATGAATGTTTTTAATTTTATTACGTTCTTGTAATGAATGTTTTTAATTTTAATACGTTCTTGTATTGGACATTTTTGATATTTCTAAAATTAATAACTCAGAAACTAAAAGAGATAATGCAAAACTAAATGCATACTTGGGGTGCATAGACTGAGATACGTTCGCATTGTGAGTTTCAGAAATATCGAACAAGTTTAGGAAAAGGGCCTGTTGACCTAGCGCGTACCGTCGATGCGTGTCGCCAATATACATGGTGGGAGGCAGTCGGCCGTCTAGGAATAGATGGCTGGCGGAACGTTAAGTTCAAGAAAATTGACATTATTATAAAAGTGCAAAAATAGACTAATATAAGTCTATACTTGGAAAACCAAGTGAAATAATTGCCGAACCTAAAGTCGCAGGCGCTGCACAACCTCTCACTGCCTTTCGACGGGATTTCGGTCCCTGAAGACTGGCGTGCTGCCTGTTTGATATGGGAACGATTAATTATGCCTCTATGGATGACATATCCCATCCGAGATGGTCAAAAATGAAAATCAAGGGAATCATAGGCTTGACGCACCTAGATGACCTAATGAAAGCGGACACGGCCGCTGGATCAAACTGATCATATAATGCACTATATTTGACCATCTCATAGAGAGCCCTTATCTGACGCATGAAGACGAGGTATAACTATCGCTGCTATGATATTGTTGGCACTGCATGTCTAGCTCTGAACCGCTGATGTATGGGTCGCATCCTAGGCGTGATAAGTACTGTCAGGTGGACGTAGCTCTTAGAAGATGGGAGGCACTCGCTTCTAGCGCATAAATCCGAAGCTAAATAATGACTCCAATATTAGATTACAATATTTTTGTATTATCTTTTCTTCATTTCAATCCCTAATCCACACCATTATTTTCTTCAGCCAATCATTCTCTGACTCCATACGTCTAATTAGCTTTTTTACGATATATAGGGCGAATATCGAGTGCCAGCAACAACAAACAAAGGGAAAAGTGCGCGGAGACTGCATGTAACCAATGCAATCTCCACAGTACACTAAGTTTACCCCCGATAGTGGAGTTAACAATATCTTAGTGGCTACCTTCAAGACGCAAGTCTGTGGAGAGATTTCTGTATCTGACCTATGAAGATGTGGAGTAACCATCGGGCTGCTATGAATGCCGCTGCCACTGTATGTCTAGCTCTGAACCGCTGATTGACCGAAGACGCATACAGCGACTTGAATACATAGCCGCGGATGGGGACTTGTCCACAGCCGTGTGCGGTGGACCTCAGACTGATTAGTGTCGATGATGGTCTTTCAAGTCTTAACCCCGATAATGGAGGTAGCGGAGGACATAGTGGCTTCCTTCAAGACATAAGTCTGTGAAGAGGCATACTGGAACGAGTTTATTAATTGAGAACGAGAAACTGGACGTGAGCTGCTCTGGCTAATATCATCAGGTATGATTTATTACTGAATCAATTGTGCGATGTAATATCGACACATATGGTTGCAAGGAGAGGAGGCTCATAGTCCAGCAGTGGACTGGACGAGCGATGATGAAGGCTGTAATGCTATATTCAGAGCGATAGCTGAAATGAGTCTTTAGATTCATATGCGGTCTCAGGCACGGAGACGCGCGGCGGAGATATATATATATGGAGATATGAAGTTGGAGCAGATCTGCCCTGGCAGTACCGTTCAGATAGACGGAGATCCAGTATGCAGGAGCAATCCAGATATGAGACCCACAGTCAGTAGCAGCTGTGAGGTCATCCCATCGAGCTTGCTCGTTGGAAGATGGTTTACCATCATAGGCGCTGGTTCACGTGTGGACTATCCTATAAACACACCCTTGAACGCAATACGTTGGACACTTCGGTGGAAGACGGGATTAGCCTCCCAAAAGGTTACCACAGCGGCTCAGCCGTATCGGGAACGCTACGGCTAGTATCGATTGGACGTAGTCCACTAGCTTCGGCTTACCACGAGAAGCTTATGCTTTCAACGAAGGGACTTTGGTCTCCTTCCATCGCTTAAGGCGCACCGGTCGGACCAGAGTCCGCTGTAGACAATCCTTCGGGGTTGTCTATTATTTTAACCTTTTTCCTACACCTCTGTGGTGAGGGGAGGACAGGAGCATTCTGAAGGACAGAGTGGGAAGTGACTCACAGAGAGCGCGTTGGTGGAGCGTTTATTCTCACTCGTCTCGTAAATGCTTTAACAGTTAGTTTGCTGTAAAGGTGTGAGCGTATCGGGTCTTTGCTGCTAGACTGCTGTCTTGCTCGGGATCTGGGGTCTTAGCAATCAACTAGCTGAAGGAACTAAAACTAGTTCCTTCGTCAGGGCTGGATCTTGCTAGATCTTGCTGGATCCCTTGTGTGATGGTAGTATGGAAGACACAGAGAGATTATGTAACTGTATTTTTCAATACGGTTGACATAGCTTAAGGAAAAGGGTATCCCGGTGCGTAGAGCTAGGATGGTCGTCTCCAGGAAGTATCATTAGAGAAACTTGGTTATTGATCATTCTGTTGAGGAAATGCCACTCAACGAAAGTTCCTCTAAGAACTAGAAGTTCTAATCAGAACTACAGACGACACACCCGACGCCGGCTCTATGGACTCGCTGAGGCAGTCCTGGAGCCATCTTTTTATACCTTTTAAATTACATATATCATGTAATAATCCTTGTGATCCATTTCAGGAATCTGGGCTCTTATTGCAGAAGTAATAAACTTCGAAGTTCTTTTCAGAATACGAAGTTAGTATTGCTTAATAAAGTCGCTGGGAATTCCTGGTGACTTTATTCTTTCAGTCCACGAGCATGGGTAATCAGGAGTAGGCTGCTTGCCGGCTGGCAACTGATACTCCTGTGTTCGGGCGAGAGATAGGGACGAATCTGTATATAGGAATAACATAGAAGTTGAGTAGGCGACTCTATGTTCAATTCCGCAGTTAGAAAACTTAATATAAAGACGATCACATTGTAAATTTCTAAAAGAGTTTGGGTTACTCTCACAACGTAGTAAGGATCTGCTACTAGATGATCAACGGCCAATTTTGATTATTATTTTAGAGATGAGATGTTCAGTTACAGATTAACTATTAATTACCTTCATTATCGTCATCTATTGAAAACAGAAGGTCTAGTTTTTGCTTTAAAAAAACGCCTCACTATGCGGACACTTAAAAATTATTTCGTAAAGAATTAAAGCTTTTTAATAGCTTAAGACCGTGTTTGCCGTAATCGCACATCCGTGTGCTAAAGTTGAGATGAGTTGTCGCGGACAAAGTGGTTAAATCTATGGAGCCCATAAGAGTCATGGACGTAATCGATGCTCTTATGAGACCAAGTTTTTGAACGTGTCAAGTGTTTTCATTATCATAATTATTTTAAGTTTAATGTACCTGTTAGTGTTATATTTTGACAAGTACAGTTGCGAGTCAACTTAACTCGCAGGTTACCGATTGTTGCAATACAGTTGTCAAAACCAAAGTGTCATATCCCCCGCGCGCGCGCCGCCGATGCGGAAGCATTTAAATTGGCTCCTACGTTATAATTTTTTAAAAAATATCGTATTTGACCTATAAGGTTAAAATTAGACTCATTTTGAAGCTCACTAAAAGTATAACAAAGTGTTAAAATTTCAAGAAAAACAAGTGAAGGATCACGGTGTAATCATCAAATATCTATAAGAAGTTTTAACTCAACGGTCGCGGAACTGACCTACCGCACATAACAGAGCTAGATCGATGCATCGCAGCGCAAGTGAGTCATTACAAGGACAAGTCAGTGACCTCGCCGCGCCGACTAGCAAGTGCTACGCGTGATCGTGTAGATCTATTACTACGGTCTACGAGAAAGCTACGTGACGGCTACGACGCCTAATTGTATTGTGTTGTATTCGAATGTATCTGCAATATAGTGCGGAGTGGTGAGTTCCTTATCTGGTTATACTTCTTTTAAAATAAAATTACGAGTTATTGTTGTATGAAGGAAGATAATGCCTAAAAAAATGAATTGTCCATCTTGCAAAAAACATGTTCCAGTCACGGAGAGGTTGCAATGTAACACTTGTAGAAACTACTATCACTGTGCTTGTGTAAATATATCTAAAGAACACTTTAACAGGGAAGAGCATAATTTAGATCGACTATGGAAATGCCCCGACTGCGTTCCAAACCAACGAAAGAAAAAAAATGAACAAACACCTACTACGGACCATAAATGTGCGAAATGCAAAAAAAATCTTCCGAGGACGGAATACATGACCTGCACGAAATGCAAAAGGTCATATGACTTGTTATGCATAAACATACCTGCACACCGTTTTTACAACACTCTAACCAATGAATGTAAGCAGAAATGGATGTGTAAAACATGCACAGAAAAAATAAGACTAAAACCACTAACAACTGCAGATAATTACATTAATAAGCAAATATTGTGCTCTGCCACAAGCAGTCCAACAATGATACAACACTCTACCACATCATCAACACCAACTTGTGATGGTGATAATATTATATGCTCAGCGACAAGTAGCCCAGGTGCTGAAAAATATTCTACTCCCGTAACACCACTTTATGATTTAGTTACAAGTGACACACCTAATTACAATGATGAAGAAATGTTGAAGAATGAGACAACTTGCAGTTTCACCGATAATATTACAGTAAGGAGAAAAAAATTACAATATAACATACACACTCAGAACTCTTTTGAATCATTATCCACGGATGAGGATGCAGAAGATCCTATGTCAACGCTACTGTCACCTTCTAAAAAAAGTTTACACAGAAGTTTTGACCACTCTATACACGAAACATTAATGGCACAGGAATTGAAAGAATCGACGTCCCTACTCAAGGCTGAACTCGCAACTACCCAAGAGGAACTCGAAAATACCATACTTGAAAATAACGCTCTGCAACGACAGGTACAAAAACTGACAAAGGAAGTAGATTTTTTAAAAAATATTTGTAAAGCACCCATTGTGCACCAAATCCAAGCAAATAGCACGTCAAAAAAGAAAAAGAGATATTCAATGCAATTGTCTCCCGACAAGCAAGCTTCATTCTCATCACCTACAATCTCACAGAAGGACTCTATGGTTTTTGACAGTCATATTAATGTGAATAACCTACAAATAAAGATATCAACACTTCAACGAGAACTTAAAACAGCAAATGAAAAGATTGATAGCCTAAACAAACAACTAGTCAGCGTCACTGTCAACAAGACATACATAAAGACCAATACAATTGACAAAAACGATAAACACAATTATAAGCTACAACGCAGCGAACAGAATCAGACACAAAATCTACCATCGAGAACAGGTTTGGAAAAGCCACATCATATTTTTATTTTCGGTGATGAACAAGTACGAGGACTAGCAGAAGAAATGACTAAGGATAGGGATGATAAGTGGAATGATGCCTACAATATATTTGGTTTTATTAAGCCCCAGGCATCAAGTACAAATATTCTTAACACGGCTAGGGATGAACTATCATCTGAAGGAGTAACCAATGATGATGTAATTATATTGGCTGTAGGAGGCAATGACAAGAATCCTTTTGAGTTAATAACTAATCTAAGATGTACATTTGATAGGTTTACAAACTATAAATTTCTATTGCTTAGTGTACAACATAATAATTATTTAAATGTCAATAAATTAAACAGCGAACTTCGTAGCCTTTCACAAAATTACCCTAATTGTAAATACATCGACTTGACCAATATTAACTATCAATATGGAGGCACTCACGCAACAAAACAATTTAGAAATAATCCCAGTAAATTAAGTTTTAAAATAAATATTGAGATTGATTATATGAAATATGAGAAAGATTACCTAAAGAATTTCAGACAATTCCAACACTCAAAAATTTTACCTCCCATGAACACCGTTAGGAAAGGAACAATCCCATATTATTTCACCAAGATGACACTTGGCCTCCCAAAGGTTCCTGAATCAACATCGATAGACATATCACGTATTAAAGAGGCAAAGAAAGGTACAATACCATTTTATTTTGCAACATCACAAAAAACAACATCAGGTACTACAGAAAATCCACGAGACGCAACTTTTTTTCGATCACAACAAAAATGAAAATAACGATAGACCCAGTGAAATTGACAATGAAAACATGAATAATCATAATATAACAATTTTACATCAAAACGCTCAAGGCCTGCTCAACAAACTCGATTTACTAGAATTGTGCATTGATGAAATGTCAGACAATAATAAGTATGTGGACGTTATTTGTCTAAGCGAAACTTTTGTAAAACGTGGTAGCGAACAAAATATTAGATTAAAGGGTTTTGATTTGGCTTCATGTTACTGCAGAGAAGCAAAGAAACGGGGCGGAGTATGCATACTAGTACGAAAGAATCTTGACTTCAGGCCTTTATTGTGGTGTAAAGAGTTATCTATTGAAAAAGTTTTTGAATGTTGCGGTGTAGATATACCGCAACTAAACTGCATTATATTCTGTATTTATAGGATTCCTGGCAATAACAGTACAGATAAACTTTCTTTATTTTTGAATAAATTGGACCTTCTGTTGTGCAAAACGTCCAAAAAGCTTAATAAAAAAATTATAGTGTGTGGCGACTTCAATATAAATACACTCGTGTTAAATACCGCAACAATGTCTTTTACGGATACTCTACAAAACCATGACTTACGAATTCATATACATCAACCTACAAGAGGCGACTCATGTCTAGACCAAATTGCAAGTAACATCCCTAATGCAATTGGCAGTATTCATAAACTACACTTCTCCGATCACGAAACATGTCAGACGCTTGAATTTGAATCTTCAGTTGCCAAAAGTAAAACTGATTTCTGGTATGTAGAAACCAGAGACTACTGTCCTGATAATGTCAAAAAATTTATAGATTGTTTATCTTGTCTTACATGGACAGAAGTATACCAGGAACCAAACGTGGACACAGCTTTCGATAGGTTTCATGAGCTATTCTGTCTTTTTTATGAACTCTGTTTTCCAAAAATAAAAGTAAAAATCAAAGCAAAGAATCCAAAACCAAAATGGATTACATTGGGTATAAAGAAATCTAGTTTAAGGAAAAGGAAACTCAGATATGACTACTATAAATACAAAACGAATAAACATAAAATGCATTATATACGGTACACAAAAATTTTTAGATCTTGTATTCAAAAATCTCAGAGGCTAATAAACAACAATTTACTGTACAATTCAAAAAATAAATGTAAAACAGCTTGGGAAATCATCAAGGGCAAAAACTATGACATGAAATCAGTATCAGGTATAGATTCTATTATGGTAAATGATGTTAAAACTAATAATATACAGGAAATTGCCAATGCTTTCAATAAACATTACATTAATATTACTAAAACAAATTCAAATAGTATGAATCCGAATACAAATCATATCTCCCAATTGCCTAGTACCATTTTCCTGAAACCATGTACGGAACTGGAAATCATTAAACTTGTAATGTCATTGAATAATACGAAAGCTGTAGGATACGACCATGTTTCGACACATATATTAAAACAGTCTGTACAAGCAATTGCACATGTATTATGCTACCTAGTCAATGAATCTTTTGTCCAGGGTAAGTTTCCAACAAAACTAAAAAAATCGATTGTGAAGCCCTTATATAAAAAGAACGACAAGAAAAATTTGAACAATTACCGTCCAATTACATTAATACCGATTCTTTCGAAAGTTTTTGAAAAGGCAATGCATGACAGAATAACAGCCTTTTTTGATAAAAATAACGTGATACACAGGGACCAGAATGGCTCTCAACGAAATAAGTCTACTACTCTAGCACGTTATTCTTTAGTTCAATGCATCACTGAGAACATAAATAGGAAAATACCTACTGTTTCTGTTTTTTTCGACATGAGTAAGGCATTTGATTTTGTCGATCATCAAATTCTACTGGCGAAGTGCGAGAAATACGGAATCAGAGGTCCGACACTAGATTGGATTAAATCCTATTTATCTAACCGAAAACAATGTATCGAGATCAGTAAACTTAATGACAAAAAAATGGTGTCGGTATACAAGTCTCCATTTGATATTAATAAAGTAGGGGTACCACAGGGGAGCATATTGGGCCCTTTGTTGTTCGTTATCTATATAAATGACCTTCCACTTTCGTGTAAACATCGGACAATTATGTATGCAGACGATATCTCGGTTATAGTGCCTCATAATGATAAAAATGTATCTCACGAAACAGAAATAAATAACGCAGTAGAATCTATCAATAACTGGTTAAAAAGTAATAATTTATTGTTGAATTTAGAAAAAACTACCTATGTTCAGTTTACAAACTACATGACAGGACGGTATAAACTGAATATACAATGTCAGCAACAAATTATAAATGAAACGAGCGAGACCAAATTTATGGGGATTACAATTGATCAGCATTGTGGATGGAAATATCACGTTCAAAACTTATGTGCTCGACTGGAAAGATTTGTCTTCGCTTTGAGACGACTGAGATGTATAGCTGGCGAAAATACTGCGCTTACAGCATATCATGGATATATTGCTGCTGTGCTAAGTTATGGTCTCATTTTGTGGGGCAATTGTACTGATATTAATAAAGCATTCATGGTTCAAAAGAAATGCATAAGGGCTGTGTGTGGGAAAGGACCTTTCGACACATGTAAACCCCTTTTTAAAAAATGTAAAGTTTTGACATTAACTTCTTTGTACATATATCAAGCGTGTATCTTTGTTAAGGCGAATCCAAATTTTTATAAACAAGTCGAATCAAGTTCAAGACTCCGCCCAAGAGACCTTTCAAAGCTTGTGGTGCCTCATTGCAATACTGCTTTATATCGCAAAAATTGTCATGTAATGTGCATTAAGATGTATAATAATATTTCGCGTGACTTAAGAACATTACCTATGAACCTCTTTAAAAAAAAGTTGCGTGAGTGGTTACTGGAACGATGTTTTTACAATATCAATGAATTTTTTAACACATCAATTTGACATTTTACTGTACATAACATTATTTTTATTAAATTACAATAGGATTGCATGATTTTATGTCAAATGAAATGATAATGATTTAAATGTTGGACTTTAAAGATTTTAATGTATTAATATAATTTGTAGTAGGTAGTATTGAATTGTATATTTAATTTTATATTTTTTAAATTTTTGCATGCCAAAACTGGCGGATCGCATGATACCTTTTAAATAATCTAAGAACTCTGTAAACTGTGTATCCGTGCAAATAAAGATATTCTTATTCTTATTCTTATTCTTATATCTTCCAAAGTCAAAGTCAAAGTCAAAATAATTTATTTCCATAGGATGTTATTACATCACTTAGATCCGTCATTACATTTTTTTTGGGTGAGTTCACTAACACAATGGCGGAATCTGTGGAGAAGAGCTCACCGAAGAAACTCCACAGTCGTCGCATCTTTTGCGTTTCCTTTTTTAAATAAAATATTGTCAATTACAAAATTAATGCTTATTACATATCGAAAAAGCCTGCTACTCAAACAATCTATTCCCATGGACACCTATCTTCTAAGTAATCAGATATCCTATAGTAACCTTTTTTATACAATTTCTGTTTTATAATTATATATATTCCTGTTGTCAAAAAGCATATTATTGTTATTTCCTGTTGCCAAGGAAACACTCGCACTTGCAACTCGCACTTACAATCGGTAACCTGCGAGTTAAGTTGACCGATTAAGTTAACTCGCAACTTGCTACTTGTCGAAGTGTAAATCGGCCTTTATAGGAAATATTTACCGTAATTTTTCTAGAGAAAAATAGAGTTCAATTCAGCAGAGGACGTCGTTCAGCAGAAATAATGAAATACAAAAAATATATTAGTATAGATAACAACATATTACTAGTAAAAAATACCTATAATTTTTAATTAAACGGAGAACATCGTGCTTGCTCTTCTAATTTAAAAGCGCATAATTATTTTTTGTTGACTAAATTTATTGAAGAATAAAGGTTGCCAAATAAGCACTTTATTCTTCTGAGAAGAAGCAAGGAACCGTGCAAAAACTGTCAAGATATTCTCTATGCAAAAGCACCCTTTTCCCTCTAGGAAATAGTAGGCGAAACTGAAATGTCACCTTATAGATAACTCCTATTCGCCGAGAGCTATAACTCCAGGCGTGCGCCAGACATCGATGGATGTCGGTTCCACCCCTCTACAATACCAAAGACCGAAAAAACAGGGCAAGACTTGCTTAACTAAGGAGAAAGTATTAAAACAATTAAAAGATGCTTAGTTTAACTTTCGCTCTAAAATCGTAAACCACCATATTATTATTATACCATATTATTTACCATACCTATATTAGTTAAATTATTATTAAATATTATTGTCTATTGTCTATTGTAAAATTTTAAGTGTTATGCTATAGCTTTAATTGCATGCTGTGATTGCCTTCAATAGAATGTACATTGATCGAATAGTGTTATGTTTATATATTATGCTACTTTGTAATGTATCATTCACTGGCAGTTCCAAATAAATAAATAAATTTAACTAGTGGCTCTGTGAGCTGTAGACCTCGCGAGTCTTTACACTTTTTGTGAGTTAATGTGACCGTTAATTTATCGGTTGAGAAATGTGACCTGCAGGCCTAAGATGCGCACAATTTGTAGATAAAACTCTCGGAAGAGAAGAGAAAATTTGTCTTCTCTTTTGAGACTCTGATGTCTTCGAAGAATAGACACTTACATTACACTTAAATTACTTTGAAAGTGTAAGTAATTTAGACAATAACTCCTTACACAATTATTCACAATACTCACGACCCTTAATAATAATAATAGTATTTCCGGTAATTCACAATGACGTTTTTTTTTTTGTGGCTTGGCTTTTGTGTAGCCACAATTCCGCCAATATCACATACTAGCGCGCTGCCGCCACCTTGTAGATTTGTATAATTTTTACTCTTTTTCATCTCGCGCTACATAGGTACACGAAAATTAAGATGTACTTCACTTATTTTATGCGTATAAAGTATGATTCACGTTGCGGAAATTAATAAAACATAACTTTGCTGCCAATTCTTCATTGTCTTCAACTCAATATGTTGAAGACATGTTCTCTTGATCCAAACGTCAAAAATAGACAAAAATAGCGGTCGTCTTTTGTTCCTCTGAGACAAATATTGAGTGCGCATATTAGGGATAGAAGACAAAAGAATAAAACAAAGAAAAAAGACAAGTTTCTCTATTTTTGTCTTCAATTGGCATGTTAGCCCACGTACACTTGGCTTTCTATTCTTCCTAAGTATAGAAATGAGCGTAGAGAGACTTTTTGTCTTCGTGCGCATCTTAGGCCTGCTGTACAGCCTCAGCGGTAGACCTTGTAAGCTGGCAAGTATTTTTTTTTTATTTCTAGAAACCGACTCGACAAAAAGACATACAAAAACAATTTGACCAAGCTGAAATGGAGACGCTTCGCGCTCGCTTGGTCTATAAATTATTTCACTTTACGCTGTTTCTCAGTTATCAACATAACGAAGTCTTTTGTCTAAAATGCTCGCGTAGATTTTGGGTGAATAATGCGTCTATCATTAAATTTGAGTCTTGTAGACCAGGGAGTGGTAGGTTACTTTCGTAGCAGGTCTTTCCTGGACTAGGTCACTTTCAGATAAAGTAATTTTCTGAGGTGGTCGGTCATGCTGCTGTTCAGTCAATCATTTGTTAATGAATTTGAAGATACATGAATTTAGATCGCTATTACGAAAAAGACGTTTATTTAATCGTGGATTAAGGCTCATTTTATACTTGCATGAGTACAGGGACAAGTTAAATTAATCCGTCAACTAAACTCGCAATATCTTCTGTTACGTTGTTCAAGTGCTAATTGATCTTGACAAAAAAAATGGTTTCTGTTTTGGTTTTTGTTTCAACATGCTCAGCGAAGTGCAATTGAGCCCTTTGATACTCTACACGCAGTCAAAATACGCTGGTTACCTTAACACTTGGTGTCAAAAGAAAATACGGATTGCTTAGGAATTTTAAGTCAATTCAAAACTGCGTTCGATACAAATAATGTGCTATACCAAGCGTCGTCTTCTCCTGTATTTAAGTCAGTGGTAGGACGCCAATGGATGTTAGTTACACCCCTGTGCAGGTTTTTCTCCTATATTTGCGAAGTTGGGGTAGTAAGCAAATGTGTTTTTCAGGATGCTTAATGGTCGTTTACCCTAGCTATTCTATTTCCACAAAAGAACGAACATTTTGTTAGTAAACGTGCCAATTTGACGTCTGTATAAATTTAAGACAGTAGTATTTTAAGTTTAGCTACATGACGTCATCAACAGCTCTTATACTTCCCCACTGAGGGGTTCGAGCTTACTTTGAATTAGAGCGATTAGGCCTTAGTCGACCACGCTGGCCCAGTGGTCGACTTCACACACAACCTTTGATTTTCTTCGCAGGAGTGTGCAGTGCAGGTTTCATCACGATGTTTTCCTTCACCGTAAGAGCATCGAATAAACGTACATAAGAATTCTAAATTCGAAAACATATTGGTACGTGGTGGGGATCCAACCCGCGTCTCCCGGACGGGACGCAGCGGTCCTAACCACTAGACCACCGACGCTCTCAGCTTAGCTACACGTATCTTGGGTTTTTTATGGTTTCACTTTCAATTTCTATTATTACTCTTGTCATCTTCAGAGATTGCACAGAAACCTAAACAAGCAAAGATTTTAAATATCAACGGATCGTTTCAGTAATATAATAGAAAAAAAAAAATAAAGACTATCTAGTGAAAACTAGTTAGTCTAGTCTCGATAGGTGGCAACTGTCAATGTTTTTTTTTTATCTTTACTGTGCAGCAAAAAAAAAATCGGCTATCATGGCTACATAACCAAATCATCATCATCATCATCATCATCATGTGGGTTGTAAGGTCGACAACCTAGATGGAGAAGATTGAAGAAATTTATTTACTAGTACTCGTACATAACCAACTAACCAACCAAATATGGACTTACTGAGTCTGAAATAAAGATTATTATTGTTACTGATTACGATCTTTCGCAGAATTTGGTGGCATAATTATTGGTAATGCGCCTGGCCCGGATAGCCAAGGAGATGCAGGTTCGAGTCCTGTCCAAGATCGACAAAATTTTTCATTTTCTGCTTTATAATTACGAAATAAAGATGATTATTATTATCAAAACCGTAAACATGACACCGTACTCTGCAAGTTTATTTACTTAGCATAATCCAGTATTATTGGAAATCCATATTGACACTAATTGAAAGTCAAATACACTCGGCGCTAAAAGCTGTAATCACATCCTCCCATCGCACTCAATCAGAATCAAACTTCAAAGCCGAACCCAATCATAAATTAATTATTTAAGGGCTCCCCTATGTGAACACTAGCGCCACATAGATAAAAAATAATAACTTAGTGAAAACACAAAATCCGTAATAGCCTCCGTGATCAAGTGGCCGAGATCTCAACGCCCATCACGGAGGTTCCGGGTCCGATTCCCGGTGCGGACACTGTCAACGTCTTTGTGAGACTTTCCCCAGTTTGGTTTAGGACATTGCAGGCTGAATCACCTGAAGGCCTGCGTGCTTCGGAAGGCACGTTAAGCCGTTGGTCCCAGCTACTATCTAGTCGAGAATGGCGGTACTTTTCCCAAAATTTTGTTTTTCTATCGTCCTTTTTCCATTCGTAAAATTTACCAGTCTATATTTTCCTGTGTAACTTTTTTCCGTTTTTTTTTTCATAGATGAAATAATTCCTTTCTCATAATTTCCAAACCTTTATTTATCCGAATAGCTGTCTTTTGCGAAAAAAAGCTATTTATTTTACAAGTTATAGGATGAAAAGTTGCATTTTATAAATACAAGTTGCAAACTTTCCTTCATCACCTCGCAACCACTACTTTCACGAGCTATCGAAGTCCAGTTAGAATAAATTATGTAGTTTTATAACCCCTGAAGATGCTGTTAAGCGAAACCGGTCGGGTTCATTCAAATATGGAACGAGTACAAGTGTTTGTATCATTAATAACACTATGGAGTTCCACCAAGTGCCGACAGTAGCACATATAAATTATAGCTATCGAAGACCCTAATTTCGCACATAAGGTACACAAACTAGCGTTCATAGTTGCGTTCTCATAGCGTTTAAATTTCCCTTTGAAAGATGTTTTTCGTGGTCCAAATGTTACTGGTTAATTTACCTAAAAATGGCCGATTCCAAAGTTGAAAAGCCAAGGCCAAAATTAAGCTGGCCATCGATATCAGGGCTCCCCGACCGGCCCCAGTTTGGTCCTAACACGGATTTATGTGGTTGAATTAATGGAATTAACATTAAACCCTTTATAAAAAGTACGCCTCAGGAATTAAATGGAACCGCCCGAAGAAATCTGGTCGGATAAGATAAGGTACTACGTGTTACGTTTTCAAAGGCGGTTAATAATTTGAGTCTGTTCTGAAGGTGAAACAAAGAACTTGGTTTCTTTGAGGAGAATCCTATTATCATGAACTGGCTGACGAAAGGATCTAGCCAAACAATATACAGACGCGTAATAAAAAAAAATATATATTTGAACCGTTTGTACGAATTGTATTCAAAAACAAAAACTCTTTTATTGTTAAAAAATGAACCAATGTAATTACCGACATTGTTCAATATTCTCATCTTGGTAAGGGGATCGCAGCAATTTAGCAGACAAGAGATTTTTGTAAGTATCAATTTTCCGTGATTGACAGTTTACAGAGTTGATAAAAGGTAACATTTTCATCGATATTATGATTCTATAAAGCTACGTGAATATTGCTTTCAATAAAAAACGTGAATCATAATAATTACAAAATGTTTAAAAAAATTCGGTCTCGCCCCTTCGTGATTCGATGGTCTGTCTAAAAAATAGATTCAGAATCTTCATTTGCCCATATTGTAGGTCATATTTTTTTTAATTTAAGATCAATATAGACAAAAAGGAAAAAAAAAATAGGAAACCAAACTCCTGAAAAGATGTTAAAAAGTTGTACTAGCGTGTTCGAGATTAAGGCCTGATAGCTCTAATTTAGAGTAGGATCGAGTCCCTCCGTGAGTTCGTATAATACCTATATACGAGTTGTTGATGATAATGATAATAATAAAGTCGATTGCCGGATAACATTCACCACCGACAACGCGACGAGGCTGCACGCGCCGCCATCTTTGAAAGCGTGTTAGAATTAAAAGTAGCTTGGCTGCAATTCTATCCGACGATAATATATTCAAAGAGAGTGTCGCTTTATTTGATTTCGCGGAAAATTGAATTTATCCACGAGGGTCGAGGGCATGAAGTTGATGTCTACGGTTAGGTAAATAATAATCCTTGTTAGAGGTTGAACCACACTGGGACTACACAAAAACTGAGAGATTTATTACAACGCTTTATTTGAATGTACTCGAAAAATAAGTTTATCAATATTCTCTTAAAGGTTAGATAAAATCCTTAAATGAACCCCACACATCACACATCATATTCATATTCATATTCATTTATTCCGCAAACAATATTTTACATTGTGTTGGAAATGACAATAAATGACAATAAAGTAAGTAGGTAAATTAAAATATTACAAAAACAATCAATTAATAAAATCACAAAAAAAAAAAAAATACTATCAAAAAATAAATATAAAAGAGCATGTCACATCATTAAACAAAAACTACAATAATGTCATGTCACTACATAAGGTCATGCTTACACTACCTACTCATTTTGTTTGTGTTATGAACTCTACAACGCTATAGAAACACTTTTCCAATAGAAACGCCTTTAAGCAACTCTTAAACAATGCTGGATTACTAACTGACTTAAGGGTATTTGGTAGGCAATTAAATAATTTTACAGCCTGGTATCGCACGCTGTGTTTTACTACTTCCAACTTAGGGACTATAGAATTATTAAAGTCTCGCCTGCGCGTTGTTAATCGATTTTTCCGTTCTTGAGGTTGCTCATCATTCTTTTTAATGAAGTCAGATAATAACAACAAAATATAAAGACTTGGTAAAGTTAAAATTTTCAAGCTCCTGAAATATTGTTTACAGGACTCCCATTGTGGGATTCGGACCATCGTCCTTATGGCCCTTTTTTGTAAAATAAATGCCTTGTTCATATTATACGCGTAACTGTTGCCCCAGAATTTTATGCTGTAACGGAAATGCGACTCTATTAAGGCATAGTATACAGATTTTAGCTGGGTAATTGTCAGTTCATCACGTAAGCTCCTTAGTGCATAACATGCGGAGCTAACCTTACCTTCTATTTTAGTGAGTTCATTCTTCCAATTTAGTGCGGAATCAATGTTAACACCCAGAAATTTTACCTGTTTAACTTGTTCAATTTTTGTACCATCCAGAGTAACATTCAGTACTTCATTTGCTTTGGCCGTGGAACCAAATTGCATGAAGTTTGTTTTGCTAAGATTCAATTTCAGGTTGTTAACGCAGAACCAATTATTTAGAGCTGTAAGTATTTCATTTATTTGATATTCCAAATCTTTTAAAGTATCTGCTTTAATAATTACGTTGGTGTCATCTGCATAACTTATCATTTTAACCTCTGTCAAATTGGAATGTATATAATTAGCAAGGTCATTTGTCAGTATATTGAAGAGTATGGGACCAAGCACCGAGCCCTGCGGCACACCCCTCTTAATAGTAGTCATTCTACTTGTACATGCCTTTTCTTCTCCATTATCAGTATATCTAAGCTCCACGAATTGGCGTCTATTTGTCAAATATGATTTGAAAATTTTTAGGGCGTCTCCGCGCACGCCATAGTGATCCAGTTTTTGGTACAAAATGTCATGATCGAGCGTGTCGAAAGCAGCTGTTAGATCAAGAAATAGTCCCACCACTCTTTGTTTTTTATTTAAACTCGTGATTACGTCGTCCAATAACTTGTCTACAGCGTCCACCGTTCCAAGGTTTTTTCTATAGCCAAATTGACTGTTATTAATAACATTGTTAGAATTAAGATGTTTCAATAATCTTTTCTTTATGAGTTTTTCAAATATTTTAGACAGAGTGGGTAAAAGAGATATCGGTCTATAGTTCTTGAGCACTGTTCTGGCGCCTTTTTTAAAAACTGGTATTATCTTAGCAATTTTGAACTGGTCAGGAAAAACTCCCTGTTCGTAACACATATTGAAGAGCTTTGCTAGGGGCTCCGCTAGAATATCAATGTTGTCTTTGATGACTGAGATAGGAATCTCATCATATCCACATGATATTTTACTCTTCATATTTCTTACTACTTGCATGATTTCTGATGGCAATACATCCTCCCAAATCATGTCCTGTGTCACGCGTGTCGTGTGCTCCTCCAAAAATTTTTTGGCTAAAATTTTGTCACCCGTAATAACAGAACTGTGATTTTCAAACTGTTTCGAAAATAACTCCACAATATCTTCTGGATCGTCTATTACTCTATTACCACTTTCTACGCACATGTTTTTCTGACATTTTTTTCTTGTTTTATTTCTATTCTTATCAACGATTTTCCATAGAGTTCTAGGACAACTTTTTGCTTTAAGAATTTCTCTTTGTATTGATAATTTACGGGCCATCTTGATTATACGCCTATATAGCCTGATGTAATTATTCTTGTAATTGACTATTGACGTATCAGATATTGAGTTACTTCCTGTTGTTAAAAAACGCTTCATTTTGCTAGAGACTTTGATACCCTTCGTAATCCATGAGATTTTTTGTATGTAGTTTCCCTTAATCTTTCTTTTCCTCTTTACATAACATTTTTTAAAAGTATTAAAAAAACTAGATAAAAATCCATTAATACCATACTGGGTCCAGTCTTCATTTAATAAAATAGACCTAAATATAAGGCCATTTGCTTGATTAAATATTCTATTTTCCGTCACAATATAGTCATCGTGCTTAAACGAAGTCTCTTTAGAAACAAATAAATTACAGTGCAAACCTGCATGTCCATCCGCTAACCCATTGTGATCAACCTCCATGGACGCTATGAAGTCCTCAGGAAGATTCGTGAGGAAATTGTCTAAACAAGAACTAGAATTTCCACGTTTATATGTAGCAGTGGTTACTAGTGGTCTAAAGTTGTAGCATTTTAGCAAAGCAATAAATTCCTCCCTATACTTATCAGAAGTCAATAAGTCTATATTAAAGTCACCACATATAAGGCATTTTTTATTGAAAAAATGTTCCAGCAGTTTTTCAAGTTGTGTCATAAACTCTGAGAAAAAAGTCGTCTTATGGTTGCGATAGATACAGCAAATATTTACATTTTTGTCTATGTCTCTAATACCACACACTTCAAAATATTTGACTCTATACAACTTGCTACAAATTGGTAAAGTCTCAAAATTACAGTGATTTAGAGCGAGAATAAGACTACCACCACGTTCCTTCTTTTGTCGAGTATTATAGGCTGCCAATTCATAATTTTCTATATTCAATAGTGTTATATTGTTTGTATTAAGAAAATGCTCAGTTATACAGATGTAACTTGGTAATTTTGTATCGTAGTGTGTATTTAAATATAAACATAATTCGTCTCTCTTATTACTAATACCACATAAGTTTTGATGGAAAATGGTTACAATTTCTTCTTTAATACATTTGTTAGAGCATATTTCCTGAACTGGAAGGACGAAAAAACTCTTTGGAGCCACTTGTTTCTTTCGGGTTTAAAATTGCTTTACGTTGATGTTTAACATTAGTATTTTGGGAAACATGGAAATAATAAGTAATGAGCCTTTGAACAGTGTTAGTTTTACTTTCAACGTTATGAAGTCTTCCATAGTCATGATCGTTTAATTTAGTGATATAAGAT
Source organism: Carpatolechia fugitivella (assembly GCA_951230895.1). NCBI lineage: Eukaryota > Metazoa > Arthropoda > Insecta > Lepidoptera > Gelechiidae > Carpatolechia > Carpatolechia fugitivella. The sequence continues at coordinate 12,964,582 of OX579660.1, forward strand.
TCAAACTGTAACTTATAACTTAGTCTTATTATCTCCCTTAGCAACAATTTATACAACTGAGTTTTATGCGTCATTAATTGTAGAGAAGAATTATTGAATGTAGATACATATGACGCATGGGGAAATTGCATGCAGACTAATTTTAACAGCTCATTTTGTTTTAGTACATTTAAATATTCATTGCTACTGATTTCACCGATCAAAACATTGGTGTTTGAAAGTGCAGTTATGGAGTGATAGAGTGTTGACTGAAAATCTAAAGTGAAAATCTTTTTTCCCTTTCTCCTTTTCCTTTATAGATATAATAGCAACAAGCGAAGCCAAAAATAAAACAAAAACAAAAAGAAAAATAAAATATATTCAAAAAACATAAATAATTCTCCACCAGTTCTCATCAAGAATCGAACCACAGTTTGTCGACTCGGCACTAGCAGGCAATAGCATTAACCACTAAGCCATTTAGCTTACGCAATTTGGAGTGAAATAAGCTGTTTGGTTCTTTCCTCAGAATAGATTGTTTGATATAGATTCGTTATTTAGCAAAATTTGAAATTTTCACATATTCCACTAATTATTCTGACACTTACACTTATTTTAGCTTTAGAGTAATGAAAGCTCGTGTTCGATCAATACCATATTCAATTTTAGTTAGTAATTTCACATTTGTACACTCAAAATGTTTATTGAAGAAAATCATAAGTTCTATAAGTTAAAATTATACACAAACAGTATCACACACACACGGCACTGTTATTTATATTTCGCAACTGTTTTTATTTAAAATATATAGATTTTATTATTTTTTAACATAATTCATCACAGAGCTGATGTTTACTTTACTGCGCCCTCTGGCGGACGTTCCCATCATACACAACACGTCACACGTCACACTTCTGATATCAAACACCACACCCTAAGATAATTTTTATACCTAAATTAAATATACTTATATTTTGTTAATTTATTTCTTAAGCAATAAGGGATAGTGCTATGCAAGAGCGAGGCCTCTTGACACAGGTATATACTAGAAAGTCAGTAGAACTAGAGCATAAACATTAACTTACCATATGATGGCATCATTGGTACTAATTTCCTAACAATCCCTAACAATTTTTTTATTTTTATTTATTTTTTACAATATGACCGGGAAGTTACTCTCTCATCCTTTATTTCAGTAAGACCGCCCTTTTCTTTTTTATAATTAAAAATAGTCGATGAACATCAAATTTTTGAACATGTCAAACATCGATTTTCGACCATAGACGCGTCGATTTCACAATTTTAGCGTACGTAAAGACATTAGACCTAAATCTAAATTGACAGCAGCACTTTATCATTAATTTAAAAATTATGTATCTCCTATCCCTTTCATTTTTAACAGAAATAAAGAGGATAGATGCGTGACTTCCTGAATCTGTAGCGGAACGGCTTGCAGTGACAAAATTAACTTCATTTAAAAAAAAATGTGTTGCTAGAACCGTTCAAGCTTAATACAAAAGACAACAAACAATATTTAAAGAACGAAACTTACAGTACCAAAATTTGTTATCAAAATTTTATTGGCAAATATTTTTTCAAGTACCTACATTACTTTTTATTCTACTGTTAAAATTTTAGTCGCTGAGTCAGAGTAGTAAGTAATGAAGTAGATTATACCACTATAATAGGAGGTAGGAGACCTACGACATGTGCGTACCGTGACTGGAGTGGAGACCACGGACTGGGCGCAGAAATGTGGGAAGGCAGCACGCGAGATGGTCTGACGATCTGATGCGAGTTGCAGGGAGAGACTGGATGCAGAAAGCACATGACCGCACAATGTGGAAAAATATAGAAGAGACCTATACTTAGCATTGGGTAGACAAAGGTTGAAGAAGAAGAGAAGAAGAAGAAGAGAGGATCATAGTACCTGCCAAAGACTTTGATAGAAATAATAATAGAAAATAGTTACAAAATCAGCAGGCAGCAGCGGTCTCCGCGATCTCCAACCCGCCTGCCAAGTGTGGAGATTATGGCAAAACCCTCCACCTAAGTGGAGGAGGCTCATAGTCCAGCAGTGGACTGTAACACGCCGTTGACAAATACCAAAATGTACGAATAGTTAAGAATTCGATGAATCTATGATCTATATCTAACTCAAGATGGCCAGCCAACACAGGACTTAATTCCTTATGCTAGCTGAATTATTAACCATGTAATGTCAACTGTCTTGTTGTTACACACGATACTCCATGTAAAACACACGATAAGATATTGCATACGATAATAAAGTCTTAATGCTATATTTAGCTTAATGTCGAAATTATATTTTGATGTATTTGTTAGAAGTTTTAATTAACACTACCGTTGCCATATTACCTGCAACATCAGTTTGTTTGTTTATTAATTACTGGGGTTTGTTTCAATACACAATATCAGTTTGACAAGCAACTTAATCATTATTATTAGTCTCCTACATAATGAACATCAAACCATTCGTGTGCTAAATTAGTTTACAATAGGGAATATGCACAATTTTATTTAAATTCATTAATCGAAATATTTCAAGTTTCAGATACACACATAAAAAACATTTTTTCAAATATCTTGCTCAGGAACAAAGTTATAAGGCTCCAAAGTTGATGGTTAGACAGAGAGGTCCGACTTGACATGTGACGTCATATGTCACGCGGGCCATACATCCGCCATAGATTTTGTTTTCGTAAGAATGACAGATATATTTGTTTAATAATGTTGTGTCTAGTTTGTTTTTCAATCAATTTCGATTCTGTTTTGACTGTCTATTTTTGTATACTTTCAGATGAACTATGAAAATAATTTTTATGCATTTTCCCTATTGTAGCCGTATAAAATAGCCCCCTTAAATCCCTATTCAATATTTAATAATCCCCAAATTCAATTTCCAGATTTAAAAATTATAAAACCACATTGCACAGACTCCGAGATCTACTCCATTATATTTCATCACTTGTCTTCCCTAGGGCAATATTCCACCAAGCTATATAGAAGATGCATCCTTCCTACCGCGCCAGTGTTGACTCTATGGAAATTAGGATTTGCTCTGGTTTTAATAAAGGCCGCATTATATGAAGTGATTATTAATAGAGATACGTTTATTTGCATGGCTTTTGGTTATGAACTCGCATATTGCAATGCGATGAAACTTGAGCTATTTCTGTTTCAAAATTCTGTTTTAAAATGCTGGAAATGTGTTCTTGTTAAAGCACAAATACGGCCTCCAAAGCAGGTTTTTTTGCTGGTATGCTTAGTCTACGACACCCACGGGAAGAGTAGGGCTTGGTGACAAATGAATTCTACTCTGCCGTCACCACACGGGTGTCGTAAGAGGCGACCTAGGGACTACACATTGAACAGGGAACGGGCAGCAGCGCTCTCTGATACAGTAACCTTTTAATCTGCGATCTCCAACCCGCCTGCCAAGCGTGGAGATTATGGCAAAACCCTCCACTTAATTGGAGGAGGCTCATAATCCAGCAGTGGACTGTAACGGGCCGTTGATGTTGATACTTAGTCTATGCAACGTTTTATGAGCGTTAAGCAAAGGTGGTGGGAGACATCCGTCATTCATTTAGTGAGTGAGTGATACGAAATGAAATGAATAATTTTGGATGTTACATTTTTTAGTTTAGTCATTACATACTTTTGGGTGAGTTCACTACACAATGTGCGGACTGTGTGGAGACGAGTGAGAGAGAGAAAGATAGTGTCAAATCAGTACTCATTATAAGAAAGCAATTGTACAAATGAGCCGTGTGGTGACGACAGAGTAGAATACATTTGTCACCAACCCCTACTCTTCCCGTGGGTGTCGTAAGAGGCGACTTAGGGACTACACATTGAACATTGAACGGGCAGCAGCGCTCTCTGATACAGTAACCTTTTAATCTGCGATGTCCAACCCGCCTGCCAAGCGTGGAGATTATGGAAAAACCCTCCACTTAAGTGGAGGAGGCTCATAGTCCAGCAGTGGACTGTAACGGGCCGTTGATTTGATTTGAAATGTACAAATATATAGATATTTAGTTAACAGACGTAATCTATAACAAAAATAAACTCCACAAAGATATTCATTAAAACACAAAGGCTAAAATTCTAGCTTGAACTATAACTTAAAATTAAGCCGTAAACATAAAGCAAGGAAATACATAAGCCATTGTGAGAAGCTAGAAGAAGCCATTTAAAACAATATATGCCGGGACAAACTTAGCAGCGTGCGCATTTTCTCATTAGCCTCCAGGTGAACTAAGAAAAGTAACTGCTGGAAACTACCTAGTAACTGTTCTTTATCATGAAGTTAAAGTTGCGAGAAGTTGAGAATTAGCGAAGCTAACAATGAGTTAGTGTTTGTTAGCAAATTCTCTGTTTATTTACATAATTTGTGTGTACCCGTAAATACGAGTTAGGTAAGATTAAAATTTTCGTCAAATCGAGATATTTTTATACATCTTGTGGCTAATTATTATTTGGGTCACCAAATAAATTTTCTTCACAATTGACTTTCAAGCAATAATTATAGAATATAATATAAAAAATAATGAAAATAAAGCAAATAAAAAACCATGAAAAAACAATTAACAAACAATAAGATTTCTTATACAATGAAGTTGAAAATAACAATTACCTTAAAAAACCTGCTCCCATAATAAAATTTGTGTAGGAAAAAAATAAATTAAAGCACCCAAACACAAAGCAGAATACACACTAAAACAAAAGACGGATGAAATGGTTTTAATTCTTATTTATACAGAAATCTTTTCAATTTAAAGCCTCCACCACATCGTTACTTTCTGTCGGCTAAAGCAGTAAGCAAACTGAGCCTCTTTTGCATAAGCCGTCGGGCTATAAATCTTCTCTGGTCATTTAAATATTTGAGGGTCTAAAATTATTTCGCTCATGTTTGAATTAAATGTTTAAGGGACTATATTTGTGCGTCCCATAATGCGGTACGTTTGAAAATGGGAAATCGGTAAACCAATTTAAACTAAGCAAATTAACTTAAAGTTTAAAATTCAAATTCAACTGAGCGTGTGAGAGAGGATTATGATTATTTATGGTCATAAGTAAATATCTTTAAACCGAAAAGAGCTTTAGTGAATGAATTGTCATTTTTTAATTTCCATCTTACACTTCGGCAAATAGTAAGTTACCACTCGCCGATAGCCCGGTATATTTTGACAGCTCGCCGATAGCCCGGTATATTTTGACAGCTCGCCGATAGCCCGGTATATTTTGACAGCTCGCCGATAGCCCGGTATATTTTGACAGCTCGCCGATAGCCCGGTATATTTTGACAGCTCGCCGATAGCTCGGTATATTTTGACAGCTCGCCGATAGCCCGGTATATTTTGACAGCTCGCCGATAGCCCGGTATATTTTGACAGCTCGCCGATAGCCCGGTATATTTTGACAGCTCGCCGATAGCCCGGTATATTTTGACAGCTACTTGCCACTTGCCGAGTTTAGATGACGGATTAAGTTAACTCGATGAGCTGTTGATGAGCTGACTGCTTGAAATGGGATATATCTAGCGTTTTTTTACGCCTAATATAGTTAAGCTGTTTATTCGATTGTCACGGGTGTATGCGACAATACAATACGGTCATGAATCTAGCTTATTCATATTCATTTATTTGGTAATTGTCTTTATAAACTAGTGGCTCTGTGAGCTGTAGACCTCGCGAGTATTTTTTTTTAAATGTTTGATTTATGACTTTTTAACGTTTTCTACACTCATTACTCCGTAATTTTTTAAAATTTTCAAATACTGTCTCAACGAAAAAATTATATTAATTTATCGAACCTGCTTACAAAATTTCACGAGAATTGGCTGAGAAACGCGACCTGTAGATGAGAACAAACAGATCAACAGATGGACAGATAGCAATTTTGGCCAAGCTGAAACGGAGACGTTGAAGGAGACGCTACGCTCGCTCGGTCAATTACATGACAGGTCAGCGATATACATTATTTACATTATAAATAATGAAAAAATATTATTATAATTATTTAATTGTACAGAAACTCAATAACATAATAATATAAAAATAAGTTCAAATACCTGACTCTGGTATTTGAAATTAAAATTAATTTCCAATTAAAAAAAAAAAACTCAATTTAATTTCCAGAAATTCGTTTATGCTATTTAACGACTTGTCAGCTAAACCGCTTTTACCAGCTTTGATTTTGAGTTCAAATCGCATTCTACAAATTGGGAACTAACCTTCTAGTAGGGAAACTGAGCTCTTAAGCTCCCCATTAGTGACTCCAGTATTCAGTGCATGTGCTGCTAATTAGACTAATCTTCCTGAAACCACACAGATTAAGCTGAAGTTGGTCTCGAGTTCGCACAAGTCAAGTATCGTAGCGTGCGCAACGTGTGAAGGAAATATTGCAACAAACCCTTATTTATTAAACTTGTTTCAAATGTTTTTGAGATATTACTGGGAATGACTCATCGTAAATTATTTTTGTATTAAAGTAGATTTCATGATTTCATTTTGCAGGCGGGTTGGAGATCGCAGATTAAAAGGTTACTGTATCAGAGAGCGCTGCTGCCCGTTCCCAGACATTATATGCTCGTTTGTAATTTGCCACCTAAGATCCTCGTATCGTAATGTACTGTAATAATAATAATAATTGTTAATTTATCTTGCCACAAAAGTCTTAATTACGCACAAGTATAACAAATAATATTATTAGAAAGCAAAGTTACATGACTTGGTGTTGTGAGAGATCTGGCGCCTAAACTAGGAAAAATCACAGGATTTTTCCTAGTTTAGTTTACCTAAAATACAGATTTTAGGTTACTTTAGGTACTGTTATAATGTATAGGACAATAAAGACTTAGACAATTAGAAGTAATTATAATGTCTTTATTACACCATCTTATGAATCTGAAATCTAGAGTATGATTATATTCATTCTAGTCTAAGAAAATAAATAAATTGTAAAAACTTACGTAAACAACATTTCAATAAGTACAAATTCTCGGAACACAAAATGTGTGCTCAAGGATTCAAACATACCACTTTAATGTTTGAAGGCACGTATTAACAACGGGGATACTCGTAATATAACACGAGTGTGATAATAACACAATCATCAAAATACTCGTACATATTATGTTATATAGGTATGATAGACTAAAAGTACTTTTAGTATGAAAACCAAGAGTGCTTTAACCTCTGCTCAAAATTTCCGCACATTTACAAAACACATTAAGTAGATATCAAATGTGTCTTTTCAACCACAAACCATACCATTTTACAGCCCTCTTTTGGTTCCAAACAAACAAAGCCGACACTTCAATAGCACGTTCGGTACACACCGGGCTGCGACAAAACATCTTTCCTATATTTTCTCTGGCGGGGACAGTAAAGTTTGCAGAGTACCAATATCAACCGGCAATTTACTATGTATGAGGCGGTGAAGCACCATTTTAAAGGTTCTACTGCCAGTTTGGATCGGTTCCTAACGATTTATTTATAGGTGTTTTAGGATGCGGTGTTTAGCTTCAGCCTAATAGCGAAGAAGAAGCTTAGCTTAGTGGCTTAGAAGATCATTATCATTTGAGAGCGTCGGTGGTCTAGTGGCGGGAGACGCGGGTTCGATCCCCACCACGTACCAATGTGTTTTCAAATTTCGAATTCATATGTACGTTTATTTATTTTATTTTATTACAATGGGAAACAGACAGCATCAACAACACAAAAATAAGCCAATAAAGTTTCCACAAAAAAATTACAAAATTAGTCGATTACGACAACACACTGAAAACCACTCAGAAATAAAAGCAAATGCAAGTCTACATAAAATAAAAAAGATAATTAACCTAACAACAACAGCTTCTTCGATATTCGACGCTTATTCAACACTCTTATGGTGAAGGAAAACATGAAACCTGCACCTTCAAAGAAATTCAAAGGTTGTGTGAGAAGTCACCCAACCCGCACTGGGCCAGCGTGGTGCACTAAGGCCTAATCGCTCTAATTCAGGGTAGGCACGAGTCCCTCGGTGGGGACGTATATGAGCTGTTGATGTGAAGTGCAAGTTACAAAAAAACAAGCAAAAAAAGAACAATTAGACTGTTTTACTACACTATAACTATCTATGAACAAAATAATCTTAAGCCATTTGATTTCGCTTGAAAGAGTTTTGTTGCTACGAACTGCTACGGCGGCGTAGCAAAACCGTAGCAGTTAGAAATGCTTCGCGATAGATTTTTTATATGAAAAATAATAATACTACACACATTTATATCGTTTTATGAAACCCGCATTTTATTCATTTATTTTATTGTTAAGACTTATTATGACATATTTTTTGTATATATTTTTTGATATATTTTTGATCCGTATCGATATTATTTTATCAGTTTTATGTATAAGAAGCTACAGATCCGTGCAAAAGGAATATATTGAATTTTAAATGAAAATTTCGGATTACCGATTCGTCTGGAGCTTGCATTTTCATAAATAATGCATGAGCCGATTTTCTTCCAACTTTGGAACACATCCTAACTGTTCTTCGGGGACTGTGTTGGTGTTTTAACCTGATTGTACATAAAATTATGCAAGGTTAGAATTTTGAACAGGAGAGAGAGAGAGAGAGAGAAGCGGGGCTAGATTAGAGTTTAAAAAATATATCTTTATGGTCAAACTTTAGAAGACCACGATAGTGCCTATTTTTATTATTTAAGTACTTAGTCTACCTAAAACACTATCCGCACTTTTATAGCACGATGCATACTTATATTTTTGAATGATGTGGCTACCTTAACAGGAAATGCATTTAGTTTCAGATAATTTTATTATTGTATTAAGTATTATTGTAATTTCTACTGGTGGTCCAAAATAAAATAAAAAATAAAGTGTGTTTTGAGTTTGCTGCAAAAGTATCCTTGGTTTTATTTAGTAGGGAAAGATGCAATCATAAAGATTTCCATGTAAGCCGATTACATCTTTGATCACTCCTTCAGGTTACTATATTATATGTATAAATAATATTTATCACCAAAAATTTATTCTGCTTAAAATTCTGTATCAAACCCCCGCTCTCGCATACATTTCTCTTCGTCCTGTCTACCCTACGTACCTTTTAGAAGGGTCTGTCCTTTGTCATACCTTAAGGCTACTCAGAAATCATTCGTGTGGAACTAGAAGCTTCAGATTCTGTGAAGGACTTCCAACGTAAACGAAGATTTTGAAATGCTTTTATTACAAATTGCTAGCCGGAAAGGAAGGAAGTATAGTGTTTTGTAGGGGTAAGGCTATGTTGAATGTTGGAAGATGTGTGTTGATTGCCAAATCGAAAGGGTGAGGAAATACGTGAGAATTATTGTAAGAGATTTTTTTAAAAGAGCTTTTTAACAAACTAGAATTACAGCCTCCTTGGCCGAGTGATCGAGATGTCGACGCTAGTACGGAGGTTCCGGGTTCGATTCCCGGTGGGGACACTGTCAAGCAAAAATCTCTTTGTGAGACTTTCCCCAGTTTGGTTAGAGCATTGTAGACTGAATCACCTGATTGTCCGAAAGGAAAGATGATTCCGTGCTTTGGAAGGCACGTTAAGCCGTTGGTCCCGGCTACTATCTAGTTGTTACACGAGCCAAGTCAGTGGCCTTTGGCGGCTCTATAACACTGACACCAGGGTTTGTGAGGTCGGTTCTCGACCTTACAACCCACACGATGATGATGATGAACAAACTAGATGACATTATGCTTATTCGGGGGAGCCTTTTAAAATCTCATAATTTGCTGCGATGCAGTGTTTGGATACAGGTATGTACCGAAATTAATAAGAATAAGAAGACATATAGTAAGATGTTGTAATGAGTTATACCTATATATTTATGTTGCTAATTATACGTCAGTACCTGGGCGACCGAGCTTATATAGCTCGTGGAACACCGGGTTTATAAACTAATAATTCTTAATTTTTTCATAGTACGAGTACGTAAATGAAGTGCCATCTGCTGGAGAACTTTCTAATAATTTAGATTTCTGTTATATTTTTTTTTATTTTCTTTGTTCTTTACAAAATGAAAAAATAACACGTAAGTAATAAATAAAAATAATACTTAAGGATTCGAACTCATGACCATGGCCTAAAGTCACGCAGTTTCCCGACTGATCTAATGTTACGTTTGCGCAGCCAAAAAAAAAATTCTAAGTCTATGGTTACGTTATCGAAGATGGCGAAATTACCTGTCTATTGTAATGGTAGCAATATTTTAATGCCTGAAAACACGGGGAAAACCAGTTTCACTAAGAATGAAATCTAGCTAGATCGATTTATTGCCCCCGAGACCCCTTAAATACTAAATTTTATCGAAATCGTTTAAGCCGTTTCCAGTATTAGATTTACCACAAACTTCAAGGTGAATGTCTTCATTATATTGCTTTCAACTTAAACATGTTAGTTAAACAATATTGTAGGCTTTGGGATGTACCATCTATTCTATTTTACAGCAAATATTCCTTTTAAACAATATTAAATTCAATCATCCACAATATTGATTGATTGCAATGTTATAATCTTCCGTTTCAAGCATAAAATAGTCCATAAACTTTACAAAGGTTATCAAGATGCATTATCGTCAAACATAAAGGACACGTGTTCGATATCGGCCAACATGGACCAACATGGCTCAGGCCAGCCGACATGTTGGCCCAACGGCTTCTAGATAACAGACAATGGAGGTATCTGATGATATTCAATATCGTGCATATTGACGGGATATTCTTGATACGTGGCTAGATTCAACTAATAGATATCCCGTGTATAAAAAGACATTTGCCATTTTATCTTTACAGTAATGGCTTTGTTTGTTTTTAATAAAGTTTTAATATTTTTTTCACCTATCCTAAAAATCTTTAGATTATAAAGAAAAACTAATAAAAAAAAACGTAGTTACGACAAAAAATCACCATTACAGCTTGGCAAACAAGATTTTGGCGCGGTGACTGGTTTAATTTTATTATCCCATTGGTATGCCATGTTGATTCTTATTCGTTAATTTTACAATATTTTATAAATTAAGTAATTTTTCCTTTCCTTTTTGACTACGAGGTGGCCACAAGTGCGATAGAAGCGCCCTCATTTTTTCCAAACTCTATTTCTTTGTATCTCTAATGCTCTATTTTGCCGAGCTGTATGCTTTTTGTTTGCAGGTTTAGAAAGATGTATTCTTTATTTAGTATTCATTTACCTATCAGTTAAGGTACTCTTGCAAATAAATGTATTAAAACACACCTTTTTAAATAACGGAATAAGATTTCACTTGCTAATGGATTTAGCGTGTATGTCATAAAGTGAACACGTTTTGCCGCCATCTTTAGTCGGATACAATATCATAAGAGGATGAGTAAGTAAATATCTTATTTGACGTAAGTCATTATAAGAGTATTGATTTTGATTCGAGTAAGGTGAATTAATTTTACTACACGGATTCTATTAAGGGTTTGAGGGGTTGGGTTTGGGTTATGGGTGGACATCATCAACGGCCCGTTACAGTCCACTGCTGGACTATGAGCCTCCTCTATTTAAGTGTTTGGTTTTGCCATAATCTCCACGCTTGGCAGGCGGGTTGGAGATCGCAGATTAAAAGGTTACTGTATCAGAGAGCGCTGCTGCCCGTTCCCTGTTCAATGTGTAGTCCCTAAGTCGCCTCTTACGACACCCACAGGAAGAGTAGGGGTTGCTGACTAATGTATTCTACTCTGCCGTCACCACACGGCTACATGGACATAGTACGCGTATTACGTCGATTTATAAAATAATTACAGACTGGTAAATAGCTCCACAAAAAAAAAATTGTGCTTTTCAAACCCACAAACCCATTTCAACTCTTTTGCATGAATAATTTATTTTAAGAAACCTGTAACTTTCTACAAATGAGCACACACTGCCCTATTTTATAAATTGAAACATGCCTTAAATAGTGCAAAAGGTAAACAAATGCGCGCAGTAGAAAATATAGTTAAATACTTTTTTGTGGAGAAAGTATTCGGCCAGTAACTTGCACGAAAAATAAATAAAATAAAAACAATATTTATACATTGAGAGATACGCGGAGACGTGGACGGCCTCGTAGGAGATGGCGGGATGAGATTGACTCTTTTTTAAGGAGTTGGGATGAGGAAGCCCAAGATAGGGAAGGATGGAAGAAGAAGAGGGAGGCCTTTGCCCAGCAGTGGGACAGTCTAGGCTAAATAAGATAAGAAGATAAGATAAATTGTTTTATAAAATGAGCAGTGTATAATAGAGATATCTGAATCTTCAAATTTATTTGTCGTAGTGGACAGATGTACTCGGTCTATCTTAGGAACAAATTGGCATAACAAACAGAGCCCAGACAGTTGATAGCCAATCAAAAGCAAGCCCCGGCCAAAGCCTTTGATCAAAACATTTAACTAAATGTGGTTTTGTTCAACATAGAACTAAATTTTGGAACTTAACTTCTCTTAGCTGAACTATTATGATTGTGGTGGTGTTCTAAATTCAAATATAATACTCACCTACATTAACTTTTTACGATTATTTATGATCTTGTTTTGAAAATGTTTTGGTTTATTAAAAGTAAAGCTGCTAAATTTTTGTACAAAACATGATAAGGCTAATATACAATATATGATAAGGTAATTAGGCTTTGTAATAAGGCTTTGTTCTATATAGAGTTAACACGTTCATAAATTATTGGGTCCAAAACGAATTTCAACATGAAGGCATATTTTCGCGCCAAAACTAAATGACATCATACCCCTATTTCACCGAAACTGAAACACTTCACTTCTCAATTTAGGGTACGTTGTTGGGTCGAAATTCAAAAACCACACATTACTTCCCGATACACTTGCGTTGATTAAAGTTGGAGCCGACAGGTACCGGGTTCGAGGCCCGTCATCAATTGCTGGTGCCATTTCCTACTCGTACACATGGTTTTAGATTAAGGGAGAATCAATATAGGTATGATAGTATAGACAACCCTTTACAATACAATACAATGTAAACTCCTCCTTAGTTCATATATTCGTAATTTTTTGTCCTTTTTATAAATTATATACGATAGACAATGACGACACCTGTTTTGTCCTCTTCCAAACCTGTCTAGACAGGAATCGAACTTTACACAATGTAAATTAAAAAAAAAACGTTATAGTAAGTAGTATTACAGCTTATACAACAAAAAACATTTGACAAGTAATACCCACCAAAAGTTAGTCAAATTATTTTGTTACTGGTACTTAGTACTTTTGTATATAATATTATAAGCGTAACAAATAATTGATTTTTTGGACTATACAATTATATTTTACTAGCTGTCCCCCCGCGGCTATGATCGTGTTTTGTAAGATATTCCCGTGGGAATAAGATTTTTTCTAGAAAAAAGTATCCTATGTGTAATCCAGGTTATAAACTATCTAAATTCCAAATTTCATTCAAATTCGTTGAGTACCTACTTCAAGCGTGAAGGTGGAATTCAAACATCCAAATATATTTTTACATTTATAATATAAGTGTGAAATGTGATGTGATATGATGTGATTTTGCAAGGCCCCTCTACACATTATTTCTTCTGTACATATTACAGCGGCCTGTCTTTTAATAATTCATCAAAGAGGGTAAAATAAATAAAAGAAAGTAAGATATTAAAGATTAAGACTGCTTTGATACAGTTCTCTATTTGAGATTGGAAAAGCTTATAAGTTAAAGATTAATATAAATCTCTCAACAGACTTTTCTTGCTTTTATTGAAACAATAACAGCTAAGAAATTTTGCAACATATAAGCTCCCGGTATATTTTGTTTGCAATTAAATGTATATATTTTTTAAGTCAATTAATCGCGCAGAAAAAGATTAAAAAGATCGCACTCCAAAAGAGTAAAATTTTGCTTATTTGTGATCGAGTTTGCTATTTAAATAAATTAGGTACAATTATAATATATTTTGAGCGTCAGTGGTCTAGTGGCTAGGGTCGCTGTCTTCCGTCCGGACACGGGTTTGATCCCCATTACGCACCAATGTGTTTTCGAATTTCGAATTCATATGTACTTTTATTCGATGCTCTTACGGTGAAAAACAAAAACCTGCGAAGAAATTCATAGGTTGTTTGTGAAGTCGACCAACCCGCACTGGGCCAGCGTGGTCGACTTAGGCCTAATCGCCCTAATTTAGGGTAGGCTCGAGCCCCTCGGTGGGGACGTATGTGAGCTCTTGATGATGATGATGAAAGTATATTTTGATGAATAAAAATGAATTAGCTGTTAAAGGAAAATTTTAAAAAATTAGAAAATCATTGAAAGTAAGCGCTCTCCTTTACTCAAACTACATACTTATTAACTTTCTTAACTCACCTAAGCTGGAGCTCGAGAATTGGAATTGGAATTCGAGAAAATACTTTTTTAATCGCGCTAACTTTGGAAACACGTAGCAAAGTCACTGAGTAAAACCGCGGACTTTGGCTATAAAGCGCTGAATCCAGCCCGAAAAGCGCTGAATTAGATACGGAACCCTTGCTGGTAAATTGAGCGTGACAAATGCATCGACCGAGTCCAGTTAATGACACTGAAGTTAATTTTCAGATACGGTTCGCGATGGCTATTCACTCAAAATGGCAGCTTTTTTAAAATTTACTGTTCGGCTACTGGAGATTTAGCTGAACATGATTAAATAATTATGCCAAACACTATCATCAACAGCTCATATACGTCCCCACCGAGGGGCTCGAGCCTACCTTGAATTAGGGCGATTAGGCCTTAGTCGACTACGCTGGCCCAGTGCGGGTTGATCGACTTCACACACAACTTTTGAATTTCTTCGCAGGAGTGTGCAGGTTTTATCACGATGTTTTCCTTCACCGTAAGAGCGTCGAATAAACATACAAATTCGAAATTCAAAAACACATTGGTGTTAATTTGTGATGATAAAAATATGATGATAATGATAAAAGGAAAGAAAAATTAAATGATGTACCCTTTGTACGAATCGCACATAAGATTTTGTCTTCCTGCGCTGTGACGTAGCGAATGTCTTTGTAATATTTGACAGTTGCACGTTTCCATCCATCGCGATCGGTTGTTCTTAGCTACTTACCTATTTTTAGTATACGAACCATTGTAAAGTGGAAAATACAGTCTTTTCTTTATTATTTTAAATATGTGTTTTACTAGCGACCCGCATACCCTTATTTACAAGATTTAAATCTCGGGTAATAAAATAGTAATAAATAAAAAAACGTATAAGTTTTTTTTTTAATTCGTGACAAATTTTTCACCTGATTTCTACTCTCGGAGTTTCTACTATTATTGGAATATCCGTAGAAGCCTCCGAAAGTACCTGTGACAAGGGATGACAGGTTGTGATTATGACGGTGTTACATACATTACTCATACTGATTGATTACTATAACTTTATAACTATAGTAATTCTATCGACACTTTGCGTGACACGCAGAAACTAAATTATGACCCACACAAGGATCACTCACACAATTTTCCCTTTAATTTAAATATTTTAAATCAATACCATAAACCAAGTCTCTGCTAACAACTGCGTTCATGACCGAACACTAATTTGTTGCCGTGCTTCGAAAGGCATGTTAAGCCGTTGGTATCAGTTACTATTTACGGAAGTAGTCGCTACAATGAGACATGTCAGTGCCCTTTGGCGGATCTATAACACGATTGATGACCTTGCAACCCTCATAATTAAGCAGAAAATGCCTCTTCTGTACTAAATGAATTTAAAAAATCCATTCTAAATTTTAAGAATATTTTTTTTGTATAAGAAGTTACCTAATGTTAGATTTTTTAATTAAATGGAGAGTTGTTTGACGCGAAAATGCATATTTCATTAGAGTTTGACCCTTTGCAAAATTTAAAAATAATATCGTTTTCTTAAAAGTTCCATAACATTCTGCGGTTTCAGCCTTTTGTTTTCTCAAAGGTTAAAGGTGAACCAATATATTAGGGCTGACAACCTTATCTTTTAGGCCCGCCGAGATCTTTAGAGTTGGTGAAGACAATGCCCGTTAAAAAGGTTTATTCCACTTAATTTAGTGATAAGGCCTTCAATAGCAGCCTTAGTTTTTACTTCTTTTAGAACTAAGTCTAGATTTGTATCTTTAATGGGACTGTGCTTGTTTACTATTACAATGCTCAGCTGTTTTAGTTAAAAAAAGGATAGGTACTAATGAAAATTGTTACGTTTGCCGTGTGGGTGAATTAGAGCGGAATGAATCTAATAGTAATTGTCAACCTACCTACATAAATTATTATGTAGACACAACTTTCTAAATATCACAAATGTGTAACACAAAAATAATTTATAGGTGTTATTAGTACTGTTATCAGCTAACGTGTCAGATGCATCGGATATTTTAGAGTTTTAGTTCAACATCAACGGCCCGTTACAGTCCACTGCTGGATAATCTCCACGCTTAGCAGGCGGGTTGGAGATCGCAGATTAAAAGGTTACTGTATCAGAGAGCGCTGCTGCCCGTTCCTTGTTCAATGTGTAGTCCCTAAGTCGCCTCTTACGACACCCACGGGAAGAGTAGGGGTTGGTGACAAATGTATTCTACTCTGCCGTCACCACACGGCACACATACACATACGGAATACATAGTATCGCTACGTAAAAAAGATTAAACGATGAAATATAGCCATGTCATCCCCAATACAAGAAGTCCTACGGAGAGATGTGTTTTTTTTTTTCCATAAAAAAACCTACCTATTTATAGATAATATGTATGATCTAACTTAAGTACCCATGCAGGATTGACTATCAATCCTTATGGAGAACACTACATACTACCCTCAAGAGACGCGAAGATAATGTATGTAGGCATCATACATCTCATTACAATACGGAAATTACTTCGATTCCTGTTATACCGGGGCTACCAGTAGAAAAGCTATCAGAAGCCAGCTAATATTTAATCAGAGCTGGCATTTGACAGTCAAGATAAACCTATGATATCATGGCCCGCTTGGAGATACTTTGGACCGAATTGTGATTTTTATAATAAGTTCCACTGCAGGGCCTTCCTTTCACTCGTATTCTTGGGTGAGTAACATGAGTATTTTCGAAAAATAAAAAAAACTCGAGTCTCTGTTATTTAACTATCTTTCAGAATTACATCACATCACACTAATAAAATAAATGTGAAAATATATAGATAATTGGATGTTTAGATGTTTGGATGTTTGTTCCAACTTCACGCTTAAAGTACTAAACAGATTGGATGAAATTTGGAATGGAGACAGTTTGTAACTTGAATTAACACATAGGATATTTTTTACGGGAAAAAGACTTATTCCCACTGGAAAAATCTTATACGACGCGAGCGTAGCCGTAGCCGCTAGTATCTAACAAAAAGGTACCTAGTACAATTATTTTTTAATGTTGTCAATTATCTTTGAAAATAAGTTTTGCAGTTGGCTATTCGCCTACCACGAACATAAAAGCGGTCAATCCAAACATCTCGCATTAATATATCTGCATATTACATCGCATCGCGAAGTTACAACATAGCACCCACGAGACCACCGCGGCTTACTAGCTTAACAAATTCTATTCGAACAATCCCAGCGCTTCTAACTTGATCGATGTACCTGTTAACATATTTGCAACTTCTGCATAACCCGGCGAGTTTACGTTGGCACGTATTTATGTTGCCATCGCGAGAAGTGAGGTGGCAGCTGCATTTTGCTAAGTAAAGTTTTCAGGTCAGGTCACTAGAGGTGAGCGTTGTCACTTTGGATCTGTTGCTTTATTCAATGAAGCTACTATGGAATTAGGAGCAAGATGGAAACAGAGGAGACAGTTTGATAGATGGTTCTATATGCAAATTGAAACCAATATTCGTGATGTGTTTTCCAACATTGTATGATATAAAATTTGAAAAATGCCAATGGTTATAATGTATTTAACTCATAATTCTCTAGTCATACTTGTCATTTTAGGAGGAAACTTTAAAGTTAGGTGTTTTTTTTTGCGCTAAAATTTGAATGAAAGCCAAATCAGTAAGATAAGAAGCTTATCATTTCATCCTTGACAAAAAATAAATGTTGTGACCAAAGATTTCAGACGCGCGTCGTCGCCTCGCGCTGGTAATCGTCTTTTGTTCCTCTAAGGTTGTGATGCTAAAATACTTTGACGTAATAGTTTCTGACATAGCTCGTAGGATAAGCAAGCTGAAGTGGCAATGGGCAGGCCATATAGCACGAAGATCGGATGGCCGATGGGGCAAGAAAGTCCTTGAATAGAGACCACGTACTGGCAAGCGCAGTGTGGGACGGCCACCTACGAGATGGACCGACGACCTGGTGAGGATCGCTGGGTCTCGTTGGATGCAGGTGGCTATGGACCGGTCGCGCTGGAGTGCCATTGGAGAGGCCTATGTTCAGCAGTGGACTTTAACAGGCTGAAATGATGATGATGATGATGAATAGTGTGGTGCTCTTTGACGGGTCTACACCAAAAAGTAGGTAAAGTGGCATAGGGCTCTATACCCACTTATTTCTTTTTCTTCTTCAAAAGTAATTCAGATTGCAGTCTCTTCATCTTCATTTTACATTGTAATCGACTCAAAAAGGCACTTAGAATGAGAAACGACGCTAACTCTTAAAATCCCAAGACTAAGCTACCTACATTACTTATTCAAGCGACTTCCTGTACTAGCTTGATGTTCGTTCTTTAACTAACTTAGCCTAGAAGGGGACTGTTCAAGATGCAGAAAGTTTTTCTTATATTTACACATTGCTTCAATTAAAACTTTCTGATTAGAGGTCTTTGATTTAAAAACAAACGAGGTCTATTTGTATATAAATTTACAGATTCAATAAAAAACTAACAACAAGAAACTAATTTTAACCATTTTACTAGGGAATAGAGTCAACAGAACAGAGCGTATTCTTTATATTATTTTGACATGTAATACCATTTCACGAACTTGGTCAAATCTAATAATGGTTAAATCGGCATTTCGTCAAATCCGTTTTTTGCCAAAATATGATATTGGACAAATACACCATTGGTCACGCACGTGTATGTACTGTTAATAAGAAACCGTTTTCATAGTTTTGTTGTAATTGGGTATGGATGGGATTTAGGTGGGCATAATTGCACTTCTCAGGGGCTGGCATCCTAAAGGCTGCTACTACACACATGCCGGCGGCGGCACAGCCCGCCGGCTTTTGCCGAACGACATGTACCGCCATACTGTGAGTAGGAGCCTTAATGCTTAGCCGTGTGACATGATAGAGGTTATGTAAAATAGTCACATTTTACAATCCTCCGTCTTTTAACTTGGACCACAAGAGACAGGAATATTTCGTTGGCAAGCGTCCCTGGACGTAAGGCGATCCGCATAAGTGGCCGTCTCTTCTAAATGCAACTCCAAAGAATTTGAAGCAACTGATGACGAAGCTTGTATGTGAATATTTTAAATGGTCAACTGAATTTTTGAACGAAACATCGAAGTGTTGCAAAATTTTGCATATTGTACACAGGTAAAATTAGCATAAAGATTCCGCAAATTTTGCATTTTCCCATTTTTCTAGAAAGCTTCAAATTTCGATTGCTTTGTATATTTTAATATTCCATTTTTTAAAGATGATGCCGACTGATGCTGGCCATAATGCCCTAAGTATAATAAACACATTTAAAAAATTGTTAGGAGATTTCACTTCCATTAAAACTGGCCCAGTTACCCATCCATTATTTTTTACGATAACAGCTAACCGTCTGAAACTGCATACGAAATGTAATAGTTATTACAAGGTATTGCTTGAGACAACAGAGGCGACGTTCCTAAATAGCCTTCGCCGACATTATGCAAAATGCAATGGTTGCCTGCCTTCCAATTCTGGACTGGGTACCTAGCATTATGTACAGCTGGACGCAACATTACGTAAGCAGTTTCGGGAAAACCTCTTCAGACAGCAATATTTTCTAGTTCCACACTAATGTATACAAATTTCTTGCATCTTCAATAAATTTTAATCGAATACTTTAAACGAGCAATTCTTTATATAAATTTGTAATGAGAATCTCGGAAACGGCTGCAACGATTGCGATGAAATTTGGTATATAGGACGTCTCGGGGGCGATAAATTGATCTAGCTAGGTTCTATTCTTAGTGAAAAAGATCTTTCCCGTGTTTTCAGGCATTAAAAAATTGGGTAGAGTTTATCTAAATGCGTAGGTGTCTTAAAAAAATAAACGAGCTAAGCTCGGTCAACCAGGTACTAATTACTAAACAGTACATACATACACACACACACGACTGTCCAAAAAAGGATTGTAATGTCTTTAGGTTTTATGTATGTATGTATGTATGTATGTATGTATGTATGTGAGTTTATTTATCCCACCATGACTTTTACTAATTCCTTAACAGATTTGGATGTATGGGGAATCGTTAGAATCCTTACATCAGCCCGAGTTACACTGACTATAACTATTTGGCAGAACAGTCGTGTTAATTGATGTTTTGTGTTATAAAGTGTCTTATATGATTTTCAAAAACAAAGCATCTGACTTATTAAAGTAAAAATATACTTGGCTTACTAAAGTTTCCAAGGCATTTCCGAGCTTACTTCTGATAATAAAGGTAGGCGTAAATGTGTTTAGTCAAGGTACTCAACTATTTAAAAGCGAAGTTTTGTTGCTCTTTACCTTAAATTACCAGGCTCACATAAATAAGGTGGAACTATTCTGTTCACATTGCATCTGTTGGAAAGCTTTCTTCAACGCACGTGTTCACGAATAACAATGAATTTGGGGTTGTAGCGAACGCGTTTGTTTGCTAGAAGTAAATAGAACATTTCTCGTTATTCTCCATATGAGTATTTCGCTTCGAAGAGGAATCGATTTTTGTACTATAGTGCATTAACATTTGACATTGTAAATCTTCTAAATAATATAATATAATGAATGATATTGTACAATTTTCAAATGTAATATTGATAGTTGCTTCCCTTGCATTTGACATGTAAATTAATATTTATGAAATAAATCTGAATCTGAATCTATGGTTTATGCTTATACTGTAGCCCAGCAGCTGCGACGACAGCACTGCTGGTTGCACGATGATAGATAGTAGTTTGAAGGTGGTGAAGCTGAGGTAGAAGATGTAGTTTCAGAGAGGTAGCGTGGCAGAAGAAAACAGGGTTCAGTCCAGATAGTTGCACACGCGGTTTATTACTTAGTATAAGAAATTAACGAAACATTTCAAAAGCTTATTTTCAAATAAAATTAATATAAAATACGGTTAATAAGATGATCACAGTCTAACAATTTGAGGTGGAATGAGGAAATTTTGATGAAAAATGACAAAATCGAAATGGATGGATTTGAAATTTGAAAATGAATTGAAAATAAATGATGAGACTGCCAGTACCTACTTAAAAGTACAGAATTGTCAGAAACAAAATAGCAGAAGAGAGTAGGATAGCAGTACTACTACAATACTATAACAAGGTAGCTATGATCTCTGATTCTAGACGTCTTGGATGTATTGACAGGATTCCGTTTGTTGGCAGAACTCTCTTTTTAATAAATTAATATCTTTAAAAGCTTTTCGCGTCCAACTCATTAAAGAGTATCGATTTTTCAGAAGCGGCAAACTTTGCAGACAACTAAATGACCACTCCATTTTATACCTACGCCTCTCTCTGGCGCGCAGTTTGTCAGAATTCATGGGCATTTCTGAAAAACTACCACCAATTAGCTGACTAACGACCATTTGGATGGTTTTTGACTGTAATTTGCTCTTGTTGCGGTAACCCGATTAAATTAAACACTGTTTCGTGTCTACTAGTTACGTGCTACGTATTTAAACCCTGTATCATTGATATACTAGATAAAAAGGCGTAGATAAGCCATACGCGCTCAAATAGCAGCACACCATGAACTTAGTCACGCGTCGCTTTGTCTCTTTTTCGTACTTATGCTTAGACTGCCGTCTTTGTGTAAGTTTTCTGCAACACTGTTTGCCTTGTAAGTGACCTATCTACGCCTTTTTACTTAACTTATAATATCATTGCCCTGTATGCTAAGATGTGTGGTTGATCATGACATAGACATACCTACATAAATGACTATAATCACGGCCATTATAATAAACACAGGAAGAGGAGATCCAGCTGGCAATGACACTCAATACTATTGATTTCATGATCATCGTGAGTTCACGTATACAGCATGAAATTTACATCGTTTTGTTCCCGCCGTGTAGTGATAGTACCCGTCAAACTGAACAACTTTTCACGAAAAAAAAAATTCCTGTGACAAAAAAATTTTTGGTCTCTCCATACAAAATGGGTCGGTCGGGAGTCTCACTTTATATGGAGAAATCAAATTTTTTTTTGTCGCAGGAAATTTTTTTTTCGTGAAAAGTTGTTCAGTTTGACGGGTACTATCACTACACAGCGGGAACAAAACGATGTAAATTTCACGGTGTATAAACAAAATCTAAAGATATTTCTAGAGTATTCGTATCAATGTAATGTGTGTAATGAGTATTTTATCAAGATGTAATATTACGAGTATAAGATTGATGTGCTGTTTTAAGAACTTTGATTGTTAATTATCAAAAACAAGGAATAAATCATCCTAAGTCCATATCATTGAAATCAAACATTTTTTTATCTGAAATGTTTCGGTTGGGATTAGACATTCAGCTTATTACTAAATCTGATGGTATTTGCATCCCTAAGCTCCTCTGTAATACAAGCACATAGCGCCATCTTGAATGTTTCAGATGCTATCCTCTACCTAGATGGTATATACGGGTAGCTACGACTAGATAATAATTATTATTATGTATCAAACAGGCATTTACTTGATAGTTGTGCGGTGATAAACCTGGTGATTCTTGTCATTTCATTTTGGTATCTATTTTCTACCGATTGTATTGAATATGAGGTGGAATTTTAAGATGTAGGAGATATAAGCTACAAAAAAACATATGTTACGCCCACTATTGAGACTAGGTACTCTGTTTCTACTATGGGGTTTTTTGACCTGATGGAAAAGCCAAAGTCAAATTCAAAATTATTTATTTCCATAGGATGTTATTACATCACTTAGATCCGTCATTACATTTTTTTGGGTGAGTTCACTAACACAAAGTCAAAGATAGAACACGCACGATTGAGCAAAATATCTCGCCGAATAACACGACAAATTCAAGATATCCGAGTATAGTCAGAATCTCATCGTATATCACACCAGTATTGGATGCAACTTTAAGAAGATGGGGGACTTCTAACATTGATTACCAGCTAACGCGACTGCAAGTATCGCCTCCCTCGACACCGACTACACTCGTGTATTCTGCCCTTATTACACGAAGTAACTTCGCCGGAATAGTAATGCATGCACTTTACTTATAGAGGATATCTTATTCAGAGCCAGTCGTTCCGAAGGTAGTTTATAGTCGGGAGTAGACCTCCAGACCTCCGGTGTATTGGGTAGTGGCCATTTTGTTTGTATTTTAAAATGTCGCGACACATGGTGTGAGCTTATTGGACGTTAAAATAATTGTGTTACTGATACACGGTAACATTTAAAAACAAATACAATAAACTATTAATAATAATAATTAACAAGCAGTAGACGTCTTTTTTAGCTGGTGATAGTTAAACATACCAAAATTAAGAAAAATGATTTTATGCGTAAGGTTAGTATCACCTTAGGTGTCTTATTTGGTAAACAAACATGGCGATAAGGTGATTAATAAAAATATTATGGTAATAAAAAGACAATTATATTATTTAAAATTTCTTTTCACCTGGCAGCCCTGATATAGGGGGTCGCGCAAATAAAGGAATCGATGTGTCCTGCGTTCCGAGACGCGCTGATATCGATTTTAGCGCACTCAAAGCGCGTACCGAATTACTGTCAGCAGGCGAAACCCATACAATCTGATCGCTGACGGCGCTGACAGTTTGATTCGAAAGTCACTTAAGCGTGTATCGGAACGCGTCCGTGATTCATTCATTATAACATTTAACATGAATTTTTTAATTGCAATGGGTAGAGACGTCACGTCTGACCACTTATTTGTCTAATCTATTTTTCTCTGTCTACTTATATTTTTAAAGATTCAACTAGTCTTTTCCGATTAAATAATTGAATTGTGTGTGAGTGCGTGATATACCTCATCTCTAAAATCCAAAGATAATGTAGAGATACCCGATCGAAATATGGTTTGAGGTTAGAGCAATTTATTGATAATTTTGCGAAAAGCTTAAGTTTTCGATGATTATTCTAACAGAATTTGTGAGTGAATGCTTGATAAGTGTTTGTTTCCGGTGTATTAATATTTTGGGCTAGTTCTATAGTGTGATTAGCCCGTAAACTTGAGATTTTATCGAGGTGAGTGGTTTGTTTATCAAATAAGACATTTAAAGGGCCCCGGAGACGGTCAAACGGTTTGACTCAAACCTTACGTGTTTGATGTCGGTTTGAACGGTTTGTCAAACGGCTCTGCGCAGTCTGATTCTGTACGCTGTCGTAATTACACTTCTGACGCGTCAAACACAACAAAATTTATTTATTTATTAAAAACTAATAATTACAAAAGACGTCATAATTACAGGATTGCTCCCAATACGATGACGTCAAATATGAAATTGCATCAAACATGCTTTAAACACGTAAATGTTTGACAAACCGTTCAAACCACCTTTTTAAACGATCAAAATGGTTTGAGTCAAACCAAACTTTACGTGTTTGAATCAAACCGTTTGACCATCTACGGGGCCCTTAAGTATCAACTTACCTTACGTACTCTTTTTTACAAAATATCATCCTGTGTATGATACAACGAACTATCTACAAATGTAAAGGTTTATCTGCACGGATTATCTGTCACAAGAAAATAATACGGGCAAAGAAAATGTTTATCATCAGAAAAGCAGGACAGGTAAGGAAATTAATGTCAATCTCATGAGATCCAAAGATATCACAAAACAAATAATTTGTCTCCGTTACAAGCGACGACGACGCGAAGAAAAGAAAACGTGATAAATTTTTAAAAAGGGACTATCGGGTCCGCCATTTATCGATATTCAAGATTTTATCCTTCTATCTATGGATAAATGCGTCGGCTTATCTTATTTGAATGTTAAACTCGTTATTCCATTCCATTTTCAAATAAACCTAAAAAAATACAAATTGTAAATACTCCTGTAAATTCTCCTAACCATTTTATTAGATTTATTTACAAAAATAAAATTATTTTTGTAAAGTTATTTATCTCATCCTCACAAAATTGAAACATTTTGATTAAAAAAATATATTGAGTAATAAGTTGAGTATCAAAAAGGTAAAATCTCACCAATTCCTAAAATTTAGATCATAAGAAAATATCTCATTAATGCTTAGTTATTTTGGAGAAAATGAAGGATTTTATAATTGTATAGGTACCAAAATCCAATCACTTTGAGCAGGAAAAGTAAGCTTTCAATCAGGCTGAAGCTTAGACAGACACTATCGAAAAATAAAAGAATCTCGATTGAAAGGCGCAGCGTAACTATGTTTACTCTTAAAGAGCACTCTCGGGAAGAGACCTATTCGTACGAAATCTGTACGAACGTCTTTGAGGAAAAAACGCAAAAGATAATTGATAATCAAGTTACGATAGACCGTTTTATTAAGTTTTCTAGTTAGTGTTTCTTTGAAAGTATTTCGTTTTGTCAATAACGCGGAAAATGTACTTTGGTAAAGAAAACACTTGTACTTTATTTACGACTAGTGGTCCGCCCGCGGCTACGCTCGCGCTATGTAAGATTTTCCCTTGGGAATAAGACTTTTCTCGGTAAAAATATTCTATGTGTTAATCCAGGTTACAAACTATCTTCATTCCAAAATTGATCCAAATCCGTTTAGTAGTTTAGGCGTGAAAGCGGAACAAACATCCCAACATCTAAACATCCAAATATATTTTCACATTTATAATATTAGTGTGATAGGAAGAAATTATACTGTACTAAATTTTAATGCAAACAAACAGACATAATATGTACCAAACCAAATGCAATTTCCAGACTGCATCAAACGGGTTTCGGAAAATATACCTGTTCCCTAATACCGTTTCCAAAACCGATATCGAATTCGAAGCCACTAATCCACGAAGAATATCCACAAACATCCACTAATATGAATGCAATCAGTGGGATATCTGCTTTAAGTTTCTAATAATGAAGCTTTTGTATCGATCGTAGGCCTGGGATGCATGCGTTGTAACAGGTTAATATAACAGCTGGTACTGCCAAGGACCTGCTCCATAGAATTAAAGGTTATAGTTTTAAGCTCATAAATATTTTTCAAATGGTTTGTAGATTCAATTTTCTTTTATGAAATAAAATGTTATTATATTTGACAATATGCTAAATATTTTTACAGATATTCTTTTATGATAATAAATGTCCGAGAATTTAGGTTGAAAACTTTTCTCAATTTTATCTTTATGAGGTAGATATAATGTGCATTATGTAAAAAATAATGGGAATATTAATAAGAAGGAAACAAAAAAAACGCAACGACGTGATGAGTGATGTAATATAATTTCATTATGTTTTTTATTAATTCTTCAGATTTGTGGAAAAATTGACATCGCAGTGTTGGTTAGTCTAGTAATTTTTCTCCAACACTTTAATAATACCACAAATAATACGCAATTTTTCTTCTATCTACGCATGATTAGCATACACCTAGATTAAGTACCAAAATGTTACACGTCAAAGAACAAGAACAGAGGTACTAGTTACTTTTCTTCTAACTCGTGTCGTAACAAAACGGCAAAGTCATCTAACTGGACCGTTAGGGTATAGAAATTGAATTCACTGCAGTCACAGATATAAAGTTGGAGTATGTATTTTCAAAGTTGACTTGGCAATAGTTTGGTGAGTTTGTGGAACCAAAGTGCTTTGGCGTTTTATCCTCATAAGCTGGAATAGAGCTTTGTGATTTAAAGTTGGGCTATATCTAGTCGATTTTAATATCTTAATATAAAACTTTGAGCTATTTCAATTTCATTTTAAAAACTTATGTTTTTTAAACAACTTAGAATGAAAAGCAATTATTTGTTGTACATAAACGAAATTGTGTTTGTTATCTAAATAGTTTATTTGTTTTTTTTTTCAAGCAGCATCAAAGGCGGCGCAACGGATTGACCGACGTATTTTTATATACAGTGGTTTATGGACAAATATTATCCTAACAAGAAAATTTAATATGCTCTTATATCTACAATTCGCACAATACAGGATCATCTTTGTTTCAGACACTATTTTTTGTTAATTTTTATTCGGTTAAAATTAATAACATTTTGACTGGCGATGATTTATTTAATCGTTACAAACCTCAACCGGTACGAACCGGTTTCAGAGGCAATCAGTAAACAAAACATTTCTCGGTTCTCGTATCTAAACAAAAAGAATCATTACCGGAAAATTGGAATGCCCCAAATCGTCGAATGCGGCACTTGTTTACTGTCGATTTAACAAAAACAAAAGCCTACTTGGGTTATAAATGTCCCACCCGCAAACGATGCCCCGAGCGGCGTTTGCGGAAAAATTGAAAATCTGGCGGAGGGATTGGCTAGCAATGTAATGAATCAACTTTAAACAATACGTGCGCGCCAGTTTTTAAAGTAACCTTTGATTATTTAAATTAATACTAAATTTTTAAACTGAAAAGGGAGTTTCTGCTTCTTTTTGAGTCGTTAGCAAATATGGATTGTCTCGGTCCAAAAATTAGCTTCGAGAATTGCTTTATCAGTAGCGTTCATGCAGTTGTTAGGCCATGCAGGGCATGACTTCAAATGGTCCATCATTTAGGGAATGGCCCCATACTTATTTACTCCAAGTTAAAACTATCTGGGAATCCCCCCAGGTTCGTCTGACCTGTGTTCTAAAGTGTTTTGATCTAGAAAGATGCTTCTAGGCAAAAATATATCACAAAATGAATGAAAGGAAAGTAAACGTTATGAAAATATTACAGTAGGTAAAATATAATGTAGCATAACTAACCGTGACCGTAAGTGCAGCATTGTATTTTTAGAATTTGCAAGACAGAATAAAGGTCTTCGGCTTTGCATATTACACCAACTCGAGACCAATCCAACACCCTTCCAACTCGAACTATCAATTCGATATCAACGATCCGTCGTCGTCGTCGTTGACCACGCGTCGTCTACACGTCGTCCAATTTCAACTGACATGTTATAAAATTTACTCCTAAATAACACTTACATTTCAATGCCATACTCGTAATATGAGTTAAGTTGGAGTGGAGTTGGTGTTGAGTGGGTGTAGTGTGCGAAGACCTTTAGAGTACATAATAGTTCTTTGAATGAGAGTGAAAAAGAACTTTATTTACCAAAAAGTTATTCTAATATAATCCAGGGCGATAAGTAGACACGTATAGATCAATCGAGCTTCTTGTTGTAACTGCAGAAACTGATAGAAATGTGACACGTCCTGAACTAACTAAATCTGTCATAATATTAATTAACGTTTCTATTCGTTATCTTTGATTTATTATAATAAATCTTGCAATAATCAAAATTATGGTAATATATTTTTGATGAATAATTCAGGACAGTTTATTTCCTAAACAATGTGTAAAATAGATCATTTTAAATTCTCTACTTTTACAGACAAGGAAACAGAACTAAGTAACATAAACATTACTGGAGAAGAAAGTGCAACAAATCAAGGTTGGAAACTTACTGTCAGCTTGTGCTAACTGAACACTGGTGGCGAAGTTATAACTAATTGTCATTCTCCAGCTACTGAACTACAATACACCTCTAATTGCAAAACAACGCTGAGTGTTTCAGATGCAAATACTAATGCAAATTGCATGAATACATTAAAAAGTGATTATGGTGAAGATAGTGAAGACAAAGTGGAAAAAGGAAGAGGCGCTGAACGTGCGCTGAATGATAATACCGTTGTAGCAAAAATGCAGACGTTTGGTACAGTTTTAAAAATGTACCTAATTGTTTTTTTTTAACTTATTATAACAGCAGCAGGTAAGTTGATATCAATATTTTACGCACCTACTTAGCATTAAGATTTTTTCGTCTTTTAACTGAATAATCAATCAATGAAAATGAAACAGGATCAAGATTATTGTTAATATTAAGTTTTGATCTAAATATAATAACAATGCTCTGTACATTTACCTTGTTACTTAACTAAAACTTTAAAATAACAGTTCCACTTTAAAAGTTATACAAAATGGAATGCAATGCAAAAGTTACAGGAATGCAGCAAACTTTGAACAAAACGAGGTACAAACCAAAACCCGTTTTAATGAAGGGATTTAAAGATATGCCCAGATGAGCGGTGGATTTGAACACTATACCAACTACAGAACGTGAACTCAATTTAAATTGAAACACGTTATGTACTATGTGTGAATGTAGAGTAGTCTGAAAGTCATTTACGGAAAGTATTTTGTAGTATTAATATATTTACATACCATATCGATGCCAATCGATTTTTTTTAAAGTATCTACATTTAAGAGATTAAATCTCAGCTTGTTGATTCAGACGTATTATAGATTTACGGATATAAATAATTTCTATCAATATTTTAAAAAAAAAACTAGTTGCTACATTTTGATTATGTTGCCATGTCGGTCTCGCTATTATATAGGTAGTTATGAAGTGTCTTAGAAATATAACTGAGTGTTTGGTCCATGTCTTCTTAAAGGCAAATTCACTCAATGAAATATCACACTACTGATCAAGACATCAGAACTTTACTATTCTCCCTTCCTTATTGGTAACTGGTATATTCTAAGCAAACTGACTTTGTATCTATGCGGCCCTGGTACCCTTACCCCCAAAGTCCTCGCGTAATTACTTCCCCGGCATCCAATATTACTGGCGGGATTGTCATCTGTCACATGGAATCAAATCATCTGTTGGCAGCTACCGATATGATATTCAGAATTGCTAAATTACGTACATACCAAAGTTCGGGCTATTGAGACACTGTAGATTGTGAATTCATTCATGATTGGGTTTTCAGAGCGGTAATCTTATTATGCCTAATTAATATTTGAATTCTGGAAATGAAAGAGATAATTAATTTGTTCTATAAAAGAAATATATATTATAGAAAAAAATATCTAAAGAGGTTTTAATTATGCTTCTTTATTTTTCACCCTAATTTGGTTAGCCTCAAGCCCCTAGTGAGAATAAGTTATTAATAATTATTTACATTGTATTTATGGAAAAGTCACTTAGCTTCTTAGGATGTGGAATCAAAACACATAACAACATTTCAGTTTCAATTTCAAGAGAAATACTTCTTCTGTTATGTTTAATGTTTATCTTAAAGTTATTTGCTGTTCTAATATCTGTTTTATCGTGTCGATAGCTCGTTCTGACGAAAATCATTATCATGATATCTATACAAAACGTTTACACAATAAATATGTAACAACATCAACTTTGTTGTGAAACAATTTCGAAACCACCCATGGTAACATTGGTAACCACAATCATAACAAAACGTCACACGAAATTTATGTTGCTGACTTTTTACGAGGACGTCAATTGATGGAACGCAATACACGGCATGTACACGAGTAGATGGTCAAACCACTAAACAAGCATATCTTTTATTAAGAGGGCGTAATAAATTGGAACATTTTTGTGGGTTTTCTTACTTACGAGTATATGTAACTGCTATTTATGTATCCGGAATAACAAAAAATAACAAACTTCTATAACCAAATATACTTTTATTGCTTTTCAAAATATTCCCCGTGATGATCGATGCATTTTTTCATACGTTGAAACCAACTTTCGTAGCATTTTTTCCATTCTGTATCGGGTATCTCCAAAACGTGCATTTTGAAAGCATCAACGGCTTCTTCCCGGGTCGAAAATCGGTGTCCACGTAATTTGTTCTTCACGCTTGGGAATAAATAAAAGTCGTTGGGTGCCAAGTCGGGACTGTACGGCGGATGACCCGTCAGTTCGATCATTTGACTATTTAACTCCGTTGTTGCGGCCGAGGTGTGACAGCTGGTGTTATCGTGGTGAAGGATTATTCTTCGTTGTCGATTGTTCTTGCGTATTTCTCCAAAGACTTCTGGCAAGCAAATGGTGGTGTACCATTCAGAATTAACCGTTTTACGATTCTCTAGTGGTACTGTAGCCACATGTCCACTAATACCAAAAAAGCAGGCAACCATTTGCTTCAAAGTGCTTTTTGCACGAACAACTTTAGTTGGGTTTGGCTCATTTTGGAACACCCAAACCGTTGACTGCTGTTTAGTTTCGGGATCATACGCATATATCCAAGATTCGTCTCCTGTGTAGATATTATGAACAGCTTTTGATGTACCACATTTGTATTTTTCTATCATTTTTTTGCACCAATCAACACGAGCCTGATTTTGTTCAACTGTTAAGTTGTGCGGGATCCAACGAGAACAAATTTTTTTTACAGCCAAATGTTCGTGTAATATTTTATATATACTCGTCATACTAATGCCCAGAAATGCCTCTATCTCGCGATATGTAACATGACGGTCTTGCATTATTAGTTCGCGCACAGCATCAATATTTTGTGGTACAACAGCCGATTTAGGGCAACCTTCTTTAAAATCGTCCGCAAGCATACGACGACCACGATTAAACTCACTGAACCAGTGATACACAGCGGTTTTCGATGGGGCTTCCTCCCCAAAAGTCAACAAAAGTTGATCCATGCACTGTTTTTGAGTTAATCCACGCCGAAAGTCGTAATAAATCATAGCACGAAAATTTTCAGGAGTCAAATCCATGGTGATGATAGACAATGAATTTTAAAAATGGCGCCACAATGTAAAAACAATTGACAGATGAATGAAACAAACTTTATTTTACAGCCAAAGAGTTCTATTTTTAAATGTTATAATTTATTTTTAAATATTGTTTATGTAAGTGGCCAGATCCGGATACATAAATAGCAGCCCTTGTAGTATTTCAAGAAATGCTTACATGTCATAGTCATATATAGATTGCTTTGTTATAATTACATTGTGGCCCAGCAGCCGCCACGGAGCTGCTGACACGAAAGATGTTGTAGAGGATTTAAATATAAAGCGTAACAAGAACCAGGGTTAAGTCAAAATTGAAACGTTTGAAAATGAATTTAAAATGAAAGATATAAAACTGCCAGCAAGAAAGGTTGCCATTCATAAAACAGGAAAGAGGACGAATGCCTCGTTACAACACTAAATGTCTTTTATGAGAAATTGAGTAGTATTTTTGTTATAAACTAGAGACTACAGTCATTGTGATAAGTTCCAAAATAACGTAGCACTCATTTTCTTCTGTAAAAAAGCAGAATAACTTAATTTAGGCAACGCTCATCTCTGCTTCTATCCCTAAGAGTTAGTAAATCCATTCAATATTAACCTAAATGAGAAAACAAAAGCTGGATAAGGTACTCACAACGTCGATGAGCTGACTTAGCCGTAGCCCCATCTTGACGGTGAGTCGGTCCGAGTTGTTACCGACCGGTCTGATCAGGCGGTTGTAGTTCGAGAGCAAATCGTCGTACAGCCGCTTAGCTTCAGGGTTTGCGACGGTCAAGCGGCCCCACACGCACAGGACTCCGACCACAATCGCCCACACCATCTTAGGCTAACACCACCCCTGGGGACAATGGAAAAGTACTGATGTAGTAGTTCTTCAAGCTAACAAATAACAGTTTTTACGGATGCGATTAAAATGATTAATTCTATAGTAAAATTAGTAATAATGTTCCCGTTATGGTAGGAACTAGAAGTAGCCAGAGAGTCTGTTCATAACATTACAATTTTTCTATAACTTTTCAGTGATAATGCTTGAAATATCTTCGACATATCGGAATAAGATTTAAAAAATATTTTTGCATGAAGAAATTTTTATGTAAACAGCGCGTGGGTCCTTCAGTGGATATAGAAATTTCCAGTTGCGATTGAATAAACAAAATAAATTAAATACACGCACACATAACCAAAGATTGCCGCTTACCATCTAAAAATGTTAAGTAACATCCGCGAAAAACTCAATTATAACTAATAAACAACAAATTCACTTAGTAACGAAGCGGAAATTATCGCTAGAAGCTATTTGGAGGAATATCTTTGTTCATTTAGACATAAAAGTAAATTCCTCAGTTGGGACAAAGTGACTTCACAGCCATCAATTAGTTATTTCAGTTTTATAGGAACCATTAGCGTCTCCAATCTTCATGAACTTATTCGAAAGATGGCCGCCTTGGGCGTCGCGTTGTATGAGTTTGGTAGTAACGATATTGAGTCTATCTGGTTTCAAATTAAATCACTTTGTTCATTAAGTTTCATCGCGTTTTGTGTGTGATTATATCTAGTTACTTGTCGTAACAATATATTGTTATTTATTTCAAACTCTTGAGATATTTATTTTATTAAATGAATCAAAGGGCAGAAAATGTACGAATGAAATTAAGACTAACATGCGATAAAACAAAAGTAAAACTTTCAGATTTTTTATTTATTCACGCGGACAACGGGAAGTACCAAACCGGTTTTGCGATTATCAAATTTGTATTAAAATACTTATCATAATATCTCTCATAGTTAAGCTGGACTGCTATGGTTCCACATCAGGTATTCCGATCTTCAAAATAAATTATAGCCTATAAGTTACCGAGGACCAAAAAAAGTTTAATCAAAATCCGTTTAGTTTTTGCGTGAATCGCGAACAAGACACAGACAGACAAAAATTTCACAAAACATATTTTAGGCGTCTGTTACGTTTAAGAAGACCCCCAGAGGCATTTTTATTTTTTTATTTCCAATGTACAGAATTGGCCTCTTTACAGTTTTATTATTATGTATATGTACGTATCTTATGATTGCGATTATTTAGAAGCTTTAATTTTTTACGACTCTACGGGACAATTAAATTTTAGTAATTGGTTATATTGTAAACTTGATACATGCACGCGTTCCTGAGAAAAACAGTTGTTACTCGTATATACAAACAGACGTACAACGAAATGATCCTATTAAGGTTCCATTTCTTTTGAGATATGGAACCCTAAAACACAAAATCAGGTCAGTAATAGCAAACACTTTTATCTTTTTTCCTATAGTAAGCAGTAGATTGATTTATACGGGCACGTTGCAGCTTATCCCACCCTTATCTTGTAATTAAGTTGGACTTCGGTCGTAATCCTTCGTGGTCTGGCTCGACAGTGATACTTTTAGAAAGAACTATGCAAGGTTTGAATTCTGTGCCTGTTTTCTAATAATTTTATATATTTCCTTATTTTTAAATGAACAGTTCCATAGCTTCATTGTAAGTTTCAAGGTAATGGGTTTATTGATAGGGTCGCATATTACTCCTTTATTTTTCAAAGTTCTTAATTCATATTTTTTTCTTGTAACATTATAACAATTAATATAATTTCAATGTTTGACAAAATCAAGAACATTATTATACTTTATTAGGTAACAATGAAATAAAAAAACTTTTGTCGTTAACAGCTCTGTCCTCACTGAATTGTTTGGCGCTACAAATTAGTCATCAAAGTCAAAGTCAAAGTCAAAGTCAAAATTTTTTATTCGAATTAAGATTTTTACAAATCATTTTTCGACGTCAAAGCTATCATCATCATCATCATCATATACGTCCCCACCAAGGGGCTCGAGCTTACCCTGAACTAGGGTGATTAGACCTTAGTCGACCAAACTGGCCCAGTGTGGGTTGGTTGACTTCACACACAACATTTGATTTTTTTCGCAGGAGTGTGCCGGTTTCATCACGATGTTTTTCTTCACCGTAAAAGCGTCGAATAAACGTACATAAATTAATTCGAAATTCGAAAACACTACATGGTGGGGATCGAACCCGCGTCTCCCGAAATGGCCCTAGCCACTAGACCACCGACGCTCTTAGTGCGAGCAGGCAAATTACAAAACAAATTAGTTCGAATTGAAAGCGGATAGAGCTTCGATCACAGAAAGGGCAGGGATTTTGGAGAGGCGTAATTGGTCAATAAACAGTCTAAAAAAACTATAGCAATTCAAATTGAACCACGGAACTTGAGGATCATGTTATCCAAATGTGATAACTGGTCGCGGGTTCGAATCCCGCCCAGGGCAAACATTTGTGTGATGAGCACTTGTGTTTGCCTTGTGTCTGGTTGTTGTTTATCTATATAAGTATGGATTTATCTATTTATGTATTGTATAATATCAGCTATTTGGTACCCATAGTACAAGCTCTGCTTAGTTTGGGATCAGATGGCCGTGTGTGAAGATGTCCCAACATATTTATTTATTTATATAAATTTTAAATACATTATTTATATTTAATTATTTACAATTCATTGTACACAAGTAAATTACAAAACATAAAACATGAAGAAAGACGACACAGCAGGTACAACTTATTTCCTAAGAAATATTTTCCAGCAGGCCTAAGTTAGTTAGTTATTAAGTTAGTCCTTTCTTCCTCATAACAAAAACCGATGAGCCTAAAAGTTACAACAAGTTTATTTACAGCGGGAAAAATCTAAAATATCGAAAGCAAAGTTATAATCTTTGTTGTCGTGTGAAGCCTTTGACAGATTGAGAGCGTGAAGATAAATTAGTAAATCGTTGGTAATCCCAGACTTGCCGTCTAAAACGTCAATTACCTTGAAAATGTAAATACTATTGTATCAAGAGCAGCCCTCTCTGATTTAAAGGCTGCCGCGATTGAGTTTACCTTTGAGAGAAAATTGTTGTTTAATTTGGTTGTTTTAAGAATAAGATTTCGATTCTTAACTTTTATTTTAAGGGACCCGTTTTAATTGTAACTTGAAGTCTTCAGATATTTTTGTATTTGTACAAAACAAAAAACAAATTATGAATGTTTCATCAAGTATACAAAGTGGCGGATCCAAAATAAATTAATGTTAATATAATTGCTTATACCTTTTACATTAACCTATAAGGTCAAATCTTGGCATTTTCAAGTGACTTTAGGTCTAACCACAGAATATATCTTACAAGCTATAGGTGCAAAATGAATACAGTAAGAGAGCAGCTGTTAATAAAGGTCATCATCATTGTTCAGAGCCGATTGAGGTTTTTGTGATGGCAACCCTCATCGAAAAAGAGATATTGATTCGGAACGCGATTACGGGTGCTTTGATGGATTTTAGCGCATTTCGGAACGCAGGTAACAACTGTCACTTTTGTCCTTGACGTTCGGGAGCTATGACTCGTCTTGTTGGTTAGGATTAAAAATTTAATCCTCGTGAATTGAATTGCCAGGTCAATCTATGTATTTATTTAAAACATAAGAGATTTTTAATATTGATCTGGTCACTATAAGATGTTGTTCAGTGAGCTAATTACGCAATAACTAAAGACAGAAGGACTCTTAAGTAGGGACTGAATAAATTAACCGACTTGGTATTACATGGATCTCACAACTTTTTACGGTAGACTAAGTTGCGTGCGAGACTTGGTTTTTTTACAAGTTATGTTTTTGATGGCTCTTACTTTGAAGCGTAGGTACTTCAGGTTTGGTTCTTCTTCTTCTTAACTGAAACTATTTTCAACTTATTCAATCACGCAACTAGGATGCATTTGCGGTCGGTCTGTGTAGAGTCTTTGTCCACTTTGTTACTTGGCCACTTTGTTACTTTCAAATCCATTACTTATTTGGCCAAAAGAAACGAATGTCTTTGACTGCTGTCTTACATTCTCTTTGTATAGTCTCTGGATCTATGTTGTGTATTATGACAATTGCTTTTGTTCGAAAATTATGTTTGAAAACTGTCTTGTTTTGAGACCGTTATGTTTATGTAGACAGTACTTTTATGACGTTTTAAAGGAAGTGGTTGATTATAAACAAATTTTAAGTTTATAGATTGATTGGTTATGACACATTATGGAATATGCACAATTTTTTTAAATTTATTAATCGAAATATTTCAAGTTCTTTAAACACATAAAAAATATTTTTTCAAATATCTTGCTCAGAAACAAAGTTAGAAAGCTTCAAAGTTGATGGTTAGACAGAGAGGTCCGACGTGACATGTGACATCTTATGTCACGCGGGCCATACATCTGCCATAGAAAATTTTGGGACAGATATATTTGTTTAATAATGTTGTATCTAGTTTGTTTTTCGATCAATTTCGATTCTGTTTTGACTGTCAGTATTCTATTTTTGTAAACTTTCAGATGAACTATGGAAAAAACTAATATTTTTTTTATGCATATTCCCTATTAAATGTAAGTATTGGTTGGTATGTGTGGGGGCGCTGTGTATGTTTGTGGCCTACTTACCCCGTATACAGATATTACTAATACAGAATGCAGATATAACTTTTATATAATGAAATTAAACGAGTTCGAGATTCGGCACAGACTGACTTTTTATTTTATACCTTCATAAAAGAAATATAAGCAGGATGACAATAGGGTTTAATTTACACATTCTGTAACAGAGATGTCGCTAGTAGATTCATTTTGATACTTATTCAACTTAGAAGTACAACACCCCCACTTATCAAAATAAACTATATATTTCATATCAGCCATACAACTAAAATACAAATTTATAATTTATTACATTGCAACAATACCTAAACTTTCCATAAACTTATAATGTTTGATAATGCCCAGACCCTTAGTCAATAAATCTGCAGGCATTTCATTTGTAGGCAAATAACTTATCTCTACCTTTCCACTTTTGATGGTCTCTCTTACAAAATGATGTTTGACATCAATATGCTTAGATCTATTGTGGCATTGATGATTGGTGGCCATCTTCAAAGCACTTTGATTGTCACAATTTAAACTAATTGTTATAAAACATCCTGTTAGTTCATACAAAAGTTCTCTTAGATATATTGCTTCTCTACAAGCTTCAGAGAGCGCAACATATTCAGCTTCGGTACTTGAGAGAGCTGTAACTGTTTGCTTTCTGCTCTGCCATGAAATAGCTGAACCTGACATTACAAAACAAAATCCAGTGTAAGATTTTCTGTCCAAGCTATCGCTGGCCCAGTCAGCATCTACAAAACCTTGCAAGCTTTCTCCTTGACTGCTAAACTTTAAACAATACATTTTAGTTTTCTTTAAATATTTCAGAACCCTTTTAGCATAGTTCCAATGTTCAATACTATAGTTATTATTAAATTGACTTAGGTAACTAACGGAGTAAGCTATATCAGGTCTTGTCATGACTGCAAGATACATAAGACAACCTATAAGTTTTTGGTAGCTAATACCTGATGTATATTTTTCTGCCTTGGCTATATTCAATTTGTTCTCTATAGGTGTATCAGCTGTTTTACAATCAGTCATTTTAAATTTTTGCAATAATTCTTCTATGTACTGTTGTTGATCTACAGTTATCTCATAGATATTACAATCTTTGTGTACATTAATATTCATTCCTAGATACTGCTTAACCTCTCCTAAATCTTTAATTTCAAATTCAGACTTTAAAATACATTTCAATTTTTCAGTTTCGTTCTGATTGTTAGAAAAAATTAGGAAATCGTCTACGTACAACGCTACAACAATTTTAATATCAGTACTCATCTTTGTAAATAAACATGGCTCTTGTATACAATTTTTAAAATTATTTTTGCACAGTACATCCCTAACTCTATCATACCAAGCTAAGGCGGATTGTTTTAATCCATACACTGCCTTTTTGAGTTTAAGAACTTTACCTCCCATTATAGGTACAAAACCTTCAGGTACACACATAAAAATATCCTCTTTCAAGAGACCATTTAAATAAGCAGTTTTTACATCTAACTGAGTAATGTCCAGTCCTAGTTTTACACTTAATGCGAACAACAGTCTAAGTGTCGAGTGACGCACAACTGGCGAAAAAGTCTCTTCATAGTCTATTCCACGTTTTTGGGTAAACCCCTTGGCAACTAACCGCGCACGATATTGCACATCACCATCACTTTTGAACTTTTTCTTTAGCACCCAACGACACTGCACTATTGTAGCTCTTTTTGGAGCATCAACAAGTTCAAAAACTTCATTCTTTCGAAATGACTCCAACTCCTCGTCCATCGCCTTCTTCCATTGCACGCTCTCGGGACTGCTCAAGGCTTCTGACACTGTCAGCTCAGGATCTGCAGTGGCCAACCAGCCTGCTGGATCGAATCTGTCAGGCTCCCGCCGCACCCTCTTTGATCTGTTCAAGATCTCAGGTCTTACTGGTGAACTAATCGGACTGCTGCACTGTGATGAAGTTTGAGGATAAAAGGTCTCATCTGCCTCATAAAATGTTTGCTGTGATAATTCACTGTCAGAGCTGTACTGAGATTCTGATTCTAATCGTTCCTCACTATTATCTTCCCCCACTGAACGATCATCTTCTCCAGGAACTGGAAACGCTTCTTCCACACACCATGTTGCTTCACTGGCTGCAGACGTTCCTCCTGTCACTGCTCCTTCCATTACCACTACATCCCGACTGGTGGTGACCTGGTTTTTAACTGGGTCGAACACTCGGTAGCCCTTTACATGTTCTGAGTAACCAACAAGAATGTGCTGCTGTGCTTTCTTGTCCCACTTGGTCCTCCTTTCTTTAGGTACATGCACCATGACTGGGCTGCCAAAAACTCGTATATGGCTCATTTGGGGTTTCTTGCCATACCACATTTCATATGGCGTGCTGTCATTCAATCCTGATGCTATAGAACGGTTTTTCAAGTAGACGGCTGTGGAAACTGCCTCTGCCCAAAATTTCTTTTCTAACTTAGCATCAAACAACAAACACCTTGCTTTTTCAACAATTGTTCTATTGTTTCGCTCGGCCATCCCATTTTGTTGTGGTGTGTAGGGGTTAGTCTTTTGATGTATGATTCCAGACATTTTCAAAAAATCTTCCATCTGTTTTGAACAAAACTCTCCCCCATTATCTGTTCGTAACACCTTGATGTTTGCATTTTTCTGTTTCTCCACCAATGATTTGAACTCTTTAAAGTATTTAAACACCTCACTCTTTTCTCTCATGAAGTATATAAAAGACATGCGACTATAATCATCTACAAAGAGTAGGTAGTACCTTGCCTGTCCAATAGATTTGGTTTCCATTGGCCCGCACACATCAGAATGCACAATTTCTAGCTCTTTTGTTGCTCTTGTGCCTGTGGAGAACGGCAGACGTGACTGTTTCCCCTCACAACAAATCACACAGTTAGATTTAGTCACCTCATAACTGTCTTCATAGCTAACGCCTTCCACGGCGCCATTCTTCATTTTCTTCAAGTCATTTGTATTTATGTGTCCCAACCTCCTGTGCCATAACTTAGCATCATCCCTGGCAAGTAAACATTTTGTCACTGGTGTAGCACATATGTCTAGCTTGTACACACCGTCAGTTAAATTAGCAACAGCCACCAGTTCTTTCTTCGCATTGTATATAAGACACTGACTTTCTGAGAAAGAAACACTGTTGTTATTCTTGATCAACTGACTCACTGACAATAAGTTTGTCGTCAGGCTTGGAACGCATAAAACATCCTTGATTGTTATATCATAACCTTGCTGCGTTGATATACTAACATTGCCTTTGCACGAGACATGAAGTTTTTCTTGATTTGCAACCATAATCTCGGGCAATGTTTGTGGACTCGATACTTCTTGTATCCAACTTTCAACGGCCGTCATGTGAGCGCTAGCTCCCGAATCCACGTACCACTCGTCTTTTCCATATTTAGCACTCATGAAAACTACACTAAAAGCATTTGTGGACTTATTTTTGCTTGTTTTTTCTACCATCGGACATTGATTTCGATAATGACCCGGAGTTTTGCATTTGTAGCAGGTTATTTTCTTCATTCCTCCACCTGTCACTTGGCATTTGACATTGACGTCCCGCCCTGATTGGTGTTGCCATATCTGGGTTTTTGTTTCGCCCACTTTGAAGCAAACGCCGATTCAGAATTCTGCGTTTCGTTCGATGTCACTGTTGTCAACGGTTCTGAATCAATCAACTTTGTCTTGATGACGTCAGCTGTGATTGGAATGCCGGAATGTTCAATGGCCATAATCATTGGCAAAAAACTATTTGGTAATCCTGCCAACATCAATGATCCAATCCATTGTTCTGTTATCTCAAAACCAGTTCCACTCAATCTTTGCGATGTTTCCACAATTTGTGTCACATAGGAGGTCATATTCTCACAATTTTCTCGTCTTATTGAAATCAAGTGACGTAGTAACGAAATCTTTCTCGAAAAACCTGAGTCATCAAATAAGGTTTTGAGTTTATCCCATAACTCTTTCGAAGTCGTCGTCTTCTTGATATGAACATACAAGCTTGAATCAATGGTTAGGGATAATTTGGCCCGCGTTTTCGCATCATCTTCGGGCTTAATTGCTTTCCCTTCCACCGGCTTCACACAATGTAATGTTCCCTCCAACACGAGTAAATTTTCAACTGCAAATGTCCACTCATCATAGTTTTCTCTGCCTTTTAACTTAGGCACACTGGCTAAATAGTTCGCCGACATCTTTCACAACACGAACGTAATGCAAAATAACTTTTAATACTGAATTAACTTGGAAAAAAGATAGCCCATAACCTAATGAAATTAAACGAGTTCGAGATTCGGCACAGACTGACTTTTTATTTTATACCTTCATAAAAGAAATATAAGCAGGATGACAATAGGGTTTAATTTACACATTCTGTAACAGAGATGTCGCTAGTAGATTCATTTTGATACTTATTCAACTTAGAAGTACAACATTATAGCAGGTAGTCATATATAGTCATATAACAGATATTTCTTATGACACTATCAAATAAAAAATAATGAATTTATAATTCATCTTTTTTGTATTTTTAATTTTACTTAGGAAACGGTATTCTATCCAAACGAAAGAAAATAATGGTTTTTCTTTTATTTTCACATAAATATACACCTTTATTCCTACCAAATAACCATACTGAAGAAATTCCTAAAATATTCATTAGTCATTGCGAACATACATCATTCCGTATACAGATGTCACGTGTCATGTGACGTCACATTCGCATAAAGATGGCGTTAACGACGTCATTACGTTTATAATACCTCGTCGCTCGCGGTGCGGTAATACATGATAATATCGTCTTGCTTACATTCCCTATTTGAATTTGGAATAGAGTTTTTGAGCTAGGCAGAGGAAGTGTTAAAATAATCTTGGTGTATTGCGCCCTCTAAGACTCAGCTTTATGAGATCACGAGAGCGTGTTCTTTCCAAATATCATGAAGCATAGCACCAGAAATTTTGATGATATCGGTCTTAGACGGGTGGATAGTCTTGTTCACGTTCAACGTTCCTTAGAAGATATTTTCCTATCAGATCAGGTAGATAATCCTTTCGGCAATGCCATCCATCTACTAATTTCAAAGTTTCTGAAAAAAATTAGAACAACATTGCAAGATGATTATTGATTCTTAAATACCCTTAATACGATGTATCACATTTTTTTTTTAAATAACAACAGATTTCTTATCTCTCTTCATTCAGCGGATTGATGTCTGGCATTGAGCATCTTCAGTACTCTAATATCAAAGATTATGAAGTCGGTGGTGATTTCTAACTGAATGCTGAGGATATTTTATTCATTAATCTGTTCTTCTTTTTTTAACTTGAGAATTATACTCAAGTTAAAAAAAGAAGAACAGATTAATGAATAAAATATCCTCAGCATTCAGTTAGAAATAGAAAATTTGCTTTTCTATAAACCCCTTTAAAATAAAAAATGGCGATCTTACAGACTGTAATAGAAAGAAAGATTACTCGAAACTTTAAAGTCTCTGATTTATTTTTCCGACATGCACTCAAGCTGTAAAATAGCGAAGAAAATCTAGTCTCAAGTCCAAATCTCGAGCGATCTCTAAAGCCAAATTGTGTATTTGGATCAAGCGCCGGCGAAAATGAGTTTGGCTCCAATTTTCAACTTCATGTGTTTTGGAGTTAGTTTGTTGTAGTGTTAATTCGTGGTGAAGAGATGACAGATAAAAGGAATAGTTTTTTACGGACTGATTGTAAGTGAAGATTTTAACTTCTAAATTTGTAAAGTAATACAATAAAATGAGTAAATAAATGTTCCTTTAGTTCTTATTTGATAAGTAGGTACAATAAAGAAGGGGGGCGGTAGCCAGATGGGCGCTAAGCTAATTTGAAGATAAAACGAAGTAGATGAATCTTATATTCTGTATTTTTCTCAATAATCTCTCCAATATGAAAATCATTTCCACTCGGTAGCCCGTTGGCATCCCGAGTCAAAACAACAAAAAAGAACCATTCGATATTTCAAAATATTCAAATCCAATCGAACTAAACGAACAGCCAGTCACCTCAAAGGAGACCGCTCCTTACAGTACCTACTCGCGGAATTACTTTGGTGTCTTTGTGTTTTGGGCGAAAATTAAGCAGCTGCACATCTGGTTAGGTCCCGTGTGAGTATTGATAGAGTCTTCAGCGTTTCGAATGGCGCGTTAAGCTGTTTGTTCTGACTACCCTAAATATTAGTCTTT
This sequence comes from Carpatolechia fugitivella, assembly GCA_951230895.1. Lineage (NCBI taxonomy): Eukaryota > Metazoa > Arthropoda > Insecta > Lepidoptera > Gelechiidae > Carpatolechia > Carpatolechia fugitivella. Next base: position 13,008,170 of record OX579660.1, read on the forward strand.
AAGCTAAAAGGCCACTCAAGGGCTATTTATTTTACTTATTTGTTTATATTTCTGACAACAGTGCTACAAAAGCATTTTTGGTTATTTACATTCTTGGCCATTCACGTAACGAGGGATATAAATACGCAATTGGCCATTAATTTATGATTTGGCCTTTTGCGTTCTTGGTCATGTGCGTCGAAATGGTGCAACATCATGACTTATTGATCGTTCAAGGAAAGTGGCCGTTCAGGGAAGTGGCCTTAGGTGACCGGATCCCTATTTATGTGTTTCTACCTAGCGGGGCCACTCGAGCTAGACTGAAAAAACTAGTGTCAATGCTTTGCTCGTTCAATGTACCTCACGAATTTAAAAATAAGATCCAATGTACCTCAACCATTTTGATAGAAATTGCGACAAATCGCCTCTTCCATCCAGCGGTGTCCTCGGCTATATATTGCACACGAAATACATAAATTCATTTTTTTATTTTTTATTCTGAAATGTTATTTTATCTGACATTTTAAAGTATTATTATGTTCATTTGATTACGCATGTTAACATAGTGTTATGTATGATGGCATCATCGCATTGGGAGCAATCCTGTAATGATGATGTCTTTTGTAATTATTAGTTTATTTAATAAAAAAAAAAAAAACACGAATCGTAACTTATCCCAAAGTACCTCTCGATTCATGTTTTAACTCTAAAGAATCTTTAATAGAACAGGAGAAATTCAATAAGAAAGTTTTCTTTCCAGCAGGGCCCTTTGTAATTTTAATGAATACATGCAGGAAAAGCCAATACCAATGTACCTGTAAATATACCTAAGGATATATAGTATCACATCACATCACATAGCTCGAGTGGCCCCGGCTAGGTAGAAACACATATAATGCTATTCATTTGTAGATTGGTCGTTCATAATGCTTGTATGATATCCAACTGTTTTTATTACTTCAAAAAAGGAGGAATTCTGAAATATCTATTGATATTATTTCCTATTAGTTACTTTTTTAAAAATAAAAAATATATAAAAAGTAAAAAGAAAACGCCTTAGGGAGTATTAAGTTATTATCCACTAAACAAAAGATATTCCAAAAACAAAATAAATGCACCAGTGGGTATTGTTTTATTAATATTATTCACGGTTTTAAATAAAATTTACATATCTTTACGTATCTTACTAATATGACCTTAACACAGTTAATTATACCCATTTGTAAGCGAGTAACAATCAGAATTTGGAGGATTACTGAAATGAAAATCGGCTTAGTTAAGATTAAATATGAATAGGCGTACCACGAATTTAGTGGTACTGTCTAACGTAGAGGCGGAAGCGATTTCAAACCGCATAAAAATGCACAAAATGCACAAAGATTTCTGAAGCGCATCATCCTAGGCCAGCCAACGTTGTGATACTTATTAGAAGATAATTTTATTTTCTAATAAAAATATGAATCCTTTTGTACAAAATACGTATTTACTTCTTTGCCGTAACTTTAATTAGTCTTTGAACTTTCTGTATTTTAATTAGTAACGTTACAATAAATGTTACAATACAATAAATGTTTATAGGTAGATATGGAATTCGATGCCGGCGACTCTCTCTCTTTAATCCATGGGTTCGGTACTGATGGGTCCACTACGCATCAATGTGTTTTCAAATTTCGAGTACGCTACACTACGCTAAGCTTATTCGACGCTCTTACGGTGAAAGAAAACATCGTGAGGAAACCTGCGTACTCGTGCGAATAAATTCAAAGGTTGTTTGAAAATTCGACTTACTAGCTAGTAAGTCGAATTTTCAGGTCAGTGTAGTCGACTGAGGCTTGATCTCCATAATTTAAGGTAGGCTCGAGCCCCTTGGTGGGGATATAATGATCTGTTGATAACTCACTGCTCGAGAAGTAGTCAGTATTTTATGCCTTATACCATACTGAATAGGGACACGAGCGTAGGTACTCGTAATTGGAGCCCCAAGCGCCTTGAGACCCCGTAATCCCTCGTTTTGGATTAAAATATCCGATGCAGGGTCGGTCTCCTACTGATATGGGCTTGGCGATAAAAACAATTAACCGAGTTTGATTGTGACAGCCGTATTTATTTATATGTGACCCTTTTTAAATGGCGCCTATCTGCATTGGATTGTTTGTCAGGAAAAAAATACTGAGAAAATTCATTTCAGATGGTCGAATTACATACCTAGAGTAAAATGATAAAAATAACATTATTAAGTTTTAAATAGTTGAATGCAATTAAAATATTGCCGTGTGGTGACGGCAGAGTAGAATACATTTGTCACCAACCCCTACTCTTCCCGTGGGTGTCATAAAAGGCGACTTAGGGACTACACATTGAACAGGGAACGGGCAGCAGTGCTCTCTGATACTTTTTAATCTGCGATCTCCAACCCGCCTACCAAGCGTGGAGATTATGACAAAACTCTCCACTTAAGTGGAGGAGGCTCAAAGTCTAGCAGTGAACTGTAACAGGCCGTTTTTTTATTTGAATTAAAATATTGAAAAATCTCTGTGGACAACCTTGAAAAGAGTACTACACTTTGTCTTGTTAAAAAATATAAGGCTTATGGTGTTAAAAATTGTCCATGGCCCTAGATCATGTGGTGGCTAAAAAGCGCTGGCTGGACGTCGTGGAAGCGGATATGGAGGAGAACAATCTCACACCTAAGGATGCCGAAGACCGGGCAAAGTGGAGGATATTGAGTAGGAAAGCGGACCCTAGCATTAGGCCGGGATAACGCTAGGACGAAGAACAAGAAGTGTTAAAAAAAATATGACTGTTAACTGTAAGTGGAAGATAAAGTAAAGTTTAAGGATATTAGACTATAATCATTCGTTGTGCCTATAATTTGTAACGCCGCCGCGCCGCCGCGCGCGTCACAAAAATCAAATCGAATGTAAGACAGTCTTGAATTTCCCATTTTTAACGCTGAAAGAGGTTTTATTTCCAGAAAGGGTTCTTCTAAAACGTTTTGTAAATCGAAAGTCCCCTTTGTAGAGTGCCTGAAGCGTAAGAATCCAATATAAATCGGAGGAAAGTCCGAAGGTTCTCAGGATAGCATGGATATTTGTCCTATTTGCGTATTTATTTTATGTTTTATTGTGTGTAAGTCGTATAAGATGTTGGTATTCGGAAACTTGAGCGTATCTGGATCTCAAAGTTTGTTTACGTTGTACGCTCCAAGGAATTGAAAAGAGAGTCAAGTAATGTGTATATTATTATATTTTTGTTTTATTTTTTATATAGGTATCTTTGCCATTACCTAGAGTTCGTAGTTTTAGCATGCATCACTTAAAGCTGTATTAAACTCTGTGATTCGCCCTTCGAGATTACACCAGAAAAAGTGTTCACAAAACATCCCAATCAATATACATCTTCTACTATTTGATTTAAACTCTGGTAATTAAACCATCATGGATCTGTGTTGAATCTTAATAAATTCAAATAAAATTCTTTGTATTTTTTATACACCTACCTATAAAATAGAATATACTTTATTGCACACAAGGAATAAACATAAAAATGCAATTCAAATAATATTGTGCAGATGGGCGCCCTTATTGCTAAGGTAGCAATTTCTTCCAGGCAACCTTGCTGCTTCAATAATTCTAAAAATAAAACATCATTAATTAAAACATCAATTTTACTGTTAATTTTCCGTTCCTTTCATCTTAGAAGATGAAAAGGACAGAACGACTCTATATTAAGTAGCGTCAGAAATTGTGGCCGTAATCGTCGTCCCCTCTACTATTCTATCCAATCCTCTATGAACCAAAACTATCGGTGTGAAAATTCGATACCACGGATTAAGTATCATTTTGCTTCGCTTAAGGGCAGTCCTTTATTTTGAGTACCATCGAAAGTGCTTATAAAACTCTCACGTAGCAATTTTAGATGCCATTGTCGGCCTTTTGTAGCGTTTTTTTGGATATTTCTATATAAAGGTTTAAACGGTCGTAGAGTAATGTAATATGTTATAATAAGTTTTCAGAGCAGTATAAAAGTGGAGATTTTTATTCTAGATTTTTTCTTAAAATTACCATATTGTTTTTTTTCCTTATTCATAATTTTAAACCACGCGGAGTTTTTAATTTCTACTCTAACCGCTAAGTAAAATAATTAAATAAATTATCTGTACAAACAAAAAAATTAATTATATCACTTCCATGAAAATGCAGCACATCTATAAATCTACTACAGCAGTGTAGCTAAAGGAACCTCCGTCGGTCACACCGGAAATCAAATGAAGCGATTTTCGGCCAAGGCGGAAGTCTGGAGATGATGTCGTTGCGCAGCTTCCGGTTCTGTGGCCCTTCTGAATTTGAATCGAGAATGTTTTATCTGTAGATGTTAGTTGCTAGTGTAGTGTGTTGATTTCAGTACTGGTTTAGCAATGTGCGTGTATATTTAATTTTATTAAAACGACTTTTTTTTTCAGAATATTGCCATACATCGCCATTTGACATAAATTCACAAGGCAACTGTTGTTCAAAACTTAACATTATTTTGAAAATCTTAAAAGTACCTTCTCGTAACCTTGCATTGTTCCAAGTTTTCTAAATCTAGCCTAAAAACTAATAAGTGGAATAGTAGCTTCTCTTCTGTTTCCTAACTTTTAGAATAACAGAATATCTTTTTAATTGAAAATGATTTACACTTTTGAATGAATTAATCTACTTCCCAAAGAAAATGGATATACGGTTTGGCATAGAAAACATTGAACCTTTAATTAGCCGGTCAAGTGTCAAGTGGACTTGGCACTCTATGAGCGACGCGCGACGGTTAAATGTGAAAAGCCTTGATGTGTCCTTATTTCGAATATTATTGGTTATTCGTGGTATATTTTGAGGTTGTAATGGGGCACTTAACCCTTATAGTGTTAAACGGTTTGATATGACAGGGCTCCATCCGGATTCAACCTTTGATACTTGAATCGTTTGAAAAGTGATATTTTCGCCTTGTATTTTTGTATAAGTTTATTTTCGTTTTGTTAATGTTACGATAGATTTTTCTCGAAGGATTCAGGGATGCTTTAATGACTAATATCTGACTTTTATGAATAGATGAAAAATAAAAACTTATTTATTTTTAATTTCTGAACAGTCCATCTTCATCATCATCGTGTGGGTTGTAAGGTCGACAACCGACCTCACAAACCCTGGTGTCAATGTTATAAAACCGCCAAAGGCCACTGACTTGGCTCGTGTAACGACTAGGTACTAACCGTGACTAACGGCTTAACGTGCCTTCCGAAGCACGGTTTCAACTGAATCTCAACAGTTTGATCTTTATGAACAAAGTGAAGACATATTTCTGAAATAAAAATCTAGCAGCTCGAAACGTCCCCAAAACGGCGGCGGATCATGTCAGCTCTATTTTGTAAGTACACCTAAAAGAATAATATATATATATTGTTATATTAGATACTTAAACATGTCATATTCTGACGTTCAATAACGCTTATGCAAATAAAAATAATTACCTACATAAAATTTATAAATTATTTATTTTCCTCTGATTCTAACAAACGCCTACACTCCAAAACATTATTTTCGCTCGCTAGAATACACAAATCGTAAATAACAATGTATATTTTGTGTGATTTGCATGTTTTTTCCTCGGATTGCAACGCAAAGTCACCCACCCGAGTGAGCCGGAAAGGCCATGCAATAAATCTTGATGTGCTTGACAACAGACTCATATCCTAGTCTGATACGGGAACTGGCTGGAAAACTACTTTCATTGAATAAATTCTAGAATTTTTTGTAATCTTTTGATAGCATTAACTCGATTATAGATTAGTTTGTGAATGTGAATTAATGAATTGCTGGCAAAGAACATGGCTGGTTATTTTTTTTTTAATGGATTAAGTTACTGTGTTCTTTTTTTTCATTGTTTGGTTGTGTAAGGGTGCAATAAAATAAATTTTATTCGTTTTATGTAACTTATTCATAAATTTATAATTTTTATAGTTCCCAATACGTACAACGGTACAATAATATTATAGTGCACTGCCAAAAAAATATAATTATAAAATATACCTAAAGTCCTACAAAGAAAAACGGTTATAGTCGACCGAGCTGATCCAGTACGGCTTGGTCGACTTCATACATAACCTTTGAATTTTTTTCAGGAATGAACAGGCTTCAAACAAATTGGTACGTGGTGGGGATTGAACCCGGGTCTCCGGGACGGGACACAGCAGCCCTATCCACTACACCACCGCGCTCTTTCACATTTTTTTAGATAGCTTTAGTCCCACTGCTGGGCAAAAGCGTCTCCTTTTTCCCTCCACCGATCTCGATCCGAAAGCGTCGGTGGTCTAGTGGTTAGAGCCGCTGCCTCCCGTCCATAAGACCACGTGCCAATGTGTTTTCGAATTTCAAATTCATTATGTTTATTCGACGCTTTTACGGGATGAAAGGTTGTGTGTGAAGTTGACCAACTCGCACTGGGCCAGCGTAGTCGACTAAGGCCTAATCGCCCTAATTCAGGATGGGCTCGAGCCCTTTGGTGGGGACATAGATGAGCAGTTGATGATTTCGATCCAAGACCACTTCACTTGCGCTCTTTCACATAACTATGTTTAATACAAACCTCAGATACGAGTAAGACAAAAAGACAAATGCATCCCGCATAACCGCTAGCACGTCAAACGACTAAAGCATAAATCTTAGTTAGAACGGGACGACAGAGTTTGTGCATCTGGCGGCTGGCTATCTTGCTGCGAAACGCTTTGAATTGCATGGGTTTAATATTAAATGCAGCTGAAGACATATATTATAGACCACAAGACTGTCATATTGTTTAACCCGTCGTGGTTACATAGCTTGTAACGTTCGAATGGCGCTTGTCTTAAATATATTGCTATACGATTTAATACAATGTAAGGTATTGTTACAATTTTGTGATACAGTTAATGTATGTTTGATCAAAGAGAATTAGTATGAACATATAAATAAGTACAGTAAGTACATCTCTGGTTTCGAACTCTCTTTTTATTTCTATAAAAAGTAGGTACTTTGAAACAAGGTTAACTCAATGCTGTTTTATTATAGTCAAACATTACTCAGTAAAATGTGTGTCTTTTTGTTAAATACATGTTTGTGTATCTCTATGTCTACATATGTATTATATTCAAAATCTCCTAATAAATTGGACAATGATTACTTCACGGGCTTCACAGCTCGGACCAACTCACGGTGATAAGACTTATTATCACCGTGAGTTATGGTAGATACTTAGTATGAAGATAGCTAGCAGACACACCTAGACTGTTAACACAGAATGAGTATAGTACGAACGCTGTTAATTAACAACTGACAACTGACTTTTAATTAAAAGTCACTAAAAAGGTAATACACCTTATGTAATAAAATCAATCAAAACTTTGCTACTTAAGTTGAAAACCGTTTGAAAATAATTACATTATAGGAGTAATAACAATAATTCTCAACACGCGCAGGAGTCCGCAAATTCCTCCAAATAGATGAAGACGTGACAGACTGACAAACCCACATTCCCGTTTACTTGGTCTAGGCCCGTAAACGAAAAAAAATACCGGTGTAAGCCGAGAAAAAATAGAGAATTAAATAATAATAATAATCATTTATTTTTATTGAAGCACATGTGTATAAAGTTGTTACAAAGAAAAATTTTGTGACCCAGCAGCCGCCACGGAGCTGCTGGGCACCACACGAAGAGTGTTGTAGAGGGTTATGTGGCAATAACCAGGGCACAGTCCAAGGAAAAAAAGGTATTTATATATTATATTAACTGACAAATAGTAGAGAATAGCAGAAAAACTTTAGGTATGTACCATCAGAGATCAGGACATGAAGTGAAGAATTTGGCAGGAAAAAGACAAAATCGAAACGTAAGAAATCTAAATTTGAAAATGAATTTAAAATGAAAGATAAAACTGCCAGCAAGAAAGGTTGCCAGTCATAAAACAGGAAAGAGGACGAATGCCTCGTTACAATTTTATCAATTGTGCTCTGCCTGCCGGCGTACAAAATCACAGTCAAAGATTCGGCCATAAAGCTAAAAGATTTACTAAATATAAAGTGCATCACGAATATCCAGACGCAAAATACGCCGATATACGTACAAAGTCTGGAATAATTTCTACCGAAGCAGCCATTTTAAGTGCAATTCTAGCCCTCCCAACTCGCAGCTTGGCGCTTCTGCACCATAAATTTTGCAAATGTTACACCATTTAGACGATCTGTGCCTTAGGAAGGGGCAACACTTTAAATTTTTAACCCGGATAATCTTCGTTTTGAACAAATACACTGTTTAATATGAAAGCATATCTGATGTAATAGGTACTGTATTTATATGAAGCTGTTGGTTTTCTAATGTAAGAAAATTCAATAATTCATAAAAATGAACAATTCTAAAATTTTATTGGGGTTCGTACTTGTAGCACAATTTGATTCTTGTGGTCTCTACCTTTCCCTTCGGAAAAAGGCGTGAGTTTATGTTTGTATGAAACACAAAAGTAAATTTGTCTTCATCTGCGTTCAATAACAAACAAAGACTGTAAATACAACAAAACAAACAAGTAAATACTTGTGCAAAATCCTCTAGCTTGTTTATCTATAAAAATCTTTGAGTCTCATTTATTTTCTCAGCAACACTGACAGACACTCCATTTATACAGCTACTGGCATCGTAATCCGTAATCTAGGTTGTAGTGTCGTGTTCTCAAACCGATTAGGGCTGGATCCGAAGTAATTAATAACCAAGGTGCCCGCCTTAGACCAGGATTAACTCCTACAATGTTATATTGGTAAAGAATGAGAGTACCATGCGAGCCAATTAAGAATAGGATGGGATTAGCTGCTAACGTCATAGATTAATTGTCAAAAATACCAAAATGCCAAAATTACTGCGCAAAGACATTGTATGATTGTACGGTCTTCGGCATCCTTAGGTGTGAGATTGTTCTCTTCCATATCCGCTTTCACGACATCCAGCCAGCGCTTTTTAGGCCTACCACGTGATCTAGGGCCCTGGACAGTGAAGTCGAGGCATCTTTTTCCTACATAGTCTGACGGTCTGCGGCTTATATGGCCATACCATCGGAGGCGACTTTCCTAAAGCTTATTCGCTACGTCACGGACTCCGAGACTGCCACAGATGTGTTCGTTACGAATTCGATCTAATCGCGTAACGCCACACATCCATCGCAACATCTTCATTTCCGTGACGTGTAGCTGCTGGACATGTCTTCCGAGGACAGGCCAGGTCTCGCTGCCGTATAGTAGGACTGGTCGGATGATGCTCTTGTACACAAGGCCTTTTAGCTTCACCGGTATCCTGGGGTCGCAGAGGATACCGGTTACTTCTCGCCATTTTGCCCAAGCAGCGCTTATTCGGGCTTGGACGTCGTGATCGATTTCACCAGACTCGTGCGACATGGACCCAAGGTATTTGAATTTATTCGTTTTCACGACAAATTCGTCTCCTACCTTTATGGGTTCGGACCCCGTGCTGCCACATGCAACGCATTCGGTCTTCGTAACATTTAGTTTCAGACAGTATTATAATAAAAAAAAAACCCGGTGAAGACTTTGTAGCACTATTATTAAAATTCTCTTCCCAATACCAAAACTTCATCAAAAACCTTCCAATTTTACCCCTTTTTCTATCGGACCCACTCCCAGTTTCGCTCAAAAAAACAAGCGGTGAAACTGCATATGACGTGAAGCACAATTTATCAAGCGGGCGACCCACTTGTGTTATTAATTAAATGCCATTTCACCCAACAGAAAGTTAATTAACTTGTGAATATTACACAGATGCGGTATGATACCTAGTTTTGTTAGAGGGCTGACGTAGTAAGAAAGTGCTGTGGAAAGTGTTGTTTTGGGTAAGTCAGAATATAAAAGTTGAAACTCTATGTTAGTATGTAAATAAGTTATTTTAAATAAAGCGCGGTCGTAAGATACTTATAACTTGGTAACAAATGTTAGTTATGTCGACAAGTTTTGCCAATAATTCGTAAAACCATAAAAATAGGGCGTCAAACCGTAACGATCAAATAATTTAATGTTTGGGTGAAAAATTTTAAAAAATATTCTTCTACCTATTCTGAAAAGCATTCTCAATTCTTTATAATTTTAAATCCTCCCCCTCAAGCCAGAAATTTGATCACGAAATTCAAGCCTCGAACCTCGAACGAACGAAGTGACAAAAAGAATGACTTCTTTTTAAAATTTAAATTGCGTTCGATTGGTCTCAGGAAGGTTGCGTGCCAGTTTTAATTTTACAATGCGCCATAAAATTCTCACTGGCGATATAATGTCTCCAGAAAAGAATACGAATATTATTTTCTTTTCCTCGAATGAAGACATAAATAAATGTTGCCAGCATTCATCACGCGTTCCGAGTTACGCAAAACTTTTGCAAAACTTTTGTTCGGTTTATCACTAGCTTAGTGGTGAATCAAATTATTGTGGCGAAACATCAACACCGAGCAAACTTTTGTTATTGAAGAAGTATTTTCGTTACTAACTTTGACGTGTTTTGTGGTTCAAAATATAACGTAAAAACACTATATTTGACGGTTTCCAAAATCTCTTTTGTTTGACAGCATTAATACATTAGCACAAAAAGCTTCATCTGCATTTCTTTTATAAATAACAGCATATCGAAAGTTTGACTGGTTCTATAGTGGGGTCTGGCAGTAGAAAAATATGTTCGAACGTAACTTTTTAAAATCCATTTAGAATTGGTGTGAGGTTTTTTTTTCGTTAGCGTTTGAAATTATAAAAAATGTGTTGTGTTTGTTTAGGTTTACCATAAAATAAAAGGACAAAAGATGAAGATTTAATTTTCGCTTTGAATTTTCAAAGCTGCCAAAGATCGAAATTGAATAAATAAACTTGTTTGAAATAGACTAAAAAGGAGGCTTAACTTTCGCGCATATTGTTCATTTGTCAAACTCAAAAAAACGTTATTTCATATCATTTGCTGTACATATCATTTACCCCATTATCATCACAAGTTATTACAATTGCTGTCCACTGAGTTGTACATGACAGACACGAGGAAATGTAATTTTGTTAAAAATTGGAAGGTGGCGGGAAAATAATAACCACTTTTTTTAATATAAATAATATATACAAGTTAATTAGACCGTTCTTTACGCCAACAAACTGTCATGCAGTTTGGCGTAATTTTAGTCTTAATAAGTGTCAATCATTTTCATACAAATAAAAAAAAAAAAATGTTGGTTTTCTATGTCTTCTTTTAGTAGTAGCAGAATCAAAAAGTAAAATAAAGCATTATAGCTTATGCCGAACTAGGTCAACCTGAGTCCGATAGGATCATTAATTCGTTGGATCAACCAGTTTCACGTAGACTAAATTGGTTAAGCGTTTAGGAAGAACTAGTTTGACAAAATTGCATTTTCATTAACCAATTGAACCATTACGGACTGAAAGATGCTTGGCACTGAGCGAATTACTTTTTATGACAGAATAAATATGAACCACTTTTGAGCTAGTGTCCAATAAACACATCGTAAATAATAGTATCTGACATCAAAATTATTAATATTAAACCTTCAACTAAATTCTAACTACTTCTTAAGTGCTAAGGTGACCTAGCCCCGACCAAGCCAGGCTCCCAGGAGTGTCGTCTTCTCAAGAATTCAGAGCAGCACTAAAGTACGACCGTCTGGCGAAATATTAATCATAGTTTTCTGAATTGACGTTCCGCTGGGACAACACTGCACCATGCAGAATTATTCGTGTCCCCAAGTTCTGGAACTTCTGGAAGTTTCAAGTTGCTCAGGTGGTTGTTTTGTATTTTTAAATGGTTGTTATTTTAGTGCTTAAAAAGGTGCTGTAGACGGAACTTACGGCTGCCATTTAAAAGTCTCTTAAAATGTACAGTCAAATGATTACAAGAACACGCATTAATTTTTAAGAAATTGTACGTTTATTTTATCATCATTTCCTCAATTCCATTGCATTCTTCTGAGTAAAAGGTTAAAAAAATAACCATTAACCATAATTATGATACATAAATATAGCAGTGAAGATTATTTTTGTGTTGCCTTAATTACCAATGGCTTACTCTTCTGTAAAATTAAAACAAATTAATTTGCCGATAACATTTCTCCTAGCAACTTCCTTATCTTTCCCTAAACGTACCCCGTAATAAATAAATTTCCCCTCAACAAATTCACGGGTTGATTAATTAAGTAAGTAATATAATTAAGCAACCTCTATAATTTAAGCGCCATACACTCTCGAATTAATTGAACAATGTTTACTATAAATTCTACATCACCCTTTTCAGTTTAGAGTGTTTGCTGAATGGGGAATATTGAAACTTTGTAATTTTTCAGATACACGAGCGAGCCTACCACCTTTTGTACACTTTAGACCATTTGTTGCTTTATAATTACTTGCAGTTGACATGGATCGAAATGTTACAAATCGTGACATGTTATTTAGTATTTTCAGTATTTTTTTACTGCTGTGGCTTTTTGAAACTTTACGACTGATAAATTAATAAAAAAAAAACATTTAGAAAATTCCATTCAAAAAACAGCAGTGGAAACATTTATTCATTGGTAGGGCATAACATAAATACTACTTTCAATATCCCCCTATACGCCAGACAAGTGATACATGTAACTTTAAAAACTATTAATATTTCCTGCAGACATTAACTCCGGAGTGCAGCCTTTAAATCCTTGAAGCGGCGGTTCCCCGAGGGCCCAAGAATATTCCTCACTTAATTGGATAACACTTCCCCATGGGGAATCTTCTAGCCAATTCTAAACTTTATAGACGATAGATAGCAAGAGATTCAGTTTGCCAGCAGACTCGATGCAATCGTTTTGCACAATTTAACAGATTTCTTGCAGTGTTTTCTAACTTTTAAAAATGTCTACTATGTCGGAATAGTGAATCTGGTTATTCCTTTATTGAAAATTAGTTATCACGTGTTCATTGTATTCAATATTTCCCCTGGTAAAAATATGTTCTCATGGTAAAAAATGGCTGGGGTGTTAATTGCGTAAAAAATGGCTAAATGGAATGTAGATAAAATAATGTATTATGATTTGGATTACACACTACTTTTGCCATAAGACAAGAAAATGTTGCAAATGTAGTACTGGAGAAAAAAAATATATTTTTATTATTTTTTTAGTCTCATCTTCGTTAGATGGCAACTCGCGCCTGCATTCATATGCGCTGCTTCATCACTGGGGAGTGATGAAGATTAGGTATCTGGGGAGGCACAAAAATCCCATAGGGTCAAAGTGCTCCGAGACTCTGACGTTTCGGCCCCTTCAAAGATAAGAAGCATGCGCGAACGCTTGCGCTCCTTAAAATATCCGGCGTATCTGACCAATTCATCATAAATATTATCATCGATATACTCTCAATTTAATGACTGATGAAAAATTATTAATTTGGTTGATCTTTTACATTGTCTTGTAGCTAAGTTGGTAAAGTGTCTCAGTAACCCGGATTACCTAATACTTCAGTCCTCTCCAAGTTGTTTAATTAAATTTAATATTTTGCTTTGATCTCAAATTATTAAGAATACGTCATACTTTCCCCCATTATGCACACTCATCACTGTCAACAAAAACAGTTACATTCTCTTCCGCGAGCTGAAGCTTTGTAATAACTTGGACTTGTAAGTTATGAATATCTTGAAGACTTCGGTTTGCTGGTTAATTGTGTTTCCAACTTCGATTATATCGGCGTAATTGAATAAAGTTAAGAAAATCTCGAATGTAAAGTTAGTCGGTAATAAGCTCTCGGGGTTGTGTATAATTAGAGTGATGAAATTTAAAAACATACCCATAATTTGCGAAATGAAAACAAGGAATTATGCTAATATGTTAATTTGAAAAATATATGCCTTGAATGAGGCTGGTGATGATGATGACGATAAAAGTAAAGAAGTTAACTTCTTTTTATTGGAATCATAATATTAATATTATGTGGAGACATCTCACACACGGCCATCTGATCCCAAACTAAGCAAAGCTTGTACTATGGGTATCAGACAGCTGATATCATTGCTTAAATAGATAAATATATACATATATACATAAACAACATCAAGAAACAAGGCTAACACAAGTGCTCATCACACGAATGTTTGCCCTGGGTGGGATTCGAGCCCGCGACCCTGTGCTTCGTAGGCTACGGGTTTTAATTACAATCTATTCTGCTGAGTTGGGAAAACCCTAATGTTATAAAATATTCATATTGAGGCATCTATAGGCCTATGAATACTTTTAATTATTTTGAGTAAATTACCATTACATTGAAATCTAGGTACGCTTACTTACATCCTTAAAATGACGGCAGAACCTAACTCTCAGTAAAGTCTGATATGTAAAATCGCAGCACTCGATCTAACTCAAACAATCAACAAAAACAGTACTTAACAAAGAAAATTCATTAAAAACTCCTTTACACGCTTCTCTTATTCAATAGGAATGTTTGACAGAGCATTTTATTAATTCAACACATGGCCTTGCATTCTCAGGGGTTGGAACTGGAAGTTTTTCAATTAGTCCCTTCGGTCGATATCATTAACATTCCAGATTAATTTCAGAGAGGTGACGTGTATAAGGTTCTCGGGAAAGTGAACAATGAGATTCGATTGCAAGTTTTTCAACTGTTTTCAAAATTCAATAGGTTTGAGCGGAGGTAGAGCAGAAATTCAGATTAGGTTGAATAAGAAATTGTTAGGAAAAGAGACATTTATGAGATGTATAGCTGTATGGTATAAGTAAACTTACTTATGAAGAATAACAGTTTTTGACTGAAAGTTTCAGATACGTGAATTTAAAAAAGGTAAAATGAGAAACAAACAAGCAGGCGAGAATACAACATATTAGCAACTAAAGTAAAAAATATTGGAAACAGTGGATAAAATAAAAAAAAAATTAGAAAGAAAACAAAGCCTTTGCATAATCCAACTGATAACAAAGCATTAACATGATGAATATCGTGTAGGAATCTGTCAGTCTTAGTGGCCAGCTTGACTAACTTGAAGCACTTTAATAAGATACTGAAACACTAAGAGAAAATCACGATTGCAAAGTAGATGCCTTACACAATGCAGAGAGCAATATTATACTTTCCTTTAATTCCCATCCTTCAAGTTGTACGAACAATTGAAATAATTTCGCTCACGACTCCCGTGAATTCGTTTACAAACTGTGCATATTTCGACGAACTTTCTGAATTCCGTTTTCGATGTCGAGTTTTAGGCACTTTCGCATAATCGTAAAAGCGCGCAAAGGCCCGTAATATTTAACGCGCATACTTTAAATGATTAAATTATTAATTTTGAAAAGGAATATGTAAATTAAATTTGGAGGATTCGTGTGGAGTTTTGCTTTGTATTGGTAATTGAGATCGTGAAATGTGAGTAGAGTGTGAAGGCAATGCTTTTATGTACTGCCTATTCGTACATTTATGTATTTTCACGGAACGCGTTGTTTAAAATGACATAATTTAGTAATATTTTTATGAGAAATGTCTATTGTGCGAATCAATATAGTGATTATATTATTGCATTATCAATTATTGTACTTGCAGACGCGCAACAACTTCAACACAAAAAGTCTCGTTTAAGGTTTGTTCAAACGATGTAGAAGTGAAAAGTATTATTATGAATTCCTAAGTATTATTGGTAAAAATGTCTTAGACGTCTGTATTTCCGGCGTCTTATAATCATGGTGTATTCAAGGCAAGAGTGAATAGGCATCTTTTGGGTGAGCGTGTACCATCTTCAACCTCATCATCACTTTCCATGAGACTGTGGTCTAACGCGAACGCATTTTACGTAAAAAAAAAATTGATCCCTGACCGATATAAGTGGTGTGGGTACAAGAGGCACTCTAAAAACAAAATTACTTACAGCAGAAATGCATGCTCACTTCAATGAAGTCACAGTTCAAAACTAGATTTCAACAACAGAAACCACTCTACAAGAACGGTTTGCAATTAGCGGATCCTGTTCCTCCACCACTTTGGAAATTCGCTTCAATATCCACGTCTGGATTAAATTCGTGTTGCAGCGGAACTAATTAGTTGTAGCGCGTTGAAGATGTGGCGGATGTGGAATACGTGCATTTCCGTGTAAGTTGTCGAAGGTTTCCACAGGTTCTAGACGTTTCTGGTTGGCAGGATTTTGTAATTTAAAAGATTGAGAACGGAGACGTGGAACTACGGTTGTGGGATGTGGTCTCACTTATTGACGTGGAGTCATGTGAAGCCATTATAGAAAGCTTTATTTCCTTGTTGCTCGTATAAGAGCTTTCAACGATGCGGGGTATACAATGCATCAGCCCATCTTTTACGCTCTTTCTGACAAGTTAAACTTTATAAAATGTAAATAACAATTATTATTAATTTTATTCCACAGGGGAAGTACACCTGGGGTTCTGGTGACCTGAAGCACAGACTCCCGT
The DNA here is from genome assembly GCA_951230895.1 of Carpatolechia fugitivella. Lineage (NCBI taxonomy): Eukaryota > Metazoa > Arthropoda > Insecta > Lepidoptera > Gelechiidae > Carpatolechia > Carpatolechia fugitivella. The sequence goes on from OX579660.1 coordinate 13,024,644, forward strand.
CTATTTAAGGCACCAGTCTCTACATGTACCTTAGTATACGGAAATGTATAATTAAGATTGTTGGTTTAGCTTATTTGTGGAGAGCTTAAATAAATATTTTTATTATTATTATTATGAGTCAAAAAAGTCTCGTAGGCAAAAAACTCCATTTGATCCACTCGTAATGGTTCAAAGCCATCTCTTGTCAGCTTATGTCGTTCCACCATCTTTTCCGTGGTCTTGTCATCATGCTCGTCTAACAAATCTTTTGTCTACGCTAGAACCATAGAATGGAAAATAGATTTTCTTACTATATCAAGATTTTCTTTTCTGGATATACCTTGGATATTATCTTTTCATTTGCTGCCAATAGTCCTGTCCTGTGAAGTGGATATGTGAGTAGAACTATTGATTCAAGCAAAACAAAATATGGCAAAGTTTTATTAAATTAATGAAATGTAAAATCATAAATTGAATTTGACCAACTCTGTATGTTTAGCAAAGCCTTCTATCTTAATGTTAAATTTTAGTACAAACAAACTAATTGCTCTCTTGTTGGTAGATGTCGGACATGGCTTTGTTTCGTCTCGTCCTTGTGTTAAGAAGAATAATGGTTGCCCTCTGACGCTTCAGGCTTTACCCTGTTTTAGCTTGAAGTAAATATTTTTCTATGACACAGCTGTTTCTTTGGTTAGAATAGAAGTAATTTGGTTACCTAATTTTCAGTGCTCAAATCGCAAGCATAGGTTTCTCGTTTTACTGAAAGAGTGAGTAGGGATTTTAAGTGTAAAATTGATAGGCATTAGGGTTGAAAAAATACATCGGCAGTGACGTCACAATTTTGAGAATAAAGATATTATGGGATACTGACGATTGCGTGAAAAAGGGACTGCTATTATGTTTGTGGAAGCTTTGGTTAACAATGCAAAGCTTGTTATATAATATAGTATTAAAAAAACCGCCGTAAAATGTCTCATAAATGTTATAGTTTTTATAAGAATTTGTAATGATTTTCATGTAGAGACGTAGAGAGAAATTTCTCTCCTGCTCTAAAAATGTATCTACTTTCTTCAAGTCTCTAATTTATGGTCTAAAGTGCCAGCAAGGCTCTACATACCCCACTAAGGATACAAGCAAGATAATACGTGCTTGTATAAAATTACACGCAAGAACAAAAACCTTACCTAGTCCCCTCAACTACTTAGCTCCTACACAAAGAAAAAGGCCTACCTACACTGTTTCCATAATAAGAACGAGACCACTTCATTAACTTGCGCACGCACTACTTCGCCGTTATTATTATTTCTTAGGTGTTATGTTCATAATAACAGGCACAGAGTTTTACTGGCATAGAGCCTGTATAATGCTTTGCAACTAAAACAACAGATGGTGGAGCATTTAGAGCGGCTAATTGTTAAAAGCTTTTGAGTATGCTTTTTGAAGCTTTTAGGTGTAAAAATTGTGTTTTTGTTGTATAGGAATTTCGGATTGAAAATAAAATAGTGTGGAAGCATATTTTTTATAGCGTCGGTGATCTAGTGGCTAGGGCTGCCTCCCATCCGAGAGACGCGGGTTCGTTCCCCACCATGTACCAAAGTGTTCTCAAATTTCAAATTCATATTACATACGTTTATTCGACGCTCTTACGGTGAAGGAAAACATCATGAGGAAACCTGCACACTCTTGCAAAGAAATCCAAAGGTTGTGTGTGAAGTCAACCAACCCGCACTGGGCCAGCGTGGTCGACTAAGTCCTAATCGCCCTAATACAGAGTAGGCTCAAGCTCCTCGGCGGAGATGATCTGATGATGATATTTTCTATAAAGATTATTTTTAATAGACAGGATCGGCTTGTTAGAAATACCATGCAACCAAGAGATCAGAACATTACCGGTTTAGCAGATAGGTTAGGCATAGAATGATAAGATCTACTAAGAGAGAAACTATTTCAGTTTTGATTGTAACTTTGTTTATGTATAAAATGTTTCCATGGTATGTCAATGACATGGAAATACTTGTGAGGACCTATTTCGTTAAGTTTAATGTACAGAGTGTATGATATTTATACAAAATTTAATTCTTAAATATGTATTTTTTAATTTGATCTGAAGTCTTTCTTTTTTCTTTTTTTTTAATGTTCTGTCGTTATTTTATAGTACCTTCTATTGGCACAGTATCTTAAGAAATTTTAACTGCCACGCATAGCTCAAATTCCTTGAATTATACCATCGAAATGTTACTGAATGGTATTTGGTGGAGCCTCGTTTGTGATCCTATCTATTTACCATAGGATTTGAAATTAACTATTTCGAAGTGTAATTGGATATAAGTTATTTTGAATAAGTTTAAGGAAATTATATAATTTTAAACTTTCGCGGTCATTATCATAACATGTATGAGACATTTTACGGGCTTACAGCACCAAAATATCGGGTCTCCTCAATATAAATATTATCGCAGTATGCCCGTAAAATGTCTCATAAATGTTATAAGGAAATTATATAGTTGGGTTTTTGATTGATATTTTCTTTGGATGGAATTTCCCGGCCATTTTGAATATTGAAAAAAAATGCAAATGTTTTTTGCTTACCAAGGCCGATCAAAAAGAAAAAAGACGGTCAAACCGAACATTTATACGTAATAAATATAAAACCTAGTCTAAAGTCATAAAAGTAAATCTAACCAAAATCGAGTCGTCAAGCGCTACTGATATACCTTATAACGAATACCGTTTTTATTGCAACGGAATAAAGGCGCTTTGACTGTTACCGTTACACACTTGAAGTGCGGTTGACTGTACCAACCAGTGCCGTAAAACCCCTCCTGTGCGGAACAGGGTAAAATATTCAAATTGCTGGTCAAATTGAAAATCTGGATCCCTCTTTGATGAAAGAGCCAAACAAATATTGAACTTAGCTTTTATTTGTATGATAAGCGACAAGAAGTACCGCCGCCGTGAGATGAAAACGAATATTTATGCTCTGATTCTACTAAAAGCGCGAAGCAGATTGAAGCGTACCAAAATGCCATAGATGGTGTAAATTCCGGGGTAACAGGTAGTAAAGTTGAAAACAAAATGGCCTCTCCAGAATTTCGAAAAAGGAATTCAAATTTAAAATTCATCCTTCCTGCCAGTACGTGGCAAAAGCCGACTAAAGGCGAAACATCCCGAATTGAAATTCTGCACGAAACGAACGTGCCGCTTCGTACGCGGGCGTGTGTTCGAATTTTAAAATGTAACTCTTATACGTTCAAGTCTATGCGCGAATGTTTGCAAACAAAATGTGAAAATGAGTTTGGGACCAAAAAGGTCGTTCGTTTCATGGAAATTTCGGGTGTTTTATTGCTTTTGTTTAACGTCGCTCGAATTTTTACGATCATCATAGATTGGTTTCCTTCAAGGATTTTCAGTCGTAAATCTTCAATCACCATTCCATACTTTACGCTTATCTTTTGAAGAATTATAATGATGCTTACCTGAAACAAAAACACATAATAATTTTAATTGGGTAAATAAATAAATACTTCAATAATTTTTAAAAGCTGTTACTTAAAATTTTAAAAAGTTATGTATTGCGCCTATGTTGGTAAGTAAAATAAAGGTTGAGTAAATAACAATGTTTACGACAAGAACTTTATTAATTTTCAATCAAACATGAGCTACAAAAACACATAACGTCTTCAAACCAAATGACGTTTTCTGATGTGACAGGGCTTCAAAAGATACGATTGAGAAGCCTGTCGGAAAACTGACAATCAAAGCCTTAGAAGTGAGTATAATAATGTATATATAATGTAAAATGTGTGGTTGTGCTTACGTGTGTGCAATTTATCATGTCCCGAAAATAAATGTGGTCCAAAATGTGATGCGGTTAGCTAAAATTAGGCAAATTCCGAAACACCGAGTGTTAACATTTTGGTAAATTGCAACCCCTGTGGTTTTTAATAAATCTGCTGTTTGGTTTAATCCCGTGGTATCACATCATTTGTCACTATCGATATGGAATGGTATCATTATTTTGCTTCTGCTATCATTATCATTATTAGAATTGGTGCCTAATCACAATTTGGGTTGGTAATTAAGCATAATGCATGCAATGTGATTACATACAGTATCGAAAAGTAATGATTTGCTTATTTTAATCACCATAATATTAATCCTCAACAAACCATCAAAAGTTTTGAAAATTCCCTGATTATTTGAAGTTCTATAAGATTTTTTTTTTAAACATTACGGCGAGTTTCTCTTCATGCATTTTCATCGAAAACGTGTCAAGGATTCTTATGAATCTGCGTTTGTGTAGAACAAAACATTTGTTTGCTAAAAAGCATCAAATGTTTTTATCTCCGATGTTCAATATGAATTTGCTTGTTAGAACTCTGTTTATTTGCGGTTATAGAAAAACAATAATATTTTCTTGTTTAATTCCCTCATCCATCCGTTCTCACCGATTTGCAAAAGATCAGTCATGGCCATAAATTATTTTGTTAATTCGTGTAAGGGTTGTTTTACAAAAACATGAATTTAATCTTATAGAGAAAAATCTCTATTAGATTCGTGTAAGGGTTGTTTTACAAAAACATGAATTTAATCTAATAGAAAAAAATAAATTATGGCAAAATAATTTATGGCCATGACTGATCTTTTGCAAATCGGTGAGAACGGATGGATGAGGGAATTAAACAAGAAAATATTATTGTTTTTCTATAACCGCAAATAAACAGAGTTCTAACAAGCAAATTCATATTGAACATCGGAGATAAACATAAGATAGTAAATTCCACTATTAATATTAACAAAAGGTCAAAGGATTTAGGACGGACCCCTTAACGGGATCGACCCGGCAGGCACCTGAGGTTCCGGGTAACTTTCTGTCAAAATATTTTAGGTAAAATTATGTTCCTCTGTTTACCTGTTTAAAATTCTAAACGTTAGTTCGGGCTGTTTTCTAACATTGTTAAATAGTTCAGGTTGCTTTGAATATGCGATTATGGTTTCGGTAAATAAGGCGCCGGTCAAAGTTTTACTTCTAATGCATGTTGATTTTAGTCAGATGTCAGAACTACATTATAACGATGCAATATAAAAATTAGTTTCTAAGCTATGGCAGAAAGAAACTCCGACAGGTGTGTTCTGAATCAAATTATCGTCGTCAGCGCCGTCAAAAGCCATCAGAAAATAAAAAAATTGAATAGAATTTTAATATACTTTATTGCACACAAGAAATGCACAGAAAAATACAGATAGTCTTTTTCTGAATTTTCAAATCAGGCTTAATGTGAATGTGGCAAAATACATTAAGAAACTCTCGGTAATAGATGGCGCCAGCCGTCACACGATGAAAGAAAGAAATACTTTATACTAGCTTTCCGCCCGCGGTTTCACCCGCGTTTAATGAGTTTTCCCGTAAGAATAAAGAGCTTTCCTGCAGTAAAAAGTAGCCTATGTCCTATTCCAGGACCTAACCTATATAATGTGTGCCAAGTTTCATCTTGATCCGTCCAGTGGTTGAAGCGTGATTCGGCAACAAACATCCAAAAATCCAAACTTTCGCATTTATAATATTAGTAGGATTACAACACAAATATTTTGTAGGATTATTCTATTCAGGTACGGCAATTTTGTTCTGTTGGTAGTTATGTTTTAGCTATAAATTACTTATTCAGTTTAGTTTTAACTTCTATATAGAATCTGAAACTAATAGTTTGATGTGGACTGTTAGTTATGATGATAGAAGATTAGACTTCATGATGCGGTAAAAAATAAATATTATTTCATCAGTATTTCATCGTGATCACTGGATGCTAAGAAAACAAATATTCTTACAAAGGTCTTAGAACTACAGCTTGGCAAAAAAGAGTTTGAAAAAAATGAGGGCGCTTCTATCGCACTTGTGGCCACCTCGTAGTCAAATAAGAAAGAAAAAAATTACTTTATTTAAAAAATATTGTAAAATTAACGAATAATAAATAAATTTTTTATTGGCTAAAAACAAACAAAGTTAACAATGGTTGCACTGCACACTGATCCCCACACTAGGATTCCCTGTGTTGTGGGATATCAGCCTCTTCCCGTTGGATGTGAACATTTTATATTTGTCTATTATATTTATATCTTATATTTCATTTTAAAAAGCAAAGGTTAAAAGGAATAAGAATCAACATGGCATACCAATGGAATAATAAAAAAGCAACCCAGCATGAATGACAGCAAACTAAATATTTAGCTCCACCTGTCACCGCTCCAAACTCTTTTTTGCCAAGCTGTACACGTTTAATATTGCCATATTTCTTATTGCAACACTAGTTAGTCAAATAAGTTTCCTTCACATCTAAAAGCAATAATTAGGTGCAAAACTATCTGGAACTGTTTACACCATGCTCTACCTTGATGCACATGGATGCATGCAAATTCCTTACGCGCGACTGAGCCAAGCAAATATACCTGCAATTATTCCACTAATCAAGGCAATAGTGTAAATACCTAACTGCATCTAGGAGCAAGAGCTTAATGTTATCTCAATAAGGTAACACTTGATGGAATGGAATTGCGTAGCGCAGGACCCTTCACGTCGGCTATATTAGCTGTTGATGATAAATACGCCTACTCGTACGAATATGCGCTCGCTGCTAGTTAAATAAAAAATCACAATCAAAAATATTTTATTCGAATTAAGATTTTTACAAATCATTTTTTTGACGACAAAGCTATCATGGATGGTTAAAATAAACCATTGATGACTGAGTCTAATGCAAGTTACAGCTTTGGGTGTAGCCATTCAAACAAAACAAACTTTATTTTTTTTATTGTATGCTGAAATCAACGCAAACAAAGACTTTAAATTTTTATACACCTTTCATTTTATTCGCAGTTTCATACTCCGAATTATGTCTACGTAAAGCGTTCGTGAAAGTTCCAAATGTTTTGAAATTTGTTCAACTATGTTGCGATTTTTGTTCATTCGCAGACAAAATTGGTGGAATTTTGAATTTATTTGCAAAGTAGACTTTTTGAATAGGTCTAACAACGGTAAATTAAATTTTATTTGATTTGAGATCTTTGAGATATACAAATATCAGAGATAAATGTTGTTTGTTTTGTTACTGTGCTCTATTATGATAATTATTTTAAACAAGCAACATGCTATATTATAGGTATATAACATAATAAATTGCAACACTTCTTGCGTAGGCCATAGTAGTTAATAAAGTAAAAAAAATAATGGCTAGGTAGGTAACACAAAAAAAAAACAAATCTCTCTGTGAAATCTGAGTTGTTGGACATAATGTAAAAAAATCAGGAGACACATTATTTTATGTAAATTTACCCGAATGTGCGTGACGCAAAGGAGGGAAAGAATTTATGTACCGATTTTGAATGTTCAGACAATTATAATACTTAAAGTTTATAGTAACAATAGCCCTAGTAGAGTTGTATGTGTTTTGAATAAGATTCAACAACAATCGACTCGGTAACAATCATTCGATCAACTCGGTAGTTAAGATAACAGATTCAATAAAAATCAAACAAGCAAATAATGGTATAAAATGAGAACACCTGAACTATTCAGCTAATACAAGTCGCTTCCTAAAACCATAAATCTACGACACGCTCATGAAACAACATACCCTGGATACTGCAGAGGAATTAGGTATTTATTTCGCATCACCTCGAGTAAGTACTCATATATTTCACGGAGACAAATTCTCAGTGTTACATCGCCAAACTGCCGTGATCAATCTCGAGTCTGCGTCAGCGTTCGCACCAGGCTCTCGCCAATACTTTGCACCATTAGGTTTATCAGAAAATCTGCTGAAAAGCTAGTTCCCATCTTTAGGCGACTATGATGCAATTGTTTGATTTCACTTGGAAATTTTAGAATACTTATATATGGCCCGTTACAGTCCACTGTTGGACTATGAGCCTCCTCCACTTAAATGGAGGGTTTTGCCATAATCTGCACGCTTGGCAGGCGGGTAGGAGATCGCAGATTAAAAGGTTACTGTATCAGAGAGCGCTGCTGCCCGTTCCCTATTCAATATGTAGTCCCTAAGTCGCCTCTTACGACACCCACGGGAAGAGTAGGGGTTGGTGGCAAATGTATTCTACTCTGCCGTCACCACACGGCGGAAATTTTGGAATACTAATTAACGTCTTGTTTATTTATGATGGATGCAGTTAAATAAACATGGCATACCAATGGAATGATAAAAAAGCAACCCAGCATGAATGGCAGCAAACTAAATATTTAGCTCCACCTGTCACCGCTCCAAACTCTTTTTTGCCAAGCTGTACACGTTTAATATTCACCGTCACCACACGGCGGAAATTTTGGAATACTAATTAACGTCTTGATTATTTATGATGGATGCAGTTAAATAAATATCTTATAAAACGACATGATTTTGATTTTGCTGTACTCAGATCCACATTCAAAGAATTTTCTGAGAGGAATTTCTCATCTTGAAAAATACCTCTGAGAAGCTTCATATTGTTACTGAATTTGTAAGCGGTACATTCATTAAAAGCGTATTTATACTTCCATCAGTACAGTGGCAAGTTAACTTAATCCATCAAGTAGTAAGTACCTGTCAAAAAGGATCGGTCTACTAAGTAAGTAAAACACTTTATTGAACACAAAAGGAACATATTAAAAACAATAGATAACAAACATAAAGATTGAGTGCCCAAAGGCGGCCTTATCGCTTCTTTCGCGGGTTTTTATATGTGCTTTGATACTACTTACTACTTGATTGGGTTACCCTAAAAGAAATGTAAAATGTTAAATGCTTTAAGCCGTGTGGTGACGGCAGAGTAGAATATTATATATTTGTCATCCATCCCTACTCTTCCCTTGGGTATCGTAAGGTAAGAGGCGACTTAGGGACTACACATTGAACAGGAAACGGGCAGCAGCGCTCTCTGATACAGTAACCTTTTAATCTGCGATCTCCAACCCGCCTGCCAAGCGTGGAGATTATGGCAAAACCCTCCACTTAAGTGGAGGAGGCTCATAGTTCAGCAGTGGACTGTAACGGGCCGTTGATTTTGATTGATTGATTTTGAAATGCTTTAAGAGCTAGAAGCTATAGTTTTACTCTTTAACTCAATATTACTTCAATATATTCCCGATCATGTACACGCCAGCCCATTTATTCAATTCTTAAACCTATATATTTTTTTAATCTTCCCGTTTTCTCGGCAGATTTTAAATCTTGCAGCTGACCTAAGATATTGCAGTTTCAATGTAAAATACTGGCTCCTACACGACGTCCATCCAGGCTGGGCTACCAGCAAAATTTAACGAAAAATTCAGGCTCCGTTTCTGAGAAAATGTTCGTGTTGCTTTTAAAATGGGTAAATGTTAGCTCTTGTAATAGTGGCTAAGAAATAATATTGAAGTTAAAGAAGCTTTTGTATTTAAAACATGGAAATGGTTACTATTTTTAGCTGTCGTGGTGAGAAAAAAAATTGTAATCATTTATGTAAAAATTAATTTTAAATGAACGCATTTTTACATTTTCATCTCATCATCATCATCAGCGTAGGTATATCTACACAGATCTCATCTGTGTCGTTAGACATACTGCAAGACAACGGCAATGGGAAAGACGTGAAGTGGATTGATGCTAGCTGATGTTGATGATGATGATGATGAGTTTTAAATGTAAAAAATGCGTTCATTTAAAACTAATTTTTACGTATTTCAGTATTTTTTACCATACTATTATCTGTGTGATATTATTATATCTTCTTTTAAGCCGATAAGTTGCATTTTAAATCCTATCATCTATTGTATCTTTCTAGTTACAGATTTTGTTTTAATTTGTATTAATAAAAAACATTGTTTATATCGTTTCAATTCAAAGTTGAGATAAAAATACATAACTATATAATTAGCTAAACGCAAATTGGGCCGTCGTATTTTTATAACCTATAATTAAAATTAGATAGACTGAAAAAATATAAGAAGTAACTAAAAAACAAAAACTTGAAAAGAAAACGTTAACTTTAATGAACCACTTAATTCAATCACATGTTCAGATCCACAGTCGAATTCAATTCATCTTGGTAAAATCACAGCGTTCAAACAGAAACTCGATATAATTCTCCTACTAGATTGAAACCCTGCCCTAAGCTTCCCAAGGGAAATATCTGAATAGTTGTTTAATTTAGTTCGAATAGGTTCTGAACATTGAGATATTGCGAATAATACAAATACGAATAGGAAGTAAGAATTGAACTAAGACGGTATGCATTGAGAAGATTTACTGTTAAAATAAGTGTAAAACTGTTGCTAAAAGAAGAAAAAGAGAAGATAGGAAAATGCAAAGATACATAAATTAGGAAGGGGTACACATTAGCGGTATTTTTGCTAAGGCAGCCATTTTTCCACATATCTTTAGGCCACAAGATAACAGGGAATAAGCACATTTATTTTTTATTTTTATCGGAATATTTCAAGTTCCAGATAAACACATAAAAAATATTTTTTCAAATATATTTTCTCAGAAACAAAGTTATAAAGCTTCAAAGTTGATGGTTAGACATAGAGGTCCGACGTGACATGTGACGTCATAATATCACGCGGGTCATACATCCGCCATAGAAGATTCTGTTTTCGTAAGAGGGACATATATTTGTTTAATAATATTGTATCTATAATTTGTTTTTCGATCAATTTCGACTCTGTTTTGACTGTCAGTATTCTAGATGAACTATGAAAAAAACTAATATTTTTTTAATGCATAGTGAAATAGCATATTTCGAGTAAGATAATTTAATCTAAATTTTGAGTCAGAAGAACTTCGAAATGTATTTCCGACATACATGTTTTAATTGGTATTCGATCTTCGGGCCCCTGCGATACAAGCCGTGCTTAGTACAGGGTCCGCTGATAAGTGTTTATCGTGTTTATCGTGTATTTACGCGTAGAGATGGTTGGCAAGTAATTGTTAAAATAAATAAATTGTTGATTGTTAAAATTGTTAACAAAAACTGCACAACCCGATTGCAATAAGTGAGACCCAAATGCTACCATAAATAAATTATTAAGTCTTCACTATCCAGAAGTTGTCTGCAAAAGGTTAGCAGACAAACTTTACAAAAGAAAGTGTATTTACTTAACTGAATAAATTAAATTATTTATATAAATAAAAAATTAAAAGTGTGTCCAATCTTCGACCTAGTCGTCACTTCCTACTAGGTGAGTCTGTGATCAAGCAAATTCATATCACACTAATATTATAAATGTGAAAATATATTTGGATGTTTAGATGTTTGGATGTTTGTTCCGCTTTCACGCCTAAACTACTTAACGGATTTAGATGAAATTTGGAATAAAGATAGTTTGTACCCTAAATTAATACAAAGGATACTTTTTACCGGAAAAAGTCGTAATCCCACGGGAAAATCTTACATAAAAAAGTTACGACTTATTGGAGTACAATTTGTTACTAGAGCAATGTTATCAAATTATTTCAGAATACCGTCTAGACAAGTGACATGAGGTTCGGTATATAGGGTTCGAACCCGCGTAACTCGTTCCGAATGTCGGATTGAGATAACGTCATCTCTTTTGTTGGAAATTCAATGTTACATTTTGACCTAAAATTATAACGACGTTTAAATGGATTACCATTATTTGAACATCTGATTTCGTGGAGTTGCTTTGGAAATTCCTTTTACTATGTCTGTGATTTAAATTTAAACTGTTCAAAGTAAACTAGGTATTTAATGTTATGTCAGTATGTAGTTTATTTGAGATCACTCATCCTATTAAACGGTAATAAATACACAGTACAATAAAAAAGATATCAAGTAATTTGGTAATTGCACTTACTCTTTGTGTTTGTGCTTGTAAGAAGTCAAATTCAAAGTCAAAGTCAAAGTCAAAATTTTTTATTCGAATAAGATTTTTACAAATAATTTTTCGACGTCAAAGCTATCATGGATGGCACGTTCACGGCACGGCACGGATGGCAAATTCAAGTTTATATTAGAGTATTTATTACGACACAATTGGCATGTTTAGTGGTAGCTAACTAACAAAATGTACCTCGTATGATGAAAGCAATAGGTAAGTATTTATCTAAGGTAACATCTTTCATCTGAGATTTTTTTCAACAAAGAATTTGGTTTAATATAGTATAGATACGTTTTTTTACTAGTGTTTTGTCACATTTAACAAATAACATAATTTTCAGAGCAGCGACAACAATTTTCACGTTACATAAAACGTCTGCAGTTTCCTTTGTACTTGTGACAACTTAATAAACATTCCCCAGCTCTTTACCATTTACCGCCTCTAGAACGCAAGAACTTCTATTTGTTTAAATTTTATTTTTTAAAATGTTTTTTACCATACTTCTTACGGTAGATGGGTGAATATGATGGATGAATATCATGCATATCATGCAAGTATTGTAAGTGAGAGTGTCGGTGGTCTAGTGGTTAGGGCCGCTGCCTCCCTGTCCGGGAGACGCGGGTTCGATCCCCACCAAGTACCAATGTGTTTTCAAATTTCAAATTCATATGTACGTTTATTCGACGCTCTTACGGTGAACGAAAACATCGTGATGAAAATTGCACACTACTGCGAAGAAATTCAAAGGTTGTGTGTGAAGTCAACCAACCCGCATTGGGCCAGTGTGGTCGACTAAGGACCAATCGCTCTAATTCAAGGTAGGCTTGAGCCCCTCGGCGGGGACGTTTATGAGCTGTTAATGATGATTGTAAGTTTAGTGACGACATCATTTACCCTTGTTTGACCCCAGCAGCCTATTTAAGAGCTGAACATGCCTTGCGATGTGCTGGTTTAGGCAAGCATTGAGAGATCTCGGTAATTAAAAACTGAATAAATATATCGACTTTGACTTTAAAGATTGGATCAACTCAGATGACACAAAAAATCTTGTATGAACGGGATTTTCATGTCAACCGGGATGTTATAATAAACATGATAATGTAAGCTAAAATTTAAATGTATAAGGCGACTCTCTAGCACAGATAAACCCTAGAGGTTTGCGTGCTAGGATAAGTTACAAAACACGAAAGGACACCAACGTCTTTCGGGTCAGCTAGTATAGTAATCACGTCAGTGATCTAAAGTAATGTAATCAATATTTTAATGGATACATTCATTTCAAATGTTTCATCCAAATTTTTAAATATAAAATTTATAAATTAAATGCACAAGCTAAGTGTTACTAGCGTAACAATATTGGACACTTAAATAAATTTGCGGTCTAGCTCACTTTTTCCATACATACACAGATACAGACGTATACAGATTCCGTATAGACAAGACCGCTATCGCAGTTGGTACACAGATGGGACCGTTTCAATTTACGCCGTGGTTTTATATCCGGTTCCAGTTATATCTGGCCTTTCAATTGGACGACAACCTTTCTGATTGATTTTTTTTTATTTGAAAAATGGAATGATGTTTATTCTCAAAATTGGTTTTTGGTTCAGGTAACACATTTCTGGTGTATAGGAGTCGATATTAGATTGTGAAAGTTATGGTTTTAATTTATACTTGTAAGTACAAGTAGTAGCAAGTTAATAGTAGAGTGGAGAGTTTTCTTTTTATTTTCTTTTTGGCTTCTACATTTAGCAATTTAGCCAGTGTCAAGTAATAGTCATAATTAAGTAAGTAGCTTGAGAAACACAGACAGCCCTAATCCTAAGACTAGAGAGCTGTGTTCGGTGAAGGACTCCAATAACTTGATAACAAAATTACTGAAGCCACGTGGAGAAACGAAAACACCATCAAGAATTTTCAGCAATGCATGCTTTTAAGTTCAGAGTCATTCACTGGAAAACACACTATCTAAATTATACACAAAACACTCAAATAAACTAAAATAAAAGAATTAAAACTTAAACATGATCCGCCATTACCGGATGTGGGCAAACGGCCATGGTGAGTTCATCAACTAAACTCGACTAGTAGTAAGTAGGTAGTTGTCAAAAAAATCGATTAATTCTATTTTGTTCTGTTCCTCCTTACTACGTGTCTAGGTTAAACAGTAACTTACTTATCGAAGTGTAAATTAGCCCTTAATTAAAAATAAATCATTCCACAAACATTCAAAACAGGTAAAAGAAGAATTCTAAAAAAATAAATACAGCGACATTTTAATCGTCACACAAAAGGAAAACCAATATGGCGGCGGTCGGAAACAAACACTTTCGAAAAAAAAAAAACAACAACGAAAAATCCGTAAAGAATTAGCCAATTACCGTCGGACACCATAACAATGTGTGGTTGTCCCTAAATGAATTCTCTTCCGCCTTTTTGCTTTAAATAAGATACCATTTTACGGGTTAATTTACGATTTATTTATTTTGCTTTTTTAAGAAAAAGCGCACTTATTTTGACTTTAGATTGTTTTCGTGAATGAGATTTTGTTCCGCCTTCCTTCAAAGCAATTTTTCCCTGACCGTCTAGTAACTGATTATTACAAAAAAAGGTACACAAGTAAAGTGAAAATTACATTTGAAATAATATCATGCATTATTTAACTAGGGCATATGACATCTTCATAGCTAAGATGAAATCTCTAAATAATCACTTATGTTGGCGTGGGGATAAAAATATATTTCTCATCAAAAATATTCTCATTTATGTTTTGTAAGGAATAACAGAAAAATGTGTATACTCGTAATGTGTCAAATGCCGTTTATGTTGCTCGTATGCATCCTGATAGATGGGCGAGGATGACCACAGATTTTTTGCCAGACAATGGCCGCCGACAAAAGGGTAGACCCCGGAGACGTTGGCGAGATGACCTGGACACGTTTCTGACAGAGTAGCAGACGGAAGCTAAAGATCGTGAACGGTGGAAAAATAGAGGTGAGGCCTTTGCCCAGCAGTGGGACACATTACAGGCTACATAAAAAAAATGTCGTTTAATAGTGAGTAATGAATGATCACATAAGATTTGAAAACCTCATATTACTCACTATTAACTTGCAAGGTGTTTCGATGTTTTAGATGAAAAGTGTATATTAAGTGATTACATTTAATAGCTTCCGTAGCCGAAAAGTAGAGCGTTTGGTTCTGAATATGGATGTTTTAGGTTCGAGTCCCGGGTTGGACACTGACCAAACAAAATTCATTTAACAGTTTACTTTGTAAAACTGTGGCATGGTTAATATGATTCTGCGTTTTGGAAGGCGTTAATCCTTTGTTTATCATGAGCCACATCAGAAGTCATTGGCGGCTCAATAATTCTGACAGTGTCCGTCATCGACCGTACGTTACAACCCTCGATATTTTATAACGAGAAAATACCCTCAGAATTAGATAAACCATTTCGGCGTCTTATTCTCCCCAATACCTACTTCGCCCTATTTTACCGACATAGTCTCATCACAGAGCCATTACGCAAAAAATACGCGTCCAAATGAATGGGAAGCAACAATTCACGTCCCCTTCTCGCTGTTGACTGGACACTGGCAGTTTATTCGCGCTGACGTCAGCATGGCGCGGGATAATAGCTGCTGCGAAACGCCGGCCTTTTTTAGCCTTTTTCCCTTCAATAGGTACGCTTTTATTTTGTTTAGCAGGTTATACATGTTAAGGATTCATTTCAATCAGGGATGTGAAGTGAAAACTGTTATTTGGAATGTACTGTTTCTATTTTGTTATTTGAAGTCGTCCAATCCGCACTGGGCCAGCGTGGTCGACTATGGCCTGATCGCCCTACTCCAGGGTAGGCTCAAGCCCCTCGGCGCGGACGTATTTGAGCTGTTAATAATTCAAATTTCTATTAATTTAGAAATTTATTTTAGGTAGGTTAGGTTATGTCAGTAATAGAGTCGCGTCAAAGTTACGAAAAACAGAATTATAACATTCCGATTTGAACTTAATAAACCGCGTGGACCTAGATTGTTGACTTCACCCCAATAATTAATTAATTTTATTCATTTTTCATTCCGCATTAGTAACATGAGATATCAGATGCATTAGACGAGGCTATAGGACCAGAAACCCTATGACGTCACAGCCCTATAGTGACGTCACAAGCATCATTCGTACCCCGGGACAATCAGGCATCCGCATCATCCAGCCCCGAGTACTCCGGCATGCATAATTCATTTGTATTTCTACCTGGTTCGAATGGGTATAGGTATAGGTAGATATGACATTCACACCAGCTATATACACTCACACATATACACATGATCACACTCGTAAATTATTATCTTTTACAGGATAACAGAGGTTCAGGTATCATCATCAACAGCTCATATACGTCCTCACCGAGGAGTTCGAGTCTACCCTGAATTAGGACGGATTAATATTAATTAATCAGGTATCACTCGGACTGAAACCTTTGGTTAAAAACTTAATGTTAGTCATAACTTCATAAATAAAGTAGTAGAAAAAAGGTTTTCATCGTATGGGTTTTAAGATCAACGGATTCTATAAATTAGTAAAATGTGTCAGTTATATAAGGTGCCCCGCTATTAGTGTCAAATATTTTCAGGGCTGAAAGAAGAAGTACTGATCTTTACTTCATAAAAAATGAGATCAATTTACATGTTAGTTTTCAATTAATTACCCAATCATAAAAAAACATCACCCTCAACCAGCTGATCACTACTCCATTTGCATTCATGCACGCACACGCACGTTGGATGCTTATTTACATGTATCTAGAGTAAGTGAGTGTACATGCAGAGGGTGATCTCTTTTTGTCATATTTAATGATGTTTTTTTTTGTTAGAAAAAAAAAACTTTTAAACTAACGTGTAGATTTTCGATTTTTTTTTTACATGACTATTACTTTCAGCCCTGAAACTACACTAATTACGGGGCACTTTATAGATCCACCTTCTGACATGATATATTATAACGATTATTTTCTGTAGAATGAAATAGACGGTTTAACGTGCCTAGGCCAAAGCACGAACAGCTTGTAATATCTTAACCAAAATGGAGATTTGCTTATAAAAGTTAAAATATTAGTTCTAAAGAAATAAGAAAAAGATATTCTTTCATATCCAGCCTCTGATATAATGGCTCATGTAACGAACTTTCTGTAACAAGGAAAAACCCTCTGAAGTACGGAATCATCTTACTTTTCGGAATCCCAGTAACAATATAAATCAATTCCACACATTTGTAATAATATATATTTTTCTTTTTACTGCCTACTTCCGCAACTGTCACAACATCTATAGAGATCTTGAAAAGGAAATAAATTTTCAAACGTATCCCATCGCGACCGGAACGACACGAGAGGAGGTAGGGATGTTACGAATGTTATTAAGTATATATTCGTATTCGTTTTGACGAATATTTTCTTTAAATTTAGAGGAATTAAAATCTATGGTTCGTGTAATCAGTATTAGAACAAGGAATAAACTGCGGAATGCATTGTTTAGAGCTGGTTTTTGAATGAATGAATGAATGAATGAACACATCGCAGCATCACACACACACATCACGAGCTCGCATCTATACGAGCGTAATTTTTCAACTTGTGGATCTTATGTTAAATAATTTACATGCATTGGAAGCAATAGATTTCAACAATGTGATAACAGAGGGCTAATTTAGTTGGCTACAAAACTAACATCTACATGATATTAATTCGTTCAAAAGTTATAAAATGATTGTAAACGAAAAAACGTATAGTTTGGTGAAAATACTATATAATGATAGTTTTTTTTTTATTGTGCAATACTAAATCTTTATTTAGGTACCAAATAAAAACAAAACAACTATTAAAATCACAGAAATTCAATCATTATTACATAAGCTGGAATTTTTATAAAACATTTACCTTCACAATACAATACAAGTCTGGTTTGGTCAAATCGAACTATTCGAATATATTCGTATTCGCAATAGCAAGCGCTATAATTTCGTGTACCGGGACGTCACAAGAAGGCGGTCGCTTCTAAATTTTTCATCCCACTGAGTGCTTAACCAAATTGGGAGCCAGCCCAATTTCACTGCTATAAAACTCTTGAGCAAAATTGAATTTGAACAGACATAAAATTCAGTAGGGCCCAAATATTCCGGATGTCATATTTTAAAGGCATCATTACCGGTGACACAGTGGACGAAATATACAGAAACATACATAGAAATTAAATAAAACAACATTTGAGGAGCGTCTGTTCAAAAGGTTATATTAGCCCTCTGCCACTGAGGTGACGTTTTTGTATCTATTCTACTGAGGAGTAGTCTGTCAGTCGTATATTCTGGGTAGCATTATTAAAAAAAACTATTTATATTTTTATGAAAATTCCAATATAACCATTTATTTATGACATAACACAATATGTTAGGGTAATTAAATATGGAATGAGACTTATATTTATTGAAAATATTCAGTCTTATTTATTTATGACAAAATTTAGGAACTTTAAACACAGCCGCCATTAAAAATAAAAATAAAAATTAAGAATTATAAAATCAACAAAAGTAACTTAACAATGCCTTCTTCTAGGTTAAACTTATTAGTAAAAAAAAGAAATAAAATATCCTTAGAGTAGTTTTTTTTTTATGTAGCCTTAAAAATCCTCTTTACAGTCAGCACAAATTTGCGCTGCACACTGCAGGCAAATCGGTTTAGCACAAGCAATACAAGTAAATCTTGTTTGCCTTTTCAGCTTGCTTGGACAGATACGACATAATTTTCTTCCGGCTGATGTTTCAGGCTCATTTGGGGTGGAAGGAGCAGATGGTAAATCACGACCTAATACACGACGTATAGTCATCCGTAGTTCTCGGGGTAGCTTTTCATTATACACCCGCAGTTTCAAAGATGGGAGAACTAATTCTCGAGCCAGCTGCAACAAATAGTTGCCTCTTCTCAGTTTTGCCCCTTGATATTGCCCATACAGCACAAATGAGTTAACTCCGGCTAAATCAAGGATACGATAGAATATTGCTTGTGGCCATCGTCGTGTTTTGCGAGAACAAGAATAAATTGCACATTTCTTGTCGACTTCGTCTACGCCGCCCTTAGTTTGATTGTAGTCAACTATCATTGTCGGTTTCCTTGTTTCTTCATCAGTGCTAGCACTGTGGTGACATGAAGAGATAAGGACGACTGCCTTATCCTTTTTAGGAACATAAGACACCAAAGTTAAATCTTTTGTAAACCCATACAAGGAACTTTCAACAGCTCTGGTTTTGTTTGGCTTAAACTCGGGTGGTATCTCGCGTTTATTTTTTTTCAATGTTCCCAAATAAGTCAGACCTTTCTTCAGTAAATGTTCTGCCAGAGGTATTGAGCTAAACCAATTATCGGCTGTTATATTTCGGTTTGTGTTCTCAATCGGCTTTGCGAGACGCAGTACAGACTGTGTAGGTACAGCGAGCTTTTTCTCGGCTTCTGGTAGACCAACACCATCTGATCCCTTTCCGTGATAAATGTACGCATTGTATACGTAGAACTGGCGCGCATCAGCTAAAATCATTATCTTGATCCCATATTTCGCAGGCTTATTTGGCATATATACAACGAATTTGCAACGACCTTTGAAGGCAAGTAACATTTCGTCTATGCAGGTGTATGGTCCTGGAGTGTAATGAGACTGACAGTTTTCTATGAACGTGTTAAAAAAGCAAGAAACTGCAGCAAGAGGGTCAGTTTTTAGACGTTCCTGTCTATCATCAATATTGTCAAGTCTCAAACAGTTAAGAAGGACGTTGAATCTGTATTTTGACATAACACACCGAAAGATTTCGTGTCCTGTTCCGTCAGTCGCAAACAAGTAATTCGAGTCGGAATCATTACACTTGAATACAGATGTGTAATAAAGTAATCCAAGTAAAGATCGCATTTCTACAGCATTGGTATCCTTCAGCTCGTGTTTTGCGTAGTTAGAAAACCGCTGACGATAACTTTCGAGCTTCTTATTTGTGCAAGTTACCAATGTTTCGACCATCTCGTTATCAAACAATTTTTCCCATGTCTTTTCATATCCAGGAAAATGCATCTGATCAGTGTTTTGTCTTGGCAAAGAAACAATGTTACGTGCAGGTGTTCTCGAAGTCCTCGAAAAGTCTGTCTTAGACCAAACGAAACCATTTTTGCTACGAAAACAATGTTGACTAGGCATGCAAGGCTCTGTTTCTCTCTCACTCCTTTCGTTAACTATAACTTCATGGGTAGGCTCCTGCTCTAAGTTTTCTTCACCGCCTAAACTTTCTTCTTCAGCGCCTGAAATTTCACTTTCCTCTTGTATTTGCTCTTCAATGACAAAGTCTTGGTCCACTTCATCATCGTCAAAATCACTAAACTCTTCTTCCTCATCCTCTAACCATTCCTGAATTTGAACTTCATTATTAATATTGAATGATGTTCCAGTCGCTTTTCTTTTCCTTGAGGGTCTACTTTGTTCCATTTTGCTTGCAATCTAAAACAATAACGCAATAATGAGTTGTACCTATAAATTGCTGTACAGTTTATTTATTTTACTGAGATGACGCCTGGTAGACACTATGACTAAAATTAATTTACTGACGTGACGTCTGTAAGACAGTATGGTATTTTAATTATTTTAATGACGATACGTCTACCAGATCCATCACTTATTACTGACCTTACGTCTCGTGGACACCAAACAGCTCTAACTCCACACGTACGCACGCCGCAGCTGCCGCCGCTGCACTGGCGGGAGGCGCGCGCTCGCGCAAGAAGGTACAGAGAAAGACAGGACGATATGTCGCGAAATGGCAACGTGGCAACGTCGCATAGATATTGCGGTGTCTGACAGACGTAACGTCAGTGGCAGAGAGTTAAGGACAAAAATAATATTATTTCTTTTATTTCCGGTTCTTAGCCTAAAAATCTGCTAAAGCATATAGGAAATTTTGTCCTTATCGTTATAATTTCCCAGATATAATCGTGTCTAAAAATCCCACTAAAATGTTATCTATATTAGAATTTACACACAAAGGATTCTTGTCAATTGTTGTGAACAAAATTTTAAATTTTAATTTCATAGAATGCAATTGTAATATTCTAGTTACGAGTATTTATAGAACAGAATTACAATTAACTATAATATTAATATTTGAATCATAGTTTAAGAAATTATTGAATTTTGAAGAAGGTTATTTTACTTATTTACATGTTGATCGTGTCTGTTTAATAAAAGGGTAGATCATAAGACTCAATGTAACTTAACTGTAAGTTTTGTGACTTGATCGCGATTTACTCACTTTCACCATTCTCTTCCAACATTTAACTTTATTTACAATATTAACTATAAATCAGACTCAATTTCAACTGTTCTATTTTTTAGTTCATAAAGATCAACAAAACATAGGAACTAGCAAGGATTTTGTAGTAACTAACAAGCATCTTTAGGGCGTATTCCGAAAAACTGCGACTAGAGTTGGCGTTGTTCAATCTATTTGAATGATGAACATTTTATTTGTATTATTTCTTTAAAACCCGCATAACTGATATAAGCTAGAGAAAGGCGCGATGCTTAAATGGGATTAGGTAGGTCATATGTGTATAATGCACCCCGAGAGATGGGCCAGACCCACTAATGAATGGGTTCCCCTAGACAGCCGTCGGGGAAGAGGAAGGCCTAAGAAGCGATAGCGCGACGAACTAGAAGCATTCGAACGGCAATAGATAAAAAGTTGCCCAAGATCGAGATCAGTGGAAGGCCAAAGGGGAGGCTTTTGCCCAACAGTGGAACAGCAGCAAAAAAATCTTTAAGAACTGACTACCACCACAGTCCAACGTAAGGAAGCACCTTTACCTGGTAGAACGATTTTAACGTAGCAGTGACTATCCTACTAATATTATAAATGCGAAAGTTTGGATGTTTGGATGTTTGTTACTCAATCACGCTTCAAACACTCGACAGATCGAAATGAAATTTGACACACATATAGGTTAGATCCTGGAATAGGACATAGGCTACTTTTACCGCGGTAAAACACTTCATTCCCACGGGAAAACTCATTTAACGCGAGTGAAACCGCGGCCGGAAAGCTAGTAATATCTAAATCTCATCCACCAAGACAATCATTCTGAATTCTTACAAAAGACATTACAGAAATCAACTTTAATACACAAAAACGGAGTTTAAATTAAAACTTGGAACAATGGGGTCGTGGGACGGTTTTTTAAAGAATTTACGTCGCCCTAGTACGATCGCCCCTAATTGAAAAAGTTTTGAAGGGCAAAACGAGAAACGGAGAAGTTGGGTGTATTCGCCATCAGATAAAATAATAAGGAACGACTCCGCTTAGGAATATGTAGGAAAAGAAAGTTGGTTAAGGCGGGGTTATGTGGAAATAGCGCCCATAGTCGCTACTTTGACGATCAAATACTAGCACTTCTACTGATGCTATAAATGTAAAAAAAATATATATATGCTAACAGAATATATCCATAATTAAATTTTAAATCGAGTAGAATTTTTAAATACATTATAGTAATTTAGAAATAAGAAGGACAAGTTTAAAAAAAAAAGCAGCAAAAAAATTTTTTTACGTCCTAGATCTCGTAATTTAAAGCGATAACCATAGTTTTTTTTCGTTAATATAACGTGCCTATTACTGACTTAGATTTTAAATCGATTACATTTTTCATAAACTCTGCAATTTTCTGTTAATAAGCAAAAGAGTTAAAGAAAAACGAGTTTCTCGCACGATTCCTGCGCAGTGTCGGACGTAACCACCGTGAAGCATCGCACGCTAATATGAACGTTATTTCAGTAACGCGTCGGTTGAACTTTCAACTAAACCGCATTGAGTTGCTAATTTTTGCAATAACCCGGCCTTAAATTAAAATGAGAGATGAGTTGCCGCTCGATAGTCCAATATTGATATCCTATTAATACTATCGATTTCGATGTAGTATCTCTGGACCGTAGAAAGTATAAAAGGACGTGGTCTCTGCTTCTGCTCCGAGAAAGATGTAGACTTTTATATTATGTATGTGTTTTTATCTTGCTAGAAAAGGTAAGCCACGACTCTACTCGATATTCGATAGCCAATTGATACTATAGATTTTGATGTAGTATCTCTGGATCGTAAAAAGTATAAAAGGACGTGGTCTCTGCTTCTGCTCCGAGAAAGAGGTAGGCTTTTATATTATGTATGTGTTTTTATCTAGCTAGAAAAGGTAAGCCACGACTCTACTCTAGCTTAAACAAAAACAATTCTGTTTTTAAGCGCAGTCTTCTGTTGTTATTTAGTCAGTGTTCCCATTCATCGAATTACAAATTGTTTCTTTTTCCCCTTGTTTTGATTCTTGAGACGAAATGAGAAAGGTAATATTATCAAAGTATATTCGACGCACTAAGCCAGAGCGTGGTGAATCTGTGGCCCTAACTCAGGGTAGGCCCGAGCCCCTGGGGAGCCCGTGGGGACGTATATGATGATGATATTCGAAAATTAAAAAAAGGTCTTTTAAGCATTGATTCCGTGTTATATCATAGAAAATTCCCGTTTGAGATGGCAGACAAGATTTCAGAAGGACTCGAGCCTACTCTGAACCAGGGCGATAAGGCCTTAGTCTACCACGCTGGCCCAGTGTGGGTTGGTCGACTTCACACACAACCTTTGAATTTCTTCGCAGAAGTGAGCAGGTTTCATCACGATGTTTTCCTTCACCGTAAGAGCATCGACCAAACGTACATATGAATTCGAAGTTCGAAAACACTTTTGTACGTGGTGGGGATCGACCCCGCGTCTCCCGGACGGGAGGCAGCGGCTGTAACCACTAGAACGACCGACGCTCTGACGCAGACAAGATGGAGATCTGTAATTTATTTATGTCCGTCATGTCATGCTTATCCGGCTCTACGGCATCACAATGGCAAACGATTGAAATGTTTCACTCTTTTGATAATACCTATTTAATTGTTTTAGGATATTGTAGAACTATTTAAGAGCTATCTAATTCATAAATGAATATTTCAAAAGAATGCACTTTGAAGAAAACTTCAATCGTTTTCCGTGGCAATAGGTAGGTATGCACTTTTACAGCTGATTATATCTATATTTCTCTAAATAATAGTTCCATTCAGGTATATTCTCCTACATTTTCAATTGGCTAGCAAACTTACTGTAATAAAAGAATAAAAGCTTTTTGTATTAACGAGAAACCCCATCGGATTAGTTTCAAAACCGCGTAGGAGGAGTTTATGAAACTAGAATAGAATAGAATAGAATATACTTTATTGCACACAAGGATATAGTTTGAAAGTACAGAAGATAGATAAAAGGGTGTACAGATAGGCGGCCTTATTGCTAAGGTAGCAATTTCTTCCAGGCAACCTTAGGGTACAAGAAAACTTCATTGGAACTGTGGGACGGTGCACACAAGAAAAACAGAATAGGATAAGCTATTTAATACTAATAATCAAAGTTACATAAACAAACTACACATACATACATAATATGTCAATATAGCTACATAAATAAATAATACAACTACATAATATACTATACAAATATGTATACAATGATATATACTTATATATACAACTACTTAGTTGTTTTCTTATTATTGTTAAGCAATATTTTTCATTACAAAGTAATTAAGCAAAAAGGTTTTGTTCCTTACTATATCTATATGCAACAAGTACTACTTGTAACATGAGTCACTACGGTAATTTCGTATTCTGTGCGATTTTGGAGGTTAAGCAACTGTAGGTCTAGCCAAGTCATAGATGGGTGACCATTAGAGGTATTCATTCCGAGCGTCTGCCTTGATTCGATAATCCTAAATCGCCCTCCAGCCAGTCATTATGTGGCAGTTCTGTGACTATACTTCAAAACTTTTACGACTTTACCCAGGATTAGAAAATAAAATCCCAAATTGCATCTGCATTGCAACTGTTTACCGTACATGTTTTGACAGTCTTCTAAGATTAAACATTATTTTCTTCAATCGTAGGGTATGCTTATGCGTGCTTGTGCGTATGCTCCTGACTAAGGAAGCTGTACTCATAAAAAAATACATTTACAGCAAGAAGCGGAAATGTTAGTCGTTCTAAATTTAAATTCGACACGTCAACGCTGCCGCACGTGACGGGGTGTGGCGGGCTGTTCGGATGTATTCTGAAATTGAATTCTTTAAAAACAGTGACATACCGAGTCCAACTTTGGTGTGAAACAGCGATACCTGATCTTTGACGCTTTTCCGGCTTAACAGGCCATCCGAAGCATAAGCTCAATGTGCTTTTTGGAAATTCAGACGCCTGTAAAGTCCCTTACAGTGGACGAAGTGGTATGTGTTTGAACACAGTAGTGTCCTGTTTGGAATTCGTACTCAGATCCTCTCAGCCACGCGGTAGAAGTTTACTATCAGTGCTGTCAGAGCCTCTTGCCTGTTGCTATTATGATATATTTCAAATTGAGTTATGCTCGTGTGAACAGGTTAGCAGTCTATTATAATATAAGGAAAAAATTCTAAAGTTCTAAATTATTTTTCTTACAGAATACAACAGGATGAAGTTATATTCTTATTCTAACATTTCCGCCCAATATTTTTGTCTAGAATAGGTACGGTTTGCATTCATAGCGTTGCAAATCACACTACCACACTAATATAATATCTTAAAACACCTTTTACTACATTCTACTAATTCAATCAATCATAAAAAAAGCGGTAAAAAAGAGAAAGAGCAGAGCGGGTTGGTGGCTACTTTCCTATAATAAACTACATACAAATATCAGTACTTAAAATACATAGAACGTTACATAATAAGTTAATTAATAAAAAAATAAAAAAGAGATAAAATTATTTAAAAACAAACCTATTACGCAAGACAGTGTGTCAGCCAACTTCTGATTAAATTTTTGACGCAACGCCTACTTACACAACACGTAAGAGAGGAAAACTGATCGTGTGAGCTCGCGTATCGGGATAAATTGGATTCCGTTCAAAAATCTTTGCATACTCCGCGTCAAAGTTTTTCTCAGAAGCAACGGCTAGAACGTGCTAAGCTTCTTCGATTACGACATACCTTGAAAAGTGGGTGAAGTGTTGTAACACAAACCCTCGAACACAATTAGTTTCTTTTTGATATGTATTTACGTGTTGTGAATAAAAATTTATAGAGATATCTGAAAGCTATATGTAAATACGAGTACATTTCGACACCTCCGTACAACGTAACTCAATTTTAGCAACTAATCAGTACAGAAGTCTAAAGAGAAAAAAAATACGTTTTACCTATAGTTAGGTATTTATGACTAAAGCTAACTTCAGTTCTATTGTACTTAGAGACTGCTTGAGTAAATAAAATTATTGTACGGTCTCGACACCGTACATACTTTTATGCAAACGCGGCAGCCTACTTTCGGCCACACGCTGCAGTGTTCTTTAAATACTAAAATCATTACAATAACTTTTGAGTGCATAACCATCCCGCGAACTAGCAACACCTCAAGGAAAGAATCGCCAAATTATAATAGTTTTGTATATAACTTTACATTATACAACTTTTACTACGTTTGTGTGATCTTTCTCTTCGCGGCGCTCCACAATAACTAGCAGCCTTTACAACCTGCTGGATCTACACGCAACTCAAATGTGCGGGTCTCATGCTCACTTGACTCGTACAATTATGATAAGGAATAATATTAACTAAAGGCATTTTGTATCTCAAGTTACGTTGTTGTTCACAGGAGGTGTCGATTTATTGGTAAAGTCATTAAACTTCTCTACTTAACCTATTCTAAAACATAACAACATATTATTATTATAATATTTTGTGATCTCGTTTTACGTTGGTAAAAATGCTAAAAATTATGCCATTTTTTATTGCGCAGTCAACGAAGATCTTCACGGAAACTTTATTTGGTTGTACTTGACAACACGGAACTTGGAATTTGGAAAAAGTTGCAAGACCTCGCCGCCTCCCATGAATATATAATTTGAAAAACATTCAAGAACGCTCTGCTCTTGACGTGCTCTCAAACATTTATGAAAAACTCTGATTTCGTATTCGTTTGTGTAGGTATTTTTAATGCTGTGTTTGTCAATGCTCGTGTTTCCTCTGTAACTTTCAATGTATTACAATAATTTCAAGAAGTATAAGCTTCAGAAAAGTTAGTATAACGGATCATTGATTTGATTATTACAAAATAGAGCTCAATTGACAAAATCAACGAAAAAAAGTAAATTTAATTTAAGATCAAAATCGTGGAGATTATGGCAAAACCCTCCACTTAAGTGGAGCAGGCTCATAGTCCAGCAGTGGACTGTAACGGGCCGTTGATGTTGTTGTTATTGAAGATCAAAATCGAACTTGTTATCAAATAACAGAATCGAAACGCAAACAGTTTGAAACAAAAAATCTGGCTAAAATTTATCTTACACTAACCATACTTCAATTAACGAATACCGTAAAATGAACTTTGGAACAACAGCCAATAAAGTCGGAAAGAATCTCAGTTGCCCCCAGCGAGAGCCGTACGGTATTTTCAATTGGAAAATACGGTGGAAAAACTATTTCCTTAGTAAAATTATCCGAACACGGACCGACAGCTCACGTAGTCGAGAGCTGTGTAAATATCGCTCTAATGGAAATTCTGCTTCAATAGATACATGGCTATACTGTAGTTAGTGTACGAGGTGTCTAGTATTCAGGGTAGGCTCGAGGGTCTACCAGCATATTTAGTCGCATAACAACTTTTGTAATAATCTAATTAGGAATAACGTTTTAATGACTAATGATTATGATGTTTGTAATCCAGTTTACCGGCCGCTGCGCTGTTAGGTTAATGCGCCCCAGTTGTAATGTAAAATATATAAATTGATGTTTTTTTATTCTATACTATTTGTAAAAATAGTGGTGCAATGTACAGAATTAAAATAGTGAAACCGTAGAAAAAAAACACAAATAAAAACATTCCACACAAACATTAAAAATGGGGAGTACACATAATATTTTGTAGTGTCCTGTCTCTTCATCATCATCATCTTAGCTGGAAGACGTCCACTGCTGAACATAGGCCTCCCCTATAGGTTTCCACCGTGAACGGTCCTGCGCTACTTGCATCCACCGGCGGCGCCCAGCAACTTTCACCAAGTCATCTGTCCAGCTTGTGGGGGGCCATCCAAAACTACGCCTTCCAGCCCGTGGTCGTCATTCGAGAACCTTTCTTCCCCATCGGTTATCAGTTCGTCGAGCTGTCCTGTAGAAACCTGTTTCTTACTTACACCTTTTATTTTATTTGGTTAGTTTCCTATGCAGATTGTAGTGTTAAAAATAAAAACCGAAAAGTACTACTTTACACGTATATAATTTAGATTTTAAAAAGGGGTAAAAAGGCCAAGATTTGATAAAAAAGATTTGATAAAAAGTTACTGCTATTTTGGTAGCAAAATAGAACACAAACAAAAAAACAGAAAACAAAGAACGGTAACACGGTAGAAGTTGACTATTATAATAAAAATAATTTTGAACTAAGGTCTAACGGTTCCCCAAAATTAGTGAAGGTTCAACAAGTGTAAGGGATAGAGGAGTAAATAATTCCCTACCTGTCTAGGGAATCGTTGCGCAACAAATCTATAGTCTAAGTAAGGAGAAACGTTTTGTACCAAAAGTCTTTGCCAGGAGTGGTTGACGGTGGCGTGGAGAGCCGGTTTGAATTTAGGAAATAACAAACCAAACTTGCAACGCACCAATTTAAGGGATGGTTCACAAAATGTTCCTAACTGAGTTTAAAATGTTCATATTTAAAAAAGGTACACTTAAAACTATAACCAAACTTCCAGCCGTAGGTCTGTCTTGAAAGTCCGCACGTGCAACTGCTGCAATCCCCAAGGCACCAAAGCCCAGGTTTCCAATGTAGCGGCGGGTCTGCAGCCGAGATCAGTCACTCGTGCGACCACAGAAGCGACCTCAGGGCCTCGATCGCGTAAGTCGAGCTTGCTTCGTTCACTTGGCTTGGCTTCAAGCAAGTTGAACGGTATTCCGATTCCGATTGTAGGAATTGTCAAATTTTTGGGACGGTAATCGTCTTGGGGACAAAGAGTAAAAATATTCACTTGTAATCGTCTTCGTTGACTTGGCTTGCTCCTTACGCGATCGCTTGAAAGCCGCTGGCGGTCTTCAAACCCGCCCCAAGCAAAGCAAGTCCGCTTACGCAATCGACCGGCAGGTCCAGTGCGCCAGACTCCGACGACTCGGCTAGGTCCGTTCGCACACGAGGGTTCGCGTTCGAACCTGATGCCCTGTCCTCAAGGCTATCGGTTATAGGATGGCTCTCCTCTGCTCCCACTCCAACAGTGCTCCAAGGAGCGGCTTTAACAAGCGGCTTAAACTTTTTCACTCTTTAAACAATATTTATTGCAATATTTATATTCAAAATTGAATTTGCCCAAAACTTAAAAAAAAAGTGCAGCACATACACGACAGCTCATAAACGATTCAAGAAATTGAATGCAAAAAAAAACAAAACCAATCAAAAGCCTTTCAAAATCAAATTCAAAATTTGAAATTTGAAAAAGAAAAAAACAGAGAAGAACACGAAAAAAGTTTCGAACACCGAAGCGTAACACAACGCTACCAGATACAATAATAGTTCACAAACGTACAACATAAACCATGCCCGTATGTGCTTGTACTTGTGTCCAATTCGTTTGAGCGTTTTGATGCTCAAATAGAATTTCGAAATGAGGTGCACATTCATAATTACTTCATAAAACGTTACTTCAAAGTAATATGAAACAAAATGTACCCAGAGGCAAGTATTTAATAATAGAAGTAGCGACAGACTGTTAATTAAAGTCTTGGGAGGCTTAATTTATATTTTTGTACTTAAAAATGATAATTATCATCACGCTAATAGGTATTATAAATGTGAAAATATATTTGGATATTTAGATATTTGGACGTTTGGATGTTTGTTCCGCTTTCACGCCTAAAATACTGGACGCATTTCGACGACATAGGATACTTTTTACCCAGAAAAATCTTATTCCCACGGGAAAATCTTACATAGCTCGAGCGTAGCCGCGGGCAGACCACTTGTACAAAATATTCTTTGCATCTATGGTTCAAATAATTTGGCTAAAATTTTCTTATTTCGTTAAACTTTTACTAAGTTTAATTGCAATGTAACAAAAACTACATACGATCTATCATACCAAAATGTAGGTTCTACTAAAACAGCGAGTACCCTATGCAACGTTTTGCAGGATTACAGCCCATTCAATCCCTATAGCTAAATCATTACAAACTCTAACTCAATCAAACTTGGGACATTGTCTAAAGATATTCCCGCGTCTAATATCGTCAAGTTACAAGTCACAAGTGCCTATTCGAAGAACCAAGGGAAGTATCCAAATCAGGAAACCACCCATATTTGCTAGGTCATCATCATCATCGTGTGGGTTGTAAGGTCTACAACCGTCCTCACAAACCCTGGTATATCAGTGTTATAGAGCCGCCAAAGGCCACTGACTTGGCTCATGTAATGACTAGTGCAGCATTACTGCAGGTTTTTTAATAACCTTTTTGGTATGATTCCTTTTTCTTTTGGCCGGTTTTTATGTCATATTTTCAAATTTAAAATTTTCTTGGTTTGACCTTTTTCTAAATTGTTTATTGTTCTACGAAGTGTCATATTGATAGGAGCTATTTTTTTCTGGGTTCGATCTCCAAAACGTGAGTCGCTTTGTTAGAAAATTTTCAATCGGATTTTGCCCGGGATCATTCCCGTATGGTGCGATAAGCCTTGGGACAGGCTCCTACTTTAACCTACTTTTACGTTGGCCGGGTAAGTCTTATGCTGTCTGTTTTTATCGACGTACTTTTCTCTTTCCGTGTCTTGGTCGGATGGCGATTATTTCCTTGTACATCTTTACAGTGTATTTCCGGTCTCTGCGGCACCCACACGAGGGTCCCTCCGAGCCTTTCTCGTTCTCTCGCCGTGGTTCCGGACCCCTGAGGCCACCGGGCGTTGGACGTGCCTGGACCCCTGCGTTGTGCGCGCCCGCGCCCGTGCCAGCTGAGTGCCGCAGACCCGCGCTCCGGCTTCCCCCCCGGGATACTGCCCATCCTTTTTTAGCCTGTTTTTTTGTATCAGTGTATTTTTGTATGCGGATTTTGCCAAATTTAAATTCTTTTTCTAAATTCTAAAAAGGCCCTTTAGGTTTCTTTGGCCCTCCTTTTTTGGTTCCCGTTTGGCTATACTCTCTCGGGGTACTCCGCGGTTTTGGTACACCTTCCTGCATCGATACACCACAACACAACACTACTCCAGCGACACGATATCGACGGAGTCCCCTCAGGACTCGACTCTCGGCTCATGCTTGGCAATTTCTAGGCCTTTTTAAATTGATATTATACCTTTCGGACAAATTTAACTAACTCTTTCTTTGTACACCTAAATTTAACGTTTCGCCTGTGGTCGTCGACCACAGGTTAGCTAGTTTTCTTTTTTTAACGCTACAAATGGCGCCCGTAACAAATTGAATTTAATTCATTTCGTTTTGTTGGAAAAGGGTGACCGATTTCCGGTCTTCCTCTAATTTATTTTCCCCCTTTTATTATTAATTTATTTATTTTATATTAATATTAATTTTATATTAATTTATTTTTTCTAAATTAGATTAAAAGATGGATCCTACATTTGAAGATCCCATTACTGGGACGCCGCAATCGCGTACGTCCAATCCCTTTCTGACCCCTTACCCGCGTGTTGAAGCTGCGTCTTCTCCCCACGCATCCCACCAAGCCTCGGATTCTTTCCCTTCCGTCCATAACCCCAGCACACCTGCTCGCGCGTGGTCTTACCCGCCAGGCAAGACGGAGTCTCTCTCCAAATGGAACATCACGTTCTCAGGAGATACCTGTGTTCGGGAATTTTTCTCCCGCGTCCAAGAGGAGGGTGTCGCTCGTGGAGTCAGTCCTTCGTACGTAGTACTTCGGTTCCATGAATTACTTGATGGAAGCGCGCTTAAGTATTTTCGTGCGATACGTAGACCGAATCTCACTTTCCGTGATCTGAGAGGAGCCTTTTTGAGGACCTTTGATGTCGCCGACTACGATTTCAAGGTTGAACGCCAGCTCAGGGCTCTTAAGCAGAGGTGCGATCAATCGGTCGTTGATTACGTTATCCAGTTACGTGATTTGAACGCAAAACTCCGTTCCCCAATCAACGAGGAGGATTTTCTTACGATTGTCAAGTACGGTTTGCACGTTCGTTACCGCCTATGCCTTGCTACCAACATCATCAAGGACGTGGACTCGCTTCTTGAGGTTGCCAAAAACTTTGAGACCTACCAGGAATCTGTAGCGGCTCCGATCTGTGTTGCTCCTGTGAACGTAGCTCCCCCTAACGCTACCACCCCGCCGATTCGTTTTAAGTGTAATCTTTCAGGCCACGACTATAGAGGTTGTCCTAACGTCCCCGGCCTAATTTGCTTCAAGTGTAAACTTGAGGGTCATATGACGCGTGATTGTCCACGCTGTAACCCTGGTCGCTCCCAAAAAGAACTAAACTGTAGGGTCGGCAAAGATATCCCAGCTGTGTCGCCCCTTGTTCTTGATAAATCTACTGACAACCGTCTGTTTATTGAAATCTTTGTTGCTGGAACAACTGTCAAGGCTTTACTTGATTCCGGTGCTCAGACGTCTCTTATCGACTCAGCGTTATTGAAGAGTTTGGGCCTTGATTATTGCAGATCGATCCGGCCTCCTGTGGTTTCTGCAGACAATTCTCCCATTCGGATACTAGGCGGAGTTGATGTCCCGATTTTATTTGATGGGAAATCTGTTGCTCACCCATGTCTTGTTGGTACTGGTCTCCCAACTCAATTTATTCTTGGTATCGAGTTTTGGAACGCTTTCGGGTTAACTTCAATTATTAGCCGGAGGTTTAAAGGTAAGCGGTCCGGGAAGCTCTTCCTTCCAGGTTCTGGTGTGGGCCACAAACCATCTTCTAGGAATCTAGCCGAGGTCAGATATATCCACCCTCGTGCTGTTCTCACAGATGACCAGGAACGTCGTCTCCAATCCGCTATTACGGAATTTGAGGAGATCTCTTCAGACAAGATTGGTCTTGGCTGTACATCTTGGCTTTCCCACAAGATTGAGACTGTCGGACCCCCTATCAGACAACGATATTACCCGCTCTCCCCGGTAAAGCTCAAGGTTTTAAACGAGGAGATCGATAAGATGCTCGAGATGGGTGTCATTCGTCCGTCACGTTCGAGCTGGGCATCACCAGTAGTTATGATCACCAAGCCCGATGGCAGTATTAGATTTTGTGTAGACAGCCGAAAGCTCAATAGCGTGACTATACGTGATTCCTATCCCCTCCCTCGTATTCAGGATATCTTAGACAATCTACGCGGCGCGAAGTTTATGACCTCTTTAGATTTCCGTAGCGCTTTCTGGCAGATTCCTTTAGCCGACAAGGCTTCCTGTGAGAAGACTGCATTCATCGTTCCTCAACGTGGTTTATTCGAATTCGTCCGTATGCCTTTTGGTTTGACTAACGCGGCTTCCGAAATGCAGCGGCTTACGGATAGGATTGTGAACTTTGAATTCACGGCCGAGTCTGACGACTTCGTTTTCGGGTACGTTGATGACCTTATTTTAGTGTCACGTGATTTCGATAGCCATATCAAGCTCATCGCCAAGGTTCGTGATCGCCTCAGGGAGGCAGGCTTATCTGTCAACCTGAAGAAGTGCGAGTTTTGCAAGTCCGAGTTAAAGTACCTCGGCTATATCGTAAATGAAAAAGGGCTACAGACCGACCCTAAGAAATTAGATGCCATTAGTAATTATCCAGCTCCTACTACCGCTAAATCTTTGAGAGCTTTTCTTGGTATGTGCTCCTACTACCGAAGATTTGTTGACAATTTTTCCTCAATCATCGCACCCTTAACAGCCCTCATCGGAAAGAGGAAAGGAAGAGATCCTATTGATTGGAATGACGATGCAAACCACGCTTTTGAACAACTTAAGAAGGTCCTCATAGATTCTCCTGTCATGGCTTGTCCCGATTTCTCCAAACCATTTAGCCTACATTGCGACGCAAGTCAGGTTGGTCTTGGTTCCGTTCTCGTTCAAGAGTTTGACGGTGGAGAACATCCAGTTGCGTATTTTTCACGTCTTTTCTCCCGTGCCGAACGGAACTACAGTACCACTGAACGCGAACTTCTTGCTGTTCTCGATTCTGTTAAGCATTTTCGCGGCTACCTTGATGGCGTCAAATTTAAAATCGTAACCGACCACATCGCTTTAAAGTGGCTACTAACTCTCGATAATCCTACCGGGCGTTTAGCGCGCTGGTCGACTATTCTTTCCCAGTACGATTTTGAAATTGAACATCGTAAGGGGGCCCAGAATGTCGTGCCTGATGCTTTGTCGCGACCTCCCCAGGTAACGTTGGTTTCTTTCGAACGCGGACTGATTCCTACCGGCGACCCGTGGTATGAGAAAGTTTTCCAGGGAGTTACCAATACTCCACACTTGTTTCCCTCCTTCGTTTTGCACGAAGGTACGTTGTACCGATCTGTTTCTGTTGACAACCCTTTGTCCGACAATCCCTGGCGCTTAGTTTTACCCGCCTCTAAAACTCGGGAGGCTATTAACGAGATCCACCATTCTTTTCCCAATGTCCATCCTGGGGTGCTAAAAACTTACCTTAAGGCTCGGGAGATTTATTATTGGCCCAATATGTATCGGGATATTACTTCTTGCCTTTCTCAATGTCTTGTTTGTAAGGCCTTCAAGATTTCTAACGCACGCCCACGTGGTCAGCAGCTCTACCCAAGGTCTGTCACGTCACCTATGGATTTACTCTCGCTAGATCTCGTTGGTCCACTCCCCGTTGCCTATTATGGCTATCGTTATATTTTCTCGATGGTCGACGTTTTTTCAAAATTTGTTTGGTTAGTTCCCTTGAAAACCGCTGACGCCAGGTCTATCTGCTCAGCGGTAGAGTCCGAAGTGATTATGAGGTATGGTTCCCCTCTTGGCGTTTTGTGTGACAACGCGACGGTTTTTCGCAGTTCACAGTTCGCAGATTTTCTCAGGTCGTATGATATTCCTTCACCATGTTTCACACCCTATTATTCACCCCAAGCTAACGTGGTAGAACGTTATAACCAGACCGTCATTACAACCCTTAGTATTCTTGTGGGGAACGACAAGCGAAGCTGGGCCAAACACTTACCCAAAGTTGCCTTATACTTGAATTCGTGTGTTAATCTGGCCACCACTTACACCCCAAATTTCCTTATGTATGGAAGAGAAGTGGACGCCGGGCGTCGTCCACGAGTAGCCGAAACTGTGAGCCCGGAGTTGGCTGACAGTCGAGGTAATCGTGCGACGAGTCTCAGGTCCCTTCAAGACATTTATGCTAAGGTGGCAGACGCTTTGACACTCGCTTTTCAACGTAACGCAGGTTATTATAATCAATCGCGGAATCCTATCAGATTTGAACCTGGGCAACGTGTTTGGCGCAGAAATTTTCAAAGAGGCACTCAGGGCATTGACCGTGGTGGTAAGTTTGCCCCACGGTTTATCCCCTGTAGAGTCATGCTTTGCGCAGTCGGCCTATTATGGCCATCGTCGGATCCTTTTTTATTTTTTTTGGCAGGGTCGAGTTCGAACCCCGACCTCGCCTTTGACGGCGTTGGTTGCCTACCAACTGCGCCGTCGAGCCCTTTTTCCGAGCCGATCCGAGTGTTTCCGATGTTCGTCGGCGTCTGACGTGTTTCGGGATGAACACGATGACGTGGGCGAGCGTCGGCCCTCGTTTGATAGCTCTTTGTTTACAAGTCGTCTGTCAGTTTTCGCGCACGGTCGATTTGAAGTTTTTCTTCTCTTGCCGCCGATTACGGGCGTAACTGACAGTTTCGACTTGTAAACTCTTTACCAGTAGTTCAAAAACTACTTGTTTATATTTTGTATAGTTTTTAGTTTTAGCATTTAGGTGTGTAAATAATATCGTTTGTAGGCGCGTTTATGTTTTAAAACTTAGTGACATTCCAACATTCCGATATTCCAAATTTCCTTTTCTATCCTTTACGTATCATACATTTTCCACCTGGCTCAGGGATACCACTTCATCGGTGTTTCCTTCGGTTGTCTCCACCTTTTTCTGTTGTGGTTGACAACTTTCTTTTTTCTTTCTCCAAGCCATTTCCGTCCTCCTTTTTTTCCCTGGTGGATTGACTTGGCTTCTGTTGGGACACCGGTGGTTTCTTATCCTGGGGCCAGTGAGTCGTTTATGAGCCGCTCGTGCTGGGAACATGACGTGTTCGTTGGTTTATAGTGATGGGGTAGAGTGTCGATAAACTTTTATCGATATTTTTTTTTTTTTTTTCCTTTCATAGTTGACTTGGAACAATTCTTCTCTTTTGTTCTAGGGTGGTCAACTTCCTTCGAGGGTTGCCATCTCGAAGATTTTTTTTTTCCTTTTTCGAGTTGGAGGATTTTTTTCTGGTGAAGGGATGTCTGCAGCATTACTGCAGGTTTTTTAATAACCTTTTTGGTATGATTCCTTTTTCTTTTGGCCGGTTTTTATGTCATATTTTCAAATTTAAAATTTTCTTGGTTTGACCTTTTTCTAAATTGTTTATTGTTCTACGAAGTGTCATATTGATAGGAGCTATTTTTTTCTGGGTTCGATCTCCAAAACGTGAGTCGCTTTGTTAGAAAATTTTCAATCGGATTTTGCCCGGGATCATTCCCGTATGGTGCGATAAGCCTTGGGACAGGCTCCTACTTTAACCTACTTTTACGTTGGCCGGGTAAGTCTTGTGCTGTCTGTTTTTATCGACGTACTTTTCTCTTTCCGTGTCTTGGTCGGATGGCGATTATTTCCTTGTACATCTTTACAGTGTATTTCCGGTCTCTGCGGCACCCACACGAGGGTCCCTCCGAGCCTTTCTCGTTCTCTCGCCGTGGTTCCGGACCCCTGAGGCCACCGGGCGTTGGACGTGCCTGGACCCCTGCGTTGTGCGCGCCCGCGCCCGTGCCAGCTGAGTGCCGCAGACCCGCGCTCCGGCTTCCCCCCCGGGATACTGCCCATCCTTTTTTAGCCTGTTTTTTTGTATCAGTGTATTTTTGTATGCGGATTTTGCCAAATTTAAATTCTTTTTCTAAATTCTAAAAAGGCCCTTTAGGTTTCTTTGGCCCTCCTTTTTTGGTTCCCGTTTGGCTATACTCTCTCGGGGTACTCCGCGGTTTTGGTACACCTTCCTGCATCGATACACCACAACACAACACTACTCCAGCGACACGATATCGACGGAGTCCCCTCAGGACTCGACTCTCGGCTCATGCTTGGCAATTTCTAGGCCTTTTTAAATTGATATTATACCTTTCGGACAAATTTAACTAACTCTTTCTTTGTACACCTAAATTTAACGTTTCGCCTGTGGTCGTCGACCACAGGTTAGCTAGTTTTCTTTTTTTAACGCTACACTAGATAGCCGGGACCAACGGCTTAACGTGCCTTCCGAAGCACGGAATCATTTTTCTTTTCGGAAAATCAGGTGATTCAGCCTGCAATGTCCTAACCAAACTGGGGAAAGTCTCTTAAAGAGATTTTTGCTTAAGGGTCCCCACCGGGAATCAAACCCGGAATCTACGAAATGGGCGACGAAATCTCGAGCACTCGGCCACGGAGGCTATGATTTGCTAAGTGTAAGGGCATTAATTACTAAAACAGATAATGGGGCTAATTCTCGACGTCACGCTCTAATCCTTATCCCTCTATGACAGCTTTTGTATTAGGATGTTCATCTCCTTTTACTATTAAATCTTGAAAAGGCAAAAAAGACACATGAACTTAAAATTAAGACGTAACTTTCTGAATAAGTTTCTCTGTTAATATTGTATATGGACTGTTGTCATGTAGGCAAAGTATTTATAAAGTAAACTAAAAAATCGTCGTTATAAAACAGAGCGTCGGTGGTCTAGTGGTTAGGGCCGCTGCCTCCCTTCCGGGAGACGCGGGTTCGATCCCCACCACGTAACAATGTGCCCAATCGCCCTAATTTAGGGTAGGCTCGAGCCCTTCGGTGGGGACGTATATGAGCTGTCAGTTGATGAAACTAAAAAACCATGTTTCTGATTTCCAACGTTCGTCACTTTGTATTTGCAGGTTCTATAGACTGATGCATATCTATAATCGTTTGTCCAGATCATTAAACCTAACTCCATAGCACTGAAGTTCAAATTGAATCGTCCTCGATAGATATACCATAAATTTTAACGATTCAA
The DNA here is from genome assembly GCA_951230895.1 of Carpatolechia fugitivella. Lineage (NCBI taxonomy): Eukaryota > Metazoa > Arthropoda > Insecta > Lepidoptera > Gelechiidae > Carpatolechia > Carpatolechia fugitivella. The sequence goes on from OX579660.1 coordinate 13,062,834, forward strand.
TACTGGAGACGTTTAATTGAAGCGGACTAGAGTATGCTAAAGGAAGCATTTACAGTTATACCAGTGATGTCCTTCTATCTAACAATATTGTAACAGTTACGCCATAATAGTTTGGTATTTCCATAGGTAAAGACGGTACGGATAGTATTATGACTTTTGCAGTGCTTTCTGTGCGGTAAATAGCGGTTGGAACCCTTTTACAACGAAAAAAAAAATATAAGTACAACACACATGCAACTAGACACTAATACTATGCATTCAGCTCTTACTATTTCGGGATATAATCTTTTTCAAAGTCAAAGTTCAGTGATAAAAACACTGTAAATAAACTAACACACGCTAGCAAATTAATATACGCAACAGTATCGATTTAATTCAATATTTATAAAAATGGCTTCTGTCATTGAGGTGACAATTCGGCTGTTAAAAAATATTTTCAATTAGATGCACTGGCACAAAAAGTCAAAGACATTTAAAGCAAGTCGCCGCGCCGGTGTGAAACGAGCCTCTTAAGCCTCTTTAAAAAATCTAAATTTCTATGTAAATATGTACAGTTTATAATCAAGTGACAGCAAGATCATAGATAATCTGACTACCTGTTACAACCCCCAGTACGTCCCTAGTTCTTTGGTCTAGCCACAGACCATTGTGCATTAGACAGGCCTCTGTAAGCCCGCCTTGCGGCGAAACGGCCCATCACGTCTACTTGATCCGGACACTATGCGGTCTAGCGTGAAATTCAGCTTACGCATACCCGAAATGGCTCACGATATTCCAAATTCAAATTCTTCAAATCCAAATTCCAGCCAGTTCGATATCGAATGCCAGTAAAGCTAGCCGGCAATTTTAATTTTAAAACTATCAAAATGTCAATAAAGTAAAAAGTTTCGACATCGAAAGAGATCGCATACTTTATAAAGTAGAAACTGTGCTTTCACAACCAGCCAGTATCGTAAAATTATGGAACTCTGAAAATAAATATTTTTGTAACATTTTCATTTATGTAATGGTTGTTATTTTAACTGAAACTGAACTTTGTATCAATACAACAACTACAAAAATAAATAATTTGTTATTAATTAAACACAGTAAAGATATAAGAATAAAAGATAGGTAAATAAAAATAGTAAGATATTCAAAAGGTTACATAATCAAATTCGCCAGAAAATTGGTAAAATGAAAAAGATTTACAATGACAAATTAACAACGTAAAAAAGCAAAATCTGCCAGTTATATCGCTAACAAGAAAACACAACACAATCGATCAATCAACCGCACAATTTAAATAGCGAATGCCGAGAGCGGGAAATCAAAAATGCAAACGCATAAAACTGTATTCTGCCTATTTGAAATACAAATAAGGGGGATAAACTACACGTCGTCGAAGGCAATTATTCTCTGTCGAGCGGAACCGTTATTTTTCCTCCGTACTCGTAATTTGGCTCGCTGCGCGCTGGGGATCCATTTTTGAAATGCTCTTCCTGTTTCTTGTAAGCGAAAATATCTTTTTCAGAATTTTTTCACGCGAATGCACGGATGCAAGAGTGACTACAGGTGGGATAGTGTAACAAAATTAAAAAATGCGACTAAAACGATGCAATTAGTTTTTTCTTCCTAAGAAGCACATTTTGTCACAGTTGCCTTATTCCTTTTTCGAAACTAATCATCAACGGCGCAGTACAGTCCACTGTTGGACTGTGAGCCTCCTCCACTTAAGTGGAGGGTTTCGCCATAATCTCTACGCTTGGCAGGCGGGTTGGAGATCGCAGATTAAAAGGTTACTGTATCAGAGAGCGCTGCTGCCCGTTCCCTGTTCAATGTGTAATCCCTAAGTCGCCTCTTACAACACCCACGGGAAGAGTAGGAGTTGGCGACAAATGTATTCTACTCTGCCGTCACCACACGGCGGAAACTAATAAACAGACTTGTTTTGCATATTTTAATCTCGTCAGTAATATCTCTGTCTCTTTAAATAAATCTGCAACAGCTAAGAATTCCGTACAAATGACAGAAAAAATGGTCAATAACGATCATGCATCTAAATTCAACAGACACAGGAGCTCAAATTAGGAAAACAGTTTAGAGACAATACATTTCAAAAATCGATCGCCTGGTATTTGCTCCCGTCGTCCATATTGGAACTCATAATATATTGAACCGCATCTCCATTTTATTGATAAACGACAGCGCGATCCGTACAGCAATAACGGTTAAACCCGTTACTAGATTTATTGGGCGTTTCGGTGTTAAACATTTCGTAGTTTCATTCGTGATTTCTTGGAAAAAAAATCCTTGATGAATGAAACAATGCTGAGATTTTTTTAGTACTAAACTAAGCTATCTTTTTGAAGTTAAAATAGTAAAAGTATCAAGAAATCATGATTGTGTTGTCACGACTGATTCCAGAGACTCTGTATCAGATTTATTGAGCTGCCATTTATAAATAAGAATACAAATAATATACAAACGCATAAAAAAAAGTTTTTTTTTTTTATGTAGAATAGGTTCGCGTTTGACCACAGTCTCACCTGATGGAAAGTGATGACGAGGTCGAAGATGATACACGCTCACCCAAAAGATGCCTATTCACTCTTACCTTGAATACACCAAGATTATAAGACTCCGGAAGAGCATTCCACTCTCAATTAAAAGAAAGCCGGGATAAAGTACCTTTAAATTTCACGTAAATATTAAAATTAAAAGTGAAGGAAAACATCGTGACGAACTGCACACTCCTGCGAAGAAATTCAAAGGTTGTGTGTGAAGTCGACCAACCCACACTGGGCCAGCGTGATCGACTAAGGCCTAATCGGTCTTATTTAGGTAGGTAGGGTAGGTGGAGACGTATTACGAGCTGTTGATGATGATTAAAATTAAAATTATAGCCAACTGTAGGTCTAAAACGTCAAAATGAAACCTCTGAAACTATGTATGACTCCAACTTAGGGAACAGTGAAGTTTGAGCAAAATACGTTCACCGAATCCATCAAGAGACAGTTAAATGCGAAGTTTATCGTCCGATACTGGTATATCGGGGCGATAAAATGCCGTAAACTGTGAACTTTAAAACTTTACCTAGAACCAACAAAAATGCTTTGTAGCAAATTTCAAATATTTTATTTCATGTTACTATTGGTATACAGAAAGTTTAGAATACATTTTGCTTTACATATTACACGATGAAAAGGAAAACTGCTGGGTAAAGACCTCTCCTTACTCTCGCCATTCCTCCCGAATCGTATATTTGAAGCCAGAATCATATATTACAAATTTAAAGTACAATTCTAAATATTCAGGAGTTTACTGTTTGTAAGTATTACTTAAGAGTAAATGGTTTTGTTCTTATCAACAGCTCATATGGGGGGGGGGGGTTGAGGCTGGGTACCCTTAATTAGGGTAATCAAGCCTTAGTCGAATATGCAGGTTTCCCAAGTTTGTAGTCTTTAGGACCACCACCACAGAAGAAATAATAGTGGCACCACTAATTTGGTATTTTTATACGTTTCGTATTTAACGGATGAAATTCGGTTTTTGAGTTCAACCATGAACGTAGGATTCATGCAAATGATAACCTACAGAGTTAGTACTCTATATGCTAGTGCATCAAATATGACACGATATTATTAATCCCTTTAGTAAAGAAAAAAAGGATTTTTGCGGTCCCCTTAAATAAAAAAAAAATACTATTAGTAGCTGTTTTATACTTGCTTAATAAACATAAATTGTAAGTATAAAACATTTTTTTTTTAAATAGTTGTAATTTTCATATAGGATAGCGGTCATAAATCATCATCATCATTTCAGCCGGAAGACGTCCACTGCTGAACATAGGCCTCCCCCATAGGTTTCTGCGCTACTTGCATCCACCGGCGCCCAGCAACTTTCACCAAGTTACCTGTCCACCTTGTGGGAGGCCGTCCAACACTACGCCTTCCGGCCCGTTTCTTCCCCATCAACTTGCCACTTCAACTTACTTACCCTGAAATAGGATAGCGGTACAGCACAGTAATTACGCTCGTTTAGTTTATTTCATTAAGTAGTTCTGCTCCCAAAGGCATTTTCCACAGAAGAATAATCAAGCAAAGTTCGCAATATCGGCCCACGTTGAAACAAAATCAATTTTATGCAAAAATAAGCTAATCGATGCTTCCCATTAAGAAGTCAATTAAGTGGCCTTTCTTAGCCTTTATCTATTGTTTGTGAAAGAAAAAAATAGATGAGGAAGGCGGTGCAATTGAATGAATGAATGAATGAATATACTTAAGCACTTTAAAGAGTAAAATTATAGGTATATGATTTTGAGAGAATGGCGACAATGCTTAATCAGAAAACAAAGGATTTGCTTCAATGATTTTATTGAAATCAGCCCAATTTTTAACTAAGACAAAATATTCTCAGAATTATTAAGGATTAAAATGCGAACATAGCCTGGATAGATATCCTGTAGGTAGTTATTTTAACAATAAAATAACTACCTACAGGATATCTATCCATCATACGACAGTGTTTGTTTAAAAAAAAATCAACAAGTTTATATTAACAAGTTTTTTTTTGTTTCTGTTTTTTTTTTTTTTTGCCACCAACGATTATGCCAATGAAAATAATAATGGCGAAGGTTAGTTTAGGATACGATTAGAATTTGTTTTTTAATATTTTACAAAAAAAATGAAGAAATGATAGCCCACGTTGTTATGAACAGCACAGCACATTCACAAACACCCAAACCTCGAAAACAAATTATACTCAAAATCATGCAAGGAAGCGTTCTGTTTCAACCCCGGACCTAGTAATAACTCCACTATAACAAGCGGGGAACAATTTCAGAAGCACGCAACTCATTTTCTTGAAACACAGACTTTCTATTCAACAATTCCGCAAACAATTTTCTCACTCCCAGTAATTCCCTCATAGAATCCAGAGTAATTATTACTTCAACGGGCAAAACACTTGAGACGTGTCTCTCTAAAAGTCTAAATGAACGGCGCATACAACTTCCGGCTACGAATTCATTACAAATGAACTCCTAGAACCCCCATTCCAAACCATAAACCCGACGAAATAAACCGCGTTTTCGTTTGAAGAACAGCTCAGGATATTGGAGCGCATAAAAATAGCCTAAATGTAGACGTTTTAGAGTACGTTTTCGTTTGTCTGGTCGTAGAATGCGTGATTTCAATGTCTGCCTCATCCAGAGATTTTAATTTCAAAAGATGTGTTTGTAAATACGCAGCTCGGCTTGGATATACGTGTAATTACTGTTTGTTAGGTAAATTCAGTGCAAAGAGTCATAGACTATATAACACGAAATAACTTTACCTCGTATATATTTAGCAGTGATTTTCTTTACAGATACACCTATGTAAAAAAATGCACCCAATTTTGATAGTGACTTATAAAAAAACCAAACGGGTCCATGTTCTACGAGTAAAGCCAAATAAGTAAGTAGGCAGAAAATAATTTATATCAAAATGAAATGAATAGTTTATAACATTTTGGATGTTACATCTCTTAGTTTCGTCATTACATTTTTTTGGGCGAGTTCACTACACGATGTGCGGACTCTGTGGAGAAGAACTCACCAAAGGAACTCACACGCATCGCATCTTTTGCGTTACTTTTTTTGACAAATAATAATATAGTCGAAATCCGATATTTTACTTCATTATAATCTTAGCCTGATTTGCTTATGTCTTCACCAATAGGGGACCGGGCTGTTCAACATATTTTATGAATTTACCATATTTTATGAATTATTTTTAAAATATAGATTCGTTGCAGACGATTCGCGAGAAAAAAACAGAATCGGTTGTGAAACGAATTTACAGTGATTTTTAGGGTTCCGTAGTCCGACAAGGAACCCTTATAATATCGTTCAGTCCGTCTGTCTCTCCGTCCCAGTCGGTCACAGCACAATATCTTCTACGTTTATGAACCGATTTACATGTAACTTGGTTCGACGATACTTTGGATATAGATCACAATTTTAAAAATACAAAAAAATAAAATTACCCCTTTTTAAGGGTACCTCCCCATACATGTAAAGTAGGGGTAAATTATTTTTTTTAACACACCCCCTTGTGTGGTGTATCGTTGAAATTGTCTTTAAAAATGAAGTTGGGTTTTCGTACAACATTTTTTTATCAGCTTTACCATATGTGAGATATAGCACGCCAAAGTCGTTAACACGGTGTCCCCCCCCCTGTAATTTCTAAAGTCTTGGACCTATAAACTTCAAATCACTCACGTAAATAAACTGGCGCGGAAACTCTTAATTAAAATTGTTTCGGGTATCTTGTGATGAATACTTTTGAAATTATAAATAAAATAAAAATATATATTATTAGTGAATCATGCAATCCGGTTGCTCCAGTTGTTAGTGCTTATTCATTGCGATCTCCAATGTTAAGCACCCATCGCCATAGCCAGGCTATGGATGGGTGACCGGTAGTGGTAAAAAAAACACGACCGTTTTCCGTGCTTTGAAAGGCACGTAAACCTAATCTAGGTTTGGTCCTGGTTTCCGCTCTGGGTTGCGGAGTTCAGATGGCAGTCGCTGTCGCTCTGTGTGAATACCAGTATTCTCGTCAAATCCCCTAGATTAAGTAGCCGAGATGGAGATGATGATGATGCAAGAAATGCGAAACAGCGCGGTGTCAAAAATGACTACGGAACCCTACTTTATGCGTGGTCCGACAAGCACTTTGCCGGTTTTTTAAAGTTTCAATATGTCTGTCTCTTTCAAAAACGATTTTTTGTATGGAGATTATATGGCGTTACTAACAAATGACGTCACAAGTGAGTATGTGCCTCTCTGTCTAATCTTGAATTTCAAACCCTTATAACTCGGTCAATTTTAAAGATAGAGCAAAAATTTTTTTAGTGTTCGATAGCAGAAACTAAGAAGTTTGGATTTATAAAATAAAAAAAAGTAGTCCGATCCCCTATTGCTGGTCTGTCTTCAAACTCACGTTTGAGCCCAATCTTCAAGCATTCAGCATCTCGTATACAAATCAAACTCTACCCTAATATTAATTTGATTTAAATCAGAGTGTAGTCTAATCCTGCTATTCAGTCAGTGAGTTGGTGTGTAAAATTAATAGTTAGATAACGGTAATAAGCATTTTGATGTTTGATTTTGGGTTCAGCGGGTGGAAAGTGGCTTGTTTCCGCACTTAATCAAAATTATTGTCGGTGTGCGACAATCTACTTACACATTATTATGTTGCCATCCACAATTACTGAGTTAGTCTTTTGTAATGGGTTTCAAGAGCGTCGGTGGTCTAGTGGCTAGGGCCGCTGCCTCCCATCCGGGAGACGCGGGTTTGATGCCCACCACTGTTTTCGAATTTTAAATTCATATAATATGTGTACATTTATTCCACGCTCTTACGATGAAAGAAAACATCGTGATGAAACCTGCACACTCCTGCGAAGAAATTCAAAGGTTGTGTGTGAAGTCGACCAACCCGCACTGGGCCAGCGTGGTCGACTAAGGCCTGATCGCCCTAATTCAGGGTAGGCTCGAGCACCTCGGTGGGGACGTATATGAGCTGTGGCCTAATGTTACTATAAAAAAAATAACAGCAATTAGTTACAGACAAAAGATTAGTTACTAACAAAGAAATATTGATGGTAACATTGACGGCTCCGTAGCCCAGGTGGTAGTGTATCTGCCTCCGACGCACGGGTTCGAATCCCGCCCAGGGCAAACATTCGTGTGATGACCGCTTGTGTTTGCCTTGTGTCTGGTTGTTGTTTATCTACTAATATAAGTATGTATTTATCTATTTATGTAATGTATATCAGCTGTCTGGTACCCATAGTACAAGCTCTGCTTAGTTTAGGATCAGATGGCCATGTGTGAAGATGTCCCCACATATTTATTTATTTTGAATATTTATTGCAAAAGCAATCGTCAAAAATCTTCTTCAAAGACTTTCAGTCTTTCTCTCATCGTCATAATCTCTCAAAAAAATTAATTAGAAATTATAACACGTTATCCATTGCTTCATCTGGATTTTCTAGGCGCTGTACCGTAATGGAATACAAAATTTTGTCCTGTTTGAAGTTTACTAGCCGGAATAGCCAACAGTTTGCGGAACATTGAATTTTGTAGCGAGGGCAATTTAATTTTTATTTAAGGTCGGGCTTACGACAAATTTTTAAAATGAAAAAATCCAATTTTAGGTCTTGCCAATAGTTCATTTTCCATTTAAAAGGTAAAAATTAAATTTTTAGATGTGTAACGATGCATTCGTCCTCTTTCCTTTTTTATGACTGGCAACCTTTCTTGCTGGCAGTTTTATCTTTCATTTTAAATTCATTTTCAAATTTTGATTTCTTACGTTTCTATTTTGTTTTTCTTTTCTGCTAAATTCTTCACTTCATGTCCTGAACTCCAACAGTAAACGCTTATCCATGTTACTATTTTTCTTAAACTGTAAGACTACAGAGTGATTTTATAATATACAGCATGAAATTTACATCGTTTTGTTCCCGCCTTGTAGTGAGTACCCGTCAAACTGAACAACTTTTCACGAAAAAATAATTTCCTGTGAGAAAAAATTTTTTGGTTTCTCCATACAAAGTGAGACTCCCGACCGACCCATTTTGTATGGAGAGACCAAAAACTTTTTTGTCACATGAATTTTTTTTTCGTGAAAAGTTGTTCAGTTTGACGGGTACTATCACTACACGGCGGGAACAAAACGATGTAAATTTCATGCTGTATAAATATGTACATAATTACATTTTTTTCAGACTGTGCCCTGGTTATTGCCACATAACTCTCTACAATACTCTTCGTGTAGTGCTCGGCAGCTTCGTGGCGGTGGCTGGGACACAGATGTATTAGTAGGTAATGAAAATGGTGGAACCCCGTGATGAACGAACGATATAGTCATGATCATCAACAGTTATACGTCATACGTCACCACCGAGGGGCTCGAGCCCATGAAAAAGCGGTTACACACATTCACAAATAACCCTATAATAACTCAGCATCAATAAAATGAGGTAATCTATCAAGAAAAAAATAGCATACAAAAGCAAATCAAATTACTGACTGAGATGATCCCAAGCCTACAAAATGTATCTTCCGACCTCATCATACATTATGAAAAATGAACATGTGAGCGGGTAGCTTTGTACGTTGGTAAGCCTTAGGATTCATACTCAAATATAATAAAGAGTATCCTCCTATTAATACAGCCTCGTGGCTGAGTGGTAAAACTATCGGTTCTCATTACAGAAGCTCCGGGTTTGAATTCCGATGCTTACGGAATCAGTCCAAAATCTCTTTGTAAGGATGACCCAAGTCTATTTACTGGATTGTCTGAAAAAACAAGACGATTCCACGACAATCAGGTGATTCACCTGCAAAGTTCGTACCAAACTGGGGAATGTTTCACAAAGAGATTTTTGCTTGACTGTGTCTCCACCGGGAATCGAACCCGCAAAGAGCGCCGCAATCTCGACCATTCGGCCACGGAGGCTGTTTGGAACTTACAATTGATAGTCAGATGAGTTGATAAATCGATCTGCTACTACTACTATTAATCTTTTCCCATGGGAAAATCGCGGAAGTCTTCACAAATTGGTTAATCACAACGAAAATAAAAGGTAGCCATGGTAAATATTGAAATGACAAACTTATCCCCACAAAGAGATCTCTTCAGTTAGAACTACAAACATTTTATGGAATCACCACAATTTCAATATCACGAATTTGATACATATCATGTACTACTCATCATATTAACAGCTGTAAGGGTCCGGTAACACTGGTGACTTACTCTCAAGGTTTATGACAGAATCTAATATTCCATTATGACGTTATGTACGGGTTGGCGACAAGCGCTATTATTGTGTTGTACCTTATACACTCCATCCGATGATTATTTTATTCTCACCCGACAACGTAAATCTGACAGAGATGCTTTCAAAATGTTGCATGGAAAAATGGATAATAGAGATATGTCAAGGGATCAGGAAAAAATTCAGCTCTTCTACAATGAAAGTCGCGGTCTGGTCTCCAATGTATTGAAGTCAAGTTTTCTTTGACTTAATAATATGTTTTTCCATTCTTACGAATTTTTCGGGATCAGTTGAAGATATCGTGTTTTAAAATGTGTCCCAGATAACGAAAATTTTTTCTTGTCTGCAACATTGGGTTTGCGGCCTGGATTTTCTGAATATTTCGGGTATTCATATCTCTAAATATATATAGGTATATATTACTTAGAAACTCAATGCATTTCAGCGTCTACCATACAATACCTACCTACGTATGTTGTAAATGTGTTCTGTTGAAATCTCAAGAGATTACCGTCGATCTAAAATGCAGTTGGTTACTGAAAAGATTATCTTAAGAGCCTGAGTCGCAGTCTCTTAAGAACCTGGGTGTTTATTTTGTTAGATAAAGGTTCTTGAAGTGCCCAGGCGTTTTTAGAATGAATATTTTAATAGCTTCTTTGCAAGATGTTTAACTTAACCTACATAAGCTAAAGTTTTCGCCTCTTTGTTGCTTCATGGACTTGCCTTGCAAACTTGTCTTCTAAAATTTTATTTTCACTGTTTTATAGATATAAAAAAAATGTAAAACAAAAACCTATGAGTTTCATAATGATAACTGTTTTTTCAAGAAGGAAATCTTGTCTGGTCAAAATAGTTTTCAGAATATGAAAAGGAATTATTCAAAGTTAACACAACGTCACTGTGGTAATTTTTCCCATAAATTAAAAAAAAAAACTCATGCTTGTGGTCGATCCCTTTTGTCGTTAAACAACATTCCTTGCGTATAAAATTCCTAAACGAAAATCATCAGGTGTTTGCATAGTTCACGACCTCAGGTTTGTTAGCGAATGTTTGCAACTTTGTCCTTTGTTACATAAAATATTTGTGTAATACCACGCTGACGTGATCAGAATTAGTTTTGGCCGTGTCGACTGGCCAAAGTAGCTTTAGAAGTTTAGAATCACCTTGTTTAAATGAGAAATAGCAAGTAATGTTATACTTGTAGTAAAAATAAATTATCTAAATGATTACATTGTTAAATCTTTAAATAACAAAACTATGAATTGTGAAAATTATCAATTTACTTATACGTTTTTTTCTGGGATTTATTTAAGTTATACAAAGTATAATTTACAGCTTACATATTGAACCTTAAGTTCCAAAAACAATAATAAGATTAAATCAGTGGCATTAGAGTTTTTTTTTATCTGAGTCAGATATGGGACAAAAGTCGGAACGTACTACTTCGATCGCCTTTTTGAAACATAATAACGTAAAAATGAGCGTGCAAACTTCTACTCCGACACAATCGTTAACAAATAATAGCTGTCAAAGCTACAGTTTCAATAAAGAAATGTGAAATAACGCGTTCATCTTAACTACAGGTATTTACTACAGTATGGCTACGAGAATACTACGACGTAGAATTTTGCTACGATGACGTAGCCATAGTAACAAAGTGAAGTGGTTGCAACTTTTGTATATAACCTAAAATGTAAGCAAATATAGTATTGATCGCTTGGGTATCTTGAGTGACCACTAACCAGTTTTCTATGTAACGGGTAGATGTATTGATGATGCCGTATTTACAGTTGACTTCCAAAAATGATGAAGTACTTACCTGTAACAAAAATAAATACATTATAATGTTGGGAACTTTATGGAAGTCGAACATAATCTTTCCATTTTAAAGGCAACGCCCTTTTATACTTAATTAAAGTTAGTTACAAAAAGTTATTATATCAAGCATGAATGCAAATGTGACTGGCCAGTCTTGTGACTAGCATTGTTGCTAGTAAAATAGAGAACACTTTTATTTCAAGGATTTGGTTACCGATACAAACAGGAATATTCAAAATGTCTTCATATTTAAATTTAACAAAAACCACAGTCTACAAGATGAACTTATGAAGCTGATAATACCATTAAACACCAATTCATTTTAATTATACCAGCTACCGCTCAGTGAACGATCTAAAAGAGTTGCTGTTACCCCATTAATCATTCGCCATTTATGCAGCCAAGCCGTTCTTGCAACATCACGCGAACGCAGCACTTTCATACACAAAACAAATGCATACCTTAATTAAATTTTATTTTTTTATACTTAGAGCTTTCATTGAGTTTTCGTGTTGAAAATAATTAAAATGTGCTCCACGAACGCGTTGCAATTTGAATAAAATTTAAATAGTGATAATAATAAAAGGTTTAATTAGTTGAAATATCTCTAGTGGGCGTAATAATACTTCCCATGACGTAGATGATAAAATATTTTAAATTATTTGGATGTTTTTTAAAGAAATGTAGACATTTATAGCTCGACGAACTGATAACGGATAGGGAAGAAAGGTTCTCGAATGGCAACCATGGAACGAAAGGCTTAGTGTTGGATGGCCTCCCACAAGATGGACAGATGACTTGGTGAAGGTTGCTGGGCGCCGGTGGATGCAAGTAGCGCAGGACCGTTCACGGTGGAAACCTATGGGGGAGGCCTATGTTCAGCAGTGGATGTCTTCCAGCTGAGATGATGATGATGATGATGATGAGACACTTCTGTCTTTAATCGGTTATGATTATAATCATTATAAGATTCCTTCTCATCCAGAGGTTGATAACTGTAAGCTATTCATTGGTTTTAGCGAGATACAAATTGCATATCTTCTAAAACTCGTATTTTCATAAAAATAGAAGTATTTTGAAAAATAAAGCTTTCGTTTCTTTAATCCTCATAAAAATACACTTAAAATATAACAGACTTTAAGATTAAGGACAAGAGAGTCAACAAATTAAAAGATTGAACACAACAACGCATTAGTTCTAATACGCTTTACAGATTTGAATAATTAGGAAAAGGGAAATCCCGATTAATTAATACGTCTAAGATATACATTAAACGTTAATCTTCAAAAAATACTTTTAGTAGCCAAACCGAGGATTTTTTTTAATTAGTGTTTTTTATTAATTGTGTCATGTCTACTATCATAAACCTCAATTTCAAAAAATATAAAAACCCCTTTACAAACTGAAAATCAACGTTTTGTAGCTCAATTTTGTAAAACTCGAAAAAGTCGTATTACGTTATAATTAACAGTTCGGTAGTTGAGTTTCGTAGGAGCTCAATCAAATTTCAAACTGTTTAATAACATCATTACCGACTAATGCCTAGAAGCTGCAAAGTTTTACTAGTTCCTAAATTCATCAAAGATGTTTGCCTGCATTCAGTCGACTTCGCTTCAGCACCCAGTTTGAGCTTAGCTATTTACTGTGTAGTTAACAGGAAAATGGAGTATGTCGCTCATTGGCACTCAGTGGTTTGATGCTGAAATGCAGAAATTGACAAACATTTCTGCATTTAATTAATGTTACATAATATATTTGGGTTCCCCTAGACACTAGACAGCCGTCAGGGATGAGGGGGCCTAAGAAGCGATGGCGCGACGAACTAGATGCTAACAGCAATGGATGAAAGTGGCCCAAGATCGAGATCAGTGGAAGGAAAAAGGGGAGGCCTTTGCCCAGCAGTGGGACAGCTAAAAAGGGCTATTAAAAAATATATTTTTTAAATATTTTATATTTCATACGGTGCGTTAGTGGTATGGTGCTAGGTCTACCGCCCATCCGAAAGACGGGGGTTTGTTACTTATGTGTATTTGAGTTTCACAGGATTGTCTTTTTGGTGGGCATGTATAGCAGCTGTTAGTGGTTTTTTATTTTTTGCCCCTTAAATACAATTTGAAATAAAACGTGAACATAGAGTGGAAGTCTCAAACAAAAGCGTTTGCCCTGCTTCTCCTTCTTAGCGAGTCGATGGCAAGTCAAAACTTGTATTGTTGTAGCCACGGAGATTGTCTCCGTGGTTGTAGCCCAGTACGTAGCCACTTGGACGGCGGATTTGCTCTGCTTTTAAAGATGTTTACCTTCTTCTTACTCCAAAAAAGTAAAGTCTTGTCGTTGAGTCTAATAAAAGAAGATGGATTTAAAAAACAAGGATATTCCATATTTGAAAAACGCGATGAGCTTGTCTACAACACTGGGCGCTTTCGAAGACTATGATAATAAAAAAAAAAATGTGTTGGTTGTTTTGTGACAATTTTAGTGAAAAAGCTTTTACTTACTATTAAAAATATGCCTTGCAACTCTGTCTAAATCAACATAATTTACTAACAAAAGCATTCGTCTGCTTCCATTCAACTACCAATCAAACAGTACGGTAGGTGCTAGGTGTACGAACGTTTGCCTCTCCCCTTAATTTCGGATTGGGAGTCCGTTCGAGCCTTCGGCTTCGTTTGCGTTCTATTGTACTTCAGTGTTTGACATGCACTGTCTCCGAGATACACGATCACTCCTGTTTTCAGTCCCATTTAGGGAATTCAATCCCGCAAACGCAGGATCCCGCATGTTTTTGCGGGATTGATTATGTGGGACTTAACTTGCGGAATCCACGGGATTCGCGGGACTGTCAAAATATCAGTTTTTTTTTAATATTTACGGGCATGTATCTAAATACGATCACTGTAAGTCTTTGGTCTAATTAAGGTCTTAGTAACCGGACAATAAAACTTAAAAAAAAAAACTGTGATAAAAATATCTACGTGCGTGTATCCAAATAAGATCACTTCTTCTTCTTAGCGAGTCGATGGCAAGTAAAATTTTATAATGTCACTGTCAAATTGACAGTGTCAATCCGTAATAGAGGATTACTCTCGTAATCAAGAAATTACTTTTAGTAGAAATATTTTATATGAATTTGCACATAGTTTGAACGAATATTCCAAAATTTAAAAAAAAAACTTACTTGATCAATTGTAAGATCGTTCTTGTTTTAATACAAATAAATGTGATATTATTTGAATATTTTATGTTTTTGTTTTTAAAACAAATAATTGAAAAATTTTTACATTCATACACCGTGAAATTTACATCGTTTTGTTCCCGCCGTGTAGTGATAGTACTATTACTACACGGCGGGAACAAAACGATGTAAATTTCATGCTGTATAATAGTATAAAATGACATTTTTTTTTTCAATAGTGGAGTTGATTTTGAAGTTTGCTGGGATTGGCATTACGCCCATTGTGTATAAAACTGCTCCGCTCAACGGGGGGCGAGAAATTCTCATTTTGAAAAAATTGTGTGATATTTTCACTAAATTTGCTCTTTGGATTTACAACTTAACTTTTTTATTGATCATCAACGGCCCGTTACAGTCCACTGCTAGACTATGAGCCTCCTCCACTTAAGTGGAGGGTTTTGCCATAATCTCCACGCTTGGCAGGCGGGTAAGAGGTCGCAGATTAAAAGGTTACTGTATCAGAGAGCGCTGCTGCCCGTTCCCTGTTCAATGTGTAGTCCTTAAGTCGCCTCTTACGACACCCACGGGAAGAGTAGGGGTTGGTGACAAATGTATTCTACTCTGCCGTCACCACACTGCGGATTTTTTATTGATAGCTTTAGTAAATACGTAAGGAATTAAAATGATTGTATTTCGAGTATAGTAATATGTATGTAGTATATTTTAATTTCTACTTTTTTTTACAAACCTGTGCTCTAAATATTGTAACCATTACATAATTAATTCCGTAATACTTTCACGATTTACGTAGCTGTTCAATTATGAATATAATAAAACAGTGAAACTCAGACACAACGAGGATATTTATTATTCTTGCTGAAACGGAAAATTATTTTAACCAAAGCACGAGAAGAGGAAAATTTTGGTGGAAATATCAAAAAGAGAAAATGACCAAAAAGTAGGTAATAAAGCAAACTAAATACTAGCTAGCTAATTAAACCCTAAAGAGAGCTTTTAAAAGAGTTTTTATCTTAGTAGGTACCCAAAACAAAATTACTGTAATCATGGAAAGAATAAAGAAAGAAAGATTTTTTTATATTTGTTATGAGAGAAGAAGAATTGTTCATTAAAAGTTGAAGATATATCAAATTTTAAAATTACTCAAGTGGATTTTGAGTGGCTTAGAAATGATGGAGACAATAACTAAATCATAACACAAATGACACTGCAGCAGCTCAGCGAAATTTAAGTGCTCTAAAATAGAAAGAAAGATACAAAATGCGAATAAAAATATTATTAGGCCACGCTGGAATATTTCGAAATGAGGTTGGCTTAAACGTAAAATCGACAACGACGATGCTCAGCAACTACAAAGAGAGAATTCAAACTATATCTGTAGACAAGGAAAACTTTAAACTTCTATCAAACACAAGACACTTGAAGCAAATTGCAAAAGTAATAACCGCGACGGATTCAGAGCCAGAAACAATACCAGCGGAGTATCCACTCAAAACCAGGCGACTATCTGCCACGATTAACTTAGATTCTCTTCCTTTGTCTCCGAGTTTAATATCCTTAAGTGGACGTAGGCAATTTTACAGAAAGCCAAAAAAGGAATCCCCAGTAATTTGCGGGATCCACTCGCGATAAATGAAATGAAAATTTTTGACGAGAACAAAAAACGGAGCGAAATTACTCAGTGCTTCGCCCTCCAAAGATGGGATTTTGAAATTATGGCGCTAATTTTACTCCCCCTGATGATGGCTAGTTGCGAACCTTGGCTTTCGTTATTTGCTCTCACCTGTCTTAAAAAAGTATATTTTATATAAAATCTTATTTTTGGATATTGCTGGAACTTCGACGAAATACGGTCTAAAATATGTTTGTTGTTGTCATAAATAGAAGAGAAACCACATTTTTCTTTATTTCGAATAAACTTGGCGATTAAACTTGAGATGAATACTACGCCACGGATACGTCAAACCACTTAAAAACAAAAAACAAAAAAGTACATAAAAATAACCACCGTTTTATTAAAACTACAACAAATGATCATGATCACAATTAGATGTGGGAGTAAGACAATTATCTCATGCTGTGAACTACGACGCAAATAGGCGCTGGCCTAATGTATATTTAGAGGGTTACAGTTAAGCTTTAATTCAGGTTATCCTGAAAAACTTAGCAACACCGATTTATGAAGAAAGATACACATAGGGTAAACTTATTACACATAAGCTTGGCAAAGAGCTACTTCACTAATAACTAACGTGACTTTAGCGAATACTGTATTAAGTTTATAAACTGCACAACTAAACTTAAGCAACTTTTGGTCTGGCCAGGTTAACAAATGGCAACTAACAGTTATACGAGCATTTAAGTAAAAAGCAGTGTTTAATTTCGTCGACCTTTCACAGAGCTTGATTGGTAATGCGCCTGTTTCTGGCCCGGATCGCCAAGGAGATGCAGATTCGAGTCCTGGCCAAGATCGATAAAATTTTTCATTTTTCGCTTTATAATTATTAGTTATATTGCATTTGGAGTATCTTTAGTGGTTCAATAAAAAAGTTAAAAATTGATCGTTGGCTCCGGCTATGCTAAATAATGTCGGTTTGTCCAAGTCAAGTTCTTTAATTGACCGAGCGAGCGAAGCGTCTTTGTTTCAGCTTTGCCAAAATTGCTTTTGTATGTCTGTCCATCTGTCTGTTTGTTCAGTGGAACAAAAACCTGCTTATCCAACCTACTCACAAAATTTCACGAAGATCGCGTTTCTCAACTGATTCTCGTGAAATTTTGTGAGCAGGTCCGATAAATTAATCAATTTTTTATGTCGAGTCAGTGTTCGGAAATTAAAACAAATGACGGAGCTATGGGGGTTGCCAGCTTACAAGGTGTCCCCTCTACAGGTCATATTTCACAACCAATAAAAAAAAATTGAGATAAATAAATTTCAAGGGGTCTCGGGGATGTTTGTGGAGAAAAAATAAATATAAAGAGATATGTAGACTCGCGAGGTCTACATCTCATAGACCCACTAGTTTCTAATAAATTTACCTCATATCTATTTTGATATAGAGACGTATACTGAAGTGACTTCATCTACCATATTAATTACAAAAACTGTTTATTTTACAGTCAAGGAAAAACACCAAAGTTCACATTATCAAATAAATGTTAATTTTTGTGCGTACGTGTCACTTTTTTTCCACTACCACAAAACACATAGCTATTTACATATTTTTCGTTTAAGATTATGTTGTGTGGTACCACATATGCCCAAAAAGGGACCAAAAAGCCTTTTACTCCCAGTCGTGTCGAATAAAAATGCAAATTCACCTTTGTCGGGGTCTATGTTGTAATTGCAAAAAAGTTTTTCGGGCTTAGATAGTATCAACCTACTACACTGTGTCAATTTTGTCATGTAATCCATACAAATTCTAGTAACGGTAGACTCGTTTTTATCTGTACCAGGCCGTCGTACGGAGAGCGTTGGTAGTCTAATGATTAAGGCCGTTGTCGGGGAGACGCGGGTTCGATCCCAAGGAGGACAAAGGATATAGTCAGGCCAGGCCGCTTGAAACGGTTTGAATTTTCTCAAAACATTTTTTTATATTTTTATATGAAATTTTGTTTACATGCATAGTTTACCGAACCGCACAATTATGCGAATTTTTATGACAAAGCATACATAATTACCAGAAAAAGCTTAATCCGTTTCAAGCAGCCTGGCCCGACTATATCCTTTGTCCTCTGAACCAATGTGTTTTCGAATTTCGAATTCATATGTACGTTTATTCGATGCTCTTACGGTGAAGGAAAGCATCGTGAAACCTGTACACTCCTGCGAAGAAAATCAAAGGTTGTGTGTTAAGTTGACCAACCCGCACTGGGCCAGCGTGGTCGACTAAGGCTTAATCGCTCTAATTAAGGGCAGGCTCGAGCCCCTCCGTGGGCACGTATAATGATGATATAATTACTAGCGCTCAGCCTGCAACTTCGCAACGCAAGCGTCATCAGAGTTTTACCCCGAAACGAACCTTTTTTGCCTAAAAAATAAAGATTGATTGAAGACTTGCCAATGGGTTACAGAGGTTTTGGGCGATGTACCAAGATGAAACATTCACCATTAGACCTTCAGTAATACAATTGTGTAAACGGAATTATTTTCCTACAATAGTTAATGCTTGCTGCGCGAACAAACATTACTTTAAGAACGCCATTTAAAAACTGTTTCTCGTGTTTTATTATTTAGCTACCCGTTGACTAAGAAACATGGAGTTTGAACGGAAACACCCATTACATCGTCGTTCCAAAAAAGATCCTTCAAATGATACGCTCCGTCAAAATATTACCATACACTTAAAATAATGCAACATTTTGATGAATGTGTCAACAGAGTTTCTCAACATTTTATCAAAAAACGTGTTTTTTTTTATCATCAGTTTTCTGACCTGAACGTCATCTCAATTTTGTTGACTAAGCTTAGCCTAACCCCGTACGTCAATCATTATTCAATTACTAAACAAAACAGCAATTTAAAATACAATAAAACAAAATAATCAGTGCAAGAACAAACGCGTTTAAACTAAATATATGTTTAAACTAAATAACAATTTTAATTATTTAATTGAATATTATATAATTTTAAACTTTCGCGGTCATAAAATCTCCCGTAAAATGTCTCATAAATGTTATAATTGAATATTTAAGTATTTCACAGGAAGACGTCAGCCTTTGAGAATCGCTGAACGACCCCATTCGATCGTAAATATGAAGATGCGTGACATTATCTGCCAACATCACGTCCGGTGATATGTATAGGGAAGTAAGCATCTTTTAATAGACTTTGCTCGCAAAATTAATGACATGTCTATAGCCATAAATGTAGCTTTGAATTGTATTATTTGAACAGCCGCTGCCGTATAATAATTGCGTGTATACTGTTTTACACGGTGTTGACTTAATAGTGCAATTCCTATCAGGCGGTCGTTAAATCCGTTAAACTATAAAATGTGTATGAAAAATCTCATATGTAAACTAAACTATTTTCAGTGCTACAGAAGACACGTTAAGCTCTCTTGTCCTAACCAACAGTTATTTAACTTTGGGTGATTATGTAAAAAGTCTGGCCACCTTTCAGACACCCACACTTTTTTTAAAAATTTGCAAACAACAAACAGCTACTTTTAAAAAATGGAAACAAATCTTTCTATTAAAACAAGTCACACTCAAAAACCAATTCAAGTGGAACAAGTGCGCTATTGTCCAATAACTCCCCCATTATAGGAAAAAGAAGCTTTCGCTATTCAATTTTATGCTTTGATTGCCAGAAGCAAGCCGTAAGTATTATTGGTTTTTTAAGACTAATAGACAATACACTACCTGGCTCGGATGGCCAAAGAGATACAAATTCGAACCCTGTAGAAGATCGAATACATTTTTAATTTTTCACTACTGTAATAAGTAGTTAATATTGCTTATATTAAAAGTAGTTAAAAGTAATTGCTAATATTCTTTATTTAGCGAGTGGATGGCAAGTCAAAACTTATATTGTTGTAGCCCAGAATGTGGCCACTTGGGCGGTGGGTTGTTGTGGATGTGATATTAAATCTTTTAAACGAAATGTATTTTTTTTTCAAATTGCAGGTTTGAGTCATTGCTATTTCTACATTAACATTTTCGTGAGATCGTCATTTCACATTGTCGAAACATTCAATCAGCAAATTGTGTTCCCACGTATCAAGTTTCAACTAAAACAAAAACAAAACGTTCGCGCACACGTCAAAGGTCTTGCAGAACATTTCACAAAGCACAAAGGTGTTTGGGTGTATGGAACGTATGAAAGTCAACACGTTGTCGCTACGACAGCATATCAAAAATGCGGCCAAGTGCGAGCCTGACTCGCCGACTGAGGGTTACGTAGCTTACGAAGTTTGCCGATTTCGGGATTTTATTAGCAAGCGATCTAATTTTTCTCTGCACTTTACAGACTCATTTGCAAAAAATATATTCCTATGATTATGTAGTACAAATTCATAATTTTCAGATGTTTCCTTTAATTGTGCCGTAAAAGATTTTTGCCTTCGCTTATCAAAGTACACTACGAGAGGTTTTGATTTACTTTGCGAGTATCAGATGGCTTATTTTACAGCTTCCGTAGATCTTATGAATAAGTGAATGAAAAGAACAAGAAAAGGTGTACTGTTAGGTGATCTTATTGCTTCATAGGAATATCTTCAAAGTAACTTGAAGAAAATATATGATATATGATATGTTTTATTTACACACACGTAGATCGAAATAATTCTAAGGGTTTCTTTTTTCCTTTTGAGGTACGGAACCCTAAGAATCGTCTGACGCAATGCGAAACCTGTCCACAGAGCGCCGAACATTACATAAACAGTGTTAGTATACTGTTACAGTGAAATTTATGTCACAGGAGTATTGAATATGCTGTAAACTGCGTGGATGTTTGCATGACACGCGGTTTTTAAAGGCAGGGTAAGAGAAGCAGGATAAAATACACAATTTGTTTATAAACACATTACTGTCTTGTTGTTTTGTTGAAGGAAAAATGACAATACAAACTGAGTTTTAGGTTTAGACCTTTATTGTAAAAATTGGAGGCAGATTATTAGCATTAGAGCCAAAGATAGAACTATTTGTATTGTATAACAAACAACACGTCGTCAATCCAAAAAAGAAGATGCCACGGCCTCACTGTCTAGGGCCCTAGAGGAAAACAATCTCACACCTAAGGATGCCGAAAACTGGGCAAAGTGGAGGAGATTGAGTAGGAAAGTAGAAGACGTCGTCACCCCAATAAAATGTGAGGGAGAACCTAGAATCAGTCTACAACTCGAACACCAGAGAGCTAACAAAAAATAAAACAGTTAAAAACGAAAAAGGCAAATATAGTTAGAATAGTAACTATTCCCACATAGGTCTCAAGGGACCAAATTTTTATTATGTTCAGAATGCAATCCAACTCTGCCTTATCAAAGGAAAAGTTTGTTTACTTTCTTATAAAAGAACGATTTTACTGATTTTTCTTTGCCAATGAAGTGAAAATAACTCACGACCAGCAAAGGTACCAATTTAATTGGAACAGAATCTACACCAAGATTTTATAACTACTATCTTAATTAGCTTGAGATGGGATCTTTTTCTCACAGAACTGGAAAACTTAATGAGGTGGTTTAATTGTAATATAAGATGGGCTTTTAATTTTGCTAGTTTTTTTCTTACTGATTGAGTGTAATTTGATTTGGCAGATAATAAAGTAAGGCAATGAACGGTGTTAGTAATGTTATGCTTTTTACGATGGACATGGCCACAAATTACGTAAAGCCGCGGCGCGCGACGTGGCTAAACGGTCGTGCGTCCGAATGTCATTTGGTTTGTTCATTGTAACAGCCAGATGAGAAAATTTTAGGTTTCTTAAATATTGAACTGGACGATCATTAATTATTATTACCGATATTTATCAGCACTTACCACTGCCATCGGATAATACATTAATTATAATTCCCCAACATCACTATTGAAGGGGTGTGTTTTATAGCCCGTACAAATGGCGCTGAGGGCGTGACCGGGGTGGCAACAACGCGTAGGTGAGTTTTATTAGGTACTGCTGTATTCAGACGTTTTCGATTATTCAGTTGACTATTAATAGCAATGATGTTTGTGGTCACTATTTTTGTGTGAGATACCTTAAAATGATGCATCAAAATCTATGAGGCGGAGGTGAAATATACCGCGCATTTTGAGGCATTCAGCTCCTCACCTCTGTTAGAATATGAACTGATTACCTACTTTATGAGAATGACAGAATACAACGTATTGCTCTCAATTATTTTGTTATGTAAAAATATTGAAGAAATAAGATTTTCTCTTACCCGAACTGAAATTTTACATATTTTAATAATATAATAGATTGGTCTTATAAAGATACAGGAATATCATGTGTGCAAAAAAAATAATTGAAAAATCACGAATGAAGACCTGGTTAGCTTTAATTTCCAGCGCTTCATCTTAACCAAACACAGTAAAAAATACAAGTCCCACAGAATTCGCAACGTTGAACAATATCGTATCAATTCAACGTATCTTTCTATCAACAAACAAAACTTCAGCATTTTCCGTTTCAAAATCAAAACGATCTACAATAACAGTAGAAACAAAATCACTTGCTGAAAATATCAAAAGCAGTGCTCTGAAATAGGTACGCTTTGTCCGAAGACATTCGTCTCAACAATCGTTCTCATTTTACGACGCGAAGAGTTTTCTTTGGACTTGATTAAAGAAACTTTTTTACTGGTTTCCGTTGAAGATCTCGGGATTTTGTTTTGCGTATCGAAAAAAGTGAGAATGAGTTCCAAGTATTTTGTACAAAGTAGCTATCATAGTTATTAACTTAAAAATAAAGGAGCTGAAATATTTTTATTTTATTCTTTCAGATATTATCAGTTGGTTATTGTTATTAGAGCAAAGCTCTAAGAAACAAAATTCATATAATATCTTATTTAAGCTTCGCCTAAAGTAAAACTAGAAGTTTCTGTTGTTATTTAGATTCGATAACTAATTTTATATCATCAAACTTAACACGTTTTTAAAGAGAGCTTTCATCAATGCAGATTGCAGAAGCTATAAACTTCAATTTCAAACAATTGGTAGAGTATAGGTACTCTATTTCTATAGCTTCTTGGATGATTACAAACACGAGTATTATGATCATTGATCAACCACGAGAAGTCAACATGGATTCGTAACATCGATACTTCGTTGGCTGTTTTATTTGATCTGGACTAATTTGGTAGTATTTAGTTATTTTCCGTTATCTTAATGTTGTTTCCTTTCTATATCGGGTTACTCCAAAAGTCTGTAAATCTACGAGTATAATAAATCTGACACTGACATCGACTTTAACTACTATTAGTATAAGATGTTTAACGCTAGATTTTATTCATGAAAATAAAATTATCTATTTCAGTAGTACTGCTTCTGTATTTAAAAGCAGTGCTTCTAATATATGGGTATTCTGTAAATTTAAATTTAGCTTTGCTTGTTTCTTTGCTTCAGTTTGCGCTTCTTATTGACAATCATTGAAGCTTTTGGAAGTTGGGACTGTGTAACTATTCTCATTTATGCCTTTAGACCTGTGTGTTCAAGTGTTGTATTTCTGAGCAAAATGTGGTTCATTGATAATATTTTAAATAAGCAACTGTATTGTTACTTCTAGGTCTTTCGATGCGTAGTACCAGAAACGAGAATTACCGTACATAATTTACACTTTAATAAGTAATTAGGAACATAGCATAAAAACAACTTTCTTATTTGTGAATGACACTTAACGATAACACCGTTTTAGTTGGCAGATCAATTTAACTCGTCAATGTTATTATGCAAGTACAAATGCAAATATACTCTTCTTTTTTGGAAATAAATATCTTTAAACCTAAACTCAAAACACGTTTGGAAACCTTCACTCACTCCTCCAGAAGCAGAGTTTAAGTTCGTGGCCAATTACTCCACACCAAACAGGCGACAGTCGTCGCCCGAAACAGCGTCACTACGTCACTACGCCCGGATGTGTCGCCAGTCGCGCTGAGTAAACATTAATTAGGTACGAGCGCCGCTTCTAAAGCTCTCCAAAGCGAAGGAGTCGTGAAATTCGTACGAGCAGAGAAATTCGCCAATACTGTATAGGTACGGATTGCTGCAAAATGTGGATGTAATCGTGTGTACTTTGATTGTAACTCTCAACGTACGGAACTTAAGTACTGCAATGTAAAAGTTTTAAAATAGGTTCGTTTTTAACCATTCAGGGATATAAATTATAATAGTACTTAAAAATTAACAAATCGTTTTTAAATTATAATCTTTTTAAGGCAAATAAAGTATAAATGGAAATCTATATGAGTAGTTTTACTTTTATTTTCATAGTATAAATATCTTAATATCGAACTAACTCAAAAAGATACGTTAAACTTATATCGTCGCTGCGCCTGCCAAATTCCATATGTACAATTTTTTGATTTTTACTTTTTGTGCTAAAATTAATCTCCTTTGTATCCTCTATGTGCTGTTAAAATCCTTTTTGTAATATTGCAACTGGAAACGAAATTAACAAATTCCATATGTGTTTTGACCGTTCAGAATCCGTAAGTGCAAAAATACACATACGGAATTTGCGTTCGATCGTCAGTTCCCGCCAACTGCGTTAAAAATGTGTACATTGCGATGTAAACAATATTATTAAATAGATTTTTTGGAGTAAATACACACTAAAATTGGTAAGTACATAGTTTATTTACGAACCAAAATATGTGAATCGCGTTTTTATAACAAATTGTAAACAAAAGTTAATCAATAATCCGTTAATTATTTATTGAATATTATCTAATAAATATTTTTTCACAGGAACAGTCCAATACAAGGGTATGTATATATCATCATCATCATCATCATCATAATCATCATCATTTATGTAGAAAAATCTAACAAAATTGCATTTTTTGCCTTACAAAAGTACGTGAACGTGAGGAATGTGTGGGTTTCAAATGTGGGTATTTATGTATATTATGTATGACAGGTATTAAGTGTGAAATGTGTGTGTACTTGTGTATGTATGATACGTATAATGGCACCAAGTATATGATTATATAAACGTGTGGTGCAGGCAGAATAGAAAAGCAACACCACACACACACATGAGTGTCGTAAAAAATAAAAAATGCCTCGGGTAGAACATCTCCATTCTCTATAGAGCAGAAAATAGGCAGCAGGTTTTTTGTTAGGCTTTTTAAACTGCAATCTTCACTGCTATCTGCCTGCCAAGAGTGGAGATTATAGCAAACTCCCCCTCATGGATTATAAACCAATAAAAGGGACCCGGAATATCGTCCAAGAATGTAGTAAGCTGAAGTGGCAGTAGGCTGGCCACGTCCGTCGCTGAATCGATGAGCGTTGGAGCAGACGGGTTCTCAAATGGAGACCACGTCTCGGGAAACGTAGTGCGGTACGCCCCTGCAAAGTGGACTGATGAACTAAATAAGGTCGCTGGTGGCGGCTGGATGAGGAAAGCGGGTGATCGTGTACTTCGGGGTGCCCTTAGGGAAGCCTACGTCCAGCAGTGGACTGCAATAGGCTGATTGATATGAAAGAGACCCACCCCATTGCGCTGTTATTCCGCCTGGCCACAGTAGCGGCCGCGGTAATGGCAGAGCAGGAGGTGCCAAGAATCCCAGCAGCGGCAGAGATCCGGCTACCAACCCCAACGACTCAACCTGGTGACGTACGACACTCGTGCACTGAGGCTTGACGAGAAGATTGTGGAGCTGGAAGAAGAGATTAGCAAGTAGCGCTGGGGCATTATAGGATTATCAGAAGTCCGAAGGGAGGGAGAGAATATTCTATCTTTGCAACCGCGACGAGATATTCGCCAATTCAATACCTCGCGTGCTGAAGAGGCGATTGAACAAAACAAGGGCCTAAAAGTATTTGCATGAGATCTGTGTGTATAGGAACTCATAGACGAAGAAAGCCAATTGACGAGGCTGAGAACCGATGAAGGCAATCTTGTTTCAAGCTAGCTAAAGGTTTTGAGAAAGCTCGAGATATTTTAAAGATTGTATACCTCTTCACAGCAACTCGTTAATAATAGGCCCAACGACTCTCGAGTCAATTTACCCAATATTACACTGAAGATATCCCAGACAGCCTGTACGAGATTCAAATAGCTCTCAAATGACAAAAAAATAAAGCGCTCGGTGAGGATTGAATTACAACTGAACTTCTGAAAGCGGGACACTGATACTGAAAGTACTTCAGAGGCTCTTCAATTCCGTCTTACTAGGAGGTACCACGCCTGAAGCGTGGGGTGGCCGTACTTTTCTTTAAGAAGGGAGACACCACCTTTCTGAAGAACTGCAGACCCATCTCGCTTCTGCCTACGCAGGTTTGATGACTTCCAGTCCCCCGAACAAGCCGGTTTCTGCAAAGGTATTAATCTGCCCTTATATTTAGCGTTTGTAGACTATAAGAAGGCATTTGATTCCGTAGAAACCTGGGCAGTGCTGCAGTCGCTTCAGAGGTGCCAAATCGACTATCGATCGGTAGATAGAAGTGCTAAGATGTTGTACGAAAACGTTACAGTCACGTACCTATACTGTCACTTCGGTTACAGGACACAAGCACAAAACCAATCCAACTGGAGAAAGAAGTAAGACAGGGAGATGTAATTTCCCCGAAACTGTTTACTAATGCATTGGAGGACGTATTCAAACTTATGTCTTGGAAAGGTTTTGGTATAATGGCGAGTACTCGTACATCACCTTCATCTTCGATTTGTGGACGATGTAGTGAGTAGCTTCAATAGCGCACAAGCGGGTCTTAAAATGAACATGGATAAGACGAAACATATGTCAATATACATGTAACACCCAAACCGGTCAGTGTTGGAAGACCTGATATCGAAGCTATGGATCACTAGATTTACCTCGGACAAGTAGCCCATCTAGGTGGATCCAATTTCGATAAAGGGGTCAAAAGACGAATCAAAACTCTCTTCTTCGTCCTCTCGTCCAAAATATCTCATTGTTTGAAGACTAAGGTCTTTAATCAGTGTATGTTGTCAGAGACGTGTGGTTGCTAACTATTGGTCTCGTGAAGAAACCCAGGGTCGCTCTGCGAGCGACGGACAGTGCTGTACTCGGAGTCTCACAACGTGATCGAATCAGTGATGAGGAGATATGTAAAAGGACCAAGGTCATCGACATAACTCTTAGGAGAAGCAAATTGAAGTGACAACGGGCAGGCCATATAGCTCGACGAATAGATAATCACTTGGGACGAAAGGTTCTCGAATGGCGACCACGGGACGGATGGTGTAGTGTTTGATGGCCTCCAACGAAGGAAAGGCCTAGTAAAGTTGACTGATTGATTGTTTTATAGTTCAAATCTAGTTTCTAATAGTTATATTCTAAAAAGTTGTTAACTTGTTACTAGAGAAACCAAAAGATCACATAATGGTAAGCCATAAAATAAGAAAAAAAATTACATTACCAAATCCTTCATGTGTAATAATGCACATACATAATTTTTTTAGACAGTGTCACTTTTTGTCAATAAAAAATTCTAGCTCCATGAATATATAATATTTATGGCCTATTATATATTTCTAATATGTCTTGAATAAACTTCTTTGATTCTAAATTCATTATTTTGCATTATATTCTTTAGCTTACTCAATAATATGTTTTTTGCTGTTTCCCAAAACCTACCAAAAAACACATCTGAAACTTGTCAGGCGCAGCGACGATATGTAACAACAGAAAACCTGGTATACGACAATTTAACTCTAAAAACGATTACAGCTCCATTATAAACGCTCTACTAAAAAGTAAAAGATTTGTTACTACATCTATCAAATGAAACTACGACTCAATTTGCCGAAGTACGCTACTCAAAGGCAATGCTTTTCTTAGAAAATACTTTGTACTAACTTAGCTTTCGTGTGTGTGACGTCCCATTTTTCAAGACCACCCGTGATTTGTACGAACCACGAGCGTAATTCAGATGATTTTAGTTCAAACAAGTTACGGAGACTTCAAATTGAATTTTTGTACAACAAGATTTTAAAGTAAAACTTTAGAAGTGGCTTTTGGACAAAGTGTAAGTTCTTATTGTAGTTGTGAGTGGCTGAAAAGTTTTGTTACTCTAGCGAATAAGTTTTTTTAACTACTTTACAGTGTTTATTTTTAAAAGTTTCCGAAAACATAGTGTATCTGCCTCCAACGCAAACGGTCGCGGGTTCGAATCCTGCCCAGGGCAAACATTCGTGGGATGAGCACTTGTGTTTGCCTTGTGTCTGGTTGTTGTTTATCTATATATGTATTTAACTATATTTTTACATATGGTATGGTATATCAGCGTCTGACACCCATTAGTACAGGCAGGCAGGCAGTTTGGGGTCGGATGGCCGTGTGTAAGATGTCCTCACATATTTATTTATTTATTATAGCTATTACTCATATTGGTGTTTGGTCGTATTAGTTTTTATAGCTTTTGTTAGTGATGGTGCCATTTTTTGACCGAGAGCTGGTGGTTTTTTGGCCTGAGTTGACTTTTTCTTTCCTTATTTCATTCGCCCGGTCGCTCGCCAAATAGAAATTTCCTTTCCTCCCCCTTACACTCTAACAATTGACAGAATCGCGACCTCATTCAGCTTAATACCCTTAATTTGCTCTACCTAACGAGGCTGGAGAAAAAAAGTAAAAATAAAAAATTGAACGTTTCCGCTCCTTTGTCGCGTCTTCGGCCCACTGGGCTCGAGTGAAATTTTTGATGCCTACAGTTGACAGCACTTTTTTTTTTTTATGGCACTAGAATGACTTTGTGCCAGTGTCAAGTTTTGGCCGTAAAAAATAATGGACAAGTGCGTGTTAGTAAAACGCGTGTACCATGGTTCTGTACACAAGAGTAGCTTCGTTTTTATGTTGCAGGTTGCAGATTAAGTTTGATGTTGGCTTAAATGCAAACGACCAATGCGCCGTGTGGTGACGGCAGAGTAGAATACATGTGTCACCAACCCCTACTCTTCCCGTGGGTGTCGTAAGAGGCGACTTAAGCCGGAACGGACAGCAGCGCTCTCTGATACAGTAACCTTTTAATCTGCGATCTCCAACCCGCCTGCCAAGCGTGGAGATCATGGTAAAACCCTCCACTTAAGTGGAGGAGGCTCATAGTCCAGCAGTGGACTGTAACGGGCCGTTGATGATGAATAGTAAAATATTGATTAAACAGTTATCGAGTCTTTCAGTTGGGGCATCTATCATTTTATACATTGAATTTATCATTTTATATTGAAAATTACTTACCTAATTCTTATGCGTGAGTTGAAAGGTAAACGAAATAAATCCTGACATAACCTGACCCTTGACCCGTGACCCTTATAAGCAATACAAATACGTGCCAATAACTTTATTAAAT
Organism: Carpatolechia fugitivella; assembly: GCA_951230895.1. NCBI lineage: Eukaryota > Metazoa > Arthropoda > Insecta > Lepidoptera > Gelechiidae > Carpatolechia > Carpatolechia fugitivella. The sequence continues at coordinate 13,092,631 of OX579660.1, forward strand.
CTTTGTTTTATTTACAGAACTACTCGTAGCTGTCAGCGACTAGATAAAAAGCGGATAGGAGATGTAATATCTAATAATGCACTCACTTGAGTTAATGCTGAAGATTTGTTACAAAAATATTTGTCTTAGAATTATTTATTTGACGTTATTGTTATCAAAGAAAATCATCACATCAATTATCTTTTTATGGGTATTCTACGTCACTTTGAACTCTAAAATGCACTGCTATTTATATTGATGGTATTGACGTTCCGAATTTCCTTTCGTGAAAAAGAAAAAAATATTTTGTTAAAAAATCTGTAATTTTCTGTAAGCAACAATTTTATAATTAATATTGATTAGTCAACATCGGCAAGAAAAGTGCTTTAACTGAACTTCCACATAAAACATTTTTTTTTTTTTAAAAAAAATAAAATAAACGTTACTGCATTATATTTGTAATGTGAACATTCCATTTATTAATTGTCCTATAAAGAAATATATTCATAATTTTATTATGCCTTTATATTTCCATATTTTTACCACTGTTCTTTAGTGACCAACGAGGACAAGCACAAAAAAACAAAGTAGAAAAGTATCAACATCAAAAGATCGTGCAACTCCGGACCATTGGCTGAGATTTTTCACGTGCACATTGCGTCACAAATTGTGAAAAATCGTCTTTTCGTATACAAACGACCATTAGGTCAGACGGAACAAACATTCTAAGTTGGTTCATAAATTTTATTACATGCGCGCGTAGCTAACGGCATTTCTGTGCAGGTGGCTTGAATGGCAGCTTACTTCACGCCCTGAGTTATGAGAGTAACGTATGTGTGATACGTAGCAAAATCTAGAAGGATATTGCTCAGTTTGCAAGATGTAACCTAAGTTTTAAGATTTATCGTTTTAGTAGCACGAATAAAAAAGAAAAGATAATAGCCCAGGTACCTTCCTATAGTTGGGTTATTTTATTTACACCCAAAGTTTAGACTGTGTACAGTTAATAATTCATTCATGGGGAACTGTATTCGCTTCTATAATAAAATACCAGATGATATTGTAAATCTGTCCGATAGCCAATTTAAAGCTAAAATTAAAACTATTTTATGTTCTAAGGCCTATTATACGATAAATGATTACTTAGATGATAAAAACGTCTGGTCAACTGTTGTTCCAAATCAACGGAGTAGATTGTAATTATGACTCATGTATGATTCTTTATATTTAAAAGAAAAGTACAAAAGATACAATTCCTGTGGAATTTCTTCTGGCCGTTCTTCTCCACAGAGAGCGTACACTGGTAGTGAACGTGCCATCCATGATAGCTTTGACGTCGAAAAATGATTTGTAAAAATCTTAATTCGAATAAAAATTTTGACTTTGACTTTGACTTTTTAGGATGAGTTTTGACAGCTTCAAAATTCTTCATACGACGTTAACAACTTTTTTTTACAATATTCAGTTTACTAATAATTAAAAATAAAGTAACTTCACCACTTATTTTATCATTAAACAGTATGTAATTTTACTTAATAAATAAATAAACGAAATAATATTAAAAAGGTTTCAATATTTTAATCTGTCAGAGCTCACCCTACAGTAACCCAACTAATAGTAATGTAATCATAACAATAAATAAACAAGTAGTGTTCACTATATTTGACGATATATCATAGTTATAGGTTAACGTAACTTTAAATTTCCTTCACGCACTACTCCGTTTCCGTTCACTGTTTCTCTATGAAAAAGAAAGTTGTCTGGAAGAGATCGCTATTAGCGATAAGGCCGTAATTGCGCACATTTTATAATAATGTTTTCTTTGTCCCATATGTGTTTTGCAATAAAGTGTTACTTACTTACAAGTAATGTATTTTATTCCACTCAAATACTCTCTTAGTAACATTAGTTTTCGCCGCCATAGCCAGAATGCCCAGCCTGTCCATTCTTGTCCGTTTTTCGTGCACCATCTAAAGCCAGTCTTCAAGTGTTGCCATCTTGTTTCCCGATGTTTTTATATACGACCATAATATAACATCGCGTTCAATGTACACATACAAAACACATAATACCTCGGTAATATCCATATCACCAGGGCCGTTTCACACTATCGCCCATCGCAACGAATATAAACCTAATATATTTAATATATCGCCCCATTTTGTGACCATTAACAACACGGGGCAACTGCGATCGCGAAATAAAGCAGGAAATATGGAACATAAAAATAGTTTAAGGATAATTTTAAATAACTGGCTGGGGTTAGGATGTTTCGTTAGTCTTTATATTGTTAGGTATGGAGTGCGTGGCAATAGGGTGTTTTTAGTTTTGTAGGTAGACCAGAGGGCCGGTTTCATCATCATCATCAACAGCTCATATACGTCCCTACCGAGGGGCTTGAGCCTACCCTGAATTAGAGTGATTAGGTCTTAGTCGGCCACGCTGGCCTAGTGTGGATTGGTCGACTTCACACACAACCTTTGAATTTCTTCGCAGGAGTGTGCAGGTTTCGTCACGATGTTTTCTTTCACCGTAAGAGCGTCGAACTTACATATTTTATTTATTTATTAAGAAACAAACAGTCTTACATAGTTATATATGCGACAGATTATTTTTAAATTATAGATTTACAGTTTCCTTACTTATTTTTATAACATTCTAAAAATAATCTAAATAAAAAATGAATACATGCTTTGTTTACCTAAAAACTACAGAAACTCAGAAATACACTGCAAAGATGACTTTTTAAAACAATTTAAGGTCTTACTGAATATATCCACGTCTACCAATTTATCATTATACAAACTGCAAGCACGTCTTATAAAACTATTTTACATATGAATTCGAAATTCAAAAACACATTGGTACGTGATGGGATCGAACCTGCGTGTCCCGGACGGGAGGCAGCGGCCCTAGCCACTAGACCACCGACGACGCTCTTCACTGAGGGTGGTTTCAGTGGTGAAGAAAGACGAGGCCTCTATCCAGCAGTGGGAAAATGTGGGCTGCGTAGATACGAGAGATAAACAAGTAGACCAATTTCATCTTCATGCATGCATTAGTTGCTTATTTTTCAGTTGAAGAACTCTTGATATTTAACAATCTACTTATTATGATCTTGAATCCACTTTAATTTAATTCCGGGTTAAATCTCAAAGTCTTCAAAATAAGTTAAATAAAATACATTACATTTAATGCAGGTTATATTTTAAGGTAGGCTTAAGCCTCTCGGTAGCGTCTTATCAACTGGTAAAAACAAAGTAAAGTTTCAGTAAAGTTTAGTTAAGTTTAGTTACTGTAAACACTTTTAGGTTTTCGCGGTTTTCTAGTTACTGTTCTTTATTATCTATACAGGAATATAATAAACAAGTAAATCTTTAAAAATTTGCATGTTTAACGTTTTAATAGTCTATTTTTCTTTGCACATACACCGGTAAGAGAAACTTCGTAATATCTTCATGAATTATTTCCTTTCCCGAGTTTCATGTCACGTAAGAATGCGAAGTTATAATCTTATAATGCTGCGGGGGATTTGTAGGAGTACATAAACTTTGAGAAGAACGCGTCTTGCGAAGATCCTGATGTCAGTTTTTGGGGTTATGTTAAAAAATATCAAAGGTAAGACCGACTTTGCTCTTACTACTATAAAAATCTGTAGGTAGCTTAACAGGTAACAAGAAGTTGTAGGTAGCTTAATAGGTCACATACCTCTCAATAAACACCTATTCACAATCGGCGCGACGACGGACAGCCCTCTATGCAGAGGCTGCCTGGAAGCAGAAGAAACGGTTCTGGAATGCGTAGGGTTGACTGACCAACGGGCAAAAATCCTCCAGAATGTGGGGTCGTTCTGCGAAGCCTGTGACAGTCCCAGAAGGCTTCTGAGCTTCTGGATGGAGCTGGGCTGGTTGGAATAGCCAGCAAAACCGAACGGAAAACGGACCAAATTAGAGTCTAATAATTGCGGAAACGGGAGCCCACCAACTCTTACTAACTAACCATAAGAATCAATGCGGTAAAAGGTAAAAATCTTATCGTAGGCAATCTACTTACAGTCTTTATGTCTGTCTGTTTGTCAGAGGTTTTATTTTTGTTAAACTATTATTGACCTTAGAAAAAAAAAACGAACTTTTACGAAAAAGACACTGGTATTAAAAAACATAGTTTCCGACAAAAATATTGTAAGAAACCCAAGATTAACATAATAATATACCCTCCGAAAATGTTTTCTGTAATAAAGCCCGAGAAAACCTCTAAAAATAATAATAAAAAATACGCATTAGGATATTGCTGGCCTCAAACACGATAAATCAGCCCCCAGCTTAGTGAAGCGATTCAACGGCAAAACGCTACAATGACTTATAACCGGAAATATATTTGACCTATATATTATTATCCTCCCTCTTTTATACAACCACATAATAAAGACCTCCCCGCACTCATAACTTCAACTGCCGCATAAGAAAAACGCACAAAATGCGGAGCTCTAACATAATTGGACGCGGTTTTAGAAAAAACCAGATAGAAGACCTCTTGTACGCAAAGCTGTGGGTTAAGCTAGCTGAAGTTTTTTGAATTGGGGGGTCGTACTATACTGGTTTCGCTTGCTGAAAGATGTATAGGATATCTCATCACAATAGGTCAATGTGTGAGATTACTGGAATATATCAAAGGCTATATTGGTTTGCTTACTGTCGCTTTTTCGGAAATATTCTATAAACATCCAGTTCAGTATGAATTTTTGTTTTTCCCAAGATAGTATTATTATGTTCCTGTGGTAAAACGCAGCCATCGATGTTCTTCTGAAAATTTTCTGTATTTCAATACAGTTCATTTTGTATTTTATTAGTATAGATTTGTATTTAAATTAAGTATGATAAATACGACCGAATAAATTGCGATTTGCGTTCAGAAATGAAAATGCGTTACGAAGGGGTGGGCGATATATTGTTACCGCTTTCCATTATCTTATCCCATATTTTACAGAGCAGTAGTAACATAGTAAAACAGAGGAAAACTAGCGTGATTGTAATTATAAAAAGAAAAGAAAAAAAGAAACCGGTTTAAAATACAATCAATCAATCAGCCTATTGCAGTCCACTGCTGGACGTAGGCCTCCCCAAGGGTACGCCAAAGCGCACGATCACCCGCTTTCCTCATCCAGCCACCACCAGCGACCTTCTTCAGGTCATCAGAAAAATTAAATTTAAAATACAAACCTACATGATATTTATCACTTGTACTCGTAAAACCGTGGGATAAGCGAAGTCTCAATACATTAAACTGAAATATGGAATAAATACACACTTAGGTTCCGTAAAGGGATTGAAAAAACATGAATTATTTTTTTTATACATAAGAAGATTTAGTACTTACTACAGACAACGAAGAAAAAATATTAATCTATCGCCTAAAGTAACGCAGTAGAGAAAATGGTTGATCCGCTGCCTAAAATAAAAATACTTTTCTATAAAGAAAAAAACACTGTAGCAGTTCATATTTTCACAGCGTAGAAGCGAAATTGCAATAAAACAAATCCATTTCGTTGCGGCAGAGATTCGCAAAGCATGCATAATAAGATTATCAATGTCTCCTGGGACCTATTATTTGAATATTCAGTATTAAACCACCGCAGAAATAACAAACAATTATGTCTGTGTGTCTGTAATTCATGGTTTTGTTTGAAGGTGAATACAATGGCTATTTATGTCTTATCTTAAACATAGTTTTCTTTTTGAACTAAGATGTGTCAGCATGCAACATGCATTGTTAAATTAACTATAGATCTGTACTTTAACAACCTCAATGGCCAAAGCTCGAGTCAAGCAAAAAATTATTTATGTGACTTTCCCCAGCTTGGTTAGTTCGTGAAACTATACAAAATCATTCATTCGTGAAACTATACAAAATCATTCATTCGTGAAACTAGACAAAATCATTCATTTAAGGAATTACACTGACATCAAGGTTTGTGAGGTCATCGATTGTCAACCTTACAACCCACACGATGAAGAATAATACAAGTTGACTGTACGCAATGAATTCATCATCATCACCTCAGCCGAAAGGCGTCCACTGCTGGACAAAGGCCTTCCCCAAGGCTCTCCACAACGACCGGTCCTGTGCTGCCCGCATCCACCGACTTCCTGCGACCTTCACCAGATTGTAAGGGGCCTACCCACGCAATTAATTACTTTGTCAATAAAGTAGTAAATAAAATATACGCCGAATAGAAAGCTTATGGTAAGGTTGTCAGGTCAAACGATTAGCAGGGTCGGGACCAGTCCGAACTCGTCCTTCCCAAATGTTGACGTAATCCTCTTTCGCAAGTTAAAACCATCTGCAAACAGGTCGGGCGTCGGTACAATTTGCTTTCTGGTTGAAATTCAAATACGAGCAAAGAAAGAGAAGACTATACTTCATTTCAAATAACAATGGAAAAAAGACATAAAAAAGACAAACAATGTGTATGACATAAAAAAGGTTATTCGTGATTCACACTTGACAGCTAATCGAGATGGACAGGTATCTGGAAATGTATCTTATGAAAGACTTTTCCAATGTTATCTGAAACAGGGTATAAATTAGATGTATGAATATAATAATATCTATAGCATTTTTAATTTAGTGGCCACCAGTCCGGTTGTCAGAGTTTCCCAATCGCTAAATCGCCTCTAACTTGCCACTTTGGTACACATAGCGCATAGATCAGTAAAAAAAAAACTTATTTCAAATGTAGCTGGAACGTCTAAACATGCCTTTCGAAACAAGGAGGACGCTCTTAACCAACCGATCAGTGGTTGCTTATTTTTTGGTAAACGCACTATACCTAATAGCTAAGTACTGCTATTTCTCATATGCTTCAAAAGTACACATAATATATATATATATTAAAAAACAATACTAATGAAGATTTTCCCATATGACAAAAAATCATAAAGTAAGTACTTAGTAAATATTCAGTCAAAGTCTCGTGTCTCGGCTCTTGTCATTGCGTTCTTTATAGCGCGGGGGCCGGCCGAAGGACCACATTTGACGGAATGACGGATGTAAATACCGGCCCTGTCAGCGTTTTTTTACTTTTGTACCTTTTGGGATCCGCATCTCAAGGAGAAAACCGTGAGATGATAAGCGGGTATTTGGATATTTTTATCACCTTATAAAATAAAAGTTCTTAACACATACTGTGAATTTGTGACCAATACAATCATCAACATTAATGGCCCGTTACAGTCCACTGCTAGACTATGAGCCTCCTCCACTTGAGTGGAGGGTTTTGCCATAATCTCCACGCTTGGCAGGCGGGTTGGAGATCGCAGATTAAAAGGTTACTGTATCAGAGAGCGCTGCTGCCCGTTTCCTGTTTAAAGTGTAGTCCCTAAGTCGCCTCTTACGACACCCACGGGAAGAGTAGGGGTTGGTGACAAATGTATTCTACTCTGCCGTCACCACACGGCGCTTACGCAACGTATTGACCAATACAATACCCTCGCGTAAAAGGTATTCGTTTTAGTGTTTGTTAGTGGTCAGTTCGTTTTTATCTCGGACCAACCACAACCACTCACTGGACACCGCATTCTGTATAATTTACTACCAAACTAATTACGAAAAAGTTGCGGTGCGGGAGCGCGGGGAACACGTCGTGATTGGTTCTTCTCGCTTACGCAACGTATTGACAGGTCTCATAATTGGTCGAAACTGAAGTGAGCCGCGAGGTATTGGCCGCCCAGAGATATTTATATGTGCTAATGCACCTATGCGTTTCGGAAAGTAGCGCCCTGACATGTGGTGTCCAGTGGGTGGTTGGTCCGAGGTTTTAATGTCGTTCATGTGTTATAATCTCAAAACACTGTATTTGAAATCTAACTAATCTCACATTTTAAATATTGTTGAGAGATTTATATCTTTAATTTTACGATCAACAACAATACAATACAAATATACTTAATAATGTAATAATAAATAATAAAAATATATTATAATTATACATTTTTGTTTATTATTTCTTTAAATATGATGTTTTTAATTGCAAATAAATTTATTTATATTATGTAGCTAATACATCCGTTGTAATAAATACAGCTATTCGGCAATTATATATTATATTTATTTTATATAATTTTGAATTTTATTAATTATTTTGTATAAATTTTTTATTTAATTCTAATGAAATATTTTTCCTTTTCAACAATGAGTTTTAAAAACATAAAAGTAACTTTAATTTTTCAGATTACTTTTAGGTTAAACGAAAAGCATATTGTAAGTACTCACAGAGTTTTATTTTTTGTTTTCATAAAGCTTATTCAGTAAAGGAAATAATTTGGCACGGAACCCTCTTACTGAACGAAACTCCCACGAAGCCTTGTTATATATTATATATTTCTCATACGCCTCAGAGGAAGACCTTATGATTTATTCCTTAGAAGATGAAGGAAGGTTGTTTGCGAGGGGTTTGTAGGGAAACCCTTAGTTCTTTACCAAAGAGTACAATATTCTAGCAACAGATGGAGCTATGAGAAACTGTAAGGGGATTTTTTCGTATACCTAAATGTTGAAGGATCCACGTCTGTTGGATATGAGGGATGTGAAACAGGAAACAAGTCTACCATTTATTTGTTTTCTTACTTTCCTTATACCAGTGGTTCTTATTTGTGAGAATCTACCATACTCTTTTACTATGGAAGCAGCATTACCTTTATGCTAAAGCAATATATTTAAGTTTTCAAAAAAATCTATAAATACACTTGTATTTATAGATACCCTTGCCGGCAAGGGTCATGCAATGAGAAAAAATATATAGAATTTTTACAAGCCATAAATAGACGCCCTGACAGATAAATTTTACCTTATGAAAAAATGTTCTTTATTTAAAGAAAAATAAAGTTTGTCAATATTACCAGTCAATGACATTTTTTTTCGAATAAAAGGGTAGGAGTGAGACACTGTAGAATTCCTATGGAATAGTAAATTATATTATGGAAATAGAGCAAAAATGTTCTTGTAATATTTTGTTACGCACGTGCGCCAACAGTTCGTCGCGTGCTTGCGTTTACAGTTCGAGTGTGAAAACGTTAGTTTTCTCCCTAGAGTGACACTCTGTGGTTTCTGCAAGTTAACAATAGGAAATTAAAAAAAAACCGCGGTTTTGTGCGATTAGAGAGTTGTTTTTCCGTGTGTTTCGCTGCAAGTTCCTTTTTTTGGCCGTAATATAAAATATAAATAAAAATCAAAATGTTTTTGTAACTTTGTCTTGACTTTATTCTTTTCAACCCAGTTGCATCTGCTGAACGTGATAAAGGACAAACCAAACCAATTTCCTGACACCTGTCTACCCTCTTTTTTTGTGTTGACTTATGGAAATTGTGAGTTGAAATTGTTTCTTTATTGCAACTTCTAGCTAGGACATAGGCGTTTTCACTTTTGTCATGTTATATAAATTTACCAAGTGGGAGACGTATAATATAAATGATGTCGCATCACCTTGAAGTCATTCATAGGCTTCCAAATAAATAGAATTTGTATTTGTTGTAATTTTTATTATTAATACTAACATTAGTTTTTTAAGATAAGTAATCTATTTTTACTGTTTTACTAATACTTCTATGGGCTCATTGTCTGAAAATAAATGATATTATTATTATTATTATTATTATAAACTCTTGATGATGAATAAAATTTTTGCAAGTAGAGAAAAAGTTTAAGAAAATAATTAGCTTTTTTATACCCTCAACGCATTATCAATATTTTCGACAGAAGCACTGCAATATGACAATATTACAGATCACTTAATTTCAATTGTTTTGTAGGTGTGTTATGTATAAAAATATCTGATTGAGTTTCAGCGAGAACTAAAGAAACCAACGTCTACCTGCTTAACATAAAAACACTTTTAGATATCAACACGACATTTTAAAATAATTAAAACGATTTCTTTGTAAATGAACATACAAATGAACATACAAATGGCTGCCACTCGTTCTCCTTGTTTCGGAATCCGGGCCTACCCTCTTTAAATTCCTTTACCTTACGACGGCAAATGTTGTCTTGAAACTTACCTGTAAAAGAAAACGGAACCAAATTAAATATTCATTCGAATAAGGTGTAGAACGGGCTGAATAGAAATATCTAAGGAACGTGAGAAGAATACAATTTGGGAAATGCCTTGCGAACGTCAATGGAGAAGGTTAGGTTAAGTATCAATCTTAACGATACAATAATAATATGGAAAGACTTAGTGCAATCACGACCATGCGGATTGGTCGACTTCACTTACAAACATTGTAATTTCTTCACCGATTGTCGCGTACTGGTTACCATCAGTTGCATGATTCGGCCTATCTTAATAATTATCTACCTACCTATATATAAAAGACGACGGACAAGTCATTAATTTGTTCTCGTACTTGTAGACGGTTATGGCGGCGGCGTAGCTTTCGTAGCACTTTGCTACGATGATTTAGTGGAATGTGCTCTTAATAAATTTTGTATCCTAGCTATAACGTCGCTATAACCTTAACTTCAACGCAATATTTTGAATGCTGTTACTGACAGAATAACAATTTCCTATAGCTAACAAAGTAGTACGTCCGTCTGTCTATGACCGATATCATCAAAATTTCTGGTGGTTTTCTTCATGATATTTGGAAAGAACACGCTTTCGTGATCTCATAAAGCTGAGTCTAAGAGAGCGCAATCGATCGCAGCAGTTTTTATGGAAGAGTGAAAATCGCCAAAAATGCTCGTTAATTATCATTTAAGTCTGGTGAACGATTTTGCTATAACGTGTAGTCCTCGATGGACTGAGTATCTTGTATATTGTTAAGACGCAAAAAAATGGCCGAGGAAACTTTTAAGACCACCCAAACTTCGCCATTTTTCCTCTACAAGAAGTAACTACATTGTTTCTTTATTAAGTTACAGGTTCAGCTAACTATTAAATTCCTTATGTCCACTATGACCCAAAAATTTACGATAGAATAACAGCTTTATATTTCATTACTTTTTATCACATTTTATGGTCGCATGATTTTTTAAATTTTTCTTTATTGAGTGAGCGAGCGCGAAGCGCGTGCGAGGCACCTCCGTTTCAGCTTGGGCAAAAATGCTTGTCCGGATGTCCAAGGGATGTCTGGCTGTACATGCCGCATTTCTCAACTAATTCTCATAAAATTTTGTGAGCAGGTTAAATAATTATGAAGACTTTAGCCTTCGATTCAATTTTTTGAAAGTTTTCAAAATGGTGAGGTAAGGGGGATGGAAACGTAAAAGCTTGAAAAGCTTGATGTTTTCAAACCCGCGACCAAAAAAAAAAACACTTATAAAAGCTACCATAGGATTTAATTTATTTCATTTTAAGACTTTATAAAAAACCTAGTCAGGACTAGTATCACAATGTGGATAAACTATATTATTATTGTTAGAGATTACGTCTGTGGATTACGTGTGTGAATGAACTAACTGGCGATATTTTGCTGTGTCCACCAACTAACAGCTGACAGGAGATTGTGTATGATTGGGGAACCAGTTATAGGTGACAGCGAGTAAATAAGTTAGAAGACGAGTAATTACAATATTTTCCGTTTTCTTTCGCATAATATTTTTATAGACACACATACTAATATTATAAAATATGAAAATATATTTAGATGTTTAGATCTTTAGATGTATGGACGTTTGTTCCGCTTTCACGCCTAAACTACTAAACGAATTTGAACGAAATTTGGAATGATAATAGTTTGTAACTAGGATTAGCATATAGGATACTTTTTACCGGGAAAAATATTATTCCCACGGGAAAATTTTACATAGTGCGGGTGGACCGCTAGTTCACTCATAAAATGTGTATGTTATAAGGTCAATGAATGACCTGAAAGACTTCTAAAACGGCTCATGTAACGTCTTCTTAAATAACGTGTAACTAGTTTCATATGCCTTCTTAAACATGGAATTGTAGTATATTAAAAAAACAGATGACTTAGGAGTCTCATAATTTTCACAACACTTTCTCTGGGATTTGAACCTAGAATTGGAGCTCAACAGGCAGCAATCATCATCATCATCGTATGGGTCGACAACTGACTAAGATTTTCCCGTGGAAATAAGATTTGATTCCCCGTAAAAAGTATCCCATGTGTTAATCCAGGTAACAAACTATCTTCATTTCAAATTTCGTCCAAATCTGTTCAGTAGTTTAGGCGTGAAAGCGGAACAAACATCCAAACATCTAAACACCCAAATATTACACATTTTATTAGTGTGGTTAAAGAGGATTAAAGAGTTTAGCACTTGTGCTTTATACCTCACTTTGAGCTACCATGCTGCAGTGGTTTAAATATTAACGCTGTTTTAGTAGCAACGCGACATTACTACGAGTATAGTCCGTTCGCCGAAAATTATTCTGCTTGTCATGTAACCTCGCCTGAGTTATGGACCTCATTATAGCCAGCTTGAATTAATTTAGGAACTACATTAATTTTGCGCTAGGTTTGCATTAATAAGTGTGAGGTTTTGTAGACAGCTATTTTGTGTGAATGATACGTTGTTTTGAATGGGTATTGTTATGTTATCAGCTCTGTGATGTACTCATAACTAACACTGTTTTATTGTGTGTCTAAGTTACTTGGCGCACTCTTGTTTACGTCCATTACACACCGAAAATGATGTAGAATGATGCTTTTGATATTTAATAAAGATATTTTTAGAACATCTTTTTTAATTTAACAAACAAATCCTCATCCCTGTGTGGACTTACGGTATTCAGCTATGGGCTTGTACCAAACAAAGCAACGTTCAGATGATACAAAGATTTCAAAATAAAGTACTAAGGGGTATCGTAAATGCTCCTTGGTACATAAGAAATGATGACCTTCATCGAGATTTAAAAGTGAATAAAGTTGACAGTGTTATTAAAAAATATGCCGAAGCTCACGAACTAAGACTTCATCATCACGTGAACGTTGAGGCTATCCAGCTCCTTGACACCACGGACATAGTGAGAAGACTGAAAAGGACAAAACCCTTTGAGTTAGTTTAGTAAACATTAGTGTAATGTAGTGCAGTCAGTGCTTCCCGTAAAGAACACACGAACAAAGTGTCTTCCCCTTAATAGAGACAATAAGAAAAGTGTTGATGGACACATTCTTAGCTAACATCTACTTAGCAATTTAAGTTAAAATTTAATTACTCATTACTCTTTAGGCTAGATTGTAATATTTATTTTGGATGTCTTAAAGGCAAACCAAATATAACAAATAAAAAAAATAAAAAACTTTTTTAATTTACATCTTTTCCAAATGTAGTATAATTTAAATTATTTACTATAGATAGAAATAGGCGGTCGGTGTTTTTAGTAGTACGAAAATGTTTTAGTCACATCCCACAACTTTCCTTAAAGTAAGAAATCATAGTCTAATGATAAATCAATTTTAGATAATGTCGCAGCTTCACCCCGTATCCTTACTATTTAACAGATTCTATGTTAACGAATATTGAATAGAATTTTAAAAACAGTTTTTATTTTGATTACACTTTAATCTTACAAAAAGTATTCATAATGTCTAAGTTTGCACCATCTTTGTGAACAAACTTCATATTCGGTAAGCTTGGTAGTTTCATTACTTTACATAAACCAGTTTGCAACCATTTACATACAAAGAGTGAACTCTGTAGCTAAACACATCGCCAAGAGCTTCGTCGAGGGCTTATTACGTCACTCGTATGACGTCACTGTTCTTTGAGCTTGCTCCCGTCGCCGAAAAGTCGGGAGGATATAGTTTTATGATTTTACTTGTTATCTGTCCACAGCTACGATACGATAGACTGGACTATTCGTGTTTTGTTAATATAAATTATGTTCTTTATTTAAAATGTAAATTTAATATCACACTAGTAGTATTACAAATGTGAAGATATATTTTAGATGTTCGGATGTTTGTTCCGCTTTCACGCCTAAACTACTAGACGAATTTGGACAAAATTTGGAATGATGATAGTTTGTAACCTGGATTAACACATAGGATACTTTTTAACGGGAAAAATCTTGTAAAGTGGGAAAAAGTTCCCACCGGAAAATCTTAGATAGCGCGAGCGTAGCCGCGGAAGGACCGCTCGTATATTATAATTTGCGAAAATATTATATAATGTATTTACTTACTGCCTTTCTATTTTATATTGTTTATATTTTTGCCGTGTGGTGACGGCAGAGTAGAATACATTTGTCACCAACCCCTACTCTTCCCGTGGGTGTCGTAAGAGGCGACTTAGGGACTACACATTGAACAGGGAACGGGCAACAGCGCTCTCTGATACAGTAACATTTTAATCTGCAAACTCCAACCCGCCTGCCAAGCGTGGACATTATGGAAAAACCCTCCACTTAAGTGGAGGAGGCTCATAGTCCGGCGGTGGACTGTATCGGGCCGTTGATGTTGATGATATTTCTAGCTATTTAATTTCAGCCATTTTACGGCACTACGCCTTCTCGTAACCTCTTTCCTAGAAATCCTTTACTTTTTCACAAAATGTAGGGTAACTGTAAATTTTCTCAATGGATTCAATTTAGAGCGGATCCCTTACAAAAGAATATTTCCGGAATATTGTTAGCGAAATCTCTTTTCTTTCCACCCTTCGCAAGGACGTAGTAATTGTTTAAAAATTACATCAACTTCGGAGATTACAATTTCTGAAATACTTAACGAAGAAAGCTTATAATTACGAGACTAGTGAGGAAAGTGGTTCTGTACAGTTTTACTAAGCTAAATAATATTATTGTACGCAAACTAAAACCATCTGGTAACTACCGTGAGTGAGTGCGTAGTATATTATTTACGCTATGGTATAAGTATTGCTTATAAGTATTTGTAAATATATGTAATTTTTATGTAAGTACTGGGTTCTGTAAATAATTACAAAAATTCTGAGGCAAATTCTTAGTTTTTCCAGTCTAAATTAAAATTATTAAATATTGTGATTGCAAATTTTTTGACAATGTGCCAATCTATAGGTCGTTTAGTCTATAAACCTTGTGTAATATTTGAGAATTTATAAAAAAATTGGGATAATTTTATTTATTTCCATGAGCTTAAAGGTTTTCGTTATTTAGCTTACACATTTTATGTAACTAATAGTCTTCAATAGTTTCTAAATATTTATAATCATAGAAAATAAACAGCCTCCATGGCCGAGTGGTCAAGATTTCGATGCCCATTACATAGGTGCCGGGTTCGATTCCCGGTTGAGACACTGTCAAACAAATCTCTTTGTGAGACTTTCCCCAGTTTGGTTAGGACATTGCAGGCTGAATTACTTGACTGTTCGAAAAGAAAGATGATTCCAAGATTCGAAAGGCACGTTAAGCCGTTGTTGGTCCTGGCTACTATCTAGTCGTTACACGAGCCATGTCAGTGGCCTTTGGCGGCTCTATGACACTGACACCAGGGTTTGTGAGGTCGGTTGTCGACCTTACAACCCACACGATGATGATGATGATGATCATAGATAAAATACGTTTCACGTGTTAGTTGTTGTACTGGTTCTGTTATGTCACGTGGCAACTTCATCGGAACATACGGAGAGTTAAATGCTTATACCAAAGCCAGTTAGAGGACTTAGATAACTCTAATAACGGGATTAATTTGGACTAGTTCCAGAGTTAAAGTGCTTATAAGCTTTGAAGTCAAGTTGTTGAATCACAAAAAGATTAAATCAAGTGTTTGAGAATGACGTCATTGAACTCAAACACTTAAGAAAAAATAAAGAACAGACACAAAGGTACTCGTTCCTATATAAAATGATTCTGAATTTAATATGTAAAGAAATATATGAATTTATGATTTTGTAGACCCCAAAAAAAATATCTAGTCTTTCAACTTTTAATTATTTCGAGATAAAAAGAAGATAGGCCTGGCCTTAGGGAAAATCGGGCAACTCGGCCCTGCGGCCTACCGCATAACATGGTTAGAAAGAAATATTGCGTAGTAGGTATGTTTATGTCGATCCCCACCACGTACCAATGTGTTTTCGAATTTCGAATTCATATGTACGTTCATTCGACGGTGAAGGAAAACATCGTGATGAAAACACTCCTGCGAAGGAATTCAAAGGTTGTGTGTGAAGTCGACCAACCCGCACTGGGTCAAGCGTGGTCGACTAAGGCCTAATCGCCCTAATTCAGGGTAGGCTCGCGCCTCTCGGTGGGGACGTATATGAGCTGTTAATCAGGTATGTTTCTGCAAACAGTGACTCCACAGACAATGGCCCACCTGTCCTGACTGTTTTGACTCGCTGGAGGTGCTCATGAACGCCTTGGATACTATAACTCGGATAAAACTAAACGTTAAATGGACGTGACGTAGACATGCAATTACCCTGCTTGGTTTATTCAGTAAAAATTTCACATCAAGCGTATACCACGTGATGAACTGAATTTGAAATTTATTGTCATTTTAAAACGATTTTGATATGTAAAGTTACTGTGCACGTCTGAACCGCATCTATTTATTTATACTGTCTCTTTTGTTAGGTCTGCTGGAAGATATTTCTTGTGTCATCTTTCTCTATGTTATATTGTGATCTTGTAACTTTTTTCTTGTGTGCAATAAAAGGTTAATAAATGGATAATTTAATAGGAGTTTGACAGACTTTTAAAGTATTTAATCAAACTAGGTGTAGACTAATATTTTTTTTGTTTGTGAACAAAAGAGGCGATTAGCTTTTAATTGTTTATATTTTTAATTTAAAGTTACTACCTTTACAAACATGGAACTCTATTTTTGTCATCGTTTTAGCGCTCTACAAGTTAACCGAAATTGATAAAAATGTTCCACTTAGTTACCTGGAAGATCATAACAGATCAAAGAATACTGGTAAATAGTAAGAAAATATTTAATTGCCCTGAAATAATCTGAAAACCACACGAGTGAAGGATAATTATATTTAATGATTTTGTTAGGTATATTTTGTTTTTCTTGTATAAAAAATTCCGAACGTGTTCCTTTTTCCATACGTCTTATTTCATTGGCTAACATTTTACTTATCGCAAATTTTCTGAAATTCTAACTTGGCGTTCATTGCAGCTGAAGTTACGCGGTACCTCTTTTGTTGCCGTGACCTCTCGTCCCTCCCTTGGAATGAATTATTTTATGTATAATTCTGATCCGATAGCTTTAAACGCGCAATTTCTTTGAACTTTTTCGCAGCCTTTTGTGAAATTCATGAAATTATTTCCATGTGATTTTGAATCTTTTTTCTAGCGAGACCTTTACGGGATTTCGGACTAAATGCGTAGGTTTCATAATTACGATTGAGTTGATAAGTACAACTCAACTCAATGAGTTAATTAGTAAACAACCTCCGTGGCCGAGTGGTCGAGATTAACCCGCTCATTACGGAGGTTTCGGGTTCCATTCCCGGTGAGGACACTGTCAAGAAAAAATCTCTTTGTGAGTCTTTCCCCAGTTTGGTTAGCTTTGAAGGCTAAATCACCTGATTGTCCGAAAAGAAAAATGATTCCGTGCTTCGGAAGGCACGTTAAACCGTTGGTCCCAGCTACTATCTAGTCGTTAAACTAGCCATGTCAGTGGCGTTTGGCGGCTCTATAACACTGACACTAGGGTTTGTGAGGTGGGTTGTCGACCTTACAACCCACACGATAAAGAAGACGAAATAACCTGCAATGTCACAAATTGATACTGTTTTGATAGTGCTCCCACAGGGATTCAAATTCAGAACCTTGGGTTTAAAAGCTGAATGCTCTGACCGTTAGACCTTGTACTATTATATATTCTGTGGCTAGACTACGAAGGCTGAACATGTCATTGTCACCACGCAACAGTACACTAATCTTATGAACAATTACTTTAAAAATTAAACTTGTTCGCCTCTAATGTCGAGCAATTCCTCATAGATTCCTTTATCGGTCTTAAAGTCGGTCTTTTTAACCGATGTCAACGCGCAACGGTGTCACTAACTTTGTTGTGAGTATTCACCGTGAAATTTACATCGTTTTGTTCCCGCCGTGTAGTGATAGTACCCGTCAAACTGAACAACTTTTCACGAAAACAAAATTTCCTGCGATAAAAAAATTTATGGTTTCTCCATACAAAGTGAAACTCCCGACCGACCCATTTTGTATGGAGAGACCAAAAATTTTTTTGTCACAGGAATTTTTTTTTTCGTGAAAAGTTGTTCAGTTTGACGGGTACTATCACTACACGGCGGGAACAAAACGATGTCAAAGTCAAAGTCAAAGTCAAAATTTTTTATTCGAATTAAGATTTTTACAAATCATTTTTCGACGTCAAAGCTATCATGGATGGCACGTTCACTACCAGTGTACGCCCTCTGTGGAGAAGAACGGAATGTAAATTTCATGCTGTATACGTAGTGCATACGAAGCCAATAAAATTAAGTATCAATAAATTTCAGTTTTCACCAGTGTCCTAGTAAAATATTCCACTTTGTCTAGAACTTATTAAAGGCTAAGTCTATATATCGTATCGCTGCCATAGCCGTGAAAAGCAGTCCGGTCGATCGGTCGTTGCTTTTGTTCGTCTCAGTCAGCTTCGGTATTTATTGGCAACTCTGGACAGTTTTAGTGTTACCAGCTTTTACCGTAATGTTCACTTTTATTTGTTCGTTTCGTCGTCCAGAAATATACGGGCTGAAAGTCTAGATTAGTTCGTGGGATACTGGTAGGAGGTCTAAAGTTTTTACTTTCCTTTTGCAACATTTTTATTTATTTTGTTTTTTAAAGTTGCAACATTGTAATTTACGGAGTGCTTCGACAAAATTAACGGATGCTCGTAACTTTGACTTTGTTCTTTGTCTTGCTTACTTTTAGTTCAAGTGTTAACTTTACTGTCATCAGTAGTTATTTTGCCTTTCATTGTTTATTTATTTCTACTCGTTGCTGTTGCTCAAAAGTTCGCTGCAAAAATTTTTAGTTTTGTCACAGATACTAGGTTTTGTTGTGTCGTTTTAAAGTGTATTTAAATCGTTAATTTTTTAATCTTAATCTTTCTGTTATTTAACGTGTGGTTTTTCACTTGATTGTGAACAATACTTATGTATGTATTACGCCAGAATCAAGTGGTTTTGCTAAGTTAATAGTTTGATAAACACAGATAGCTCTTATCCTGAGACTAGAAAAAAAGTGTGTACGGTGAAGGACTCCAGTAATTTTACAGAAAAATAACTGAGTAAAGTGGTGCCACTTGACACCATCAAGAAATGACAGTAATATGCAAGCGTTTCAATAGTTTTTATTAAATCTTATAATATTTAAGAATATTTCGAAGTCATTTACTAGATAATTAATACCACTAAAATAAACTGAAACTTAACAGTTAAAACACAACCATGGACCGCAATTCCCGGATGCAAGCCAACTATCTGGGTTCATTTTCCGGTGCTATATTCTATGAGCTTGAAGACTGTCAAATCTTGCTCCTCTCGATGGCCCTACTGTACGCTCTGTGCAATGAACGGTGGCGCTAGTAGTAATACAAAATTGCATTTCAACCAATCACGAACCGTCTGAAAGTTGTAGTTCCAATTATGGCCATCTTATAGATTTTGTAGTAGCTCTGACTTAAACGTATTTTTTTTTTACTTCTCTCATCAGTGTTGCCTTTAGGCACAAGTTTAATAACATATTAGGTTAAGTTTTCTGAACCGCCTTTCTTATCCTATAAATTATTCATCATCAACATCAACATTAACGGTCCGTTACAGTCCACTGCTGGACTATAAGCCTCCTCTACTTAAGTGGAGGGTTTTCCCATAATCTCCACGCTTGGCAGGCGGGTTGGAGGTCGCAGATTAAAATGTCACTGTATCAGAGAGCGCTGCTGCCCGTTCCCTGTTCAATGTGTAGTCCCTAAGTCGCCTCTTATGACACCCACGGGAAGAGTAGGGGTTGGTGACAAATGAATTCTGCTCTGTCATAACCACACGGCCAATAACAGAAAATAGATTATTCATCACCGTATATTCTCCAGTAGATTCACGTGACGTATGCCGTCGTACGTCAGATTACAGATAGCTGTCCAGCAAATTACCTGTCGGATTCAGACAATGCAGCTCAGTGTGTTAGGCCAGATTTATTATGGCATGGCCAGCCGTTCCATGCTGATCAATTTATTGGGTTGTAACTCATTTAAGTTCAATTAGTAAATAGTTTGATTATGGTGTAAGCTAATAAGGTTATTATGGTTTAGTAGATTTGAACCTCTCAGTGGAGGTGAAAGGTTTACGCTGTAATTGCAGAAAATGTTTTATAATACATTTGAAATCAGATTTTGTTGAGCAAAATAAAATATCACTAAAAATTGAATATATTGGGAACAAATTTATCTGCTCATACATAAAAGAAGCTTTATACAGAACTGAGACGCTCCACTGATTTTTTAAACTAAATTTGTTTTTTTTCTTCTAAACACATCTTGAAGTCAACAGGGTTCCCTCCCGTTTGGTAACGCTTCCGTTTCGTAACGAAACCCCGCAAAATGACAATCAATTACTGCTGCTATCAATAAAACTTGGTGATTTCTACAAAAATTATATCAGCTTAATACTAGGAGAGAGAGGATATTTGGTACTTAACAACGTTAACGGTCAATAACGGCTATAAATTCCGGGACCAAAGCCGTGACCAGAACATTCCCCTTCGAGCTGGGAGGAGGATCGTGTACCACGTGGGGAAAGGTAGTTCCACTTTCTGACAATAAAAACCCAGAAAGCTATTGATATTTTCTAGCCGAGATCATAATTTGGAAAAAAGCTTTCAAACATGGAAAACCTGCATGCATATGCTTGCGCGATACTTATTTTTTATATCCCGTTTAAGTTTAACCCGTAAATTAGTAAAATATAATAACGGGTTTAAAAATATTAACTTAAAAATATCTTAACACATAAGGTAGAAGAAAAACAAAAATCAAGGCGAAACTTTGTTTACGAGTATGTGTTTAAGTAGCTCAAAAAAGTGATGATTGACAAATCTTGTAAACCTCATTAATGATGTATTGATGAATTGAAGACACAAAGTGTTTAAATGTGTTGTATTATAATTTTCTGCAGTTTTTGGTGACGATTGTCGTCAAGTTTCTATGTAGTACCCGTACAACCTACCTTAAGTATTGGAACAGCAAAAATTTTCTATCTTCGACAAAGTCGCTACTACATTGGTAAAAACCTAGAATCTCGCCCGGAACTTTATAACCCCAGACCCAATATGTAGTTTATGTATGGCCCCCGGATCGTGTGCGAAAGGATTTTATGTGGACGACATGTGCCACTGATGTCGACTCTGCGACTTATTTTGGAATTGTGACTTTAATCTTAAGACGTGGAATTGGTTGGTTTGCTCCCTAAAATGTGGCCTTGTTTTGTTTTGGAAGAGTTTTTTTTTGTTAGAGTTAGCCTATGAAGATAAAAAACTATTTACATGTTGTTACATTAGGTTAATAATAAATTATATTTATATTAATACTTGACTGTAACTTAGTTTTAACTTATACTTAATTACACGCAGATAGATTACCGTATCTATCCTTTTAGTATACTAAAATAAGCAAGTAACACTTGCCACGAAAAAAATAATAATAAATCGATCCTGAAAATGACATAATTCTATCTAAGCACGTAATACAAATGCTTTTTGAACAAAGCTTCACCTCTCTACAGACAAAATCACAATTGGAACTCCACCATTTATAATGTCAACTCTACCGCAGAAGAAATAAATGTGTGAAGCATCCACCTTTCCAACCACATAACATTTCCTTTGCCGTGAAATATGAAAGTGACGTTTTCCGCAACATTGCACCCATTGGTGGTAAAAGGTTTCTAGACAAGTAAATGCATTTTGGAAAATTTCACGTTAAAAGGTCTTTCCATTGATGTGTGGGAATGTCGTAAGCTTATGTGTGTGTGTTCAATCATGATTGTGGGACAAGAAATCTCTGTTTTTTTTTTTCAATTACAATAGGGAATAATGCACAATTTTTCATTAATCAAAATATTTCAAATATATTGCTCAGAAATAAAGTTATAAGGCTTCAAAGTTGAAGTTTAGACAGAGAGGTCCGACGTGACATGTGACATCTTATATCACGCGGGCCATACATCTGCCATAGAAAATTTTGTTTTCGTAAGAAGGACAGATTTATTTGTTTAATAATAATGTGTCTAGTTTGTTTTTCGATCAATTTCGATTTTGTTTTGACTGTCAGTATTCTATTTTTATATACTTTCAGACGAACTATGAAAAAAACTAATTTTGTTTTATGCATATTCCCTATTAAACTTGATATAATTTTGTCTGTTTATATTATTGCTCTGGTGGGTATATAGTATAAAGAAGTTTATGATAGTGATGTTATTGTTAAAACATAAGCAGACCACACAAGGTCATATATAATTGAAGTCCAAGCATAGCATACAGCAATCACACTTCTTAAAACTGCAGGCAATGCAGAAAATAACTCGAAAATAAATCTTGATTTCTCCCACGCAACATTTTACACTTCGACTGAAAGTCATTTCCAATGCTCGGTAGTAAAGGGGTGATGTCCAATTTCCTAACACTAAAGGGGAAGCTATATTTAAGCAAGGAACATGTGCACTCGACTTAACGTCCATTTTGTGGCAAATATACTTTTGAAATCGGGACTTTCGCGACTTCTAGAGTGCTACAAAGTTTAGTCTGAAAATTATGTTATATTTCTGAGTAAGATGCTTATTGCTGCTACAATATTTTTTTTATATACTTATTTATATTATTTACTTAAATAACATAAATATGTAAAGTATAATAAGTAGTATTATGTAATTTCATAATTATGTATGTATGTACCTATTTATTAGGTATATGTAGATATTTTGTTGTATTTATGTTTTAATTTAAATTCTTTTTTATTTTTATTTTAGGCTAATTTATTTAGTGCACATCCTTGTTTGTGCCCGCTCTGTTTTACACCTTTTCCACCACCTTGTAGGTTGGCTGGAAGAGATCTCTTATAGAGATAAGCTCGCCTTCATAACTAATTTTAATAAATATCCTGTAAATATAAGTGTGCAATAAAGAATAAAGAATAAATGTAATAGATCCTTGCTGACATAAATATATTTAAAAAAGTAAATCGTGAAGATAATAAAGCAGAAACTTATAAAAATTTCATCAAACTTTTTTGCCAAAAAAACAAAAGACACACAAAAAAATGCATTTCACAGAATGCAAAAGTTCAATTTCGTGCTTTATTTATTGTGCCATATCCAATGCCACTTGTATGAGAACGGTGAAAATCCCATTTCCTCTAAGAGGAGCATGTTATGCTGCATAAAATTGAATCTCCGCTGACTAAAAGATTTTTATAGTACTTTTGACTTCTTAGATATTGGTCGTTATAGGTTTTAATCTAAGTTTTTAGTCAGTTTTGTACATCGTACATGCAATTTGTTTGTTTGTAAAATGGATGGATGAACTGTATTGTATTAAAATCGGTTTTTTTTATTCGAACTAAGACTTTATAAAATCGCTAGCGGTCCACCCGTGGCTATGCTCGCGTTGTGTAAGATTTTCCCGTGGGAGTAAGATTTTCCTGTAAAACGTATCCTAAGTGGTTATCCAGATTTCAAACTATCTCTATTCAAAGTTTCATTTAAATCTGTTCAGTAGTTCAGGCGTGAAAGCGGAACAAACATCTAAACATCTAAAGACATCAAAGCTAACTTACAACTGTTTATTTGTTTACTTATTTACAATACAGCCACATCCATAACATTAAACATGGAATAATCTAGATATATTTTATAATTTGCACCTAGTTCTAATGCTATGGACGGTTTACATAGCATTTACAATCTACTAAAAATCAACTACACTCACCGGCACATCTAACCGCCCACCCTTCATTTCAGGGAATACTCGTGATTCTTTATAATTCTATTAGTTACAGCTGATGTTAGTTAAAAAGTAGTTAATTTAACGTTTATTTAAGTGTGTTTAATTTATCGTAAAATTATCAATAAATCAATTGTAATGTATAACAATAAGCGTAGTTTAAAATTAACCCGAAATACAAGGGTGGGCGGTTAGATGTGCCGGTGAAATAGTTGGCACGTTCATTATAAATGAACACTGACTATACAGAAGAACGATCTAAAGAACTTCTTATATATCAAGAATAATACATAAGTCATACTAACAATATCATATAAAAATAATATCAAAACATATCTAAGTAATTATCTATCTTATAGTAAGCATTATAACAAAATCTTTATAATTATGGGAGGTTTTAAATTGGCTTAAGAAGGCTCGAGCTCTTCGGTAGAGATGTAAATGAACTGTTTTTAATATGAATGGGTTGAAATCGTGTAGGCATTGTCCAATAGCTCTTTTATTAGCCTTTAATCTTTGAAATGGCCTGTAACTTAGCTTGACAACCTATCTGTGATTGTAGCCAGAACCAGTGTCCAAATAACTACAACTATTAACATTTTATGTGTAAGATAGACATGTTCCTGCTTTCCGTTCTTTCTTTTTTTTTACAATACGTTCCTACATCAAAATTCGGTGTCATTGTGGATGCCATAAATCAAACTATTCAATTTCTCGCAACTGATGTCAGTTACACACATGAAAAAGTACCCTTTTACGACCCCCAAGGTGAAGTTATATGGCAGTAAAGAAACTCTAATTGAAATACCTCGTTAGAAGACCTTTTATAGGTATGTGATGTTTAAAGGAAACTATCTGAATGATAGTGTCTGCAGATTGGTATAATAAAATGGAAAAACTTTAGCAGGAAACAGGTTGTAGGATAGCTTGTTCGTCTGATCTGAACTCGCCTAATATCAAGAATTTAATTTGAGGAAATTCACTTACACCAAACACAACACTTTACACACACACACACTTTCACTTGTATTAAATATTGATCAATATAGGTACACTTGTTTCATGTTTGTGTAGATGAGATTAAATTTGAATTTCGTATTCAGCTTTATTACATTTCTAAGCAGGTAAAAATCTGATCTTCGCAACACTAGACTTATTTGATATAATTTAAAAGGACTAATTAATTTATCTAAAAAGCAACCTATTTTCGCTTTTAAAGAAACATTATCCTACTTTATTATATCCTACGTTACACATTTTTGTAGACTTAAAACAAAATCCCGCAGATAGATTCTTATCTTTGATTGGGCGAATAGATAACCATTTTCTCAGAGCCATAATGGTCTTTGAAATCGTCGTAAACGGCTCTGGCCTCCCTAAAACAGCCGTACTATAAACCACTAACGCTCTGATACCAGGGCACCAGAACTAAGGAGTAGGTCACGCAGCCACCTCATATTTTACTTTTATACTGGTAAGACTCAATCCTATGTTTGTCAAGGGCTTTAGTAACGGCGTCTCGGAGGGATGTCCAATCCCTACTGTTCTGACCTAAAATTGAAATTCCCAGGCCCTTTTAAATGAAAATGTCTGTCAGCCTACTTTGTGACATTAAAGTTTAAGTAACGTCATTCATTTGACCTTGCGACATTTGTTTGTTGCTATCAGATAAAGGTACCATTTAAAAGTACCTATTATGCGAATAAATTAGGGAATATTTACACAAAAATATTTACTTATTTATTCTGATGTAAATTAATTAAAAACTTAACCTAAGCTACCTATTTGTCAGATATCGTTGTTATGTTTTTTTTTTAATATAGTGTACCACCTGTTCTGACTAGATAACTATTCCTTGTAAGAACAGTCATTATACTCGCATAATACTGAAAAAGAGCTCATTAGTGTTTATAAGTAAGATCACCGATGCGCAAGATTAATTATTCAAAGTTCGCTTTCATTATTCCTTCATTATAAAAGCATATTTTAATACATACTCTTATAGAATTTTGATGAAGCATCTTTGCTTGCTATAATCATTGCAGCGTTAGTATTCTAGGAAATAAAAACAAGATACTGTAACAATGAATGGAACCATTCCACAAACATTTTATGCAATTAAGGAAAAAAACGTTGACGCAAACAAGAGAAACACCGCAAATGCTTCAGTTATGAAAGAAAATGAATAATTTTAGTAATAAAAAAGCACAAACACCACGGTGGAAGAAATCTGAAACGGATTTCATTTTCACAAATATGCGAGTAAACAATTCTTCTTTTGTTTACATTTCTTCGAAAGTATTCGTTTTATTGTATTTCACTTTGAGGAGCCGCGAGTGATTTCGCTGCTTCTCCGCAGGTGGAAAGTTTCCTTTAAGACGAAAGGAAACTACAATTTACTATTTTTGTTTGCAATAGCTTTTAGAGAATGGAACTCTTTTCGAATTCGCCATCAAGCCGTGCGCACATTCAATCTTTGGATACGGTTTGGTTACAGTTCTTTCTTCACAAAAGAAAAATAAAATATTTACTACGGTTCTATGTATAGGTATAAACAATCGATATCTTTTAGTTTTTTTAAAGGCTGAGCTGTTCATCATCAATAGTTTATGTACGTCCTTACCGAGGGGCTCGAGCCTACCCTGAATTAGGGCGATTAGACCTTAGTCAACATAATGAATTCGAAATTCGAAAACACATAGGTACGTGGTGGGGATCGAGCCCGCGTCTCCCAGACGGGAAGCAGCGGCCGTAGCCACTAGACCACCGACGCTCTTATTTTCGTGCTTGGAATGCGCATTTTATAATAACTTCCAGGAATATATATTTCTTACATTACATGATATAAGACAAATGTATGTCTTTATTGTTGTGTTTAATTATATTGTAATAGTAATCCTTTATCAACAGCTCATATACGTCCCCACCAGGGGGCTCAAGCTCCATTCCTCATAAATTATAGTGCTTGTAGGCCTGGATAGATAGAAAGATTGAGCTTTAAAAACAAGAAACTCGTTAAAAATATTGCGAACTAGAGACTGAATTTCTAAAAAACTGTGTTTAAATACGTCACACCAACTCTACATCACATATTCTTTGCAAAAACTAAACACGAGCTGAAATTACAGTGATTCTGAACGCATATGAATCCAAAACCAAAGGTGAGCCTCCTCTTCCACCCTTCTGCGCCCCTGGTAAAGGTGCAAGTACGATAGACATAAACATCTATAAGATTATGCATGAAATACCTAAAAAATATTGAAACAATGATAAATAAACGAGGGACTGATCAGAATTAACAACGTTTTTTACTAAGATATAAAATTATTGCTGTTATGCAAGTTGAAGGTCATTTTTCAGCTTGAATTTCTGATTATTGAACTTCATTGATTATTCTCTATTAACTTCACTACAATTATATTCATGCTGCAATGAAACAGCTTTTTTAATAAAGATTTATGCATATAGAAATCATTATACCTAGTATAATATCAACGCATCACATGCAACTACTCTAGCTACTTTGAAAGATAAAATATCAATAAAAACACGATAAATGTTTGCTATCTTTTTTTAGTATAAGTATATTACACATATATGTAAAAGATAATAGAAAGAAAGCAAAAATTCATAGCACAAACTTTTTCAAACCCAAATTCAAGAGTTTGTAAGTAAATTATAGGTGCTTAAAGGTTGCAGTAACAACAACAGTGCTCACTATGAACGCACCTGAACCCATCCCGTCCACCTGTGCGGGGTCAACGACCTCGACGAATAGCAATGCAGTGGTAAACAAGTTTATGAACTTCAGCGAACGAAATATACGAAAATCAAAAAAGATCTAGTTTTTTGGAGTGTTTTTTGTACTGGCCATTTGTTTGCGATCTCTGCTTACGATCGTTTGTGGTTAGGAGATCAATTAATGAATTAGATATACATAATTAAAGGGCGTTCGTTAAAGATACTTTGTCTTGCAATCTTCTGACCAGTACTACAACGTTTACAGTGCACTTTTGAGGCAAAATAGGCAGTCAAGTAGAAATTAAAAGATGTCTTTCATTCCATAAATATTATTTCAAAAGCTTTTCTAGAAGAAATAAAATAATAAAAATAAAATGTAATTTCAGCAAACATCTCTACTCACTCGTTGATTATCAAATTCAGAACATTTTTCACACTACTCTCACTATTTCTTATTGCTACGACCGCAAGCTTTAATAGAAACAGCATTGAACTCAAAACTTGTAAAATTTTATAGATTTGTTTGTGCGTCTCGAAATACGTTTATTGCGAGCTTGACGTCTAACTATATTCAATAGTTTTACTTTACGTTTGTGAATAAGCTGAGTACTTGCTGTTTATTGGCGTTCGACAATTTAACTTTTGGTGCGATGTACTAAACCCCATGCAAATAGCACAGCACCGTTCACGTTGGAAACCTATGGAGGAGGCCTATGTTCAGCAGAGACGTCTTCCAGCTGAGATGATGATGATGATACGTGTATGCACGTTATATTAACATTTAAGATTTTTTTTTAATTCATAATACTGATCGTCTAACCCAAATAAATTTCACGAGGCTAAATTTCTTGAAAACGAAACGCCAAAGTATTTCGTAGGTTTTTTGTACTTCAGTAATTTGTTCAAACTTCAAACGTCATTCAGTCCCGCTCAAACGTTAATGACAATTTCTAACGGCCCATTTAACCGACATAGTGCATTCAAAATTATTGAACACTAAATTGAAAACGTTCGTATATAAAGCAGCCAGTACTGACTCAACGATCATATACGACGTTATTTGTTGCCTATAAAAGTTTATATGACAAACCTAGTGGTCGTATAATGCCATCGTGGAACGGCGTATAAGATGTGCCAGTTATTATTGTTGGGAGGTTGTTTGTGTCAACACGACTTAGGGATGATTAAGAAAAAATATGTTGTTGATTACGTCATTGGTGTGATAGCTAGGGCCACGATTTCTTCATTTTGATAGATCACACTTCAAACCCCAATATGGAGGTACAAATTGGTATTCGTATTTGGATTTCTATTTACCACAGATTGTTTAGTGCGATTACCAAATCAATTTATTTATTTAAACATAAAACATTTTTAATATTGATATGGTCACGATAAGATGTTGTTAGCTAAGCTAATTCGTAATAACTTAAGACAGAAGGACCCTTAAGTAGGGACTGAATAAATTAACCGACTTGGTATTACATGGATCTCACAACTTTTTACGGTGGAAGAACTAAGTTGTTTTTTTACAAGTTATGTTTTTGATGGCATTAATATTATCCGTAGGTATATAGGCTTTTTCGTATTCTGTAAATTTACATGTTAAAGTTTTTGTTTATTAATCTAGCTTTAAATATTGTTCAAACAAACCTTCAACTATTGCAACCTATTCCATTTCCGACATATTTGCTAAAAGTAAGCAAAACAACGTGGGTTTTAATAGAGAAGTACTAGGCAAACATAACAACAGCATAAGCTCCAATTTCGCAACGTCTCGTTATTATAGATTCTTTGATATCGTACGTATTAATATTATACGTAGGTATATGATCGTATTCTGTGATATCGTGGCGTAACAGGTATAACCTACTTTATTCCGACGTATAACTAGGATCAATCACATGACGCATCTTGGATTATTAAAAAAGGAAGCCATTTTGTTTAATAACGTTATCTGAATTGGCAATATACCTCTATATAATTATATTGATATTTTTTAAAATAATTTATTGTACACAATAAAAACATACTGAGGTACAGGTTAATTAGGTGCGCAAAGGCGGCCTTATGGCTTTCAGCGATCTTTCCAGGCAAACTTTAGAGATAAGACACTAATGTAGTGCAAGTGTACAAGACAAGATACTAAATAAAGCAGTATGAAAAAATATGATGGGTTCATGATAATATTTACTGGATAAATACATTAGCCTGTTTCTTATCTCACAGTAGGGTAAAAAGAAAGGCTTTTACATAATATCGTCATATGAAAAAAGAATTCCGATAAAACGAAGGCCGCACTATGCGCGTATCTTCAAAAACTGTCGTCCCATCTGTCTTAATAAATTCCATGGACGGGGCCAGAGCGCGAAATGTGCAAAATGGCGCTTACACCGCAAAAGAAAATTGAAAAGGCCTCCCTATCCTAAATATTTGGGGAGCGACGGTGTATTAAAGACACAACAAAGGTATTTTAAGAAAAAACTTGAAGTTGCGTGTGAAATTGTGTAATTTACAGTGATTATTATATGGCTAAAGTCTGATCCACTCGGGGTGGGTGCGAGCCTCTTAGGGCATGTGCGAAGAAAAAGAAAATATAAATCTTCGTGGACTCTTATGCTATTTACTACTATTAGGTAAGATTCTAATGTTTAAAACCAGAAAAAAAGAACTCGATTTATTCAATAACGTAATATGTACTCTTCCTTAATAGGGGATCGGACTGTTAACCATATTTTATGAATTATTTTTAAAATATAGATGAGTAGCAGACGATTCGCGAAGAAAAAACAGAATCGGTTGAAAAACGAATTTACAGTGATTTTTTAAAGTTTCAATATGTCTGTCTCTTTCAAAAACGATTTCTTGTATGGAGATTATATGACGTCACAAGTGGGTATGTGCCTCTCTGTCTAATCTTGAAATTCAAACTCATAACTCGGTCAATTTTAAAGATAGAGCAACAATTATTTTAGTGTTCGATAGCAGAAACTAACAAGTTTGGATTTATGAAATAAAAAAAAAGTAGTCCGATCCCCTATTATTAAGTACATTTCTTTACAAATATATAAGGTTAGTATCCCGAATTTAGTGTTTGTCATGCGTACGTACAAGCCCAAAATAAATTAGGTGACACGGAAGTTTGCTCCCGTCTCCAAACTTAAATCACCTCATCGAAACTCAGGGTTTATTTCCAAAATTGTGCAAAACAAAAGTGAGAATCGAGGCCTTGTTTTAACTCAGTACAATTCCATTTCCATCGCGCGTCCTACACAAAAGATGAGACGAGCTGAATAGTTCACTTTGGTCATACGGTTACAGTTTTGTGCATAAATAAACTTAAATCTTGTTTAAATCCACTTGTAACTTGTCAGCGTAAGACCTAGCGGTAATGGTAAAAAAATATTGTTTTACATACAAATAACTTTGAAGGCACATTCATAGTCAATTTTCACTAACCGACTAATTCTTGAACACAAATTATCGGCAATTTTAGTACTTTACATTTGCTCTTTGGAACTTTCAGCATTACTTTCAACAAGCCCGTTCAAACATTTCCGCCCTTATACTTTACGATAGTACAAAAGTTTTGTTATTTTTAAATAACCTATCTCTCCTTTATTTTCGTCGAGTAATGTTTCAACTTACGAAATTAGATCCGTAAATATTTATATTTCTATTTTTATACGTAAATTATATAAAGCACTATCCCGTAGTATTCGTTGCGTTTTTCCTGTACCCGAAGGTTGCCTGGAAGAAATTGCTGCCTTAGCAATAAGGCCGCCTATTTGTACACTTTTATTTGAACTACTTTTTTTCTGTATATCTCTTGTGTGCAATAAAGTATATTCTATTCTATTAAATGTATAGGCGAGTACAACTATTTTGAGTGCGATACGGGATCTCAAATTTAAAATATCCAAATCACTGTAAGTCAAACGAACGAAATCCCAAATCACGCTCTACCAAAAACATATTTTTTACTAGGCGTGACCAGTTTTCACTATTTGTTGCATATGACCAAACAAATTTATGACCACAACATACAAACTCGAGACGTCAACGTCAGGCGTCCGTATCTCAACCGCTGTACCCGTAAACAAGAAATGAATTCCATGAAAATTTCATCTTCTAATCTCATGAACGGAGGGTATGAATTGATGGAGTCTTATCTTTATTGTGACAACGTTTGACCTCTTTTTCAGTTTGGCTCAGAGATGGTTAACATAATCTCAAATAGGCAAGTAATCAAGCAAATAAAAGTAAGCGATTAATTTATAAATAAATAAAATAATAAATAAAATTTGTTTATTATTACAAACGTTACCTTATAAAGTAGGGGCAGGTGTCTCCCATTAAGCTTATTGCCTGTGTTAGGAGACACCGCTCTTCCAGACATACTCATGTAAATAAACCAAAGTTTTTAAAGTAAAACTAGAACAATAATGTGAATAGAAAATAGTTATTACGTACACCATTTATGTTCCCATTAGATGAGAAGAAACAGCCAACAGCTAGCCCTACGTCTAAGTCTTGGGATCGGCATGCATGCTCAACTAGCTACTCAGCAATCCTTTGAATCCAATCATAAGTCTTAGGTTCTCTTTATTAATCACACTAATATTATAAATACTTAAGTTTGTGTATATGTGTGTGTAAAAAATAAAGAACAGGGGGTGGGCTATTATGTTCAATTATGTTACAAAAGATGTCGTTATCAAACAAATAATAATTATCATATTATCGTTAAAAACGTAATGTCCTTAAAAATATAAACACACAACAGAAAGAAAGCGTATTTAAAACACTAATCTTCATTCTGTTTTAAATTGAATTTTGTGAAACGTTCTACGGAAATTTGTAGAATAACTCCCTTATATTTTGATTATGTTTTCAAAGTACATTCAAAAGACTAATCATGAAGTATAGCTTAATAAGGTTGTTCAGTAGACTCAGGGCGAACGGTCATTAACTCTCATTGAACGTTGCTGTAAAATAGTCGATGGAGATTTTACGTCCTCGATTCCAAAGCATTCTGTGCTTTACACCGTGCCATTATAAATATACGCACGTAGCTTTAGTTATAACAAATATTAGTGTCTGAAAGTATACAAAAATATAATATTAACAGTCAAAACAGAATCGAAATTGTTCGAAAAACAAACTAGACACAACATTTTTAAACAAATCCCTCTTACGAAAACAAAACTTTCTATGGCGGATATATGGCCCGCGTGACATATGACGTCACATGTTACGTCGGACCTCTCTGTATTCTGGACTCGAAATATTTCGATTAACGAATTAAAAAAAAATGTGCATATTCCCTTTACGTCCTCGACTCCAAAGCCTTACAACGTGCCAGTTGGATCGCACGTTGCTTTAGTGGCAAATGCTGATGCCTTAAAAAGTCTATGGAGATCTTGCGTTCACAATTTAAAGATCCACCATGTCAGTTGATTCAAATGGCTAGAGTTTGAAAAAAAAAAAGCGGCCAAGTGCGAGTCGGACTCGCCCATGAAGGGTTCCGTAGCAGCAAGTAACATAAAAGTTCTTGTAGTTCGTTGTAACTTTGATCGATGTTTTAATAATAGTGTATTTTTTTAATTGAGTTTATGATAAGTAAACATTATAATACACCTCACAAACCCTAGTGTCAGTATTATAGAACCGCCAAAGGCCACTGACTTGGCTCGTGTAACGACTAGATAGTAGCCGCGGTTTACGATTTACGATTTATGACGTATTAAAAAAAACTATTTACTGGATCTCGTTTAAACCAATTTTCGTTGGAAGTTTTCATGGTAATGTACGTACATCATATATTTTTTTTAGTTTTATCATTCTCTTATTTTAGAAGTTACAGGGGGGGACACACATTTTACCACTTTGGAAGTGTCTCTCGCGCAAACTATTCAGTTTAGAAAAAAATGGTATTAGAAACCTCAATATTATTTTTGAAGACCTATCTATGGACACCCCACACGTATAACTTTGATGAAAAAAAAAATTTGAGTTTCAGTTCTATGTATGGGGAACCCCCAAAATTTATTGTTTTTTTTCTATTTTTGTATGAAAATCTTAATGCGGTTCACAGAATACATCTACTTGCCAAGTTTCAACAGTATAGTTCTTATAGTTTCCGAAAAAGTGGCTGTGACATACGGACGGACAGACAGACAGACAGACATGACGAATCCATAAGGGTTCCGTTTTTTGCCATTTGGCTACGGAACCCTAAAAACCACAACCTTCACATAAATTGATATGTCAGTGACTCACTCGTATTTAGCTCTAGTTTGATCAAATTCTGACGATTGTTTGTTTTGTTGTTGTTTAATTTATGTGACATCTTCTATGTATTTATGCATAATAATTGCTGGTCAAATCATGAAACAAGTACATTTTAACATTACAAGCAATACAACATGAAGATAAAAAAAATCGATAATGACATGTGTGTGTGTGGTCCGCGGAAAGTAAACCTACTTGCCGGAAATTGCCGCACTGTCATAATCCACTGGCATGGTGTACTCGGTTTAACTCTTCGTGTTTTATCTCTTAACGGGGACTGAGAAATGTTTCAATTATCATTTTCATTATTTCAGATTAGTGCTGAAGAGGGTTACGGCGTGTGATGAAGAGATTAGGCGCCATTCCTGTAGTAAAATTAAAGAAGAAATGTGCCATGCCAACAATAAAGTGACGTAGATGTGGCACAAGCGCACAGAAACTGATTGTCTTTATTTGGTTTAAGAAAAAGAAAAAACAGTTGCGTAGTAGCAGCAAAATGCCTGCCTGCCAGCATTAAAAAAGAATCAAATTTGAACACCGAACAATATGAAAACTTTATATGACCATTCTTCTCTCTTCTTGTCCCTCCAGTCTCTGCAAGTTCCCTTTCCTACTCGTATGTCCTGTCTTCTAATGTATCCTTTAATTTTTTGTAATGTTTTATCTTCATTTATTGTAAGTAATGATATTAAAATTTAATTCTCTTCTTATAAATACTTGCTTATGTCCTATTTATGCATGCATTAATTATTTACCTACCTAACTATTATTCAAAATTATTTCGTTTTTCTTTTGTCATTTAATATTTTTAGTTTCCCTACCTTTTAAACTTGACACTGGCACAAAGTTAACTAGTGCCACGAACAAAAAAAAAAAAAGCAAAATGACGTATTCTTTACTAAAATGTCATTGCATGCCAATATGAGAATGGGAATATCTAGGGTCTCCTGTGTATATCATATCTTACTACAAATATTACTTGACACTGGCGAAATACGTTTACATAAAATGTGACGCCATTAATTAAAAAAAAAAAAATATATTACATTTTTTTGGGTTACAAAAGTAACATTAGGTATAAAACATAAATTGGTTGTTAAAAAATGTTGAGACTTTGGTGAAAAATGATATGAACGAACACAGACAGGCTGATTCATTAATAATGAAACTCTTGGTTCAAAATAAAATTGAAAATAGTGAAAATTTACTAATCATTTATTATGAAGTCACTTTCTGTGCCATACACCTGATAGAAAAATGTTTTTTTTTTCTAATTAGTGGAATTTACACTTAAAATCTCTATGGAATATAGACAAAGGGGGAAATTATTCAACTCACGTTGCTGAAATAAAACCCGCTTTCTACAGCCCTTTGGATAAAACCGTCTAATATTTACACGCATGATTGGATTTTCACTACCCATTGGTCGCAATTATTTAACAGTAGTACCACAAAATTATAGATAGTACGGTACGCGCATTGAAATGCGATGAAAAAGAAAATTTTGAATTAACTAAATTAGGATTAAGAGAATAAGCTATTTAATTTGTGAATAGAATTTGATATAATAAATGTGTTAATTCTATAGTGTATTTAATCTCTTTTACAAACAAACAGACTGCTAAAACGGATGTAGCTATTTCAATAAATACTAAACAAAAGACATGAAAACAAAAACTAAAGATTTTATCCTCAAAAAATAATAAAACCGAAGTCATTTTTGAAACATAGACTTTAAACAAGAAAAACTCTTCAAATCCTTCATTAACTTAAAAAAACTAATCTAAAATAAGATTCAGAGCGCCAGAATTTCTAATAAACTTGAGCAAAATCCAATCTTACTTTCAGGGTCACAGGATGTATTTTTGGGGGCAAATAAGCTGCCATCGATCATACCCCGCGATTTGATATTTCCATCCCACTCCATCATATGGGTTAATTGATTTTGTATACCGTGGAAAGGTTCGATTATAATATATTATTTTAGGTGGCGCGGGTAATGTTTGTTGACGTTTACAGGGCCTTGTTACGGATCTGTGGACGTTTAGGCTGAAAGCAAAGTTACATGTTTTGTGTAACTTTGCTACAGGCTCCTTTAAAAAAAAAACTGGTCAATACACTGAAACTCTACCGTTTTGAGCAAAAATTATCTTTATTAGAAGGTCCTAGAAAACGCTGATGATTACGCTAAACGCTTATGATTTCCAAACTCTATGAAGAAAAAATTTCTGTAATTAATTAATTAATTAATTCGGTCTACATGGTTTATACAGTGGCGTGGCGAGGACGTATAGCGGAGGCGGATAATCAAAGTAACCCTATATTTGAATTTCTTCGCAAGAGTGTGCAGGCTTCTTTACATTGTAACGTATAAAACTTAATAGTACGTAGCATAGAGTCCAGCGCGCCACTTAGTGGCGGTGGCGCGTAACCTAGTGGCGGGACGTCGCTTGGAGGCGCGGGCGTAATTCTCCTTACGACAAAAACGACGCTATGTTACGTACTATTAAGGTTTATATTGTGTTACTTTGACGATCCGCTTCCGCCATACGTCACTTCTGTATAACTTGTAAACCATACCTAATTATGTCTCACAAATGATCTTAGAACATTTTTCTGCAAATTTAAAATCACTAACCTAAGCCTATTTCATTATAGGTACCAACCTGTACAAAAGCTTCGAACCGTAAAACTAGTTTCATCAGAATTCAACTAGTTCAGGAAACTTGGCTCCGTTTCAAAAATTACAGACTTGCACCGAATTGGGTAGGTTTTCGAGCTACCAGGGTGAATAGATAAAAATTCGGCCATTTCTTACGTAAAATTACGGCTCAACTTTAAGATTTAGTTTTGCGAAGGCGAAATCGTGGTTTCTGTGGTAATCTGAAGGCACGTCACCTATTTTGACCAAATGCAGATAATGGTTTGTCAGGCTTGGAGACCAATAAAGTTGGTGGTTTGAGAAATGTACACGTGAAAAAAGGTTTGCGGCAAGTGACCTGAGATCTGTCAAGATTCCATGGAATAAAAAATCACAGTATAGAACGTTCATCATGATATTGTGAATGCCTTCACAATCTCTATCTACTTAAGATGTTATGCATATATATATATGATATGTTTTTGGGACCTTTTTATTTTATTTACTTAGAATACAAATGGGTTTCAGCAGTGTTGCAAATCACATAGAAGAAAAAAAATACTGTTTCTGGCAAACACAACACTGTTTGTTACATAAGAAATCATTGAAAACTGGGTCACACCTCCCATCTTATCGCAAACAGATCATACCGAAAGCAAGCAAAATAAAACTATTACACCAACACCGAACAAATTTGCAACTGTCTGACACATCAAACTGGCAGATACCCTCATTTAAGGGTCGCGTTCCATTTGAGCTCAAAGTCCTCAGGCGTCAACATGTCTCTTACACGCTGCTCCAAGTTACAAGTAAGTACAGAAAGTTCAAAGTAACGTCGGCATGTTAAAATATGGGGACGTAACGAAGTTTGAGCAGAAACAATGTTAGTTCTGTACGTCTAGCGGTTGCACTAGTTCAGTTAATGCTCATACTCTTGTCCCACGTAAAATGGTCGGCATAACATGTTTGAATCTATGTTCTTGAAGTTTTGTCTAAGTATTTTTATGACCGGCTGTCTCCCTGAAGGACGGTGCTGCTAGTTTGTAAACTGGTATTACAATAATGTAGCTAAGTAAGTTATTATACTCTTACGGTAAAGGAAAACATCGTGATGAAACCTGCACACTCCTGCGAAGAAATTCAAAGGTTGTGTGTGAAGTCGACCAACCCGCACTGGGCCAGCGTGGTTGACTAAGGCCTAATCGCCCTAATTCAGGGTAGGCTCGAGCCCCTCGGTGGGGACGTATATGAGCTGTTGATGATGCCATAACATACCTGCAGATGACATTGACGCTTTTTCGAGACCCACAGAAGGGTATTGTATAAGGATATTGTCTTTATTTATATTATATTTTAATTATATTTTACGACATATTTTCTTGTATATTATTTATATACCGTATATGAGGAAAATCAC
This sequence comes from Carpatolechia fugitivella, assembly GCA_951230895.1. Classification (NCBI taxonomy): domain Eukaryota; kingdom Metazoa; phylum Arthropoda; class Insecta; order Lepidoptera; family Gelechiidae; genus Carpatolechia; species Carpatolechia fugitivella. The sequence goes on from OX579660.1 coordinate 13,130,605, forward strand.
TTGTTTCAAGCTGTTTGTATTATCAGCATCGTCTTTATCTGACACAAATAAATGACATTTTAAACTTTCGCGATCTTCATTTGTTTGTGGTCGGTAAATTAAGCAAAGAAATACCTGTTTTTACTCATCGTAATAAGACCCGCTGGGCCAGTTTTAAGACACAAATAAATGTTTCAAATACAGATGAAATAAAAATTACTATTTAGTATTTTTCTACCTATTTTGCTGACTGTATCTCTTCTGAAGACGCGCAAATGTGTTTTCAAGTATAATCTAAACAAATTTGCACTAAGCTCCCTCCGTGGAAGAATGAAATTTTCGTTGCTTTTCGCACTAAAAGTAACGTTACGTAGTTTTTTAGGAGCTGTGACCTCTACAAATAACGTGAAGGGCGTAAAGATGTGTGATAGTGTTTCACATAAAATGTATGAAGGTTTCATGGCGTTCCAGATACATAAAAAAGTTTTTTTTGTTTTTTTTTTTTTTTGTATTTCTTTAAATACAAACACTGATGAGTACAGACTACTGAGCTCAGTGTAAGTGATCATCAGACCCGAATAAGGCTAAAAATTTAACCCGAAATCGCAAAATACCAAACTATTTTAATGACAAATAATTTTGTAGGTTTTGTCTCTCTTGTGTCCTTTTCTGTAATCATTCCTTCAATCTAACATCAACGGCCCGTTACAGTCCACTGCTGGACTATGAGCCTCCTCAACTCAAGTGAAGGGTTTTGCCATATTCTCCACGAATTGTATTCTACTCTGCCGTCACCACACGGCCTTCAATCTAAACCTTAACGAAAAAAATCTGGTAAGTCTGTCAAAAGAACTGTTTTTGCAGTTACATCTTTTAATAAGCCAGAAATTGTAGAAATAAGTTCGTAAACTTCGAAGAATCGAGTAAAAAATTAATCACCTAAATTCTATATAAATAAAATTTCAGCGGAGATTCTCTCCAGACTATCTGACTTGAATATTTTTATAGGTTAGTTTCCTAACTCAAAAGCCTTTGGTACACTTTTTATGGGTTGTTAGTAAAAAAGTTGTCTACAATAATGAAATAAAACACCTTGTAGTTCCTAAAAATTTCAAACCTTCTGTTACAACGAGCTTTCATACACGAAATAAATAACAATGAATTACAACCTTATTACGCTCACATGTATCGTTAAAATTTGCTACGTAACTCGTAGAGTTTACTACGGTGTCGTAGCAAATAAGCTACAGTGCTACGTCACAAACATACACAGACGTCCTACGCATAACGGATAAAATTTTCGGTTGCTGTTCTAACTTGTATCTAAATAAAAAATAAAAATATCTCTATTAGAAAAACATATTGTCCTATCAAACATGTGCCTAGCTCCCAAACTAGGGTTCTCTGAGCTATGGGTACCTAAGTCTTTCGTCCATGCGATATAATAACGTGCGAAAGGTTATTATACTAAGGTACTTACATTTAAAAAAGAAAGATGTTCATAATTTCACAATACAACAATTAAAAACGTGTTCGTTTTTCAATTTCATCAATTTCCAATAACAGGCAAACTGATGTACTTAGTCACTTATCTGCGCTATTGATCGAAAATTTAAAACATAACTTTTTTTATTTCAGAATGCATACCTTTGACGCCTTTTCCCATTTAAGCCATGTACTATACAAAAATACACACACATAATTAACCCGATTTGAAGACAAACACACCTGCCAAGCATTTAATTCACCTCGACTTGGCCGGAACAATATTTGTCATTCCATTTATGCCTTTTATTTTTTAAAAGGGTGTTACCAAAATGATCAAAACGGAATCGCGTGTTTTCACTCTTGCGAATTCCAAAGCCCGACAAGCTCTCACGTTGTTCTCTCTGAAGCGAATCCTCATTAAATTAGGGATACTATTCATCATCAACAGCTCAAAAGTCCCCACCAAAGAACTCGAGCCTAAGCTAGATCACACATTTGCTCACTAAATACGAGTAATTTGCGACTTTTGTATAATTTATAGATATACCAGATGGCCTGGGGAAAATTTGCACTGCCCATAGTGCCAAGATCAGCCACGCGCCTAGTATGGTTTTTAAAGTTAAGCAAACACTGATTCTCACAAGGTTAACTTTTATTTGTTTTTAGAGTTCCTTACGTGCTTGAAAAGACAGGTAAAGTGGCTACTAAAAAATTAGTTGACAAGCTTTTTCAATCTTCATTTGGTACATAAATAACTCTGACAAAGGAGCAAAAATGTATTCATCCAATTGTTAAAAGATCCGTTCGTTGTTCCGTGCGCCAAGGTACGGCGAGACCTTACACTTGTGAGCGTGTGGGCGCGTGACGTCACTGGCAACCTTCGAAGTAATGTATTCAGGAGTATTGCTACTGTACGTACAAGTCCGCAATGTCGGGTTGTTCCGTACCGAACGAATTCCCAGCGGGATTATTTCACAATTTACCTGCGGGGTTACTTGCGTTTTTTTAGTGCGCGGTGGCAGGAAATGCTTGCCGTATTCCGTAGGGATCGAAATTAAACTTGTAGTACTTGGAAGCATTAAACTTGTAGTACTTGGAAGCGTTGGATGTACACAGAAGTTTTTTTTTATTTAACAGTGCGATCGTCTGATTAGTCAAACATTAAGCATCTTTTTATTAAACATCAAACGATACAAATCAAAAGATATATTTTTTTAATCAATTAAATAGCAAGGCATGACGTCACACCGCACTATGATAGTTTCTGTATTGATTTTTGTCTAATTTACACAGGATTTGTAGTAATAAGTAAATTTTAACCGTGTAAAATCAAACGCAGACTCAGTTCATACGAATAAAATAACTATAGTTCTTTCAAAATAGTCAACTTTCCAAAAAAATTATGTAACACGATTTTAATGTATTAAATATTAAAAGTAAGTAAAAAGTAAAAACTCTTTATTGCACACTAAAGAAACATAATAACAATTATCAACATATTAGTTCGAGCCCCTCGGTGGGGACGTGTATGAGCTGTTGATGATGATTAGTTAAGTGCGCAAAAGCGGCTTATCGTGTGTATCGATCTCTCCCAGACAACCTTAGTTTAATTTAATAAAGTTTATAACACCTAAACCCATCTCAATAGCAACGTTGAATTAGCTTGTTAGACATTTGCGTGATATCAGCCCTTAGAAACTGACATGTTCTGGTAAAAGGAGGAGTAACCCGCCCTCACTCCACTTGGAACCCCCGGCGCCCCTCTCGCTTGCTTTAGGGAAATCAAAGGGCCTCTGTGATAAGTTAGCACGGGTCAAGTGAGAGTTTAATTAGTAATTTATTTTGGGCACATGGGCAGTAATTTCTGTGCAGCATATTTCTAGTCCGGCGCCTCTTATTTACATATAGAAATTGAGTTGGTTATTTTCGTTCTTTGCGCGTAATACTAATTACACCATTCTAATGTTTGGTAATTGGAAATGAGGAGATACGTAGAAAGCCCAATGTCATCGACAAAGCCCTCAGGATAAGCAAGTTGAAGTAATAATGGACAGGCCATATAGCTCGACGAACCGATAACCGATGGTAAAGAAAGGTTCTCGCATGGCGGCCACGGGCTGGAAGGCGTAGTATTGAACGGCCTCCCACAAGATGGACAGATGACTTGGTGAAAGTTGCTGGGCGCCGGAGGATGCAAGTAACGCAGGACCCTTCACATTAGAAACCTATGGAGTAGGCCTATCTTCAGTAGTGGACGTCTTCCGGCTGAGATAATGTATGGTAAATCAAAATCAAAATTATTTTATTCGAATTAAGATTTTCACAAATAATTTTTCGACGTCAAAGCTATCATAGATGGCACGTTCACTACCAGTGTACGCCCTCTGTGGAGAAGAACGGCCAAAAGAAACTCCACAGGAATTGTATCTAATAATATGTAATAATATGAATACGCATTGTAATCAGCACATACAAAAACAAATGTCTTTCAAAGGGACTGAGCATACTCGGACTGTGCTCACAAGCTTTGAATATGGGTGTGATCGGTCTCGATCGCTCTTGATAACGACTATGGTTAGATAGTGTTGCTGATTAGAAAGGTTCTGTCCTGAAATCTTAGTATGAGACGCCAACGTGTATTGTGCAATGTGTATAGCTTTCCTGACAAACGTATTGAGTAATCACGTGTCGCATCGTGATCGTTTTTACCCCTACTCTCCCCGTGGGTGTGTCGTAAGAGGCGACTACACATTGAACAGGGAACGGGCAGCAGCGCTCTCTGATACAGTAACCTTTTAATCTGCGATCTCCAACCCGCCTGCCAAGCATGGAGATTATGGCAAAACCCTCCACTTAAGTGGAGGAGGCTCATAGTCCAGCATTGGACTGTAACGGGCCGTTGATTGATTGATTGATAGTTTTTAATCGATGTTGTCTTTTCTTTTTTTCTCTTTTCCCGACATACATACTAGCAACAAAATATCGTCAAACACTCAAAACAAAAAAAAAAAAACAAAAACAAAACGCCGAATTGAAAAAAGTACCAAAATTCCTGTACTCAAATTCCATAATTTTTATTTCACTCAACATAGTTGGAGCACAAAATAAGGCGAGTGCGTAAAAAGTTGTATAAAACAGCGATCGAGCCGGTATCATTTAGCGGAGTTCCCGGGCCGAGAACTTTTTGCTAACTAAGTTCTTTGGCCGAAGTTATATTCTGTTCTAGTTCGTGCCATCGTTACTCGCGATCGTGACTACGCTGATTAATTCATCCTAAGGATGGGAGACTGAACAAAATAAGTGGTGGATGGGGGGCTGGGTGAAGTTACCGAAGGCCGTATTAGACATTCACGGGGTCGCTTTGTTAGGCTGTTTTAGTGGTAAATAAAGGAATTTAGTGACAGATAAGAAAATTAATTAACAGTAGATTTTATTACTCATCACGAAATAATGATTTTAATATTCACGTTATAATACGTATTATTTTGATTCTTATTAAATTAAAAGTAACGCCTTATAAAAACAAATAATAAATTATAAAAATAAAACAAAAGCAATACACACCTACTCAAGGAATGATTATTTTAATGAAAACATTTATTTTTCAGTTTATAACTTCAGCAGTTAGTCTATGAAATCTATTATCTTTTACTTGTATAGTTGCGTTTAATTTAAACAATTTGCAGTAGTGACAAAATTGTAATACAAAATTACTTAAAAAAAAAGCCTCTAATACTTCCTCCTCTATATTTCACCTTGCTCTATTCCAAGCAGGCTTTTGTTTTTGCTTTTTTTACGTTGTTTGGCGTAGTGATAAATGGTTCACGTTTCGCCTACCCCCAAAATGTGGTCGGGAATTCGCTATCAAGCAGCCATTCGTTAAGCCCTATTGATCGCGCAAAGCGAGCCTTTTTTGATGAATTTGTTATTTGTTTCAAGTTAAGACGATTGGATCAGAGATTAGTGAAGATTTTTAAAGAATTAAAAAAAAATCTCGAAAGAAAAAAATATGGGTATTGAATGGAGGAGCAAGTATTCGGCAACTGATGACTGTTTCCGATTATGGATGGGTGCAGTGACCGCGAAATGATATCTTATATGAACTAAAGCGTTTTGCTTGCTTCAGAAGATATACGTGTGGTAGGACCTTAATAAAAGGGTTAGTTGAGCTAGCTTCAAACAAATCTGACAAACTACATAGTACACGTGTTTCCTTGTTTATTTAAAAAAAATCTTTACTTAATGAGCTTTTTCACAAGATTGAAAACTGCGCACCGTGAGAATATTAAAAATACAAAACCACATAATAAAATAACGCATCTAGCCGACCACTATTCCTATAAGTTATATAGCAGCCTCATAAATTTTGTATAATATTTTAGTAGAATCAGAAAAAGGAAACGCTAGGTAACTGTTATAATTCTCTACAGCTATTGCTTGACTAGCCGTGTGGTGACGGCAGAGTAGAATACATTTGTCACCAACCCCTACTCTTCCCGTGGGTGTCGTAAGAGGCGACTTAGGGACTACACATTGAACAGGGAACGGGCAGCAGCACTCTCTGATACAGTAACCTTTTAATCTGCGATCTCCAACCCGCCTGCCAAGCGTGGAGATTATGGCAAAACCCTCCACTTAAGTGGAGGAGGCTCATAGTCCAGCAGTGGACTGTAACGGGCCGTTGATGATGATGATGATGATTACTTGACTTTGTAATAACTGTTGCCTAAGAGTGTCGTTCCGAGCACATTCCAACAGAACATGGACTACATCCTCAACCACACCGCAAACCTCACAGTTCGAAGAGGGTTTTTTCTTAATTTGTTTTTTCGTCTGTCGCAGAACCGACGAGCGTTGGAGCAGACGGGTTCTCGAATGGAGACCACGCCTCGGGAAACGTAGTGTTGGATGCCCCCCTGCCAGGTGGACTGATGTCCTGAGGAAGGTTATGGTGGTGGCTGGATGAGGAAAGCGGGTGCCCTTGGGGAGGCCTACGTCCAGCAGTGGACTGCAATAGGCTGATTGATTGATTGAATTTTCTTCATCAAGATAAAAATCCGATCGAGTCAGAAACAGCATGCTGCGTTCCATTACTCAAATCTCCGACGCCCCGCATGTAGCCGCCAAGCTAAAGTGGGACTGGGCCGGACACGTCTCCCGCATGCCACTAGACCTATGGGCAAACCAAACGACCATCTGGAGCCCACAAAGAGATAGGCGGAGACGTGGACGGCCTCGTAGGAGATGGCGGGATGAGATTGACTCTTTTTAAGGAGTTGGGATGAGGAAGCCCAAGATAGGGAAGGATGGAAGAAGAAGAGGGAGGCCTTTGCCCAGCAGTGGGACAGTCTAGGCTAAATAAGATAAGATAAGAAGATAAAAATAGGTCTTTCGATATCACAATTCAAGTATAAGCTCAAATTTTGAATTTCTAAAAATACAAAAGTTTTAAATACCTCAACAATCCAGACACTGGTCAGGTCAGGTATACAGATCGAGACAGGGCTGGAAATGGTTTCAAATGTCTTTTTATTTTCTCTTTATTTTGAACACAATACTGATTCTCCACTTTTGACAAGTGACTTCCAATTTTCATTTCTATTTACAGAACAGCAGGAAAAGCACAATATATTCCCTTTCCGCCACCCTATATCATTTCCGCGGACTATTCTTCGCCAATTCTCTGTATTCTTTCGTCCCTTTCAAGCTACCTTTCAAGTTGAAGTGTGGAGATCTCCCTACTGATATGTAGGTACAGTCAGCAAAACAAATGCTTGTCAAATTAAATAATACGTACGATGTTATTTTGAATTTGGTGAAGTTACGAACGAAAGTTAGTCATAGTCTCGATTGATGTTTCTTACTGATTTTTATTTAGAGCGTCTTCATTTAAAAAAAAAACGTGTTTCATTGCTATTTCTATCAAAGTGGTCTTCCATCTTCCATGCTTTGAAAAGCACGTTAAGGATCCATTTCGCATTCCTTACATACGAGGTCTTTAGTCGGTTTCACTACTCTGACAACTTTACAGAAGACACGAGTCTTGCGCAGTTTATTCGACCTATCTTTTTCACAGTGAACGTGCTAACCATAAACAAACTTTATTTTACAAAGAGCTTTAAAAAAATAAATGTAAAAACTATAAGTATTCGAATAAAAACTTTCTGATCTTTGCCTGCCAGTACGTAATGTACGGCGAAGAAAAATAAAAACTTTCTGATTATTTTTCTGTCACTTTTTGAGGTCGGTTGTTCTTATATCTCGCACCATAAAGAGAAGAACCGTATTTGTCACATTTTTATGATGCTGCCGCTTTTCCCAATGAGTCTACGCATTCACCTTGCGTGGTGTTGCTAGGGTATCTGTTTTGTCAACTGTACATTTGTATTCAAATATTCTGGGTCTGTAATCGCTATTAGCCCGAGGATCTGCCCTGTTAACGCTTCGGCGCTATTTTTGGTTTTGAAGAAGTTATCCAAGAGGTCTAGGTGAAACAAAAGAAAGAATACTCGTATAATAAACACTTGTATAGTCAAATATTACCAAAAGAGATCACCATATTTTAATAATAAAAAATCGAGGTTCATATAAAAATCCCAGACGCTCTCCAAATTACGACGCCCGCTTAAATTGACATATTAAAAAATCATGAACCTAACCTAACCTAACCTAACCTTAGTATAGAGCAAACACAAGAGCGTCGGTGGTCTAGTGGCTAGGGTCGCTGCCTCCCGTCCGGGAGATGCGGGTTCGATCTGGGGGTCGATAAACGTACATATGAATTCGAAATTTGAAATATTTAAAATTTCGAATTCAAATTTCGAATTCATATGTACGTTTATTCGACGCTCGCAGCAAAGGAAAACATCGTGATGAAATCTGCACACTACTGCAAAGAAATTGAAAGGTTGTGTGTGAAGTCGACCAACCCGCACTGGACCAGCGTGGTCGACTAAGGCCTAATCGCCCTAATTCAGGGTAGGTTCGAGCCCCTCGGTGGGGACGTATATGAGCTGTTGATGATGATAAAAATCAATGACTGGGAGAAAAGTTCATTAAAGAATTACGGAAACTTCCTGTTTTTGAAAATTATATTCCAGTAGATATAATTAGACCTCCATGGTAAGTGGTCGAAGTGCGCGACTGTCACTACGGAGGTCCCGAGTTCGTATGCCGGTGAGGACACTGTCACTGGCACAGAAGTGACACTAAATGATTATCACGAACCTATCCATAATGTGGCCGACTAGCTCTTGACTATTTATCATTCGTTCCTAGTTTTATCGCAACGTTCAGAAAACGAAGCGCTAGGTATCACAGGATTCTATTAGGATTGCTCGCTCAGCGGCTAAGAGCTTTAGGAATCACTATGAGCCAATCAGTCTAACTCACTCAGAAATACTGGCAACGAGTAGAGACCGATTAGCTGCAAAAAACATACACTCTTGATGCCATGTTATTTTTCAAAAATATTCGAATTTTGAAATTGTTCTGTGCGTGTTTTGGGAGATCGGACTACCTTTATATTGCTTCGAAAAAGCTTAGGTATTTTTCTTTTTACGAAAAAAACATAAGGTTTTTGTAACTGGCCGAAAATGATTTGAGCGTAGATAGATAAATAATTTAAAACAACCTTTTTCCCTCTTCATTACTATATAGGTAGTTAACAAATATATTACTTATGCCTACAAGACACGATATTTTCAATTTGATAAAGTTCCGTTCCGCATAGTTCCATCAACAACTTTGATGAGTATACTTATCAAACTTAATATCCGAGATAATACTTGATCTCATCATAGTTTATAACAACAACAGATAAGTAGATAAGTATGAGGTTTGCAGAGAATTTGGGGGTAACAAACATATAGGGCGCTCCTATTATTTATCCGATCTAATAAGTTATTAGTTTATTACATGCCATAGGAATTTGACTATTGTTGATTAGCAAATAGAGATCACTTTGATAGTTTGGTGTGGTAAAGTCCTATGTATCACAGAGTTAATATAATAATTAACGTACAGAACGGCCACTTACCCCCTCCCGCCAATCGGCGCTTCTTCACCCCCCGCTTCACATTGTGACAGGTTGGGGGGCGAGTTAGGAGTATCGGATCAAAATGCCGTCGAATTTGAACGTTGTTATCAAGTAAATAAAGTTCATACTGTGGTCTACGTGACATTGTATAGGCGCATGGCTTTTTTGCACAGTTACGTTTGATATTTTTATACAAGTTGTACTTACCAATTCATTACATTATGTCTCAGATAAGAAGCGTTTGCGAACCCTTAAAAAAGGTGGTCGGACTTAACATAAAGTCAAAGTAATACATATTTGAAAGGCATAGCTAGTATTACTACTGCGAGTATTACTCAGATAGATACTACCTAGTACCTACTGTTCTTTTTCTTTTTTATCCCTGTTCCCATTATTAAATAAATAAAATAAATAAATATGTGGGGATATCTTCACACACGGCCATCTAATCTCAAACTAAGCAGAGCAACTAAGCTTGTACTATGGGTACCAGACAGCTGATATACATTACTTAAATAGATAAACAACAACCAAGGCAAACACAAGTGCTCATCACACAAATTTTTGCTCCCTGGGCGGGATTCGAACCCGCGACCCTGTGCGTCGGTGGCAGATACACTACCACCTGGGATGGGCTTAATCAAAACTTTTATGTAGTAGATTTTTTTTGTCATCGTAGAATGAGTCATCTATCATGAGAACAAATTGTAACTTTGATTCCTCCTTGAATTTGCGTAAAAGACATCAAACAACACGATTTTTCTCACACAAGCTGACAAAAATACAGGGTGTTTCGTGAACACGCCAATTTTCGAGACAATCTTTGGTGTTAATATAAATTTCATGAGCTGCGCTATCGCTCGTCGTTGTTTTATTAAAACGCCGTTGTTTAGACCCGATTCATATTAAAGTTGGCTTGCTGTTACACCGAAGTGAACGTTCAAGATTTTTTGTAAGACCATCTATGTATTCGATATCACAAAAAAAAAATATTTGCATAATCTTGGAAATACACCGCCGAGAAATCGCACCATGAAAATGATATTTGTTAAGTCAATCAAGTGACAGCGCTTTGTAATATAAGTTAGATGTATATTTAAATGTCTTGGATACATAGATAAAAAAATATTTAGATTGGAGTTTGAAAACATAAGAACTATCCACTGTTTTCTCAAACATCGTTGTGAACGTGCCAACCGTGGGCTTTTGTCCTTGGTATTTATAGGGAGCATTGACGAGTTTTTTTTTTTAAATTACTTCATGTAAAGATTTTATCGTGATCAGTTTAATAATAAAAAAGAAGTTACGCGTCGGTGTAAAGGCAAACATATTCAAGCGTGGGCGTACCAGCGCCTACTATTACTTATTAAAGCCTACTGGAAATCCTGCTTGTAATTAGTTGGAACCTGCAAGACGAGCCTCCCCCGGGAGCCATGGACACCGAATGGCCTCTGTAATAGCCCAACTTGGTGCATTAGGCCTTTTTTCTGCTAACAAAAAGTTTTGTTTTCAGTAAAGTAGATCACCTTATTTCGTGGATCGTTTTTCTGGTGTGGGTTTTTTGACACTCTTTTGGTTAAAGAGAACATTGTAAGTTTCAAACTAATTTCATAAATAAATATGTGGGGACATCTCACACACGGCCATCTGATCCCAAACTATGCAAAGCTTGTACTATGGGAATTGAACAGCTGATATGCAAATACATATAAATACATACTTATATAGTACAACATCCGGACACAAGGCAAACGCAAGTGCTCATCACACGAATGTTTGCCCTGGGCGGGATTTGAATCCGCGACTCTGTGCTTCGAAGGCAGGCGTACTACTAAGCTACGGAGCCGTCAAATATAAAATAATAAATGGTGAAAGTAAGGAACCTCCACTAATATATAAAAAACGTGCAGCTGATGGCTTTGAATGATACTAATTAGAACTTCTTACCGGTTTTGTTATTACTTACAGCGTTTTTAAATACAAATAACCACTTTTCGGATTATTTCGGATCACATTTCGAAAATAGAAAAGTATTAAAAAGCAACAATGCATTATATTGCTTACTACTGCTAGTGCGTTATACATTGCGTATTAGAGAAAATTATAGTTTAGTTTAGTTTGCCGTGTGGTGACGACAGAGTAACACTACCCGTAGGTGTCGTAAGAGGCGACTTAGGGACTACACATTGAACAGGGAACGGGCAGCAGTGCTCTCTGATACAGTAACCTTTTAATCTGCGATCTCCGTCCCGCCTGCCAAGCGTGGAGATTATGGCAAAACCCTCCAATTAAGTGGAGGAGGCTCATAATCCAGCAGTGGACTGTAAAGGGCCGTTGATGTTGATGATGTTGATTTTAGTATCTTTTTTTTTTCGTTTGTTGGTTATTCTAATATGATATATTTAATGCACTGTATCAATTAGAGCAAACTGTCACTTAAGCCCGGTATATTCATCATCATCATCATCGTGTGGGTTGTAAGGTCGACCACCGCCCTCACAAACCCTAGTATCAGTGTTATAGAGCAGCCAAAGGCCACTGATTAGGCTCGTGTAACGACTAGATAGTAGTCGGGACCAACGGCTTACCGTGCCTTCCGAAGCACGGAATCATCTTCCTTTTCGGACAATCAGGTGATTCAGCCTGCAATGTCCTAACCAAACTAAGCGGAAAATTAAGAAGCAATAGGGGATCGGACTGTTTGTAAATTCACCATATTTTATGAATTATTTTTAAAATATAAATTAGAGCAGGCGATTCGCGAAAAAAAAATTGAATCGGTCGAAAAACGAATTTACAGTGATTATTTAAAGTTTCAATATGTCTGTCTCTTTCAAAAACGATTTTTTGTATGGAGATTATATGGCGTGCAGCATTACTGCAGGGTTTTTAATAACCTTTTTGGTATGGCTCTTTTTTCTTTTGGCCGGTTTTTTATGTCACATTTTCAAATTTAAAATTTTGTTGGTTTGACCTTTTTCTAAATTGTTTATTGTTCTACGAAGTGTCATATTGATAGGAGCTATTTTTTTCTTGGATCGATCTCCAAAACGTGAGTCGCTTTGTTAGAAAATTTTCAATCGGATTTTGCCCGGGATCATTCCCGTATGGTGCGATAAGCCTTGAACAGGCTCCTACTTTAACCTACTTTTACGTTGGCCGGGTAAGTCTTGTGCTGTCTTCCTCCTGGTTTTTATCGACGTACTTTTCTCTTTCCGTGTCTTGGTCGGATGGCGATTATTTCCTTGTACATCTTTACAGTGTATTTCCGGTCTCTGCGGCACACACACGAGGGTCCCTCCGTGCCTTTCTCGTTCACTCGCCGTGGTTCCGGACCCCTGAGGCCACCGGGCGTTGGACGTGCCTGGACCCTGCGTTGTGCGCGCCCGCGCCCGTGCCAGCTGAGTGCCGCAGACCCGCGCTCCGGCGTCCCCCCTGGGACTTCCCATCATTTTTTGGCCTTTTTTTGTATCTGTTTTTTTGTATCAATTTTGTATGCGGATTTTGCCAAATTTAAATTCTTTTTCTAAATTCCAAAAGGCCCTTTAGGTTTTTCTGGCCCTCCTTTTTTGGTTCCCGTTTGGCTATACTCTCCGGGGTACTCCGCGGTTTTGGTACACCTTCATGCATCGATACACCACAACACAACACTAGTTCAGCGACACGATATCGACGGAGTCCCCTCTGGACTCGACTCTCGGCTCATGCTTGGCAATTTCTAGGCCTTTTTAAATTGATATTATACCGTTCGGACAAATTTAACTAACTCTTTCTTTGTACACCTAAATTTCACGTTTCGCCTGTGGTCGTCGACCACAGGTTAGCTAGCTTTCCTTTTTTAACGCTACAAATGGCGCCCGTAACATAAATTAAATTAAATTCTTTTCGTTTTGGTTGGAGAAGGGTGACCGATTTCCGGTCTTCCTCTAATTTATTTTCCCCCTTTTATTATTAATTTATTTATTTTATATTAATATTAATTTTATAATAATTTATTTTTTCCAAAGTAGATTAAATGATGGATCCTACATTTGAAGATCCCATTACTGGGACGCCGCAATCGCGTACGTCCAATCCCTTTCTGACCCCTTACCCGCGTGTTGAAGCTGCGTCTTCTCCCCACGCATCCCACCAAGCCTCGGATTCTTTCCCTTCCGTCCATAACCCCAGCACACCTGCTCGCGCGTGGTCTTACCCGCCAGGCAAGACGGAGTCTCTCTCTAAATGGAACATCACGTTCTCAGGAGATACCTGTGTTCGGGAATTTTTCTCCCGCGTCCAAGAGGAGGGTGTCGCTCGTGGAGTCAGTCCTTCGTACGTAGTACTTCGGTTCCATGAAATGATGGAAGCGCGCTTAAGTATTTTCGTGCGATACGTAGACCGAATCTCACTTTCCGTGATCTGAGAGGAGCCTTTTTGAGGACCTTTGATGTCGCCGACTACGATTTCAAGGTTGAACGCCAGCTCAGGGCTCTTAAGCAGAGGTGCGATCAATCGGTCGTTGATTACGTTATCCAGTTACGTGATTTGAACGCAAAACTCCGTTCCCCAATCAACGAGGAGGATTTTCTTACGATTGTCAAGTACGGTTTGCACGTTCGTTACCACCCATGCCTTGCTACCAACATCATCAAGGACGTGGACTCGCTTCTTGAGGTTGCTAAAAACTTCGAAACCTACCAGGAATCTGTAGCGGCTCCGATCTGTGTTGCTCCTGTGAACGTAGCTCCTCCTAACGCTACCACCCCGCCGGTTTGTTTTAAGTGTAATCTTTCAGGCCACGACTATAGAGGTTGTCCTAACGTCCCCGGCCTAATTTGCTTCAAGTGTAAACTTGAGGGTCATATGACGCGTGATTGTCCACGCTGTAACCCTGGTCGCTCCCAAAAAGAACTAAACTGTAGGGTCGGCAAAGATATCCCAGCTGTGTCGCCCCTTGTTCTTGATAAATCTACTGACAACCGTCTGTTTATTGAAATCTTTGTTGCTGGAACAACCGTCAAGGCTTTACTTGATTCCGGTGCTCAGACGTCTCTTATCGACTCAGCGTTATTGAAGAGTTTGGGCCTTGATTATTGCAGATCGATCCGGCCTCCTGTGGTTTCTGCAGACAATTCTCCCATTCGGATACTTGGCGGAGTTGATGTCCCGATTTTATTTGATGGGAAATCTGTTGCTCATCCATGTCTTGTTGGTACTGGTCTCCCTACTCAATTTATTCTTGGTATCGAGTTTTGGAACGCTTTCGGGTTAACTTCAATTATTAGCCGGAGGTTTAAAGGTAAGCGGTCCGGGAAGCTCTTCCTTCCAGGTTCTGGTGTGGGCCACAAACCATCTTCTAGAAGATGTGAGTTCCCAAGGAATCTAGCCGAGGTCAGGTATATCCACCCTCGTGCTGTTCTCACAGATGACCAGGAACGTCGTCTCCAATTCGCTATTACGGAATTTGAGGAGATCTCTTCAGACAAGATTGGTCTTGGCTGTACATCTTGGCTTTCCCACAAGATTGAGACTGTTGGACCCCCTATCAGACAACGATATTACCCGCTCTCCCCGGTAAAGCTCAAGGTTTTAAACGAGGAGATCGATAAGATGCTCGAGATGGGTGTCATTCGTCCGTCACGTTCGAGCTGGGCGTCACCAGTAGTAATGATCACCAAGCCCGATGGCAGTATTAGATTTTGTGTAGACAGCCGAAAGCTCAATAGCGTGACTATACGTGATTCCTATCCCCTCCCTCGTATTCAGGATATCTTAGACAATCTACGCGGCGCGAAGTTTATGACCTCTTTAGATTTCCGTAGCGCTTTCTGGCAGATTCCTTTAGCCGACAAGGCTTCCTGTGAGAAGACTGCATTCATCGTTCCTCAACGTGGTTTATTCGAATTCGTCCGTATGCCTTTTGGTTTGACTAACGCGGCTTCCGAAATGCAGCGGCTTACGGATAGGATTGTCAACTTTGAATTCACGGCCGAGTCTGACGACTTCGTTTTCGGGTACGTTGATGACCTTATTTTAGTGTCACGTGATTTCGATAGCCATATCAAGCTCATCGCCAAGGTTCGTGACCGCCTCAGGGAGGCAGGCTTATCTGTCAACCTGAAGAAGTGCGAGTTTTGCAAGTCCGAGTTAAAGTACCTCGGTTATATCGTAAATGAGAAAGGGCTACAGACCGACCCTAAGAAATTAGATGCCATTAGTAATTATCCAGCTCCTACTACCGCTAAATCTTTGAGAGCTTTTCTTGGTATGTGCTCCTACTACCGAAGATTTGTTGACAATTTTTCCTCAATCATCGCACCCTTAACTGCCCTCATCGGAAAGAGGAAAGGAAGAGATCCTATTGATTGGAATGACGATGCAAACCACGCTTTTGTACAACTTAAGAAGGTCCTCATAGATTCTCCTGTCATGGCTTGTCCCGACTTCTCCAAACCATTTAGCCTACATTGCGACGCAAGTCAGGTTGGTCTTGGTTCCGTTCTCGTTCAAGAGTTTGACGGTGAAGAACATCCAGTTGCGTATTTTTCCCGTCTTTTCTCCCGTGCCGAACGGAACTACAGTACCACTGAACGCGAACTTCTTGCTGTTCTCGATTCTGTTAAGCATTTTCGCGGCTACCTTGATGGCGTCAAATTTAAAATCGCAACCGACCACATCGCTTTAAAGTGGCTACTAACTCTCGATAATCCTACCGGGCGTTTAGCGCGCTGGTCGACTATTCTTTCCCAGTACGATTTTGAAATTGAACATCGTAAGGGGGCCCAGAATGTCGTGCCTGATGCTTTGTCGCGACCTCCTCAGGTAGCGTTGGTTTCTTTCGAACGCGGACTGATTCCTACCGGCGATCCGTGGTATGAGAAAGTTTTCCAGGGAGTTACCAATACTCCACACTTGTTTCCCTCCTTCGTTTTGCACGAAGGTATGTTGTACCGATCTGTTCCTGTTGACAACCCTTTGTCCGACAATCCCTGGCGCTTAGTTTTACCCGCCTCTAAAACTCGGGAGGCTATTAACGAGATCCACCATTCTTTTCCCAATGTCCATCCTGGGGTGCTAAAAACATACCTTAAGGCTCGAGAGATTTATTATTGGCCCAATATGTATCGGGATATAACTTCTTGCCTTTCGCAATGTCTTGTTTGTAAGGCCTTCAAGATTTCTAACGCACGTCCACGTGGTCAGCAGCTCTACCCAAGGTCTGTCACGTCACCTATGGATTTACTCTCGCTAGATCTGGTTGGTCCACTCCCTGTTGCCTATTATGGCTATCGTTATATTTTCTCGATGGTCGACGTTTTTTCAAAATTTGTTTGGTTAGTTCCCTTGAAAACCGCTGACGCCAGATCTATCTGCTCAGCGGTAGAGTCCGAAGTGATTATGAGGTATGGTTCCCCTCTTGGCGTTTTGTGTGACAACGCGACGGTTTTTCGCAGTTCACAGTTCGCAGATTTTCTCAGGTCGTATGATATTCCTTCACCATGTTTCACACCCTATTATTCACCCCAAGCTAACGTGGTAGAACGTTATAACCAGACCGTCATTACTACCCTTAGTATTCTTGTGGGGAACGACAAGCGAAGCTGGGCCAAACACTTACCCAAAGTTGCCTTATACTTGAATTCGTGTGTTAATCTGGCCACCACTTACACCCCAAATTTCCTTATGTATGGAAGAGAAGTGGACGCCGGGCGTCGTCCACGAGTAGCCGAAACTGTGAGCCCGGAGTTGGCTGACAGTCGAGGTAATCGTGCGACGAGTCTCAGGTCCCTTCAAGACATTTATGCTAAGGTGGCAGACGCTTTGACACTCGCTTTTCAACGTAACGCAGGTTATTATAATCAATCGCGGAATCCTATCAGATTCGAACCTGGGCAACGTGTTTGGCGCAGAAATTTTCAAAGAGGCACTCAGGACATTGACCGTGGTGGTAAGTTTGCCCCACGGTTTATCCCCTGTAGAGTCATACGCCGTGTTTCTCCGCAAGTATACTTATTGGCGGATTGTGATTCCCCGCACGAGGGTTCATATCATGTAAAGGATATTTTGAAATAGACCCTCTTTTCCATGTTCCCCTGGAACATTATTTTTTTTAAATTCTAAAAGCCTTCAGGCAAACGTGTACCAACTTTTCTTCTCACCATTTGGCTTAAATTCACCTTTTGGCATCCTTTTTCTTTTGAATGTCACTAAGTTTACTACTTCATACGCCTTTTTTGTGTTATTGTGTGTGTGTGTATGTCTGGCCAGATTGATGTTATATCTTAGTGTTAGTTTGTAGGTATTTAGGTTATACGGAATTGACGCAACCAACATGTGGTCAGGTTTTCGAGCTGCCATAGGCCTCTGACCTGGCCCATGTTGCGTCATTCCGCTGGGATTGAGCCGGGGCAAAATTTTTGTCCCGAAGCGCGCTTTTTTTGTCGCGGAAGGACGGTGACCGCTGCTTTGCGCAGTCGGCCTATTATGGCCATCGTCGGGTCCTTTTTTTATTTTTTTGACAGGGTCGAGTTCGAACCCCGACCTCGCCTTTGACGGCGTTGGTTGCCTACCAACTGCGCCGTCGAGCCCTTTTTCCGAGCCGATCCGAGTGTTTCCGATGTTCGTCGGCGTCTGACGTGTTTCGGGATGAACACGATGACGTGGGCGAGCGTCGGCCCTCGTTTGATAGCTCTTTGTTTACAAGTCGTCTGTCAGTTTTCGCGCACGGTCGATTTGAAGTTTTTCTTCTCTTGCCGCCGATTACGGGCGTAACTGACAGTTTCGACTTGCAAACTTTTTACCAGTAGTTCAAAAACTACTTGTATATATTTTGTATAGTTTTTAGTGTTAGCATTTAGGTGTGTAAATAATATCGTTTGTAGGCGCGTTTATGTTTTAAAACTTAGTGACATTCCAACATTCCAACATTCCAACATTCCAACATTCCGAATTTCCAAATTTCCTTTTCTATCCTTTACGTATGTACATTACACGTATATACGTACATACATTTTCCTCCTGGCTCGGGGATACCACTTCATCGGTGTTTCCTTCGGTTGTCTCCACCTTTTTCTGTTGTGGTTGACAACTTTCCTTTTTCTTTCTCCAAGCCATTTCCGTCCTCCTTTTTTTCTTCTGGTGGATTGACTTGGCTTCTTTTGGGACACCGGTGGTTTCTTATCCTGGGGCCAGTGAGTCCTTTATGAGCCGCTCGTGCTGGGAACATGACGTGTTCGTTGGTTTATAGTGATGGGGTAGAGTGTCGATAATTTTTTATCGATATTTTTTTCCTTTCATAGTTGACTTGGAACAATTCGGCTTTTGTTCTAGGGTGGTCAACTTCCTTCGAGGGTTGCCATCTCGAAGATTTTTTTCCTTTTCGAGTTGGCGGATTTTTTTTTCTGGTGAAGGGATGTCTGCAGCATTACTGCAGGGTTTTTAATAACCTTTTTGGTATGGCTCTTTTTTCTTTTGGCCGGTTTTTTATGTCACATTTTCAAATTTAAAATTTTGTTGGTTTGACCTTTTTCTAAATTGTTTATTGTTCTACGAAGTGTCATATTGATAGGAGCTATTTTTTTCTTGGATCGATCTCCAAAACGTGAGTCGCTTTGTTAGAAAATTTTCAATCGGATTTTGCCCGGGATCATTCCCGTATGGTGCGATAAGCCTTGAACAGGCTCCTACTTTAACCTACTTTTACGTTGGCCGGGTAAGTCTTGTGCTGTCTTCCTCCTGGTTTTTATCGACGTACTTTTCTCTTTCCGTGTCTTGGTCGGATGGCGATTATTTCCTTGTACATCTTTACAGTGTATTTCCGGTCTCTGCGGCACACACACGAGGGTCCCTCCGTGCCTTTCTCGTTCACTCGCCGTGGTTCCGGACCCCTGAGGCCACCGGGCGTTGGACGTGCCTGGACCCTGCGTTGTGCGCGCCCGCGCCCGTGCCAGCCGAGTGCCGCAGACCCGCGCTCCGGCGTCCCCCCTGGGACTTCCCATCATTTTTTGGCCTTTTTTTGTATCTGTTTTTTTGTATCAATTTTGTATGCGGATTTTGCCAAATTTAAATTCTTTTTCTAAATTCCAAAAGGCCCTTTAGGTTTTTCTGGCCCTCCTTTTTTGGTTCCCGTTTGGCTATACTCTCCGGGGTACTCCGCGGTTTTGGTACACCTTCATGCATCGATACACCACAACACAACACTAGTTCAGCGACACGATATCGACGGAGTCCCCTCTGGACTCGACTCTCGGCTCATGCTTGGCAATTTCTAGGCCTTTTTAAATTGATATTATACCGTTCGGACAAATTTAACTAACTCTTTCTTTGTACACCTAAATTTCACGTTTCGCCTGTGGTCGTCGACCACAGGTTAGCTAGCTTTCCTTTTTTAACGCTACAGGCGTTACTAACAAATGACGTCACAAGTGGGTATGTGCCTCTCTGTCCAATCTTGAATTTCAAACCTTTATAACTCGGTCAATTTTGAAGATAGAGCAAAAATTATTTTAGTGTTCGATAGCAGAAACTAAGAAGTTTGGATTTATAAAATAAAAAAAAAGCAGCCCGATCCCCTATTAGACCAAAAATTGCCAATTTGAAAGAAAATAAGTTAAAATAAAAATTTTAAAATGTAAAATCTTCTGCGTTTCAAACTGCACACGATTCAGGAGTTGAGTAAACAGGCGCACTGAGGACCCTTGCCCCCATTAGGGCCTACAAGTCGGGTCTAGGTCAAGAGATGAAACGAGGTCGGTAAGTGATGTGGACCTGCAACTGCACAGTTCATATTTTACCAAATCATTTGTAACTTGAAAATTCTCTCTGTGCTCGGCCGGTTTAAAGAAAAGATAGTACTGTTTTAAAAGCTGTTAAAATTCTATTTCAATTTGCAATCGTTTGCTGTATTTATTATTATAGTATTTTATAAGTTTAAAGTGTAAAATATTGTTGTCTGAATGAAATATTGACTTTAAAATGAAACTCTTTCTTCGTGATCTTTAAATTATTATTTCTGGAATTAAAGTAACGTACACCATAATTATTTTATTACACCATAACTTTTTTTTTACTGTGTGTAATGTCATTGTGTTGTGTTCGACACTAATATTTTAACTTTACTTTCATTCTATAAACCAACAAGATATACTTAAATAACTAGTGAAAAAGTGTAACATTATGGCACTTTCACATACACAGCTATAATTTCTTCCTTAATACATCGGTAAGTATCTACTGTAAGACATAAATAATTAGAAACCATCATAACTCGCGTAATTATTATATTTTTACAAGGACCACCAAATTGGCGCGAGAGGACACCGTATCCATCTGTCAAAAGTCCCCCCCCCTAGGGTTGTGCGCATGCGCTCTATGGACCCAACTACTAGTGATGTAGCAATATCAATAAAGCTCGGTTAACACTACTATCTATATTGTAAGTGTGGCGTCAAACTTTGCTGACTATCCGTAAACGATCTTAGATACGGTAATGTTTTTTTTATTACTGGCGCCATATTGGGCGAAAGATGAGCTCGACTACAGAGCTGAGTCAAATCGCCATTTGCGAAGTGACTAGGGATAGGGTAATCTATATACGGCTATATAATAGCCTCCGTGGCCAAGTGGTCGAGATTTCGACGCCTATTACGTAGGTTCCGGGTTCGATTCCCGGTGGGGATACCGTCAAGCGAAAATCTCTTTGTTAGACTTTCTCTAGTTTGGTTAGGATAGTGCAGGCTGAATCACATGATTGTCCGAAAATAAAGATGATTCCGTGCTTTGGAAGGCACGTTAAGCCGTTGGTCCCGGCTACTATTTAGTCGTTAAACTAGTCAAGTCAGTGGCATTTGGTGGCTCTATAGCACTGATACCAGGGTTTGTGAGGTCGGTTGTCGACCTTACAACCCACACGATAAAAGAGAAGAAAGACTGCCATAATTTAAGCCTAAAGCATGATCGTTGAGCAGAAAGAATTTCGTACGTTGACCTATTATCCCCTGTCTCTGTTACTGCTGCGTAAATATATTGCCGTCTCACTCCTACACATCCAATGCCCGAGCACATTGAAATCCTAATTATTAAGATTACTTTGTTAATTATCTTACCCCAAACATACATTGCTGCTTCTTTAGCAGGTTTACCATACAAGGAAGGACAGTAAAGTTAGGTGCGCAGAAAATGTAAACTAAATGTGGGCCGAGCATCTTGAAGCATAGACTTAAGTTTATGGAATGAAATTAATAGCGAGGCCTACCAGTAAGACATGGGTCCTCCTTGGTTGCGTCATCGACAAATCGAGACTTACCTGAAAAAAAAATGTTATTAGATTATATTTCTTGTTTCATTAAATGGCTTTCGATATGAAATTAATCATCATCATCCCAGCCGAAAGACGTCCATTGCTGGTCCAAGGATCTCCACAACGACCGGTCCTCATGCGCTGCCCGCATCCAGCGGCTTCCCGTGACCTTCACCACGCGGATGAGCTTTGCATAACCCAAAATTTTTGGATCGTTGCATTATATATATGTATATATGTGGGGACATCTTCACACACGGCCATCTGATCCCAAACTAAGCAAAGCTTGTACTATGGGTACCAGACAGCTGATATACGTTACATAAATAGATAAATACATACTTATATAGATAAACAACAACCAGACACAAGGCAAACATAAGTGCTCATCACACAAATGTTTGCCCTGGGCGGGATTCGAACCCGCGACCCTATGCGTCGGAGTCAGATACACTACCACCTGGGCTACGGAGCCCAGTAGTCATTATTTTTGTATTTATTGTCCATTAGTTAACAAGAACGTAATTTAGCCCATAATTAGTTTTTTTGCCATCCAAATTTAAACCGTTAAGTACTTGTTTACTTTTATTGTGCAATAAAGTGTTTTCATACATACATACATACATACATACATACATACCGTAGCTATTTACCCTCGGTGGGGACATAAATGAGCTGTTGATGAAACCGTAGCTATTGAGTCTACAAATTAATAAATTTAACAAGGATAACATAAACTTAAAAGCGCAATCATCTACACACAAAAACTTAATAAAACAAAATAAAAAAAACATGGCAGAACAATAAAACGATTCCGATTTCACATTACGGAAACTTTTCCGAAGGGGATCAGCGGGATCGCTGTTTCCCCCAAAATTTCTTTTCACCGCTTTATTTCATCTCATAATAACACTCCTGACATCAGCGCCAGATACGAGGAAAATGACTGGAAAAGTAGATAGACGTGCTCTCGAGTATTCGTACGTGTAGGTAAATGTCAGGGTGCTTTAGTTTCTTCTTTTTTGTGTGGTGCGTCTGAGATGATTGCATAATCTTTGGTATTACAACATAGGTATACGACTTTTCGGAATGTTAAAATGCGTACTAGAAGAGTTTAGTTGGCGGAGTTATTATTTAATTATTTCAAGTTAATCAATCGAGAACCTAGATATAATCAAGAACAAATCATCATCATCGTGTGGGTTGTAAGGTCGACAACCAATCTCACAAACTCTGGTGTCAGTGTTATAGAGCCGCCAAAGGCCACTGACTTGGCTCGTGTAACGACTAGATAGTAGCCGGGACCAACGGCTTAACGTGCCTTCCGAAGCACGGAATCATCTTTATTTTCGGACAATCAGGTGATTCAGCCTGCAATGTCCTAACCAAACTGGGAAAAGTGTCCCTACCGGGAATCGACCCCAGAACCTCGGCCACGGACGCTGTTAAGAAAAAAAAAACAGACAGTCATATCTTAAAACAGAAGCATGGTTTTTTTTGTTTAAAATTTTCTGAAACGTCTTCTCTGGGTCATTGAAAAAACACTTAATAATGGAGACGGAAACGAAAAAAGTAATTAATTTAATCATAAACAAGTTTCATAAAAGCAACATGTTAATTTAACTACTAAAGTAAATACCTGGATACATATTAAGCAAACAAATGAAAACAGTGTTTGCTAATAAATTCACGTTTGGTAAATAAACGCAGTCACATTCAATGGGTTGGTCTAATAAAGCCGCTAAATTACATCTTTATTGGCAATCAGCATTGCCTCGCACCGTATTACCATATTCCACTAATATATAACATTTCAACACTCATGTGCTCCTGGTATTATAGATCGTTTCATATTGCATTAACTGGTAAATATTTTCAAAGCTTTTTAAGGAATATTTTTTTTTGTGTATTATTATTTACAATTAAATTGCTACTACACTGTCGAATTGTAGCAATTATATCAAGTGCTCCTAAGACATTACAATTGTCGTACCAACCTAAATATAAGGGTGAAAATAGATGTCAAATAAACAGGTTATTATAAAACTAAATCTACGACTTTGTGATGGGCGATTGTACCGAAAATTAACAATCGAATTATTAGAATTAATCCATTTATGGTATTCGAAAGATCACTCGTTATTCGAATAAAAAAAAACATTCGAATGGTTTTAATCGCAATAATTCATTCAAATGAAAATATAGAATGAATCATTCGAATGATTCTTGTTCACCTAACGTATGCAGCAAAATTTTCTTTCTTTTGTTTTTCATTTAAATAACGGAGGTATTGTGTATTTTTTTTTTGCGGTTTTGATCTCGATTATTTTTAAACCGACTTCAAATTTTAATGATGCATTCAAAATGCATTCTAATGATGCAAATTCATTCGAATGTTCTTTTTTCATTTGAACAATTCGAATACCTGCCCGTTCGAATGATTCACTCATATTCGCCCATCACTTAACGATACTTATTTATTTTTTTTCCAAATAAAGTAATAAATAATAGAAAAAAAAATGATGAGGTGCTTCTAATGTTTAGTCAGCTATACCAATTTATTATTTGAGTATTTATGCTATTGGGTTTAAGAATTATAAATCGTGACATCAGGCCAGAGAAAATTTAAAGTGTATAGCGACAGTGTCATAATACAATAAACTTACGTATACATTATTGAATTTGACCAAATTGTTAATGGTGATTATACACAAACTTCTAAAAACAAAATTAATAAAATTTAAAGCAAAAAAATACCTATTAATTCTAATATCGACAGACCCTAACCACAGTAACAAAATCAGACACATTATCCCCAATTTAGATTTCAGCACTGTAAACAGGTTATGATAATTCGATTTGCCTACAAGCCCTGAATAACACAGGGAATGGCCTTCGGAGCCCCAGAATAATTGGAAAAAAGGCCTGAGAAGAAACTAACCGTTGTGGAAAAAGCAATTCATGTCGGCAATCATGAGAAATAACGACATTGCCCCATAAAGTTTCAAAGGGGCCTAAATATATACCTTCTCACTGTTTAATACTGTTGTGAGGGTCGCTAGGCAGATGCAAGTAACTCAAGATATACAGTTTAGTAGGTATTGCATGATTTGAATTTGGAATAGGTCGTGTGTCGTTCCTTTTTTATTTACTTTAAAACGTTACAAGTACAGCTAGCGAAAATATATGAGCGCTGTCCTTGAATGTGCCTGTATTTTTTACACTTACGTACTCGTTTCGTAAATGCTGTACACTACCTTGTTTCGTATGCTGTGTAAATTATCCCCCACCACGTTTGCGTTCATTGAGCGTTCATTGACCGCTGTTGTGTAGTAATTTGATGGTTCTTATTGTTAGGTAAAAATTGTGTGCATCCTTTCAATCGAAATATAATGTAAAACAATTGAATGTGAAATATGTTTGTTGTGAATTATTTAAAATCATAATAGTCACTTAAAACCAAAACGATTATTTCATATAACTATCATCTGAGTTACTTTCTGATATGTTGACTTGTTTTAAGTTGGAGCAAACTTCAAAGCACCTGTTATCTTGCCCTGATTGATCTAGTTTCTCCTTTATAAACTTGCCCACTTTTTGAGCTATCTCTATTCTATACTATTTTTTATTTATTTATTTACGATTTATTGCAAAAAAACGAAAGGTTGTAAGCAGTTGTAGGTTCAATGATTTTGTGCGTTCTATTAGGAAAAACCCAAAAAACAATGTTTTTGAGTTACACCCATTTCTCTCAACACTATTCAAAACCCTGTTTATTTTATTTACCTACGTGGTCCATTCTACAATCTTATGATATTTTTATTGCTAGGTGAGCGAGACCCATTCTGCCTCACTTCTTTAGTGTATTTTAACTTTCGTTAAGTTTAGAATTTTTATGTTGTTTTTATTGAGTAATTCCAAGTGTCGAGGCGTTCGTTAAGTGACGGTCCCTTACAGTTTGCTTAATGGGTTCGTATTGTTATTTTGTTAGCGAATAACTTTGGTTACGACTGCAGATAATTTTGTACGGCAACTGTGAATGGTTTATCACCCTGTTGCTTTTTAATGTTATCGGAACCTAGGGTGATGGGAATGTTTGAAAAAAATAAATGTGAAATGTTTTTTTTCTGAAAAATTTCACACAGAATATTTGTTTTTAAGCGTAATAAGTTATTATCGTATCGTAACAGCCTCCGTGGCCGAGTGGTCGAGATTTCACCGCTCAGTACGGAGGTTCCGGGTTCGGTTCCTGATGGGGAAACTGTCAAGCAAAAATCTCTTTGTGTGACTTTCCCCAGTTTGATTAGGATTTTGCAGGCTGAATCACCTGATTGTCTGAAAAGAAATATGACTCCGTGCTTCAAAAATCATACCGTTGGTCCCGGCTTCCATCTAGTCGTTCACGAGCCATGTCAGTAGCCTTTGGCAGCTCTATAACACTGACACTAGGGTTTGTGAGGTCGGTTGTCGACCTTACAACCAACACGATGATGAAGAAGAAGAGGCCATGACTGACCATACGGACCCTGATGTGAGAAGATTGATGCCAAAGTTCTCATGTAAATAACTACTTTTGTAGATAAACAGGTCAAACGGCCTAAGGTATTTTTTAAAGAAGGGTATAAACTTACTTTTCAGACAACCAGGATTAGTCATATTTAATAATCTAGGGCAGAAATGGCATTTTTTTTGCGTACACCAAAACTGTTTCTCTCAACATAATCACTTAACTTACACGATCACAAAAAACCGTGATCGAATAAAAAAAAAAAACTTGCAATTAATTAACTAATTCCCACTTTCTAAAAGGACTTGTTTTGTTTTTCGTCTACAAAGTGACGAAGTAACTTACTGAGGAGTTATTTCAGTAAGGACCTCTTGTCCCACCCTGGAGTATCTGAATGGCCCTTGAGCGAGATGTTATGATTTTGTGGCCTGAATTGGTTTCGTCATTAGCTTCACCCTTTTGAGTTATCGCTTTCTGTTCGTATATTTTTTTCGAGAAATAGTTTATTAACTTATTTTATAGATACAGTCTTGCGCTTATTGTTTTAATTTAATTAACCGAAATGATGAAGAATAAGATTAAATTATTTTTAAATTTGATTGGGACAAATTTGTTTGTTGATAAATAAACAAATCAGTCATCGTGGAATAAAATAAAATATCATTTATTTGCCTTAAAACAAGAGAGTACATTTCAGCAGATAGTGTGTACTATTATGTTTGATATACTTGTTGATTTTGGTCGTAGGTAAAGTGATTGAAATGCTTTTATGCCATATTCATCGTATATCAAAACTTCAAAAGACACACCTGATTTTTTTGTACAAAAAGAAACATAGAAGTGAAATGTTTGGAGCTTTCATAAACTGACCTTATTTTCAATGTGTAGAAACTACTAAAACACTTTAGACTACCTAATACTACGTTGAATAGAATACAGAAACAATAAAAAATCTAGATTCCAGTGCCTTTTTGAAGGCCTCGTATATTCAAGAAATAGGCTTATACCCTGTCCTATTACACAGGCGGGATTTCCTCCAGAAATAAAACTAAAAAAGTGGATTGTATAATAACAATAAACAAGATTTATAAGGAGAACTTGGCCTACCGAGCGAGATGGCAAAATATCGTGCGCAGGATTACGAAAATAACCGTCCTTGGCCCGCTTTCACTTATTGAAATCTAAACGAAAGGGTGGCCGTAAGATAAAGTATGTAAAAGGACATTATTGGGAATTAATATCAAAGACCCTTGAGTAAAAAAACAAAATAAAACTTCAATTTTGACCCTCTTCAAATATTTTTCACGTGAAAAAATATTGCTAGATAAACTTTAACAGTAACGAAACAAAATATTTTACTGTTCCCATAACAAAAATACAATTTCTGTATTAAAAAGTAGTATAGTGATTGTATTAGAACATGCGCAAGACATGTTAATATTATGTAGGTAACACAAAAAGTAGTAAGATGTTAATCCAAAACATAGTTTACCTTACAAATTATAAATCTTGGATAATAAAAAGGGAATTCAAAGGCAAAAAATAATAATTTAAATACGTTCGCGATTGTTTCACAAATTAGTTTAAATCTTACTTAAACTCTAATAGGTATATGTCTATTATATTTGGGTAGGCATATATAAATGTATTTGTGTAGTCTATTGGTATGTATATATGTATGTACATATGTATTAATTAAGTATGTTAAATTCTAGTACACGTTCTTGTCATCCCACTTTAATTAAGTGTCTCACACAACACATTGGTTGGCTGGAAGAGATCTCTCTTTAGAGATAAGATCGCCTTTGCTACAGCTATTAATAATATCATTTCTGTATAGTGTACTATTGCAATAAAGAATATATATATATATATATATATATATATAAAATTTGTCATCAACAGCTGATGTCCCCACCAAGGGGCTCGCTGAATTAGGACAATCAAGCCTCAGTCAATCACGCTGGGTCGGTGTGGGTTAGTTGACTTCAGACATAACCTTATGAATTTCCTCGCAATAGTGTGCAAGTTACCACACAATATTTTCTTTCACCGTAAGAGCTTCTAATAAACCTACAATTCGAAATCCAAAAGCAAATTGATACGTGGACTACCACCGCGGGATCGAACCCGCATCTCTACTGTTTTAAAACTAGTTGTACAATTTGTACACTTTTTTATCCCACAAGCGGTGTAAAAGATGGTGAACGTATAAAGAGGCTCGTTTGCCTAGCGGTCCGAGACACGCTTATCTTGTAGTGGGTCTGAAGTGTCGCTCCCGTCTCACATTGCAATTTTTCAAAAACGATCTGAACGGACCTAAGCTAACAAACGATATATTGCGTTTTGTTTCTGATATTGTGTAAATAGGTGCATTATAAACACTTTTAGGGTAGATATGTGTGTTATTAGTGGAAGTTGCTGGGCGCCGGGTGGTGGAAAACCTTTGGGGGGGCATATGCTCCGGCTGAGATGATGATTATATTGTGTTACTTGAAACTGTCTATTCATATTTTTATTAGAAAGTAGTGAATGGAATGTTAATATTTCAAAATGTTTTATCTGAAGATACAGGTATAAGAAGTTTCCGAAGATTTGTATAGCTGAGTAGAAGTTTATTGGAAACTGCAGGCGAAATCAATGCTGAAGGAGAAGAGAAAAGAAAAATTATGAGGAGGTTTGACATTGACAACTTAATGACTCTCTACTCTCCATGCCTATACTACCTTTTCGTGGAAATCGGGGTCTTTTGTCTGCATCTGACAATGGCGGACGTGTTTCCGTTTTAATTTTTTATTTTAGTTTATTGAAGTGTTTAGTGTATAATTTCGATAGTGTATTATCCAGTGAATGTTTCGGGACTATAAACTGTAATTGGACGATTGAAAGGTGTACATTTTTCTGACATTTTTAGATGATGCCAAGAGGCCTTGTGGTGGCTTCAGTAATTTTACTATCACATTACTGAGCCTGATTCACCAAACAATCGTCCTTGATTTTACACAGTGTATCATATCTTATCTTAAACCTTCAAAAATCACTTGACACTGGCGAACTTCCTGGCGAAATACGTCTATATAAGATGTGACGCCATTAATTAAGAAAAAAAAATCGTGGAAATCGTACTACATAAATGTTCAGTCAAAAACGCGTGCTCGTAATTTGATACTGAATAAACATTTTATGCAAAAACACCTTAAAATTTATAGCATCAGAACTAAAATGCTATTAGAAGTGCCATAATACTACGCTGTAAGCACACTAAGCTCGGCTAATGGTTTGACAACAATCGATAAAACCTTTGTCGGCGAGAACGTGTTCTAGTGGTCTGTCCCGATATTGGTAGCAGCGAGAAAAATGGAGGACGGTATCGAATTTGTTAGCGATATTGTCTTCGATATTGAACTCGAGTCGAGTCGGGTTTTAGAAAAGAATGTGGTATATTTGATGGTGAAATATTCTTGGAGAAAGAACGTCAGTGTGTGCTGGATAAAACGTTGAATTTTAACGGAGATCGCGGTTTTGAGCTTCGATAGCAAAAGTGATAAAGAAAAATCATAATTTAAATTTTCTTTCAATCAAGAAAAAGTACGTGTCTGAAATTCTATGTTAATGATCTTTATATCATTCGTAAGGAACGTAAATATTTCCTTAACTTATCAATTAAAAATACAATAACAAATAGAATCACGCTCTGCTTATGTAAAAATAGGACTGATTTAAAAAATAAATATACCTTAATTTCAATTTTCTTTAACTATCATTCACTAGTTAAAGAATTATATAATATTGTATATCAGCTGTCTGGTACCCATAGTACAAGCTCTGCTTAGTTTGGGATCATGGCAGATGGCCGTGCGTGAAGATGTCCCCACATATTTATTTATTTATTTAATATGTTTGGAAGCTGAGTTGTCGAAATACTCAAAACAAGAAGAGAAACAAATTAAACTTGAACAAACTTTGACAACCAAGTGCTCATCCTTCTACATTATTAACTTGATTTCATAACTTCCTACAGAAAACGTAACAAGATAAATCTAAGATACCTATCATCCTGTTACCGGTTGAACAAGTGCTGACAACTAACCGGGAGGCTTCGACGGTTCCAACGAGCGACGCTGACAATTCTATAACTGTGCAAGTGATAGGAGAAACGCGGACCATGAAAGCTGGTCCTGTTTATTAAATCAATCAATTTATAAATGAATGAATATACTTCATTGCACACAATTTGAAAAAATACAAATAGTAATAATAATAATAATTCCCCTTAAAGGTGAACTGAAGAAGTTTCCCCATAATAAAATATTCCCCATAAAACATTTATTTCAGAAAAGAATTCCATAGTTTTGTTAGTAAATGGGTTAGGAACAAACTGCTTAAAAACTATGTTAAAGAGTTAGAACCTATTTTAGAATTCCAATGGCAACGCTTACCCAGTATTTTTGAAATGGGCCATCATAACGCGACGCTATCATTTTCAGGATCCTGTTGTCACTTTTCCCAAGGCGCCGCATTAGCGAGGTGGATTTTTTGCGCATTATTGCTTAAAGGTCATAGACATGAGCCTCTGCGAACATGCCTGACGCGCTGCAGCGCCCTGGTAGTCCCAACAGTATCCTGAATGCATTATTGTATTGGATGCGCAGGACGTTGTAAGCTCGACGCGTATATCTCACCCACAGGCCACTCGAGTAAAATGACTGACTAAAGGCTTTAAACAGAGTTATTTTTACTTCTTTAGTACAATGAGTGAACCTGCGAGCAAGCATATTGCCGGCCTTAGACCGATATTATCAAAATTTTAAGGGTATGTTTTCGTGTTATTTGGTAAGAACGAGCTTTCGTAATCTTATAAAGCTGAGTCTTAGAGATTTCAACCCGCCGCAGTATTTTTTACAGAGGGGTTTAAATTGCCATAAATGCTCGTTAATAGGGGATCGGACTACTTTTATTTTATAAATCCAAACTTCTTAGTTTCTGCTATCAAACACTAAAAGAAGTTTTGCTCTATCTTTAAAATTGACCGAGTTATAAAGTTTTGAAATTCAAAATTAGACAGAGAGGCACATACCCACTTGTGACGTCATTTGTTAGTAACGCCATATAATCTCCATACAAAAAATCGTTTTTGAAAGAGACAGACATATTGAAACTTTAAATAATCACTGTAAATTCCTTTTTCGACCGATTAAATTTTTTTCTTCGCGAATCGTCTGCTACTAATCTATATAATAATTCATAAAATATGGTGAACAGTCCGATCCCCTATTATCATGATAGACTTAAGTTTCAAATCGGGTTATTCCTGTCTATCCACGTTTAATACGAAAAAGTATAGATTTATAACGTTAATCACTTATCGCCAATACTTTATTTTAGGTCGAATAAGTCTTACAGCGTTTAAAATGAAAATTACCATAAATCATTGGCCACTTGATAATATATAGTTCGTCAAAAACGTCTTGCAATTGGCGGCTTGAATATTATAAAAAAAAAAGTTATGTGAGCTAGCAACAAAACTGCCAATAATAACAAAACTTACGATCTATACTATAGATCTATACCTACTATAGATTCTATAGGTATAAAGAGATCCGTTTTCTGGCACGAGCATCATACATAACGAAAAGGAGACAATACTTGCACCTATTTATTGTATTTTCTGTAAAAGAAGTATTTTTTTTAATATCAAACGACACAACAGAGATGAAATAAAAATATTTCAATCTTTTGCCTTACACCATCAACAAGCCAGCCGTCTCTACCCATCTCCTACAAGACAAGATCTTTGTGCGAGCGTGATGAATTTGAATTCCTCAATATCAGACTGAAAGGAGATTAAATGTGGAACGAAGGTGGAGGTGGTCTATTTAACTTTTTGATTAGATGTTACAAGATATGTCTGGTTGTTTGTTTGTTGTTTGTTCTTACCCAGAACTCACCCAAAAAAATGTAATGACGGATCTAAGTGATGTAATAACATCCTATGGAAATAAATTATTTTGACTTTGACTTTGACTGTTGATATCACGGGTTCATGGTGTCTATGTACTCTTATTTTTCATTGGTATTAGATGTGCAGATGTTAATATAAAGATGTTTCAGATTGACAAAGACATGATGACCATGATGTCCGTTTTTGATGGCTGTGCTGTGGCCGTTTGAGATGCAGCCTGATGCATGTCATAGTTGCAGTCATGATGTATAGTAGCGGCCTGGTTGTCGCGCTAAATGATGCAGGTGGCCATGTTGGTGCATGCGGCCTGACTGATGTTTAACCATGGATGCAGCTATGATGCGGGAGGGCATCTCTCCCGTGGGCCTTCTCTGGCCATGGGGCTTTCGTGATGTGTTTGTATGTGGGTGTGTTAGTGCAGTGTAGTGTTAGGAAGTGGTTAGGGTTTGTACTTAGGTTATATATGTTTTTATATTTAGTTAGGGTATACTCATACGTTTGCAAATTTTATGATATTGTTTCTTTTGGTCTCTGTGGTAGTATGGTTCATTGCTTCAGCATGACGGGTACTTTTTGGGCCTGTGTTTTTTGCCCGTCAAAATTAAAATAACTTGCGCCACATTTATGATGATTGTTAATTTACCTTTTTCTTAGTTTTTTAAAATAATTTCATTATGTGGTGTTATGTGTATTTTAGTTTGTTGGTAGGACTAACTACTGACATGAATCATGATTGTTAAAATGAATATTTCCAGGCTTAGGTAGGTTAGATCGTTTCTTTTACTAATGTAAATTAGAATATACGCTCTTTTCTGGAGAGGGGGGATGTTAGGTATGTGTACATACCTATACCTCTTTGCCTCTTTGGCTGTTGCTGGCCGTAAACATTTGGATTTATTTGAATTTGGAATATAAGTTTTGACTTGGAAAAAGAGAGCAGATTCTAGGTTCGACTGCGCGTGTGTAAAGATCCTCGAAAAAGAAAATAAAAAACATCTCTCGAAACATCAATCTTTAAGTTAAATAGACCACTTCCACCTTCGTTCCAAAATGTTAAGTGAGACCAAGTAATTTTGACGACAAAAAGATCCTACAAGAACACAACCTTCCCTCGTTTTTGGGTTCTGTATCCAAATTATGCTAACAGAACTGAACAGAACCCTATTACTAAAAATCCGCTGTCCGTCTGTCCTGGCTGTATTCCATGCATGATCTGTATTTACATTGTGTACATCTTAAAAAAATCTCAGATTATGCCGTTGTGCAACACATAGGGACCGTCAAGAAACATTATTTTTTACTCATTTTTGGTAGACCTGTAAGACTTGGTACGGAACCTTCGTGTCCGACTCGCACATGGCCGGCTCTATTATTAAAAATATATAGACGATCTCATTTCAAAATATTTCTCTACATTTCACTTTCGAAAAAATCTTCAATCTGTAATATGAATGCGATATTTTTTCTACGCATTTCGCGCGAAGGATTGGCAAAGAAAAATCTTGCCTCGCCTGTTTATAATAAAATAAGGCAAAGAATTCCGTGTGCCTGAATGCCGTTCAAATAATATCAGCGAAAGAAAATCTCGTTGAGTTCCATGGCGTTCAAGGAAACAAGGTTTTTTGTGGAATTTTCCTAGAAAAATAATCTAATATCAAATACCTACTTACAGCTCCTGTTTTGCAAAGATCGTGAGATTTTACTTAATTAATTCTCAAAATTTGTGAAGCCTTCGTCTTTGTTAGATATTATTTCAGAATAATGTTCAAGAGTACAGTCAGACCTCCTTCTGTAATTATTGTAAAAAATACATTGCCTGCTTATGCTAATAAAGGCACATATATAGACGTTAGTTTTGAAACTATCCTTAGATAGCTGATCAATATAGTCAGGTAAGAAAACATTGGCAGCTTTAGGATTGATGACCTGAGGAAGGTCGCTGGTGGTGGCTGGATGAGGAAAGCGGGTGATCGTGCGCTTTGGCGTGCCCTTGGGGAGGCCTACGTCCAGCAGTGGCCTGCAATAGGCTGATTGATTGATTGAAGTAGTCGGATATTGCGAATTTGTATTTATTTTACTAAGGTCTAACGATGCAACATTTAAAAAATATATTTTTCAGGACCATTCCTAGCAGCCAGTATAGTCATTATTGATTCAAAAGTACATCTTTGCATAAAAGCTCTTAGAAGACCAACTTCAGCTTCAGCGCGACTGTTCAAACATTCGTTACGACGACTTTATCCGGGCTGTTTCAAACTACCTACATAGTTTTTCCGATGCAGAAAACTTTAACAAAATGTGATTTGTGCGGAAAAGTTCAACAAGACTATCTGAAAAGCGATTTACATATAGACTAAGGGAAAAAAACTAAGGTTCTGGAATGGAGATCACGTCTAGGGAAACGTAGTGTAGGACGCCAACCCTGTCAGGTGGACTGATGACCTGAGGAAGGTTGCTGGTGGTGGTTAGATGAGGAAAGCGGGTGATCGTGCGCTTTGGCGTGCTCTTGGGGAGGCCTACGTTCAGCAGTGGATTGCAATAGGCTGATTGATTGAAGGAAACTAGGACTCTTTTGGTTTGATACTTCACCATCGATGGGTTCAGGCCTACAGACTAGCTAGGCAATCACCATTACCACTACCATTGGGTCAAAAGTAAAAACTCTTTTACAAATAATAGAGATTTGAAGCACTGTTCACTTAGGACACTTGCTATAAGTAAGTCAGGTACTTAACAGCGGTGTTTATAACATTTTAAAGTATCAAAATTTAAGTAATAAATATTAGGTGATTTAAAAAAAAAACATGCAGCAAATTTTGCCACCGAAACGTCAACCGGTCGTTAACATTTCCAGCGTTCGCATCCGAACATACCCGCCAAAATCACGTCGTACACTCGACAAACAAAAAAGGCAACACTTTATCACACACGATCATTTATCAGCATATAACTAGTGAGGCGGAATGGGTACATTTCTGTGGACGTTATGTCGCTTGGTTTTTGTAACTACTCTTTGTTTTCCCGCTTCCCTCTCTGTATTTTTTTTTACAACTTTTTACTTTTCTGCCTCGGAATGTTTGATTTATTTTCGTGTTGTTTCGAGGGCTTTCCTGTGTTTGAGCGCCATGGTCAAGTGAATCAAGCTGATTCTAGTTATGTAGTTTTTTGATTGTGCATTTTTGTGTGTAGGCTGTATAACATCATTTAAAATTCAAAACTTAAATGATTTTTCTTTTTCTTTGAGCAAGAAAAAAAAAACAGTAATCTCTGGTACCGGTGTAGTCCTAAAGCAAATTCACAATAGTTTGAAGCTCATTGATCTGAAAACTAATACCTACTCGTATAAACAAATTTAAAAAGCAGCGATTCTTAACTCTTGCAGGATAGTTCGCAAATTCCTCAAAATAGATGAAGACGTGACAGACTGACAGACCCACATTCCCGTTTACTTGGTCTAGGCCCGTAAACGGAAAAAACACAGGTATAAGCCGAGAAAAAATAGAGAACTAAAAACTAATAACAATAATAAAATTAACAGTCATATTAAAAAAAGAATAAACGTTACGAATAAAAGATAAGACATTGATTTATTGATTATTTTTATTTTTTTATATTCTTTAGGATTCCATGTTTTATAAGTGTTTATATTTTTACGCATATTTTTAAGTGTAAAAATTTGTCCTGTAATCATCATTATACTAGCAACCTAGCCCACTAAACCTTTTACTGCATGTATATTGTATGTATACTATTTCATTTCGATTACCTACATACATTAGCAAGTCCGAAAACCGATACTTAGTGGGCTTCTATTCAGTGGCAAAACCGATTGCGACTATCAATATAAGTATGTGCACTAATGTATAACAAAAGCCGAGAAAGAAAATAGAAAATAGCGAATGAATTAGACCCCATTGTGCGGAGAAGTATGTTAACACATTTGACGCGCGGAGAAAGTCTTGAGTGTTCCCACTAACCAACGATTTTATATATTTTTTTTAAATATTGTGAAGACCCTGTGAAGATGATCTGTTGATAGAAAGCGGTTATATAAATGTAATATAAGTGGAACTTGTAAAACTGACTAAATATTTCAAAATGTTTTTGTGATTTTTATAGGACACGGGTGCCAGCGCCTAAAGTTTCGGCCTTTTTATTGACCTGTAAAATTTCGGGTCAATACCTAGTCGGGCATTACATTTTTTTAACCTAAAAGAACAACTCAGTGATAAATATTACAACTATTTAGTAAACATACGTCATAATATTTTTGTAGGACTGTTACAAGTTTGTCGTCGAAGGTAAAAGTAGTAAAAGTGATAAAAATAAGCTTATTGCAAACAATTTTCGTAAAGTTCGACACAACATTATATTAGCTTAGCTTTTATTAGCTTAGGACCTAGGATTTGAAAAAAAAACATACAGTAAATAAGTATAAAAATACGCTTTACAGCAGTGAATGTGTTAATGAGAGTGTTCGATTTCGGTGATACAGAATATGGTGAGCCTATTAGTTGCCATATAAAATAAAAGCAATGTCGGACGTTCGAGTAAATAACAAAACACAAAACTTTGTTAAGAGTACGAGTACCTCGGAGCAAATTACTTATTGGACCTTATTGTCTCCGAGATGAGGACCTTTAAAAAAATAATAACACGTTTATTCATCATTTCAAAACATGATTGAGAATAAACAATTCCGCCAAGAATAAAGACATGGCATTTTGTTTTTTTTTTACGAACACAATATCATCATCAACATCAACGGCCCGTTACAGTCCACTGCTGGACTATGAGCCTCCTCCACTTAAGTGGAGGGTTTTGCCATAATCTCCACGCTTGGCAGGCGGGTTGGAGATCGCAGATTAAAAGGTTACTGTATCAGAGAGCGCTGCTGCCCGTTCCCAGTTCAATGTGTAGTCCCTAAGTCGCCTCTTACGACACCCACGGGAAGAGTAGGGGTTGGTGACAAATGTATTCTATTCTGTCGTCACCACACGGCTTTTGTTATTTAGTTATTTGAATTCTGAATTATAAGTTGGTATAAATATGGTGATTGAAATGAAACGTGCCTTATAAAACATTAAAAACAGGATGAATTTGTAAAAACAAAAAAAAATAAAGTCAGAATTTTAGTATTACTCGTACAACATTTCCAGAGAAGACACATTTTTCCGCTTAATTAAATTTCCCAAATTAGTTCCAAGCAAACTTTCGCAATGGTCTCCCGAGGGAAGGTATAATACCAGCATTATGACCTAAAAGTGTCAGTTCATGGGATGTACAAGAAAGAGACAGAAAAAGGTCAAATAATTAAAAAAAAACTGTATCCGGCTGACTTACTGATAGATCAGTAGAGAAAAATATGCATAAAAAAAAATAGTTTTTTTTCATAGTTCATCTGAAAGTATACAAAAATACTGACAGTCAAAACAGAATCGAAATTGATCGAAAAACAAACTAGATACAACATTATTAAACTAATCTATTACCTGTCCTTCTTACGAAAACAAAATTTTCTATAGCGGATGTAAGGCCCGCGTGACCAATGACGTCACAGGTCATCTGTCTAACCATCAACTGAATGAATGTACTTTCTTGCACACACAGAAATAATAAATGACAGAGTGGAAGTAAGAACAGGTAGTAATGTACAGTTAGGCGGCCTTATTGCTTCATAGCAATTTCTTCCAGGCTACCGCCATTACAGGCTATTAAATAGTGCAAGTATACCGTTTAAACTACAAAATGTAGTCAACTTTGAAGCTTCATAACTTTTTTTCTGAGCAATTTTTCTAATTGAACTATTTCGATTAATGAATTTAAGAAAAATGTGCATATATCCTATTTGGACATTTTACGTCGTTATTATGAGGTCAAGCACTCCAGAAGGTAATTTATATTTTATATTTTTATTAGAAGAATTGGGGATCGAACTGTTTACCATATTTTATGAATTAACCATAAGTAGCAGACGACGATTCGCGAAGAAAAAAACAGAATCGGTTGAAAAACGAATTTACAGCGACTTTTTAAAGTTTCAATATGTCTGTCTCTATCAAAAACGATTTATTGTATGGAGATTATATAGCGTTACTAACAAATGACGTCACAAGTGGGCATGTGCCTCTCTGTCTAATCTTGAATTTCAAACCTTTATAACTCGGTAAATTTTAAAGATAGAGCAAAAATTATTTTAGTTTTCGATAGCAGAAACTAACAAGTTTAGATTTATAAAATAAAATAAAAAGTAGCCTCATCCCCTATTGTTTACTTTTCCGCTTTATCAAGTCTGCGCCCTATATTACCATTTTGGTAGAAACAGTGAGTAATTAGGTTCGTTAGGGGAAAAGAAGTGACAGTTTTATTTATTTTCCCCATGATTTTTTTTTCATCAATGGCACATGCTACCTAACTCAACCCTAACCCTGAAGCGGCCTTTAAAAAACGTAATAGAAAAGCATTAAATATAGGATAACGTTTCGAAAACACGTTCCATTCAGAATTGAAGTCGGAAAAGAGACAACTAGATTAGACCCAGGAAAACTCTATAACAGAAATTCAGTTAGGACGTGACCAGAATAGTATGCTTAAATAGGCTGTGTATGTTGATTCTTACGTCGCTGTGTATACCGACAGGAGCGTCGGTGGTCTAGAGGCTAGGGCCGCTGGCTCCCGTCCGGGAGACGCGGGTCTGATCCCCACCACGTACCAAATTGTTTTCGAATATCGAATTCATAATGTACGTTTATTCGACGCTCTTACGGTGAAGGAAAACATTGTGATGAAACCTGCACACACCTGCGAAAAAATTTAAAGTGTATGTGTGAAGTCGACCAATCCGCACTGGGCCAGCGTGGTCGACTAAGGCCTAATCTGAGCATACCCTGAATTAGGGCGAACCTTAGTTGACCACGCTGCTGGCGCAGGAGTGTGTGTGGTTTCATCACGATGTTTTCCTTCACTGTAAGAGCGTCGAATAAACATATAAATTCGAAATTCGAAATCACATTGGGGATCGAACTCGGTTCTCGCGGACGGGAGACAGCGGCCCTAGCCAATATAGACCACCGACGCTCTACGACGCACATGTACCTATATATTGTGTGAGCATCTTTATTCCACCATAACTAATAAATTCCTGAATAGATTTAGATGTATAGCGTATCGTTAGAATCCTTACATCAGCTTGACTGTAACTGGTAATTTTTTCTTGCCAGGGCAGTCGTGTTTTTAATTTTAAGACGATTATTAGACGTCTGTAGACGTTCATTGAAACCCGTGTCGAAGTCAAAAGTGAAATAAGTATTAGCAGCTTAGTAAAAAAAGTCGACACTTCCGTAAGCTTATAATAAACAAAAATACCTTGAGTAATACATACAATGAACAAACACGATAGAGTTATTTTATGATCTTGTACTTTGTCAACTCAACATTACTTGATCCTATATTTTTTACTCCAGAAACTTTCTTGCTACAAATTTATCTGATTGCAAACCTTAGTTATACAAGTTTTTAAATGCTTCCCAAGTCTTCTCTCATCGAGAACCCTCAACAACTCTTTTTGCCGTCGTCTTT
The DNA here is from genome assembly GCA_951230895.1 of Carpatolechia fugitivella. Taxonomy (NCBI): domain Eukaryota; kingdom Metazoa; phylum Arthropoda; class Insecta; order Lepidoptera; family Gelechiidae; genus Carpatolechia; species Carpatolechia fugitivella. The sequence continues at coordinate 13,170,437 of OX579660.1, forward strand.
CGATTTTACTTCCAAATCTGCACCTTAAGCCCAAAGGATACACTGGTCGCTGGAGACGGTTGGTTTTAAGAAACGGAATCGGAAATATTGTGAGGTTTTATTTGAAAACTTTTAGCAGTTTCTGATTATTGAAACTTGGAATAATCTTTTTGTTCGGATCGGTCAGGCGCGATTTTGAAGGAAAGGGATGAATCGTTTACCGCTTTGTTGTATTTCAACCATTTGGAACTTTAGATTTAAAATAAGTAAATATTTGTTTACTTCCATACTGTATTATACAAAATACTACTTTAATCAAATCAAATCAACGGCCCGTTACAGTCCACTGCTGGACTATGAGCCAAGTGGAGGGTTTTGCCATAATCTCCACGCTTGGCAAGCGGGTTGGAGATCGCAGATTAAAAGGTTACTGTATCAGAGAGCGCTGCTGCCCGTTCCCTGTTCAATGTGTAGTCCCTAAGTCGCTTGTTATGACACCCACGGGAAGAGTAGGGGTTGGTGACAAATGTATTCTACTCTGCCGTCACCACACTTTAATGCGAAATGTTAAAAAAAGGATTAAGATGAGATTTTACTCACAGACAGTTAATAAGCAGACCCAGTGGAAGCAGAATCTAGTCGTTCTATTTTCATGTACATTCCGTTTCTATTGTTTCAGTTTTTACTCAATTAATCCTACTTATCTTCCAATTAATTTCTTGAAGAACTGAAGAAGACATTATCAATATCAATATTTAACAAAAAGACTGAAATAGCAATTCATCAGAAACAATAAGAAAAGCCTTCATTTGGATCTTACGACATATGTTTCCAAATAAGTTTATAATGAGTTCTCCTTTGATTCATCTAAGTTAGCTTACCAAACCTTAGCAAAAATAAATGTCTCCTTACAGTCATAAAATCAAAATTTTGTTAGTTTTCTTTTCCAATAAAACACTACAGAAGCGAAACAGTACACAAAGAACGTCGACTCTTGACGTCAACAACTGAAATTGTATTGCTTTCTTATGAATCCCAGTGGCTGGATTTTGGCAGCCATCTTAGATTTTCAAAGCCAATCGGGGCAATTGGGTTATTGACGATCAAAACAAAATTGGAGTCTGGTTGCTTGTAATTTCTTTAGTCCTAGTATTTCTTGTGTATTGAAACTAGAAATGTTTTATTATTTACTTCTAAATTGGTGTAACATGAAGAAAAAGAGTTTGGCTATCAACGAAAGTGCTTTTTATAATGATTTGTAATTTAAGTTTGTGAATTCGATTGTCGACCTTACAACCCATGCAATTAAAAAGAAGAAGAAAAAGAAGTAATTTTTATATCTACTTAAAACTGTAATTTCATAATCTGTTTCAAACGATCAATCAATCCATCAATCAATTAGCCTAATTGCAGTCCACTGCTGGACGTAGGCCTCCCCAAGGGCACGCCAAAGCGCACGGGTGATCGTTTTCTCATCCAGCCACCACCAGCGACCTTCCTCAGGTCATCAGTCCACCTGGGGGACATCCCACACTACGTTTCCCGAGGCGTTTCAAACGATAAATACACGAAATTTCTAGATAACCTCAAATCTACTATACAAGGTGTAAATAAATTAGCTGACCCTATTTTAAAGCATCAACTTTCCCATGAAACTGAACAACTTTCTCTAAGAAACATGGGCTGTCGGACGACAAAAAAATATGCATCTTCTATAGTAAACCGATAGCTGGCCGCGCGGTATTGTATGAAAGGGACAACTTTTTTTGTCGTCCGACAGCCCATGTTTCTTGGGGAAAGTTGTTCAGTTTCATGGGTAGGTGGATCCTTTAAAATAGTGTCAGCTAATTTATTTACACCTTATATAAAACTGAATGTTTGTCCTTTTATAATTAGAGAACGGCTGCACCGATTTCGACGGGGTTTGTACCAATCGATAGAAGAGATTACTGACCAGGTTATGCTACTATATTTGTAAAGAAAAAAGAATTTTTATTTAAAATATTTTTTGCGAGTAGTTTGACCTTTACAATAAAAATATGGCGATTGTCATTATGTCTCAGTCCTGGACGTAGCCGGGTAGAAAAGCTAGTATTACATAATAAAATTGTACCATCGATAAACTAATATTTCCTACTGTTAACCTTTGATTAACATCAGTCATTCTTTTTACATACCAGTAAATAGAAGCAGCGAATACTTTGTATATTCCACGCTCAAACTTTCATAAGGTAAGTTTGCCCATCCAATGTTTTGTTGCGGCCTGGATAACTTTGCCTTTACCTTCTATTCTATTCTATTCTATTCCCCCCTCGTCTACTGAGGTCAATTTTCATGGGGGGAATGTTTTTTACATCAATTTTAAGTTTAGAATGTTTGTGTTGTTGGCGTTACAGAAAATTTGGCAACATTTGCGAGTGGGGGGAACCACAGAGATGGAATGAAAACCCACTCGCCCGCTATTAGAGACGCCTTACTCAATACATTTTATACAGTACTAGCTGTCCACCTGCAGCTATGCTCACGTTGTGTAAGATTTTTCCATGGGAAAAAGACTTTTTCCTGTATAAAGTATCCTATGTGTTAATCCAGGTTACAAGCTATCTTCATTCCAAATTTCATCCAAATCCGTTGAGTACTGCGGAACAAACATAAGTATAAACATCCAAATATATTTTTACATTTATAATATTAGTGTGATAAGCGTTTTAGGGGACGGCACTATTTACTCATACGATAAGAATAACACGTATTTAGCGTAAGACATACTCATAAACTCATAAAATAGGACACGCACATTCTACTTACTACCTACTACAAATATTCTAATAGTCTAATTCAACCAAAACGTGCCACGATACTATTCCAAAGACGAAAATGATATAAAACAATCGGTACTAAAAAGGTTAAGGAAGATTAACATCCAAAAAAATCCATACATATTTACTCACACACACATACACACACACACACACACACATACACATACACACACACACACACACACACACACACACACACACACACACATACGCACATGCAGATACACATAATACGTCATGATGTTTACTTATAAATTATATTATCTTTTATTTGAAAAACGTGGGGCCTGGCGATCCGTCACACAGGTTTTTACCTAGCACGGACACCAGGTTCTCACATTCTTAAATTACTTTTTAACTAATATTAAAATTGTACTTTTAGTTTGAGTTTGTGAGAAAGCTTAAAAAGCATTTTAAAGCCAAAAAGAGAGCTAAAAAAGCAGTCCGAGTGACTGAACATGAGTATGCTTCGTAATTGGTTTAAAATGTACGTACATAAGGAAGGATACTATAATAAAGAGACACAATAGTAAGTATATAAATCAGCCTACCATATTAACACGGGTAGCTAGCTGACTTTGACGACGGTCGGAGCACTGAAACACTTACCTGTAACAAATTGGACACATCGTATTAGTTAAGGAATTTTAATAGTTACTTACGTAACGTAACACAGAATGTATGACATCACATAATTAACTTAGGTACTATTATAGTTATTTTATTATTTTTCAATTTGACAAAGGCTGCTGATGTAATTATTTTGACAATTTCATTATTTTAATCATTTAACAAATTATTTTGACAATTTCATAATTTTATTTTGTCATTCATGTTTATTCATTTATAAAAATATTTGCATGCTGTACAAAGGGCTAAATAGAGACACTTGTGTTAATATTTCTAAGACCTTTATGTATTGTAACCTATTCAAGGCAAATAAACGATTTCATTTCATTTCATTTCATTTCACAATGTTTAGTAAATAAATAAAATTTTGTTGTGAAACTGAAAAGTTATAAAACAATATTTCATGAGCAATATCGTGTTTTGTCATAAAAATTACTTTTAATGTATTTGTACAAAAGTGTCTTTGTAAGAATTTAGTATTTACATTACATTTGCTACTAGATACGCTACTCTCATCATCATCACAGCTTCCATGGCCGAGTGGTCAAGTTTCGCCGCTCATTGCGGACGTTCTGGGTTCTATTCCCGGTGGAGACACTGTCAAGCAAAAATCTCTTTGTGAGACTTTCCCCGTTTGATTAAGATATTGCAAGCTGAATCAACTGATTGTCCTAAAAGAAAGATGATTCCGTGCTTAGGAAGGCACGTAAAGCCGTTGGTCCCGGCTACTATCTAGTCGTTACACGAGCCATGTTTCCATGCCTTTGGCGGCTCTATAACACTGACACTAGGGTTTGTGAGGTCGGTTGTCGCCCTTACAACCCACACGATGAAGAAGATCATCATCCCCATTCTCAGCCCACATCCACCCACTGGCGGGTTTAGGCCTCTTCTTGACTGTGTCACTCTGCACAATGCTCTTCGTTACTCTATTTTTTTATTTGATTAATGCCAAGAACAAATTCTACAGAACATTGTTGCTTCTAAAAGGCCCATCATCATCAACAGCTCATATACGTCCCTACCGAGGGACTCGAGCCTACCCTGAATTAGGGCCTTCGCCATCGACCACGCCGGCCCAGTGCGGGTTGGTCGACTTCGCACACAACCTTTAAAATTCTTCTCGGGAGTGTGTAGGTTTCATCATGATGTTTTCCTTCACCGTAAGAGCGTCGAATAAACGTACATATGAATTCGAAATTCGAAAACACATTGTGTTAGGTATAGCAATACCTACACTCCTTACTCTGTTATTTAAAAATGCTGGCTAGTGATAAATGCACACTGGCAGCTTTATTTTGTTCTAGAATCGTATTTTTAAACGTTTTCGAAACATGCCGGTTTTGAAAGGTGTTTTGACTCAGTCTAATCTGAGAAGCCCTTGAGAGACATGATCTAACATAGTACAAAAATAGATCATAAACAAATGTAAATTATATCTCCCTAAATAATTGTTTCTCTTTTGTACACAACCCCACCACTACCATACATTGGTACGTGGTGGAGATTGAAGCCGCGTCTCCCGGACGGAAGACTGCAGTCCGAACCACTAGACCACCGACGCTTTCCTAATAATTCCAAAAGGAATCAATTCGCTCACAACAGAACATACACAGTTGCATCAAGCTTGTTGAAATGGCTATTTCAATGATGTATTTTCGCCACGGGTACGGTTCATCAACAGGACTACTCAAATAAAGTTAAAATTATTTATTTCTATAGGATGTTATTACATCACTTAGATCCGTCATTACATTTTTTTGGGTGAGTTCACTAACACAATGGCGGAATCTGTGGAGAAGAGCTCACCGAAGAGACTCCACAGTCGTCCCATCTTTTGCGTTTCCTTTTTTAAATAAAATATTGTCAATTACAAAATTAATGCTTATTATATATCGAAAAAGCTGCTACTCAAACAATCTATTCCCATAGAAGCGCCAGTCTAGCTACGGATACCTACGGATATTAGTTGCCTGTTTTAATTGTGTGTGTCACTACACGTACTATACTATCACTACAGTACTCGTCAAACTGAACAACTTTTCGCGAAAAAAAATCCTGCGATAAAAAAATTTTTGGTCTCTCCATACAAAGTGAGACCCTTTTGTACGACGATTTTGTATGGAGAGCACAAAAATATTTTTGTTGCAGGATTTTTTTTTTACGGGAACAAAACGATGTCAATTTCACGGTGTACACGTGTTTAATTAGTTAGTAACATTATTCAGTCCAAAAATATCCCAAAGAACTTACAAGTAAGTTATCAAATTAAAAGAAATTACGTCATCCTCCATTAGTAGTAAATCGTGCCCCTTCGGCCGCCTACGTTAGCACAGTTTCGTAACTGGTTTCCAATGCGGAATCAAATATGATCTTTGTACGTAACCGGTTTCGATCAAAGAATAATAATTCTTCTTGCGGTGTATATTAATTCAAATTTTATATTGGTAATCGGGAGGGATGGAAGTTGGAACACCTCTCCTACATTTTCCGAAATAAGTCAGAATTTTAAAAATATAATTTTATTTCTTACCTTCATTTACATCATTCGTTTATTTTCGTCATAACATATTAACATATTCGCGTTATCTCAAATCGCGTACAATATTTCACACTAAAAGCAAACGACACTCGGCGAGAACTTCCCGCAAAATCGTAAAAGCAAAAGAGAACTCGCGTCGGAAATTATAATAATGCAAAAACGGCATTTATTATACTGGGATGAGCCGAAATCCCGACTGGGGCATGGCTGGAGGCACGTCTTCAAGATAATGATGTCACGCGCACAAGACTCACACATACGACTGTCCTGAGCTGGGGATATTACGTCACAGTTGCATTTGATCACAACTTTATTAAAACAGAAATTGGTTGAAAAGTAACGTATTGCCCTGTGTTCCGAGACGCGCTGAAATCCAAGTATCCGTAATCGCATTCCGAATTACTATCAGCTGTCAAAACTCATACTTTGTTTGCTTTTCTGATCGCTGACAGCACTGAAAGTCTGATTCGGAATGCGCCCTTGGTTGGTTGGCCAACTAGTTTCGAACCTATCGGAGGTCCTTCATCAAGGTGATTGGGACGTCGTTGGTGGGCTAATCGGTCAACTGACAAAGAAATCGTGAGTAGTCCGAATTTATTAATTACAGTGAATAATGTCTCACGACTGTTTTAACAATATAATTGTATTATACCTATACAGCATGAAATTGACATCGTTTTCACGAAAAAAAAAATCCTGTGACAAAAAAATTTTTGGTCTCTCCATACAAAATGGGTCGGTCGGGAGTCTCACTTTGTATGGAGAGGCCAAAAATTTTTTTGCCGCTAGAAATTTTTTTTTCGTGAAAAGTTGTTCAGTTTGACGGGTACTATCACTACACGGCGGGAACAAAACGATGTAAATTTCATGCTGTATATCTGTTGTACATAGTTTGTTTGGGACGGTCTTATTATGACAAAACTATTTATAACTAGTCAATATTATGTTAATTTAACCCTCTGAAGATTACCTGTTAATCGAAACCGGTCGGGTATACTATGTAGATGTAGTATTTAAAGTCCTTTTTCCTCCGAGTATTTAGAATTAGTTTAATTTAATACCTTCGTAAGATAGTGTGACATTATCAAGTGCAAGTTTTTATTAGATGATTTTGATTCTGATTTAGAGGCCAGTAATTTATTTGAGATTTTTTAATAAATACGGAGAAAAGAAGTCAACCATTTATAATTATAATAATTATTTATTATAAGTATACCCTTTATTTTTTCCTGAGTACTTATTAATAGTAGTATTGTACAGTAAAAACACATTTTATACTTAATCTAAATGTAACTGTATTTAATTTTTTTAGTCAATCAAAGAAGTAGCTCTAAATTCAAGGATCAAGTTGATAATTTAAGACCAAACTGCATTGTGACCAGGTACAACCCACATACACGTGATCTACATGCAACTGTCCTCTGGTTACAGAAATGGAAGATTGTTCTAGAATTTCTCAAAGATTTTCTTCATAAGTTTCAAATTTCCTTTGAATTTCAATGTCGTTTCATGGATAATATTCTAAAAAGAAATACTAAAATACTATTATATCTACAGAGTCTAAGTTAGACAATAAAATAACTAAACTAAAATAACTAAATAATAAAATACTATTATATCTATGAAGCCATAAAGCTCGAAGAAACTGATAACCGATGGGGAAGAAAGGTTCTCGAATGGCGACCGCGGGCCGGAAGGCGAAGTGTTGGACGGCTTCCCACAAGGTGAACAGATGACTTGGTGAAAGTTGCTGGACGCCGGTGCATGCAAGTAGCGCAGGACCGTTCACGGTGGAAACCTATGGGGGAGGCCTATGTTCAGCAGTGGACGTCTTCCGGCTGAGATGATGATGATGATAAAGAAGTTAGAATAACACCACAAAATAACACTGACCGCGTATTAACGAAACACTATTGAATCTAATTTATAGCTGGGCTGGGACCGTAGTTAATTTAGATCATATCTGAAACTCAAACCATGTGTGAACTCACCGCAGGCGGCGAAAATATCGGACAGTGTCAACAGTTGGCCCGTAATTGAATCGACATAGCTAATGGCTACGTAAGCTGTTTGGTTATTGCGTAGGCAAAGTGACAAAGCTTACTTTTGCAATACGCAGTGTTTTAAATATTATCAGGATACCTAAAAATATCAACACTTAAAGTTGATTAATTGGAATATGAACGAAAACTCTGAAAAATACATTGCTAGATAGATTTGCAAGTCATAAATGAATATGGTGTTAATATTCTAGTAATAATTTTAAAGTAATGAAAAAAGTACCCGGCAGCGGTGGCGGCGGCGGCATTTTTTTTTTTATTAGACCTAAGTCGACTTAAATCAACGTTTAACTAAAAAAACTACTAATAATAGTTTTTCTGATTAATTTATGCTTTATCTGCATACATAATATTTAAGATATTATCTTACACTTTACAGTCCTATATCACACCAATATTATAAATGTGAAATAAATGTGACGTATTAGAAGTCTCCATGTTTGTTCCGCTTTCACGCCAGAACTCCTAAAGGGATTTGGATGTTTGAAATGGAAAAAGTCATACTCCACGTGAAAAGTCTTACACGCTGGCTGACAACAGGCTCTTGGCGGACAGCTAGTCTATACTCGGACCAACCAGTCCGAGTAGTCTATAGAATGCTATATAGAATGCTATACACTTGTGTCACTCCATTCTTTTATATATATAGATTTATAAAAACTGACTAATGCACCTCAAATGACATACTTCAGTAAGAAAAAAAGTTTTCCACTTGACTTTCAATCCCGTTTCATATTGTGCCGTGTGGTGACGGCAGAGTAGAATACATTTATCACCAACCCCTACTCTTCCCGTGGGTGTCGTAAGAGGCGACTTAGGGACTACACATTTAACAGGGAACGGGCAGCAGCGCTCTCTGATACAGTAACTTTTTAATCTGCGATCTCCAACCCGCCTGCCAAGCGTGGAGATTATGGCAAAACCCTCCACTTAAGTGGAGGAGGCTCATAGTCCAACAGTTGTCTGTAACGGGCCGTTGATTTGATTTGATTTTTACTATTTGATGGCCTCGTAGCCAAGTTGGTAGTACGCCTGCCTACGAAGCACAGGGTCGCGGGTTCGAATCCCGCCCAGGGCAAACACTCGTGTGATGAGCACTTGTGTTTGCCTTGTGTCTGGATGTTGTTTATCTATTATATAGTATATTATAATGTATGTATTTATCTATTTAAGTAATGTATATGTTACTGTGAGACTGCGAACGCCGTTAGTTTATAATCTTACTCGCGATATTATAAACTTACGGAAAATTGTGAACTGAAACCAACCATTTACAATTTTACGTATTACTTCTCGTTAGTTTATAATCTTAAGATGTCAAACCGTCAAGGTAGGTAAAGTAAGCAATATTGTCAGCATTACCAGTTAGAATATCTATATTTATTGCTTTATGGAATATCTATTACATAAAAAAACAAAGTAGTAGTTGAATGTATTCGATGATTATATTGTTAAGTTGAATCAATCTGACATTATATTATTTCACAGTAATTGGTATTTTTCTAAGGTTTCTCAGCAATATATATAAAATATTCCACGTGTTATTATTATTAATAATATAATTAAACAAATAATTTACTTTTATATTAGTAATTTACTATTCCTTAATTTCTTGGCTTCAAGGAAGAGGAGCGAGACATTATCACATCACACAGTAATTGTTACACCAAGGCTAAGAGAGAAAGATATATATACATATATATTTTATAACTGTGATAAATTCCAAAATAAATTATTTTCTTCCTTCTTTCTTTCAAAAAGCTGATCTAGCGTTTGGCCTTCTCCGAGGTTTGGCTTAATATGGCCTTTGAGTATTTATTGGCCTAAGCTTATGGCTGTAAATCTCGGAACTGTTTGTTAAATTTAACCTATTTTTTAAAAAGTAGAAAAGAGAAATTTGTCTTTGACAAACTTACGTCAAACTTAAATCAAAATACAAATTAAAAAATAACACCGTCACAATAAACAAAATTTTCGTTTTCGTTTTTAAAAAATAGTACTTATTGAAACTTGTAATAAAATGCAAACAAAATGATTGTAGATTTTCCGTCGGCGTTCCTTGTTACAGTTAACGTCATACAAATGGTATCAATTTTAGTTATTTTACTACCTATTTTTGACTTCTCTACTATTTCGAAAAAAATCAAAGAATGCCTCGATGAAATTCAAAATAACCCTGTGTTCTTTTTCATAGCCTTAATATATTTATCTGCTATTGTAGAATATGGAATTGTCTGTCCAACAAAGCAGTTAAACCAGCTGAGATATAGAAAAGCCTCCCAGCAGGGGGAGGAGCCTGCAAGGGAAATTATGATGAGAGTCATTGAAAGTTCAAATGCCACGAGAAATTATTTGCTAGGTGCTTTTTCATTATTTTTTCTACTTGTTTCTTGGAGATTGTATGAATTTGTCACATTTTCAGCTAAACTCGAAGAGTTTACTTTATTAATGGCAAATTATGATATAATCGACATAGCTGAAGTAGAGACGAGTGACGAAGATGATAAACTGGCTGAATCTTTAGAAGAATCAAGACTTTCAAGAATTGAATCGGCAAATTTGAACGAAATAAGATTAAGAAATCAAGCAAATTGGCCTTCTATGTTAGAAATTTCTAAAAGTGAACGAAAACATTTGAAAAATTTTCTTATAAACGCAGATGCTGGTAAAGAAACACAAACTGCTGCTACCAAAAGAGAAAAAAGAAAAGTATCCGACACAACAGCTTTTTACGAAGATCCAAATAAGACTAAAATAGACAGGATAATTGAAGAAGAAGTAGTAGAAAAAGCACAATCTGGAAAGAAATCTGAACTAGGAGAAACTTCGGCAGTAAAAAAAGAAGAAGGTATCAAATTAAAAGAAGTGGTAGAAAAAGCACAACCTGGAAAGAAATCTGAACCAGGAGAAACTTCGGCAGTAATAAAAGAAGAAGGTATCAAATTAAAAGAAGTGGTAGAAAAAGCACAACCTGGAAAGAAATCTGAACTAGGAGAAACTTCGCCAATAATAAAAGAAGAAGGTATCAAATTCAAAGAAGTGGTAGAAAAAGCACAATCTGTAAAGAAATCTGAACTAGGAGACACTTCGGCAGTAAAAAAAGAAGAAGGTAACAAATTCAAAGAAGTGGTAGAAAAAGCACAATCTGTAAAGAAATCTGAACTAGGAGACACTTCGGCAGTAAAAAAAGAAGAAGGTAACAAATTACACCCAACCGCTGAAGATAAAAAAAATACTGAGACATCTGCAGCTGTAGAACCAAAACACATTCACGAAAATTTGAAAGCTCATACAGGTAACACTTATCCACGTGACTCTAAATTATTATCATCAGATCAAGACAAAACTGCCACACAGAAATTTTCATCTGAAGAGGCAAAAGGCATCCAAGAAACATCTAAAGTAAATGAAAAAAACGATCAACTACGAAGTTCTAATTTACAACCAATAACGCAGGATAAAACGGCCACACAAAAACATTCAGCTGAAGGGGCAAAAAAATATCCTGAAACTAGTCAAAATAATTTACACAAACAAACCTCCAAATTAACATTTAAACTTGAGGATAACTCTACTGTACAAGCTGATAAAAAAAGCGATGAACCACAAAGTTCAAGGCATAGAAGTTCCCTGAAAAAAAGAGAATCAAGTGATCCAGCAAATAAAGAACAAGATAAGAAAACTGATGAAAAAGATAAAAAGAAATATACTAGAAATCAAAGATGATTAACATTTTTAGTGCGATATTAGGATTACTACTATTTATAGAAATTCTGTTCGTCATATCCTTACTAAAGCCAGTTCAAGAACCTTACTTCATCAGGAACATTTTTTGCAAAATTCAAGCCAGCCATCTATACTCAATTAAAATATTAGTATGTTTAATACCGTGTCTTTTCATGAACTGTATGTTAGATATCACGTATGAGAAAATTTATTATTACAAAACATTATCCGCGGCTGATGATCAACTTTTGAATACTCAGTTTCTCATGACAAAAATATCTACTTGCTATTTGTGTTTGACTATGGCGTTATACCTCTTAGTGTTGATCGAGAGAATAACTCAGCTCATTGTCATAATGGCAAAATTGTTGGAATTTGAACTAATGTGTAGACATGCAGTTCTCAATACCGATCCTAGTAAATCATCAGGGAAAAAACCAGCAACAATTGTTTTGAAAATGACGAGACACGAAGCAGCATGGATTAAACACGCTAGGCTTGATAGACAAAAGAATTTAAATCGAACATGCTATAATTAATATTTGTTTCATGTTTCCTATTGCTTAAGTGTGTACGTATCTACTTAAAATATTTTAACAAAAGTGTATTTTTCTTAACCAACTGTAACAATGTTTTGTTTTATTTCATTTTATCAATGTCATGATCACCTACCTACTTTATCATCCTAAACAGATGAAACATTAGTTTTAGACATAGACTTAGAATTATTTTTTTTGTTGCGCAATACTGGACAAACCTTGGAAGGTTTACAAAAAACAATCACAAATTGTTTAAATTTTATACATCCAAAAAAGCTTCTACCGTTCTGTGACCTAACGTGGACTTGGTTGCTCAGAGAATAAAAAACGACTTTATGGTACCTACTACCATCTAAGATTTTTTAACCTCGCAAAGAGATTTTAAAAATAGAAATAACCTCATCTCTGAGGCCCATCTTAATAAAATTTATGTTAAATCTCTTTTTAAGACAAAATCTGACACAAAGAAGAAATAGCCATGATTCACAAAACGAATCGTCAAAAAAGTGTGTCATTTGTCAAATAAAAATCTATGTAAAACTATCACTGTCAAAAGTTTTTCATGTACGATGCGACGAATGAAGAATTAAAAACATAAAAGACTTGTGAAAAAAATGCCGTAATGCAGATGTTTATAAAATAATAACATTTCAAGACCACGAAAATGGATGCCGGTGGTATGATCTTGACTTGCCTCCTCCTGTTTCAAATGGCCTGCATTCTTATCATGCTGAATCCCATCTATGATGTCCGCAAGCTCACTGTTTATATCAACCAGAACATCAAACGCTACCGGAACCTTTACTGCTTTACGGTAATGGGTTATTTTCTATCCGTGGTCTACTTTGGAATGTTTACTCCTCTTCATCACGTACACAGGCTGATCTTTGGTGATCCTCTTGAACAATACGAGAAGGTTGTCATGTTGAGCAAAGTCGAGAAGAATTACATAATAGCTGGTTTTTCCTTGTTTCTTGTTGTGGTGCTGTATGGTGTGAGGGCCTTAATCTCTTACACCGCAAATCTTATGGATATAACAGCTCAAAAAACGGATTTAACGCTAAAAGCAGATGTGGATAGGAGCCAATTTTGCCCATCGGTTAATATCCTGCCAAGTTTGCTACGTGTGAAGAGGTCAATATCGTATGAGACTATTCTGTTTACAAATGAACTTCGTGATCAACTGAAAAACGTATTGAAGAACGTCAATTTTCCGCACAACAGGTCATCAACCCTCTCCAATATTTTAGAAATAAATCAAGCAGGCCACTGATGATCAAGATAAAAAATAAAACAATTTTCAATAATATAAGCATTTTCCTAAATAAAACTTAAAACATCAATAGCAATTTTTTTTTTGTATTTGTTTTATCAAATAGTTATGATAGGTACCATTCTGTTCATTGTTATCTTAACAATGTTTTCAACAATTTTTTACCCTCTCCCACTAAGATCCGCCGCTAGGCTCTCCATCGGTGGTGAAGCCAATTTATATAATACATTTCTACTCTATCCATTTTTCAGTACTCTTGCACCATTCAAAGCTTGCTCTATTTCTCAAACTATACTAACGTTTATAAAAAAAACAACTCTAGTGCAAAGCTAAACCAATCGGCCACCATGCGTATTTAAGCTGTTGGCACAAGTTCAGAAGTGTCTGGGTGGCGCCAAGTGGCGAGGCAGGTACTCTGCAAGTCTGGAAATAAAATGGATGTACTGGAGTTTAAATTTAACTGAGGCCATAGCTAGGCCGAAATGTAATCAGGAAGCGCAGGCTCGCGGAACTAGTCTGCTTCTCAGTAGAAGCTTTGAATGCGGAGATGTAATCTTCTAAGATCCTCCTCTCAGTACCTAATTCAGTTTTTTAAACCCTTTCGTTACTGGTAAATCTGGTGTGACTATTACTCTGCAATGAGATCATTGTAGGTACTTTCTTGCCAGTAGTTGAAATAAATCCGTATTCTTTGCGTTATTGGCTTTAGTCTCCATTCTATAATTATTTGATTTCGAACCATCGTCAGTTGTTACTTTGAATTAGATGTGACATCATCAATATTAAAAAAAAACTATACTCTCGACGTAATTGCACTTCAACCCAACCACCTAATTGTACTAAATTAAGCTATCCCTCAAAGTAAAAAATAGTCTTCTTTAGTAACTAATTTTGTCTTTATTATTGACAAATAGTGCATTTTAATTATAAACACATACAGTAAAGGCTATTGTGTACAAACACATACAACCAATCAAATCAAAACCAAACCCAACCCTGGTTTGTTAATCCAAACGTTGTCACCCCGAATTAGCTTTCCCAGTTTTAAACGCACAAGTTTCTATTTATTATTTATCCTGCGCATTGCAGGGGTATCCTGAGGGAATCTTAGGGTCATTGCTAGAGTTGTCTACTCATGGTACAAAATCCGGGACGCATGTGTGTTCGTACGAAAACTCAAAACTAATTTGATCGGTATTAATTAAATATAATAACATGTGGACAAAATGTACCCTGAGCCGAAAATATTGAGATTTATTAATGATCGATATACGAGCAGATCTAATATTGATAATAACAAATCTATAGTAAATGTATAATCTTGTTCTTTCTACACCTCCATTAAATTAACATACACACATATATATATAATAGCAAATCAATATATATGTGTGTATGTTAATTTAATGGAGGTGTAGAAAGAACAAGATTATACATTCACTATATATATATATATATATAGACACAGCTTCGGTACAGTTTTATATCAAATTGGTCCAAGATCTATATTAATTTAGAAACCGGAAAATCCCGCAAATGTAGACATGCAGGCAGCTCTAGTTACCAAACCACAAATAAGCATTCCGGGTTTCTTTACACATCCCCTAGTTTGACGCAGGCTTGCTGTGGTAATTATAAATGGGCCTCTGTCGACTAGAATCTATGTATTTAAATAAATAAATTGGGTGTAATAAAATGTACTATTGGTATGGATGGGCTCACTTCAGCTAAGCGACGCAATGAAATCTATGCACCAAATACAAATTCTGTAATATTTTAGAAAACAAAGCAGTCGGGGTTTAAAAAAAAAAAACAAATATGACTGTTTCATCACCATACAAATAAAATTATAATATTATTTATACCTTCATACGATCTTTACAAGGTAGATCTTAGGTATAGTACTTGTCTGGCAGCAGATATTTTTATCTTAATATTTACGTTATCCAAAAATCTAACTCTTAGGCGAAAATCGAAACCGTCAAAATGTATGGAGCAGAATAAAAAAGACGAGTGATTATACCTTGTATAACATGAACACAATGTTTGATACGCAAAGTGCGAGATTCGCTAAATGAGAGATTGCTGAACTTTTAAATAACAGGAACTAAACACAGCCTCGAAAGTATGTGTATTTTTTCATACTGCTCGCACCATTACATGTCTAACCTACCTACTAGGGTTTTGGTCGTTCATGTCCTAAATATTTAAGAGCTATTAATGTTGCTAGGAATCAGCAAAAGTCAGTTTTAGCTCTGAGCAAAAATAATAAATATTAATTATAAGTCACAGTTTGAGCTTTGATTTCCAAAAATACAAGTTGCATTATTAACTTTTTTATCATAGCAATCTTCATTTTTTTATATGCTTGAAGATGGCCTAAAGACTTTCTTTGGATTAGTTTCAATAACAAGAGAATCAATCCATTATATAAATCTTTTTGATTTCATCTATATGTAACATATCCCCAAAAATAGAACAGTGTTTCGACCAAAATTCCACCCCTTGTTATTCAAGCTCAGTTGAACAAAAAAAAACCACATCGCATCGCCTTTCTGGCACACTCCCTGACAAGTTAGTTGCCCAAGTGCTGGATCGTGCCAAGGCGATGTCTGCCATTATCTATAACTACATCTATATTATGACGTCACTTCTTACGTACTTATGACCTCCTGGTACACATACTCGTATTATGCGGGCATGGTATGAGGTGCAATAGGAATTTTTGGCAGTTGTACTATGTAAATTGTATATTTAAAGTGCTTCTTTCGATATTGTTGTTATAGGTATAAAACAACTTGTGCGTATTTTTTAATACAAATAAATTAGAGTTAGTTATAACTCGAAAAAAGAATGTTTTAAATGATCACTAAGCGTCTAAATGTAATTATTAATGTAATGTAATGTTAGAAACTTACAATAAAATAGCCCTACATCAGTGTGCGAAACCGCGGGTTCGTAACCTGTTACGGTAAAAGAAAAATTCTAAGTAGGCGTCCGCCGTCATTTGCTATTTACACCAAATGCCGAGACCTTTTTATCTCGATAAAACTTCTATAGATTTATTCTTTTCACCTAAATCCTTTGATCTGGCGGAGCGTAAGACTCCTTTTGGGATCACTCGGACATACGTGGGCATTTCTTGAAGGGCTATTTGAAGAGAATCACTTGCTTCATTGCCTCTGCTTAATCATAAAACTCAGTTGCTTTTGAATAACCTTTGCTCTTATTTTCTGAACTCCTAGTTGATTGCGAATAATAGTAATGTTGATAAAAGTAAAATAAAGAAGACTGCATTGTTCCTTTTTTTAAGTAAATTTAGTTCAATTTACTGTTCGCTACATTGACTTAACCAAAGATTGTAATACTAACAAACTCTTATAGATAATTTATCTTACAAATTGATTTATTAAGTACTAATAAATGGGAAAATTCGTGTGTTGGAAGTTTATAACTTATTAACAAGATATTTAATAGTTTACAATCCAAAACAAATAGAGTATATTAAAACAAAACCTTATGATGCGGAAAACCTACGGGAAGGAACTATTTACTGTAAAAAATTTACTGTAACTCTAAATAAAGGCTAAATGCTCAAAACATCTACCAGCAAAAGTTAAAAACCGTGCCCAGTGACCTGTGGCGAGAGAAACAACAGCTCTAGGTAAATATTTACCGAATTTATACTCAGAGCAGCGTTTTAAAAACACTCATACAGGAAACAGAATTAACATAACCTAGTTCTGAATAAGCTATGCTAATTAAATTGATGTATTTGTTTTCTCCGCTTCATATAATGCGAGGTCGTATATATAATGTTGTGAATTCAAGGAATTTAGTTATTTGGTTTAATTCTTAATTTTGCTTTAAGAAAAGATAAACAAAAATAAGGACGATCTTGTAAGAAATAAATAACTTTATCTACCTAAATAGAAGCAGAGATACCAGGGCCCCATGAGCTGAGAAGAAATAGAAAAAGAAAACACATTCTCATTTATTTACGAGGGCGCCTTTAAGCTCGCCTGCCAGAGGCCATTAGTGGGACAACTACATCTATCCCTTTCCACCTACAGTAAACTCCTATTAGCTATCTCTGTCAGATGATTTCAGCTCTACTATCCTTTGGGTTAAAACACTTAAACTTTGCACTCATGTGGAAAATGTCTATATGTAGAGATTCTTGCCCTTTTAATGTGAATGGGTATAGTTAAAGTTAGTCTCATTATCATCTGTTTTCTGTAATGGTCTGTTTGTATTACGTGTTACCAAACATTATAATTTATACTATTAGCTAAAACTTATCGAATTTTATTATCTTAAAAAAGAAAAAAAGTGGCACTCGTTTATAATGTTATTGCAAATAAATGCACAAGAAAAAATTTAACTAAATTTAACCCTCCTTCTGATGCATTCGGGGAAAAATACAAGAAATCCAAACAAAATATACTTTGTACCAAATACGGGACTAAACGAACCCCTGCTATTTTAACCATTTTCCTTGTTAAAACTCGTCCATTTTACAAAATATTCGCATTGTTATTTCACCGCAAATTACATGAGGCCCAGCAGATAATAGACTAAACCCGGTGTTGCCATACCAGAGCTTTTCATACCTTGCTAGTTAGTTTATTTTGTATCAACTTATAACATCTTATTCATTTTCTGTCTGTCAATCTAAGAATAAATAAAAATAAAATGAATGAGTAATGTTAAAGAAAATAATGGATCTTAAAAAATAAACGAAAATACAGTGGGCAGAAAATTATTTGAAATGCGTCTAAAAACAACTTTCACAAAAAAATCTTAATAACAATTTCATTACACAATCTAATCTATATAGTCTAAAAAAACGACAAATAATCCGCATTATTCTAAAATGTAAGGGAACAGGACTATTTGTAACCGTAATAAATATTTTCTCTGTAATGAATGAGTAAAAAAATATTGCAATTATCAAAAATACAGAAATATTTAGTTTTCAACATAAAACTGATGACAAGTCTGGGTTAGCGGTTAACAAAAAATAATGCGAGAATTAGATTTTGTATCTACAGCAAACCTGTCAATTAATATTTATTAAATGAACCAGAATAATAAACACCAGATATTTTGTAAGTAACAGCCATCCGAAAAACATCAAATAATTATTTTTCTTACACACGCGCATGAACAGAATGACTTAACTTTTGCGTACAAGAGCTGGGGACAAAATTTATCCCCCACCCAGTTTTATTGTACCCATTTCAGTTGGCCCATTGTTGTGGGGGGAGCGGGGTGGGGAGGAGAATAGGGGCAAGGGGGGGAACGCTTTGTAGTTCGTGACCGTACGCCGACGAGGAGCTGGGCCAAGTGACAAATGATTGGCTGAAAAGCCAGCTATTCTTGTCTTTTTTTCCATCAAGGGATAGTTTTTGAGAGGCTCGTTTGAGTGAATAGTGGCTTGGAATGAATGAGTGACTCTGACAGTTGAGATGTACTGTCTAAGACGGTACGAAGAAAATGCGGGATCAAGGAATTTGTCCATTTTCTCATGTACGCTTGTTCTATTTTTGTAATATTTTTTCTTTCAGGACAATCTTAATAAAATACGTGAATATTTTCTTTTGAAATTGCTGCAAATTCAATATATCTCCACAAAGCAAGCCTCTGCTACCGTGTAAGTTATATTATGAGGCCTTAGCTTACTGAAATGATAGGGAAAACTGTATTAAATAATCGAGATTCACATAGGATCACTGAATATAATCACGGAAAGTAGAAATAAGGTTCACAAAAAAATGACATAATGTATGAAGCAAATTATCAACAGGGTATAAGTTTTGGGAAAAAGCGAGCTTTTAATTTTTGACGTATACAAAATATAGACAGAAAAAAAAGAAACAATTTACTTTTAACATTATTGTGAAGAAAGCGGAAATAGTTTTGTCATTCGTAAGAATCAGATAATAGTAAAGTGCCTCTTATAACGGACGCATAATACGAGTGTGTAGTATTGGATGAGTATCTCAGACAAGCAACGCAACGAACGCCAACGCAACGCAACCTCTCACTGTTGTGCAATAGTTTGTATAATAATTTGCCAAAAGATATTCGTCAGATTCAAAAAAAATTTACATTTAAGCAGACCTTGTATATTTTTTTTAATGAAAAGACATTTTACTCTGTGAAGGAATATTTAACTTTTAACTTTAAATCATTGTATATATAAAGTTATTAACCTTATGTAGATATAGATAAATAATCTTATCTTAACTATTATTTCAATGTGTAAAATTTGTACGCCGATAGGCAGAACACATTGGAACTTTTATAATTCTATCTTTATCTTTATGACATGTGTTTCATAAATAAATATTTGAATCTTTGTAGCCCAGCAGCTATCACGACAGGAATGCTGGCCGGCCGCACGATGATAGATAGTAGTTGGAAGGTGGTGAAAATGAGGTAGAAGATGTAGTTTTAGAGAAATAGCATGGCAGAAGAAAACAGGGTTCAGTCCAGATGGTTGCACACACGGTATATTAGTATAAGAAATTAACGTAACACTTTCAAAAGCTTATTTTCGAATAAAATCAATAAAATACGGTAAATAAGATGATCACAGTCTGACGACTTGAGGTAGAATGAGGAAATTTTGATGAAAATGACAAAACCGAAACGGATAGATTCGAAATTTGAAAATAAATTGAAAATGAATGATGAGACTGCCAGTACTTAAAAGTCCAGAAACAAAATAGCAGAAGAAGGTAGGATAGCAGTATTGCTACAAGTTAAAGTTTTTGTCTTTCACTGCGAGCCATCTCCCGATGTAGATTGGTCTACTTGGTGGATAGAATAATTATTAGAGTTACAATCACTAATAGTTCCACTTCTTTTGACCCTCTGATACACTGAGCTTTGACATCAATGAAGGTTTATAACTTGCACCGTGCAGAGGAGAACAAACGCTGTTTGAGTCCGATACCTGATACATAGTTAAATATTAACGTTATCCGTGTCTGCAGGCTACAGGTTACCGGCACTGCTGGAGATTCACAGTCAAGCTCTATAGAATTATCAGATTGAATGTGAAATTGTGCTAGAGCTTGCAGATTCTATACGATAACTGAACATACAAGTAAAGTTGAATAATATTAATGAATTTTCTAACCATTCTAAGCGGTTGTTCTTGACACGTAGAATAATAAGGAAATTCCTCCAAACTGATATCACAGTTCCGTCAGGATCTCAATCGCCGCCGTTTTAGTCAAACTGACGTACACTTAGCGTAGGCCCGTGGCGTTTGTGAAACTGACTCCAAAAAGCCGAGATGGTAAAAATACAAAAAACATATTAATAATAAAAGTACATTTTATTTACTCTTTTTAGTCGATCAACTGAGAAGTCAATAAAGTTGACAATGTAAAGGTAAGGAAACAATTTTAGGTTAATAGTAAGTAACAACAGGTAAAATCTATAAATAAGGTAACATTGTAAGCTCTTTGGTTAGTGTACCGTAAAGTTCGTACAGTTTGTTTTTTTATTACTTGTATTTCATACCATAAAAGCGCTAATTTTTTTATTTGCGGCAAAACATACCACTTTTACGCTTTTTTTATTTTTTCTGGCTCAAAACACGGTTTTTTACTCAACAGCAAAATAAAATTAACGTTCATGTTTCTCCCGTACATGGTAAGGTAATACAATTTTAATTCTTCGTAGTGAGTTTAAAAACATGTGCTTTCTGATAAATAAGACTGGATATAAGACTTACGATACATTTATTGTTTTTTAAAGTATATTCCCTCGCAATTAATGCATTTTTGCATTCGCTGAAACCAATTGTACAAAGCAGTTGGACCAGTCTTCCTTAGGGACCGTTTCAATGGCTTCATGGAACGCACTAACCGCCGATTCAGGACTCGTAAAATGTGTAAAATTTCTGTAATTTTTGGAAACAAAAGGAAGTCACAGGTCCGGGCTGTTAGGTAGATGCGTCATCAGTTCCACATTTGAAGCCTTCAAATAGGCTTCTGTTACCTTAGCGGAATGTGAGGATGCGTTATCGTGGTGAAGGAGGAAATTACTTCGAGGACGCTTTTCGCGAACTTTCTCTGGGCAAGCAAGTATTAACGTACCAATCTGCAGTCACTATCCTTTGATCTTCAAGCGATACTGTAGTGTAATGTCCGGATTTTCCGAAAAAAGAAGCAACCATTTTTTTACCAATGCTTCGACTTTTCTTAACTTTTGTCGGTAAAGAAGCTATTAGCCGAAACAGTGTTGTCTTATCTTTTAACAAGGTGTTTAAAAAGTAAAAAAAAATGGTACATATAAATAACTACGTAATTAGTTAATGTGTTGTTTTTGAAACATGATATTATTTATTTTTTCACCGAATTAATAAAAGAAGGTTGTATTTTTTTTATTCTATGAATCTTCATATCGAATACTAAACCCTCCACAGTCCGTAATCCTACACGCGCTAAGCCAGTTAGTTTATTAACTCGTTTCTAAAAACAGTTTACTCCTTGTTGCATTTTATGTGACCTATTTACTTTATACATGTAATACGTTTCCAAAAAGCGTAGGTTGTAACGTGCAACGTCCTGGAAAGCAATGTCACGTTGCAATTATTGTAACAACAAACCGAGTCGCATTTGCTCTTGACGTATATTGCAACGCATGTGGTTGCACTTGATATTTGCTTCTGTAAATAGCTTCTGCATTCTATACCTACTTGTTAATATGTTGCAAAATGTATTTGTGCAAAGTCTGTGGTTTTATTTGCTTTTCGTGATTTGTAGTTATTTTTGGAAAAAAGTTTTAGGATATATTTCATGTAACATTTTTTAAGATTTTGATTTTTTACAACCTGTATCATAAAGTACTATATTAATTCTGTGCTTATGTATAACTTTTACTTAGTAGGATTATTGGCGTCGTCGTCGTTTTAGCGGTGACCGGTGAGTTTATAAGAAAAAAAAATACAAATTTAACCCAAGGCCATTTATTAAGACAGTAAAACCGACAGATAATCTAAAGAAGGGGTTCAAACTAAAGAATAGTGACAGAAAAGGCATCGAAGGTACAACTGCCTACTACTTCATGTAACAAGAGAATTCTGACAAAACAGTGTTGAATTTATGGCGTAGCATACCATAACCCACTAGCGATAGCTCAGGACGAAACATGCCGCAAATTGCACAACAGACGCGTTCCAAACCAGACAGATATTGCAACATTCCGTTCAGTTGCACGCTCAATGCACTAATTTGGAAAACAGTGACACGCAAAAGGTTCAAAGCATGCAGCCAACCAATAGCCTGTCGTGTAGTCGACTACAATGTCACGTGTCACACAAGAATACCATTAGAATCTATGTTGTTGTTGTAATCAGCTCGTAGGCGTCCCCATAGAGGGGTTCTAAGCTGCTAAGGGTGATTTGGACCTAGTCAACCCAATCACGTGGATCCAATGCAAATTGGTCAGTTCACACTACCCGTATTTTTTTGGGCTAGATTTTTGTTCTAACATTTAAAAAAATGGATGACGATACACACGATATTTTTAGTTTCAGCAAAAGTATAATTGATAATTGCGATTGTCGGCATTTGATGAAACGTGGTGGTTTGATTATGATTTGTTGAGAAGGGATCGGGCAATGTAATCCCGATGACCACTGCGACCTGAGAAGGATCTAATTGTAGTCAGCCTTTCGATACTAAATAGCCTCCTCTAGACCAACAGTTTTGAAGAAGCTGACGGTTGATAAGGGGCTCAAAGCCTGGGGTTCTAGGATGGCAATTTTAGCTATTGCCAGCACCTGGCTTCGCACTCACATAGGATGTGAAGCGGAGAAAGTAAAGAAAAGTATATTTGATACTTGCGACTATTAGCACATGGTGGTAATAATTAAAAGTCACTTAATCTTAGTCACGTAACTTTTATTAAGAAGTGCTTAAGCCCTGTTACGCTAGTTCTAGTTTTTTTTAATCGTCTTTTAGCCAAGTCGGAAGATAATTGAGTAGCTTAAAAACTTTGGCGATCAATTTTTTAACAAAAAGAAGGAACAAACCATGATTACATATAAATACTGCCGATTTCCAATTAAAAGTTTGATTTTCTACCCTTGACCTCCACCACCTCCACTTAACCTAGAATCAAATTAAATCAAACAAACCAAACAATTGGTTGATCTTGATAACTTTGAAACTAAATAGCCATAAGGGACAGTCGCAAGCATGTTCGCCTTGACAAATAGATGATTTAGGGTGGTCAGTGAGGGCACCGGATGATTGTGTTTTTACCGGTGTTTTGTTGGGACTACAAACGTTAAAACGTCATGTGCTTGTATCGCGGTCCAGGGGGCTTTTATCTGATACAGGTTTGAATAGAAGAATTCATCTGTACAACAAGCTTTCAAAGGTTATTATGATTGCTTTAGCGACTGAAAAATAGTACTAGAAATTTTGATGTTGATAAGCAGATATATATCGAAGCTTTTATCATCACCTCAGCCGAAAAACGTCCACTGCTGGACAAAGGCCTCCCCCAAGGATCTCCACAACGAAAGGTCCTGTGTTGCCCGCATTCAGCGGCTTTTCGCGACGTCGACGACGATCGTCGGTCCACCTTGTAGCCGGATAGTGCTGTTTTGTGTTGAAGCTTTTATACTTATACAAATAAAGTATCGAGTAAACTTTATCCGTCAACTAAACTCGGCAAGTGGTGAGTAGGTGTCAAAATATACCGGGCTATCTGCGAGCTGTCAAAATAGAATGGACTTCTACTTCCTACTGTCTACTTAACTGGGCAAGTGGTATTAGTGTAAATCAGCCTTAATAATATTAACAAATGTGGTTTCTATGCGCAAATAAGTCAAAGTTGTGCTCTCTCTTAAAGGATACGATTTAGTAAAAAAAACATTTATTCCTATCGGCCCCCAGATGGTCTGCCCCCAGATTCATTTTTGGAGGCCGATGGGAATAGTAGACGCTTTGTCTCACCAAAATGTCACGCGTATCGATCCTTCCCTCACATAACCCAAGTTCCAAGTTTATCTTTGGGCCCTTCGAATTGGCCCTTTTTAGAAACTTTTTTAAAACAAGCCAGGAGGATTAAAGTTAGGGCTTCGTTTAAACCAGGCCGCAAATGCGGTCGCCCTGCCAAAGTTTTTACGGCATACCTTGGGGTTTCCGAAGCATTTTATTCTCACACCTCCACCCAAATTATCCTATTACTGTAGGATAAGGGCTTTGACAGTAAAATGATAACGAGAATTTCTAATAATCGAGAATAATGTTGCATTTTCCTATATTTAAAATGTGAAACTAAGTATGTCTATATTTTCCTTTTTGAATATACATTTATTTCGTGGTATATCTATTTTCTTTATAATGCCACTTAAACATTAGGAAAAAAACTTGTACACCAAGTTTTGTGAGCTCGGTTGTCTACCTACGTCTCAACCCACACGCTAAAAAAGAATATTTTTTTTTTTAGAAAAAACAACTCATTATCAATTGAAGTAGACATCGTCGATTCATCTAGATTCAAAAGATACAACAAACCACGACGCCTGTGGAGCTTTTTTAGTGAATGGTTCTCTATAATATTGTGTAAATGAACTATAAAAAAAAAATTGTATGAAGAAAATAAATAAAAAATGTAATACCATAAAATAAAATAAAATAAAATCAATTTATTTCAGACTGTGTCCGTCCATATTTTTTGTTAGTAAAACTTAAAAATAAAATAAAATTATGTTAGTAAATGACAAATTAAAAATCAATACAATAAAATCATTAAAATTTATAAACTTTAAAATTCAAATTTAAAATATCCAATTCAATAAAAATAAAAAAATATATATTTAACTTAATAATAATAATAAGTCCTATGTAATTCAAATACCTCCCACCCATTGGAACGTCGTCGGGCACAAGCACATGCGCTCGAACCCAGTGTTGCAATAGTAGGGGGCAGTCCAGATTGTCACCGTAAAGGTATAATTTGTTTATAATCAGTAAATATCAATTTCTTTTTAAGTGACAGTAATTCAGTTTCAACATAATTACATTAAATTTAATATTGATAACAACAACAATATTCCGAAATTCTACACCAAGTGAATTCACGAGCGTCACACTGCGGTTACACGGTTAGTCCATCAACCGCTAATTGTTTTTTATCCATTACCGGTTTTGCTAGAGCGATTAAACCGGGTAATCGGTTTTCCGATGCGCCTACACCGATAATGTTATGACAAGGCGAAACAACAGTTTTCAATTTACGGCGATCGGTTTTCAGGTGTATTCGTTTAGTATTGTTCAATTTGTGATTCTTTTTGTGAATCTGTATTTTTAACGATATAACATTTTAAACTTTCGCGATTTTTACACATTTTAAAACTGGTTACTGGTTATATCGTGATGAAATCCGCTAAACTAGTTTTTAAATCTTTAATCGTTATAGTTACGTGTATGAGAAAGCAATTTTTTAACAAGTACATTGAAGATGGGGCGCTTCAAATCCTACTACGCAGATACTTATGTGTTTTTGAATTTAGAATTTCATTTATTCCACGATTTGACGGTAAAAGAAAGTATCGCATAAAAACCTGCATATACCCAATGACATTAAAAATATGACGTCCTCAGAGGAAATAAAAGACGATCGCTGGCGACGAGCGTCAGAAATCTTTGGTTCATACTATTCGGTGCTCAAATGTGATTCCTTTTTAATGCTGGCAGGCAAGCAATTTTTTAACCACTATGCGATAGTTTTCTTTTTTTTCTTAAGTCAAATTACGACAATTGTCTTAATTTGATCGCCTCAGTTTTTGCACGCTAAAGCGATATCTACCTCACTTTATATGTAACATCATTGCACATCCCTGTAAAGAAATTCAACGGTTGCGACTATTTTTGAAGAATTTTTCTAATTAAATTGAAGACTATTTTGAAGCTTTACTCACTCCCCAAGCCTTCAGGTTTTTTTTTCTAATCTTGGAAAACCTTTTAGGTTTTTGTATTTATTTAAAATAGGCTCAAGCCCCTCGGTGGAGACGTAAATGAGCTGCTGATGATTATTTGGGAAAATGATTTTCTGTTTTGTGTACTTACGTTATACCTAGTCACATTCGCAAGGATGAATTTCGCAAAGGTTAGTTCTTTACTTTTGCACATTGTTTGCACTTTTTGCACTTAGCATTGTTTGCAAAATTATGTGAATTCACTTATTTTTAGATTAAGAGGCTAATACAGCTTCTGAATCAAATGTAAGCAAACGTTAATACGAACAACTTCTTGCATCACCTTACCAAGTTACAAAACGCAATTAAAAGCTTGTCTTGCTTTTTAAATTTATATTAAAAATTTTCATTTTTTGTTTGAAAGTTACGTTGAGGGCAATGTCGATATCATTTAAAAGACATAATTTGAAGTGACAACATTAACTTCATTAACCTTATATTCTAATTTTATAATGGTGAGTATTTTTAGAATATATAGAATTTTATAGAGCAGTCGTATACGAATTTGATGAATTTCCACACTACTAAAAGTGGTCTGTGCAGTTTTTTCAACGTTATTAAACTAAAACTGTTCGTTTGTTGTACAACACATGTTTTATTCTTTACGACCAAAACAATGTATCTATCTTTGGAATGTGCTACATACATATTCAATGAGCTTACTAAGACGTAAACTTAGTAAAGTTTCATAGGAAGGCAAATAAGAGACAAGTTTGTGGATTTCCTGTTAAAAATTTATAATTTTACTGACATTATATTCGCACATGAGTACCTATGAACTAGTCACCCATAATAACAAATGGCAAGTAGCAGAGAGAAATGGAAGATGAGGATAGAGGCTTGTAACAAAGCATTGGTCCTCTTTCCTGTTTTATGACTGGCAACCTTTCTTGCTGGCAGTTTTATCTTTCATTTTAAATTCATTTTCAAATTTCGATTTCTTACATTTCGATTTTGTCTTTTTTCTGCCAAATTCTTCACTTCATGTCCTGATCTCCAACAGTGAAAAGCTTATCCTTGTTACTATTTTCCAGTATTACATATAAATACATAAATAAATACCTTTTCTTCGGACTGAACCCTGGTTTTTGCCACGCTTTATATTATTGTCCTCTATAATATTCTTCGTGTGGTGCTCATCAGCTTCGTGGTGGTTGCTGGGCCACAGGTTTTACCCTACAGTGGGACACAACAGTCTAGAAAAGATTAGAACGAAGTATGCTTTTTTGCTCAAAACCACCCAAAAATGTTTTACCACATCATTCAAAGTCATCCAAAATCACCGAATTTCGTGTTAGTAGCAAATTGTATCAATCTCACCTCATAGTTCCCGATTGAGTTGGCGGGGATTGATCGGCACCGGCTCTTGCAAATTAGTACCGGATAAGTCGTTACCGGCTGGCGGGTGTAAGGAAATTAAGTGGTCCCAGTCGACGGGAAATCGTCCAATATCGATCGGATGAGGAAGTATCGTTCCAGCGATCATTCGTTCATTTTGTACGCGTCCAAAGAATCCTCAGTCGATTTAACATAATCCAGCGTGAGCCTGGATTAAGAGTTGGTTCACTCGATTATACAGACAGATGAACTTTTTGGTCAGGGCGTAGATATGTTGATACCAGCGATTATTTCAGGCGTTCCTGATATTTGGAAGGCACTACGAAACTATTTGTAAGCGAAGGATTAAAAGCGAAACCATGAGTTTTCATGTTATTTGATAACTTTCAAAATTGATTTAAATATGATTAATACGTCTTCTGATTTGTATCTAGGATATCACTTGATCTACATCTTTAAGTTTAAGTAAGAGCATGAATGAGTCTCAAAAATAAACAAAAAAGTTTCCTTGGACTGGTAATTATAGGCATACAACAAATATATATTTTTTTTGCACTTGTGTTTGCCTTGTATCTGGTTGTTGTTTATCTATATATGTATGTATTTATCTATTTAAGTAATGTATATCAGCTGTCTGGTACAAGCTCTGCTTAGTTTGGGATCAGATGGCCGTGTGTGAAGATGTCCCCACATATTTATTTTATTTTTTTATTTATTTATTTTTACTTAGTTTTGATCTAGATTTATATTTTACAGTTTACGCCTGTGTATAACAAAACAACAGTTTTTTTTTTGCTTAATAAATACAAGCTGTCCGCCCGCGGCTATCTTCCCGTGGGAATAAGAGTTTTTCCCGTTATAACCCCCCCATCGAGGGGCTCGAGCCTAATAGTAAGTAAGTTTTTTAACAAAAGAGTGGTGGAATACGAGTACTATCGCCCAGTTTTGTTATAATTATGTTAGTAGTAACCTGGTTTATTTTACCTGCACTGGCCAATTTCAGTATGCAACAGCCGAATTAGCATCAGACAGCAAAATTAGCATGTAACGTGTATTAGACTACTCTAGTGTGTTACTGTTATTTGCATCATATTTCTTTTATATTTTCGTCACAATTTTGAAATTAACTGTGTTTTATTCTCATTTATCAAAAAATAACTAAAAAATATTAGAAATGGAAAAAAGTTTAAATCACACTAATATTTGTGGAAATATATTTGGATGTTTAGATGTTTATTTCAGCCTTCACGCTTAAAGTTATCAACGGATTTAGATGAAATTTGGAATGGAGATAGTTTGTAACCTGGATTAACGCAAACATTACTTTTTACGGAAAAAAATCTTATTTCGACGGGAAAATCTTACACAACGCGAACGTAGCTGCGGGCGGACCACTAGTATATATCTAAACTGATGTACTGTGTGTATATATCTAAACTGATGAAGTGCCTTTGAGGTCTTTAGACGGTATGCACTTGCTGACAAGCAAGGAGGATGTTCTAAGGCGTTGGGCCGAACATTTTGACACTTTGCTCAACGTAGATCGATTAGTTGATCTACATAATATCAGCTTAATGCCTCAACTCCCCATAGCCACCGAGCTGGATGAGCCTTTGTCACGTGACGAGGTTGTCTCTGCCATTAGACAGCAACAAAACAAGCGGGCGGTTGGCATTGACCTTATACCGGGAGAGCTGCTTAAGTACGGCGGTGAGGAGTTGCACACGTTGGTTTGGGAACTATTTGTTCGTATGTGGGAGGAGGAGCGAGTCCCGGATGATTTTAAAGTGTCTCGCATTAGTGCCCTCTACAAGAACAAAGGTGACCGTTCCGACTGCAATTCCTACCGCGGTATTTCGCTTCTGACAGCCCCTGGAAAGGCTTTTGCGAGAGTTCTTCTAAACCGCCTGAAGGATTTATCAGAAAAGATTCTGCCCGAAACCCAGTTTGGCTTCCGACCTGACCGAGGCACCTGTGAAGCTATTTTTGCCGTGCGTCAACTGCAAGAAAAAAGCAGAGAACAGGGTCGTCAGCTGTATCTCTGCTTTGTTGACTTGGAGAAAGCATTCGACAGTGTGCCTCGTGAAGCTCTCTGGATGGTGCTCGGAAAACTCGGATGCACGGAAAAGTTTGTGGGACTTCTGAGACTTCTGCATGACGATATGCAGTGCTGCGTCTCCGTAGATGGTGAACAGTCACACTTCTTCCCCGTTACCTGTGGGGTGAAACAAGGGTGTGTCCTAGCGCCCACACTGTTCGCCTTGTACTTTGCGGTAGTAGTCAAGGAGGTCCTGCAAACTGTTTCCGAGGGAGTCCGCATCCGCTTTCGCACAGATGGCAGTCTTTTCAACTTGGCCAGACTTAAGGCGCGCACCAAAGTCTCGTACGCATTGATCACAGAGATCATGTATGCTGATGACTTGTGCTTTGTAGCAGAATCCTCAGATGGCCTGCAACAGCTGATGTCTGCTTTCCACCAAGCATGCCGTAAGTTCGGCCTGAAGATCAGTGTCAAAAAGACGGAGGTGATGTCCTCGGACACACATGGTCGCGAGACACTGGCCATTAAGCTTGGTGAGGACGTGCTGAAGCAGGTCGATACGTTTCGTTACCTGGGGAGCACTATAACATCCAAGTGCGACCTTGATGCTGAAATCAACAGCAGGATCAGTGCTGCAGCTGCAGCATTTGGGAAGCTGCGTTCCAAGGTCTTCTGTTCGCATGATCTAAAGCTGGCCACTAAGACTTCGGTTTATATGGCAATTGTGCTGCCAAACCTTTTATACTCTTCGGAGACGTGGTGTGTGTATCGCCACCACATTCGCACTCTGGATCGTTTGTACCTTAAATGCCTTCGTACCATCATGAAGATCAGATGGTCCGACCGAGTGCGAAATACCGAAGTTCTGCGACGAGCTAATGTTGGTGGCATTGAAGCTTATTTAATGCGTCGGCAACTTCGGTGGTGCGGTCACGTATCACGTATGACGGAGAAAAGAGTGGCGAAGCGCATCTTTTACTCTGAACTAGAGGAGGGTAAGCGGAAACATGGCGGACAACTCCTCCGTTACAAAGATGTTCAGAAGCGGCATATGAAAAGATGCAACATAGAGCCCTCTGAATGGGAAGGTTTGGCAGCGCAGCGACCGGAATGGCGCGGGATTGTGAAGAGGCGAGTACGCGAGTTCGAGGAGCAGCGTAAAGCTGACCTCGACGATAAGCGTGACGAGCTGAAGGCCCGTCCACCCGCCGCCATCGACTATAATTATGTAATGGGCGTGCTCACGTGCCCTCACTGTGCACGGGAGTTTGCTGCGAAGATCGGCTACATAAGCCATCTTCGGGTGCACCAGCGCCCGACTGACTAGGAGTAGAAGTGGTCGCCATGGCCGAAATCGGTCGGATAGATCATCAGTATAACTGTAACTAGAAAATCATTAACCACTGACAAATCGATGGACACGTGTTCATAGACCGCACTTCCTTCGTCCCCTTGTCAATTATAAATGACTTGAGGAAAGTGTGTCCTTCCAAAATTAGCTGTGTTGTGTTTTTTAAGCTACGTGTTAAGTTTAATGTTATACAGGACTGTATTAGTCCATCCAATACATACACTCTATACTGTCTGAGTTCATTACATCATTCACTGTAATATGGATTCAATAAAATATTATTATGATTCAACGTGATCTTGAGTGGCAAAAGTGAACTATGAAAACTCATTTTATGTCATACTTGTTTTTTCTTTTCTTGTTAATTTAAATTTTGACAAAAATTATATGGTTCTTTTCAACACTTATTAAATTTATTTTTAAGTTAATATATTAATTTCGTACTCATCATGCATAATAAATTATTGTTAAGCAAAATATTTTCTTTTCCATTGTTATAAAATTAATTTTAATACTATCTAGTGTAGCGTTAAAAAAAGAAAGCTAGCTAACCTGTGGTCGACGACCACAGGTTAGCTAGCTTTTCTTTTTTTAACGCTACAAATGGCGCCCGTAACATAAATTTATCTGTAAATTTCGTTTATATTCCGGTCTTCCCCTAATTTTTTTCCCCTTTATACTCGTTTTTCCTTGTCTAGTTTTTTTACCCACCTGCAAAACCCGCGGGGCTATTTACGAGCCTCTTGTATGCAAAGAAGTGTACAATGGGTGCTGTCCACGAGTAGCCAAGACTGTATGCCGTGGGTTGGCCGACAGTTGCGGTAATCGTGTGACGTATCTTTGGTGCCTTCAATTTGT
The DNA here is from genome assembly GCA_951230895.1 of Carpatolechia fugitivella. NCBI lineage: Eukaryota > Metazoa > Arthropoda > Insecta > Lepidoptera > Gelechiidae > Carpatolechia > Carpatolechia fugitivella. The sequence continues at coordinate 13,202,611 of OX579660.1, forward strand.
CCATACTAAGACGCGGTCGTTGAAATAGTCCCCGAATATCTTTTCGTGTTTATCCAGTTTCCCCGCACGAGGGTTCATAAATTTTGAAATAGACCCTCTTTTCCCTGTTCCCCTGGAACATTATTTTTCTAAATTCTAAAAGCCTCCAGGCAAACGTGTACCAACTTTTCTTCTCATCATTTGGCTTAAATTCACCTTTTGGCATCCTTTTTTCTTTTGAATGTCACTAAGTTTAATACTTCATACGCCTTTTTTGTGTTTTTGGTGTGTGTGTGTATGTCTGGCCAGATTGATCTATCTTAGTGTTAGTTTGTAGGTATAGGTTAGGTATAGGTTATATCTTAGTGTTAGTTTGTAGGTATTTAGGTTATACGGAATTGACGCAACCAACATGTGGTCAGGTTATCGAGCTGCCATGGGCCTCAGACCTAGCCCATGTTGCGTCATTCCGCTGGGATTGAGCCGGGGCAAAATTTTTGTCCCGAAGCGCGCTTTTTTTGTCGCGGCAGGACGGTGACCGCTGCTTTGCGCGGTCGGCCTATTATGGCCATCGTCGGATCCTTTTTAATTTTTTTGTCAGGGTCGAGTTCGAACCCCGACCTCGTCTTTGACGGCGTTGGTTGCCTACCAACTGCGCCGTCGAGCCCTTTTTCCGAGCCGATCCGAGTGTTTCCGATGTTCGTCGGCGTCTGACGTGTTTCGGGATGAACACGATGACGTGGGCGAGCGTCGGCCCTCGTTTGATAGCTCTTTGTTTACAAGTCTTCTGTCAGTTTTCGCGCATTTGAAGTTTTTCTTCTCTTGCCGCCGATTACGGGCGTAACTGACAGTTTCGACTTGTAAACTTTTTACCAGTAGTTCAAAAACTACTTGTTGATATTTTGTATAGTTTTTAGTTTTAGCATTTAGGTGTGTAAATAATATCGTTTGTAGGCGCGCTTATGTTTTAAAACTTAGTGACATTCCAACATTCCGATATTCCAACATATCCTAATTTCCAAATTTCCCTTTCTATCCTTTACGTATCATACATTTTCCTCCTGGCTCGGGGATACCACTTCATCGGTGTTTCCTTCGGTTGTCTCCACCTTTTTCTGTTGTGGTTGACAACTTTCCTTTTTCTTTCTCCAAGCCATTTCCGTCCTCCTTTTTTTTCTCTGGTGGATTGACTTGGCTTCTTTTGGGACACCGGTGGTTTCTTATCCTGGGGCCAGTGAGTCGTTTATGAGCCGTTCGTGCTGGGAACATGACGTGTTCGTTGGTTTATAGTGATGGGGTAGAGTGTCGATAAATTTTTTATCGATAATTTTTGTCCTTGGATAGTTGACTTTGAACAATGCGTCTATTGTTCTAGGGTGGTCAACTTCCTTCGAGGGTTGCCATCTCGAAGATTTTTTTTCCCTTTTTCGAGTTGGAGGATTTTTTTCTGGTGAAGGGATGTCTGCAGCATTACTGCAGGTTTTTTAATAACCTTTTTGGTATGGCTCTTTTTTCTTTTGGCCGGTTTTTATGTCACATTTTCAAATTTAAAATTTTGTTGGTTTGACCTTTTTCTAAATTGTTTATTGTTTTCTCAGTTGTCGTCTGTCAGGAAATGGAAACGTTTTATCCCTTGAACTTGGTTGAATATTAGTGAGAAAATATGACTAAATGTTGTAAGTGGCTTGGCATGCAATAAATATTAGGCCATACAATAAATATTAGGCTCCTACTTTGGACTTGCCGGGTAAGTCTTGTGCTGTCTTCCTCCTGGTTTTTATCGACGTACTTTTTTTCTTTCCCTGACTTGGTCGGATGTCGATTATTTCTTTGTCAATCTTTACAGTGTATTTCCGGCCTCTGCGGCACACACACGAGGGTCCCTCCGTGCCTTTCTCGTTCTCTCGCCGTGGTTCCGGACCCCTGAGGCCACCGGGCGTTGGACGTGCCTGGACCCCTGCGTTGTGTGCGCCCGCGCCCGTGCCAGCTGAGTGCCGCAGACCCGCGCACCGGCGTCCCCCCTGGGATACTGCCCATCTTTTTTTAGCCTTTTTTTGTATCTGTTTTGTAATTTTGTATGCGGATTTTGCCAAATTTAAATTTCATTTCTAAATTCTAAAGAGGCCCTTTAGGTTTCTCTGGCCCTCTTTTTTTGGTTCCCGTTTGGTAATTACTCTCCGGGGTACTCCGCGGTTTTGGTACACCTTCCTGCATCGATACACCACAACACAACACTAGTTCAGCGACACTACATCGCCGGAGTCCCCTCGACTCTCGGCTCATGCTTGGCAATTTCTAGGCCTTTTCAAATTTATATTATACCGTTCGGACAAATTCAATTAACTCTTTCTTTGTACACCTAAATTTCACGTTTCGCCTGTGGTCGTCGACCACAGGTTAGCTAGCTTTTCTTTTTTTAACGCTACACTAGGCTGTATGTATACTTCTATTCCATTGTCATGCACACAATAAATAAAATTTTATCGTGTGCAATTTTTCGTGCATAATAATTTACATCCCTTGGGAAATAAGTTGGACTTACATTCTTACGTTGGGGTCATTATTGCAATATTTTCAGAGCATGAGAGATGAAAAATATAAAACATTCATTTTAGGATTCATAATACGAAAGCAACAATACTTTTCTTTCTATTCTGTAGCTTGAGTATCTACATAGATACGGTTCTATATGACAGGCATATAGAATTCGTATGTGTGTGAATGAACGTGCTATTTGCTCGTTTGTAGTGCACCCTATGCAATAAGCATCCTGATTGGTCTGCTAAACATTACTGATTGGAGGAATAAATAGAACATGCTAACCTGATAGAACGCTTGCATTATAGTTTGTTGCTACCATGAAAATACAGTGTCATAATTTTATGCGTTGTTTTCATTTTCGTAAGGAAAAATTAGCGCTTTACGAGCTGAATAGCAAAAAATACAAAATTTGTGTTTTTTTCCACAGCTACCATAGATCATACAATAATTAATAAAATTACGGACGGTGGACCAAAGCAGTCACAGAGTGGTGGCCTAAAGGGGCGACAAGGCCAGTGGGCAGACCACCAGCCCGATGGTCAGACGATATCATCAAGATGACGGGATCTCACTGGATGAGGCTGGCACAGGACCGTGAGGATTGGCGCTATAGAGAAGAGGCCTATACCCAGCAGTGGGTTGATGTGAAAAATGTTGAATGAAATAAAATACTTAAGATACGAAAACATTTAGTTAAAATTTTAATTACGAGTAAGTCGAAAAAATAACATGAATAAATATTTTTCCATACCATTTTTATCTTATATTTTTATCCAGTAATAAGTATACTTCAGTAAAGTAAAGAGTGCTACTGTATCATGTTACATGACGTAGGCTTGCAGGAAAATTTTATTTCCTCACTGAGAATTGAATTGACACTATCGAATTTATGTGCCGAATTCGCTGAGTTCGAGTTTATTCCGATTCTGTGTCCGACATGAAGGGAGAAAACCTGTGTTGTCAGCACGATACGTAGTATTATATACTAACGATGAATTATTTAAAGAATCAGGGTCTCTTTGCTGGAAAAACACAGGGTGATCTCGAATCCCATGTATATTAACTATCTGGTATCCTACATGCTCTGTCTAGTGTAAAATGACCACGCTATATCGTGCGAAATAACTGTTTATTTAGGGGGTATATGTTGAGTGTTGAAAACCAATACGTTTTGTAGGCCTTCTATTTAAAACAAAATAGGTATCTTGCAAGATTACATTTTGAATGAGTTGAGCGCGAGATGACTGGCGTTCCCGCGCTGTGTGCTACTGGACGTGGCAATAATGCTAACTGTGCTAAACGTGATACAGAACATAATGTATTTACAGTTATTTTTCCTGCATCCTTCGGTTGTTTGGAAGAGATAGCTTCCCTAATAATAGCTTCAATAACTTTTTAAACTTCATGTTGTCTCACTTTTGTTTTTGTCCTAATACTATATTTATATAGTACTCGCATGTTATAAATAAACAACCGTAGCAGTATAGCACAAACATATTTACTAAAAAAATCATAAAAATCTAAACGCCGAAAAAGACATGAGATGATTTAATAAATATTCAGAAAAGGCGCGGCCACACCGAACTAAGCCTTCCCGGCCTCCATGAAGCACACTTGGTATGGTCCCTTCAAAAAACTTTATGGCGACATAAAAACCCGCAAATAAGTGAACCGGAGCGCGTAGGGTCGTTAAACTCGAAAAATAGACTATTTTTTTGTGTAAATTATTTACAGTGTGTTGTTGCTGCGTGTTTTTGTGTATTATGAAGATTTTTTGACGTATTCACGTCTTTTATTAGAAGATGAAATTTAGTTTTTTCTTGTCGTAGCTCTACGTTGTAGCAATTTGCTACGAAATTCGACATACACGCGTTTTTAATGAAAAGTCAATGCAAAAATACGCCAAAAAAACACGCACATTTACGTCTCATAAATAAAAAGACAAGGATTACAAAGTTTAGGATATCACGTTAACAACATCACCAAACAATATTGAAATTCAAATCAAAAAGCAAAATTACTTAAGCTCTTGACAAAAATATTTTATCTTGCCTTGATTTAGAAACGGGACTTTTTAAGCCGAAAATGGATGCAATGTCATCTAATCTTAACAATAAATACGTTACTTTACCATTTTTCCACGAATAGAAATTACAAAGTATCAAAGCTGATACTTTGTAATATATTAATACACGTACAATACTTTGTATTTAGATAAAACTTTAACTCGTAGCAAATAGCTACGCCACCGTAGCAATTTGCTACGGAATCCGTAGCATGTCTTTTTTATTTTTAAGAATAAATGCGATTTTAAAGCAGCAAAAGCACAACATAAATCAATCACTCGGTCGTTTTAACGGAACACAGAATTAAAAGTAGATTCCAGATCGCGTGCACTCGAAAAGCCAATCAGAATCGTGACTGGGCCCAATAGTGTGGACTAAAGTGCTCTTACGGCGGTCTGAGCCGCTTGTTTTAGAGCCAATCAGCTGTAGTGCCCAACGAACTTCTAAATTTGAAAATTCTAAAATGAAATGGAATGCTCTGGTTTTTGTGTCACATTTTTAGGATGGGCTGGGTATTGGTGGATATTTCTGAATGTCGGTGGATATTTTTGTTGAATACGAGTAATAACATGAATGGATGGTTTTGGTACTGTTTTAATTGGTGAAAAAAATTTGTAAAATCGTGATAGAACAAAAAAATAATACTTATTTTCTCTTATGAACATGTTAAAATTATAATAAAATTATAATATTATTGATTTGTACAAAATAAAATTAAAACGTGTGGAAAGTGCAAAAGTTTTATGAAATTTTTGATATACTAATTACTACTGGCAAGTCGACGTAGTTCAATAGTAATTTTATTCAACATAGCTAGCAAAATTACTTACTACATCTATGCACAGAACTTTGAATGCAGTAAACAAGCCAAAGCCAAACTTTAGTACAGAAAACAACCTTATTTATAGGCAACAACCTTACAAATCACTAGCAGCGTTTCTTGCAAAGAAAAACGGAATATTTACAATTTCTTTAACATTAATATTCTCCATCTTCTTTCGGAGGTTTGTTACCCGGGACATAATAAACCGGGCACTGAGTAAACAATAAAGGCTGATAAGGACAAGTATCTTCCAAGAACCTCATATTTGATGCTCAATATGTACTTACAAAAAGTGCTGGTGTTGGGAGGATTTGGGGGAACTTTTTTAAAAACGGGACGAGTTATTCACGATTAAAACTCATACTACGTTACGGGTCGATGTTGTGTAAATATATACTGTAGATGATCAAAACTAAATTAAATTATTGTAACTGATTGAATTACAATAATTTTATAATCTGCACTGAGCCAGCGTTGTTGACTAAGGCCTAATTGCCCTAATTCAGGGTAGGCTCGAGCCCCACGGTGGGGACGTATATGAGCTGTTGATGAACCGATTAATCTTTTTTTTTATGCAGTACAGTAGTCAGCACATGCAGTTAGACATACATGAGTATGTACATACAAATAGCACTCCTAGAGCTATGGGATTCTACTTTATTACAATTGCAATAGAAATAAGATTATATTTTGGTCAACTTCATGCAAATCCACTATCGACTTTGGTGTATTCTGTATTAATATGGCAAAATTACGTAACTTGTAGCTGGCCAGTTTATTTCATTTAACCGCATGGTATTTATTTAAGAAAAGATACTAATATAATACCGATAATAGTACATTACGATACAAGGATCGTAGGTGGCATATTACAAACGAGGTGATTTTTGTAAGCCCGAGCCGCAGGTGAGGGTTTATAATGTTACGAGTTTGTTATAAAACCTAAGATCCGTGTGTTTTACGACGACGTTTGTCAATTACACTGGTGAGAAAACTAATATGTGATAACTAATAAATGGTTAAGAAAGGTACATAGTACCCTACAAAAGCTGTAATAAATACTACAGGTAAAATTGATCATGTAGAAGTTGTAAAAACTAACCTTTATTATATCGCGCCCAGTTTAAGTATCCTTACTATTCACATTTATCATAAAATTCTCTTAATTTGGCTATTAAAATGTGAAAATTAAAATTTGTATTATGCCCTATTTGTAAGCTGTGAGAACTTTCATTCAATATATAAATAAATAAATTAAATATCAACACTAAAACATTCATAAAACAACATTGAATGTAAAACAATTTAATGAAAATTTTACAAACTTTTTATTTTTACTTTTTTATAAGCATAATTACGGAGAAAAGGCTCTGGCGGACATTCAGCCTCCACGAATATTATTTGTTAAATCGAGATTATTTTATTTTTATAATAATATTTATAATAAATAATATTTAAATATTTTGGCTGATAATATATTTGATACAATTTGTTGAAATAAAAAGAATATAAAATACTTTTCTCTTTGTATGAATCGATTTAAATATTTTTTATTGTCAAAATGATCCTGGCTGAATAATAATTTTGAAGACCGTAGGAATTTAAAAAAATTATAATAAAATCGCACTAGTGCGATAAAACGCATTTACCGCACAGTTAACTGCCTTCGTAAGTGCCAATTTACGAGCAAGGTGTATTGAAAACATCTTAACTAAGGTAGGAAACTGAGGACAAACTCACAACATACTTGAGACTACAAGCTTCCTAGAGGAACATGTTTCATGTTATTTGATGCTCTAAGCTGCCTACGTAGGGCTTAGACTTACAGCATGTGCTTACTCTAAGAATTTCCTAGGTATACATTGTAGTAGCAGTTGGTTATTTGATACAAGCATGCGATTTTTATTACGCATAAGTAAAATAGCTACGTCTGAAAGAAGTTTAAAATTGTTGCAAAAAAGAGCAAAAAGAAAGACGCATTTTTAATTCAAGCATGAAAAACAACTTTAATGAACATACTATGATATTTTAATAGTCTTGGCTTGCGGACTTACGTCTATGAAAGAAATGTAGTGTACCTTTACGCTAAGTTCTTAGTCAATATCATAGTTTAGTTTGATTAGTGAAACCAGTCGACACCGGAATTCACCAGATAAACGATCATTTGAATCAAATGATAGCCTGTTAGTGTTGGCGTTTTTAATCTATGATACATCTTGCGAAATAAATTACTGTGTTTGAACTGTTTTCGAATGCTGATGATGATTCAAAATGATTCTAAATGAACTAAAAATGTTTGAAAAAAAACTAGATGTGTATTTTATAACAAGTTAACTCGCCAACGTTAACTTTATTACACATTACCATATTTCATTGCCACTTGCAAATGATATTACAAAGTCTGTCTGTACGTTCCATTGCGCGAATTAATAAATTACACTTAATTATTTAGAGTAGATATACGTCTAGCAGTTTATCCAACTAACACGTACAACATTTTAACTAAATTGTTTTATTTCTGGAGGGATTTTACTATGTAAATAAGTAAAACGTCTGTCTCGCTACAATGTGACCGATTTTCACGGAACTGTATAAACTAGTAACAACTTTTAGTCCATGTCTAGTAATTTCGTCAATACTAGTATTTAGACGATAAGTAATTTCATGTATTATTAGCCTGACTGACATTTTTTATAAAATATTGATATGACTTTGCGTTTATGAAACCATTAAATTGACATTATAATTAAATATTTAGTGTAGGTAATGTTTAAATTTTTGTAAAAATTTGCATACCAAGTGCTCTACTGGTTAAGTGTGTGAAAATCACATTTACCGCAAATAATAAATTTTCAATTTATTTTAATTTTTTCTAGTTAATTAAATATCCGATTCCTTCCTATTTGTACAGGCACGTATAAAAACTTGGACCAAAAAGCTGCGTTTATGACTTTTGGTGCAAGGTATACTATGTAGGGACTTCACATTGAAAAGGGTACGGGCAGCAGCGCTCTCTGATACAGTAACCTTTTAATCTGCGATCTCCAACCCGCCTGCCAAGCGTGGAGATCATGGCAAAATCCTCCACTTAAGTGGAGGAGGCTCATAGTCCAGCAGTGGACTGTAACGGACCGTTGATTTTTACTATGTGGTAATAAAATTGCTACGTACATTCAACTTTATGGTACAAATAAAATTGTAAAAAATATATAATTTCATACAAAAGTTAAGGGACTGCAAATTTGACCCAGTTATAGAGTTTTAACGTACATTATTGGTAGTAATGTTAGTATTAGTTCATGAGCACGTAATTATAACCACTAAACCAAGTTAAAAACTAAGCATTTCAAATAATCAACATACGCATTATTACATCACACAAGAGCTACAATATCGTTAACTTATTTATAAATGAAACTACTAGTAACATTGTTATCAAATTGCGTATTATACTGCTCAATTAGACACGCGGTAATAGAGAAATCCCGAATTGGATCTAATACAGAGATAGAATCGCAATCACACGCTTGGATTAATAGCTTTGTAATGTCAAAATTGTGTTATAATTCGGGATAAGGTTGACGGAAATAGTTGATTAGCAGATTTGGTACAATTTGTACAATATTTATTTTATACTAAGCTCGTAGGTGTAAAATTATTATAGACAATAATTTTGAAGCTAATCAATCGGGCCACAAGTATTTGCCCAATTTTCATTTGTTATCAGCAGTGGCAAAAAGCATGATAAGTTAGGTCTGTCTTGTCTTAATAAGATCATTTATTTGCTATAAAACCATTATATTTGGTATGAAAACTAGTTTAGGATAAATTACAATAATACATGTCAATACAATTTGTACAATTTTAAATAAATTACAGTAAATTGTCATAATAAGTTAAGCTACAAAAGTTCATCGTTATTCAAAATTAGTTTAGTTACACAATATTTTAATTAGCAGATTTTTTACAGATTTCATAGAATTCATTAACATTATAACAGGATTTTCGATAAGAAATTGTTTAAGCTTTCTTGAGAGCTTCTTCAGATCCAGGGCATTACGCAAATTTATTGGTAGATTATTGTATACGTCAAACGCAAAATATTTTTTTTCATTTGAGGATTCTTCTAAAATACGCCAATACACAGATATAATATACATAATTATAATATGTTTAAAGGGAGACTTACAATAATCTCCGGCTAGTTCAACTCAAATAAATTGATAGGCAGATAAAGTCACTTTTAAATTTTATAGCGATAATAAAATTAATTTCACTCAATACAGGCGCCAATCGTAATAATTTGGTTTGTTAGTTTCAATTTTTAATTGCATATCGTTTTAAACTTCGCTTTAATTATTAATGTTTAACACCTTGATTCACTGTTCAGAACATCAGAAATTTAACATTGTATGAAGATATTTGAATATAATAATTTTTTTTGAGCGAATGTAATTCGGTTAAAATGAAACCAAAATGCGCTATAGTTTGAGTTTTCTTTTTCTGTGTAGGTTTTGGGCGTGATAGCTAAATTCTATATTACATAAAAATGAATTACTGCACATTAGCCTCTCTAAAACTCGAGGACGAATAGACCAATTTGACCAATTTTGGTTTTACAATATTTGTGAAAGTCTATTATGGTGAAAAATGGAGAGAGTTTATTTATATGGTGAAAATATATGGAAAAGTCGGGTTGGGTCGCTAGTATTGTATATTTTTATGTTAGTTATATATTTAATTTATTCTGAGTCGAATGCAGTGAATAGATGGACTTCTCGTAAGCATTGTACGGGTAAGTCTGGCACCTTACCTAGCATTTTTATTCAATTCTTGTGTTGATCAGGGTGTATTTCCAGATTTAATGAAACATAGTATAATAATACCTCTATTTAAGTCAGGAGATAAAAAGGATCCCGGTAACTTTAGGCCAGTGTCTATACTTCCGGTACTCAGTAAAATTTTTGAAAAGATAATACTTAATCAAATGCTGTCTCATTTTAATCTGAACCATCTACTTCATGCGTTCGAGATGTGGCTGTATAGAAGAATGCTAAAAATATCATGGCGTGATAAGATAACCAACTTGGAGGTACTTAATAGGATAGAAAAGAACCTGGAAGTAGTAACAACGCTCAAAAGGAGAAAGATTGCATACTACGGTCATATTTACCGAAATAACAAATACAGCATATTGCAAGAGATAATTGAGGGAAAAATTGAAGGCAAGAGGGGGAGAGGAAGGAGAAGAACGTCCTGGTACAACAACCTGAAAAGTTGGACCGGCATAGACAGAGCTATAGACTTAAGAAGGATGACAGAACATAGAGAGGAGTTTAGAGAGATGGTCGCCGACACCCGTTAGGGTATGGCACTGGAAGAAGAAGATCTACTCCATAATCAACAGTTCTGATTTACTAAGGGGCGTTCGACCACTGACGCTGCAGTTGCTCTCCTACATTACGTGTACGGGGCTTGGGAGGAATCGCAGGATGCTATTGGGGTGTTCTGTGCCTTATCTAAAGCTTTCGACTGCGTCAATCACGAGACGCTGCTAATAAAGCTGGAACATTATGGAGTTAGAGATGGAGCCCTAAATTTGATCAGTTCCTATTTAGAAAATAGAATTCAAAGAGTTCAAATAAACAGCATGAAGTCACTGGGATCTAAAGTCAAAATCGGCGTGCCACAGGGCTCAATTCTTGGACCGTTCCATTTCTTAGTATATATAAATGACCTGCCTTTTATGGTACAAAACCGATCTAGGATAGTGTTATTTGCTGATGATAATTCTCTAATTTTCAAAGTTAGTAGACATAATCAAGATATTGACGAAGTAAATGACGTTTTTTCCCAGATCCATGATTGGTTTACGACAAATAATTTAATGTTGAATCCCAAGAAAACAAAATGTATAAAATTTTCATTGCCTAATGTAAGGAACGACAACTTAGCTGTTGTCTTGAATAACGAAAATTTGCAATATGTAAATGAAACAGTTTTCTTGGGGATCACTATCGACGCAAGGTTACAATGGGACCCTCATTTAAATGCGTTATCCGCAAGGCTCAGCTCGGCGGCATACGCAGTCAGAAAGATTCGTCAACTGACTGACGTTGCTACTGCCAGACTTGTATATTTCAGCTATTTTCACAGCATTATGTCCTACGGAATTTTATTGTGGGGTCAAGCTATTAACATAAATAACATCTTTGTGTTACAGAAGAGGGCCATACGTTCCATATATGAATTGCGTGGTCGCGATTCCCTAAGGGAATTGTTTAAAGAAATTGATATCCTCACGGTATCCTCACAGTACATATTTGAAAACATCTTGTATGTCCGGAAGAACATAATGCTATTTCCTGAGAATTCTGATATACATAATATAAATACTAGAAATAAAAATAAAATAGCGCACCCAAAGTTTAGACTGTGTAAAGTAAATAATTCATTCATGGGGAACTGTATTCTCTTCTATAATAAAATACCAGATGATATTGTAAATCTGTCCGATAGCCAATTTAAAGCTAAAATTAAAACTATTTTATGTTCTAAGGCTTATTATACGATAAATGATTACTTAGATGATAAAAACGTCTGGTCAACTGTTGTTCCAAATCAGCGGAGTAGATTGTAATTATGACTCATGTATGATTCCTTATATATTTAAAAGAAAAGTACAAAAGATACAATTCCTGTGGAGTTTCTTCTGGCCGTTCTTCTCCACGGAGGGCGTACACTGGTAGTGAACGTGCCAACCATGATAGCTTTGACGTCGAAAAATGATTTGTAAAAATCTTAATTCGAATAAAAAAAATTGACTTTGACTGTGACTTAAGTAGCTATCCTGACTTTTCAATGAAAGGAAGCCATACTTTCATCTTAGGAAAAAAGATTTTTGAGGTTTACTCAATTTCTAGCATTTCGACTCAAAATAAGATCCGTACAACAAGTAACATTAAAAGACCTCTTTGATAACTTTTTTCATTATTCAATGCAATATTAAAAACGTTGGAAGAACAAGAAAAAAAAAAACAAACACGATTCTTCTGCAGAAAACTCTCAAAGGAAAAGTTTTTAATTTCAAACTTGTAACTTGATTACGAAGGTTGTTTTGACGAGCTGTTTTCATTTGTAACAAGCGCCGGGGTTCCAGACATTATTGGTATTGTAAATATTGACACAATGTCATATTGCTTTGTTTACTTTTACAATTGTTTGACGAATTGTAATTTTGTTTCGAACGTAATTGGGTACGGTATTTGATTTTGTTTACGCGTTTGAGTTGATAGATCACTGAGTTGGGGAAATTTATTGTTAAGAAAATATAATGTTTTGTCTTACAAGTTGTGAGTTTGTGTTGTTGATTTTATCCTAGGCAACATTTTAAAATTATGTATTTTTTACACGTTTCATATAAACTTGTCATCTCATGGTTTTGCGGGAAGGTGCAGATGTTAGTATAGTACAACAATGAAAGTCAAGAAGATAAAGATAAAAGTGTCTTTATTCGAAGTAAGATTTAACAAAATAATTTTTCGACGTCAAAGCAAGATGGCCCGTTCAATACAAGTGTACGCCTTCTGTTTTTTACCAAGAAGATTTACCATTTTTAAATCTCTCCAGGGCACGAGACTGTGGGTTCGAGGAAATAAACCACTCACCCTATATGCTAGACCTGGCCCCCAACTTTTTATACCTAAACTTAAAAAAGGCTTCCGTGGTAAGCGATTTGCTGACGATAATGAGCTAAAGTGCCGTAAATGAGCATTTTTCAGGCCATGAAGAAAACTATTTTTTCAAGGGAATTGAAAAACTTATTTCACGATGAAACAAATGTTTTGATATAATGGGAGACTATAATGAAAAAAAAAACAAGGCTTTATCTTTTTTCTGACATAACCATACCGAGAATACATTGAACGCCCCTCGTAGCTTCATTAAAGAGGTGACATGGATTTGGAAGGAAAGATACTCTACCACATCATCAATCTCGCTTTCTGGACATAATTTGACACCTGCCCTGATCGTGGACACTTTTTAAGCAGATTCCGGACCCAAATCGGATGAAACATCATCGTGGTTGTTCACTACAATAAAATTGTAACAATTTTCGGGTTTGTTACCTGGTTAAAATTAATACTCGTGACCATGGAGAGTGCAACCTTTCCGAAATATCGAGGTAAAAATATTAAATATAACCTTGGTAACAAACCCGAAAATTGTAACAATTTTAGTGTAGTGAAACATCATTGCCTTGATTAGAAGAACACAAACATGGCAATAGCGTAGAACAACTGTTTCATACGTCCAGGGGTCTTACTTTTCCAAGTTTAAAATAATACTAACTTGCTCAATAATATTGCAAAAAAGGTAACTTCGGTCTTCGCTTAGGTTTTATAACCCACTTTATAAATTATTTAAAAAATGAATGTAGAGACATCTCACACACGTTTAGAGCCTACACTATGGATATCAAAAAGCTGTTTTATCTATAATTTTCAAACATTGGGCATCTGTGACACAGGCATTGTTCATCACAAAAATGTTTGCCCGGGCGGGATTCAAACTAGCGATACTGAGCTTTGTAGGAAGTCGTGCTATCGACTAGGCTTGACATTGCTAGCACAGTCTTCATGTTTATCGGTTTATTTCGTTTATTTGACATTTGGATACTTCGATGTCCTCACAGAGGAAGAATTACTGTGGTGTATACATGTTCGTGATGCAAACTCCGCGTTTTCTTTTTGGTGGCAGAATAGAATAGAATACAATAGAATAGTATTTATTGTCAAACTGTGTACATAAGTTGATAATAATAATAATGTACCCCTTAGGCTTAGATGTTGCTGGCCAGTTTAAAGTTTCCCTTTAGAAAAAGTATAAAACTACGATCAGAGTGGAATTTGAACAGGAGTAGTGTCATCTAGTTGTTGAGTAAAATAAGTCTTCTAAAAGAATACAAAATTGAAATCAGTCTTCGTCGCTATCATTCAGTTGGGTTAATCAACAACTGTGCCGTGCTCAAGCTGTTCGTCGTTTCTGTTGCTGCTGCTGCGAGTTGCTATGCCACTGTTGGTACGCTCTTCAATGTACGCGTCACGTACAGAAGTCTGGATGGTGTGCAAGGGATGTTTTTGCGCATGTGTGTGTTCAGTGGCGTGAACGGTCGTCCTGAGGTATTTTTCGTGTCGCATATAATCTAGTGACTAATTAGGAGCACATTAGATCGCACTTGGGATGTTAAATATAGTAAGGTAACAGCAATGAATAGTAGTTTGCATTGAAAATTAGAAAGAGTTTGCTGTTTTTTTTGCAAGTTCGCAATTGTTTTTTCTAAAAAGCCTGGTTGACATTGCATATAAGCATCCCGGTTCAGCAGATATTTGAATATTTTAATACAGAAGTATGGGAAAGTATGGGAAATATGGGAGGTATGTTTTTGCACATGTATACACTGCGCGCAGAATGTTAGTTCAGAGCTGTATTTTCGTGTCGTGTAAGCAATTATGCCTGGATTTAGTGACTAATTCGGTGTACATTGCTGTATTTGGGTTGCACTTGAGACAGCATATCGGTTCTGCTACAGCAATGATCGACATTAGAAAGAGTAATTGCTACTTTTCTTAGGATTTTGCAATTGTTTTTTGCGGTAAAAAATAACAATATAAGTATAGGCTGGTTGACATTGCATATGAATATCCCGGCTCAGCATATTTTTAAATATTTAAATGTTGTGTTTGTTTGTGTATATCGGGAATTCTAGAGGGGAGGGGTGAGCGCAAGACGACTGTTATTCATTTTTTATTGTAAACCCAAAGATCAAACTCACGGGTGAATTTGCATTTAACGACATAGCAATTCTGTTTTTCTTGTATCTTTTGATGATGATGACCAAGATGAAAGTGGTTTGAAATAAAATTCCTTATTACTGCAAAAAAGAAGAAAAGCCCTTTGCACATTGCATAGTTTTATAATGTAAGCCATAAGAGCAAGACAGCATTATATAACAGGTCACCAGTTATATTTTTTTTTTTTTTGTGATATAACACCTTTTATTTTAGACAAATATCTACATTTATGAAGTTGTAAATTACGCTTTTTTTAAGCTACATCATATTATTATTGTATAGACGCGACAAATTATTTATTCAATTGGTTGTCTAGCGAAGTAGTTCGAGACGGAGCGCCTCTATTTCATAGCAGCAGGGGCGGTATTCGTGACATAAGTGATATTTGCGGTCGACTGTATCTTATTTTAGTGATTTATGGAAATATTAAACAAAAATATATTTTTCTAACTGAGTTAATTACTATACCAAAGTGGTAATATAGAATTGGGCTTTATAAAAATGTAAGAATGGTTGACGTTGTAATTGTGAGGTTATTTAACAACCTGTCAAATTATTAGGAATCGCCTTATGTAACTGAAAACTGAAAAATGAAAATAGTGACTACAGGGATCTAAGTACTTACAATGTAGCGCAAAGGGGGCACATAGCCGAGAGCGCACGAGTGTTTGCCCGCGCCTCGGCCGCGCCGCCGCGCTACCGCATGGCGCCGGCCGCGAGCCGCAGCCGCGCCCGCTCCGCCCGCGCGGCTTACCGCGCGACCACCCGCGCCCGCTCCTTCGCCACGTGCGCAAACAGACCACGTATCGCCACGCCGAACAGTCCGACTGTCAACAATTAACAACCACTTAACACCCAAATCCCAATCGGAGGAAAGAAATGCGGAGCCGCCGACATGACACGTTAATAATGTATGGAAACTACGGCTTTCGCACAATGTCGCATTGCAGGAGAATGTGTTTCACTTTCAGACCGAATGTGTAAAGCATTTGTAGGGACGAGCTCGCGTGAACGCAGTGTCGCGGCTGCGGCTCCACGTCAGGGTACTCACATTAGCATGCCAGTGCCGGGCGGTCGGTTATCAACTAGCGTTAACGTAAACAATCGAACACACGATCATGTTGCGGCGGATGTCACATGTCGGGCGCGGCGGGCTCGGGCCGGCCCGGCTCAACGCACCGGCCCCGGGGGCTCGACGCAAGGCCTCCGCCACCACACGATGCGGCGCTTGGCTAAATGAGCGGATTAGGTGCGCGCGGGGCGGAAGTGTCGGCGACGACACGCGCGTTCTTGCCACTGCAGGCCGCCACTGAGGCGGGGCGGCCCGGGATACTACCCCCGCCCCGCGCCCCGCGGCGCCCGCCCCGCACCCCGCCACGTGCCGCGTCCCGCTCAGCCTCTCGCGCGCCCAAAGGGTTGTCGGCAAACGAAAATTGCTACTCCTCTTTTTATCGTGACGACAATTGGCCGTGCTTCAGTCTCCTTTGAGCACGCCGCGTCTTTGAGCCCGCTAAGTTTTGCGCCTTGCCTTGAGAAATATTTTTTATTGTGCGATCCTAAGCGCTTTTTCTAGTGCGTATCTTTTTGATTGACTACATTAAAAAATATTAAAGTTTTAGGATTTTTAGTTGCGAGTAGGGGGTTTAGAGTTGGAAATTGGGGTCGGGGGGTTATGTAACGGCGTGCGGGTGCCATGGCTGTTCCGCAGACGCAGAGCGCCTGTCGGAAAACCTCAAACGCAGCCCTTAAATTTCTAGTGTAGGAGGGGGGAGGGGGAAAATCGCCGACAACGGCCGACGGCGCGGCGAACGCAGCCGAGCGCCCGCGACCACCGACCGGCGGCGCCGCCCAGTCGATAAGGCCGTCTCCACTCGCCGAACAAAGACACTAACCTATAATAATTACATTTAATTAAGGATAACTGGACTATTTTGTTTAATAAGCATATCGCGCTGCAGCGCTAACGACTGGATTTCTCACATGAACAGTCTCAGCCCAGATTGTCGTAACGCGTCGGTTACACAAGCGCGTGACAACAATTCGAGTAGAAGATTTTTTTAATATGCAGAGCAGTAAACACATTCGCTTGGGAATATGGAAAATGGAAATCCAATTTAAATTTTAGATTTAAAACGTTTGAAAAGTGGTCGGATTCAATGGTGTTTTGCTCTTTTTAGTTGGAGATTTTTTTTGGAGTTTGTAAACTGGCTTTGACGGTGGTGTATCGCGTGGGTAAGCCTGCTTTGTAAAGGTTGTAGTACCCGTAGGCTTTATCATAGCCCGCGGGGGGAGCGCGTGTCTGTATGTAAGGTATAAGTAAACATACAGCAGGTTTTGTTCACTGGGGTGAATGTAGCAAAGGCAGATTTTTTCTGTTGTAACCATAGACTTAGATTTTTTTTATATATGGTTGTAACTTTAAGCTGTCTGCAAAAACAAACTATGAGCTCACAAAATGGAATATTATGGTTTCTTAACTGACTGTCAAATGAACAATATTTAAATTTAGTTATAAAAACAATTTTGTTAAAAATGGTTTCAAAAAATATAATAAATATAACTTGCGATCCACCCGCAAAACTAACAATTATAGTATAGTAAGAATGCGGTCCTGACAGCAGGCAGGAAATATGAAAACCAAATGGATGCAAGAGAGACAGAAGAAAAATTGTACGTGTATGACAGCTGTCAGGACGGCATTCTTACGATGCGATAGGTATAGTTATTAAAAAGAAGATTTGATTAATCGTCTGTAATAAGTGTCGTTTTATTTGTAGAGCTCCGATACAGGCTTAATTGCGAATCAAATTGTCATCGAGGACGGCCACTCCAGTTAAATTATTATTTCTTTGGAGAATTAGAGATGCGCACAAGAGATTAATAATTTTATTATTAAAACTTTTAAATTTCAACATAAAAACATGAAGCCGACAGACTACAAATACAAAAATCATTATAATGAAAAAATAACAATTTTCAGTTTAATATAAAAAAATAGTACAAGTTTTTAATGCTTACCTCATTGTCTTTTGAAACCTTCGGCCAAGTTTCTTCAAAATTATTTTGCAGAGCTGACTAAATTGTACCCCACAATATTTTTAGCTGTATTTCTTTCAGTCTTTTATCAGTTGGTTGACCCATCATGAGCTTTTAGGCTTTTTTACTATATAACAGTATTTAAATAACAACTTTTGAAAACTAAAAAATGCTTTTTATTATTATTTTCAAGGTCAATCAGTTCTTACAAATACTTTGTAGAAAATGCTACGCCGTAGCTAATTCCGTAGACTGTTGCTACGAAATTTAACCAAAAGAATAATTTTGTAGATTTAATAACTGGCTGTATTGGCATATAGTAGAATAACTTCAAAATAGCAGTTCTTTTTCTACAACACTAGTCGAGACTAAGTAAATTGGTCTCGAGCGTCTCCATCGCTCTCATTGTTTCGCATTCCTTATTAAATTACTGGCGAATTTATTCCTTGAAACTTCTAAGCCGGCGGTGCACTTCGCTCGAATATTTATTGTTAATTTCTCAGGTATTTATGGAGTCGCTAGTACCTTTGGGATTAATCTTGAATGTGAACGAAACACGGATTTAGTTTCTAAGAACAATAAAAGAGTCATACTTGTTAGTACAAAAGCTATCGTAGAACATGCTACGCCGTAGCCGAGACTGTAGCACATAGCTACGAAATTTAACCAATAGAGATGTTTTCAAGTTAGGGTGCAAGCTAGGAAAGACGCGGGTTACACGCGTGACTCTTGCGCATATTGCAAGCTACTTGTTCAAGTTGCTCGCTTGTACTTGTATAATTATGGTGCAAGTAGTGCACAAGTTATTTGCTCGTGGTCAAGAGCTACTCGCGGGTTAGTTGCGCAAGTGGCTTGCTTTGGTATACATGCTTGAGTCGCTAGACCCACACATGTTTTTGAACGGTAAGTTTACGATGCATATAACCCGCGCAAGTGCCGCAACATGCGCAAGTTACTTGCTCATTGCACCCTTAATGGCGGCAAATGATAGCAAAACCTTTAACATTCCATCAGTACTCGTAAAGGCAGTGGATGTAAATTAACTAAATATAGCTCTTTCTAATATCTAATCTAATCTTACCCCATATTTAATTATTTAGTTTACACGATGTATTTGAAAAACATTGATAGTATTGTTACTGCTACCACATACCTACTATTTAAAAACACAGTTTCCTTCACTTTGATATTAGGTATATAAAGGTTGACCAACCCGCACTGGGCCAGCGTGGTCGACTAAGGCCTAATCACTCTAAATCAGGGTAGGCTTGAGCCCCTCGGTGGGGACGTATTATGAGCTGTTGATGTGATATAAAAATACATACAACACCAACAAACACACGTGGTACATTCCATGAATCTTTATAAACTTGGACATGCAATTAAAACAGGTATTACAAGCACAAACTGACTATCCTGGCTTTCGAAGCTGTCCAAAGCTCGACCTGAATTCAACGCATTCCATTTTCTAACAGCCAAATTCGTATTAAAGCTTCAGTTTACGGAAACTGCAGAAAAACGCAAAGTTAGCCCAAGAAATTGAACAATTTTTGTTTCACATTGTTTCACTTTTTTTTAATTCACAGTATTTTTTTTCATACAATTAAAAATAATAGATCATAAATCTTCGATAGATGGCGTTGATGATTCGTGGATCCGAAGAAATCCGGCGAGTCACCCAGGGCCATAAAAGGATTAAAAAAAAGAATCCACGAAGTACACCTGGCGCCATCTATCGTCTTAATTAGAACTATTATTTTTAAAGAGCTGTCAGAAAATCCCCCGTTGTCTCGATCAGCTTGTATAAAGTTTTTTTTAGATAATGTGCAGTTTTCTGGAACAGAAAGTGTTAAATTTCATGCATTGACCTACAACCCGAGAGGTTGTGAGCTGTTTTGCTAACACGTTGTATTAGCTTTACAATTTTCTGAATCTAGAAATTTAAAGACAGTGAAAAAGATCTGGTTAAATGTAATAGTATCTTCTTAGGAATAAACTAAGACGCAGTGTAGGTAGACAAGGTGGACCAACGATCTGGTGAAGGTCGCGGGAGGCCGCTGGATGCAGAAGCGCAGGACCAGTCGTTATGGAGGGTTGTGTCCAGCAGTGGACGTCTTTCGGTTGAGATGATGATGATGTGATAAATTAAAAACAAAACGATGTAAATTTCATGGTGTATATAAGTATTGCTTGAAGTTTACGATTCACAATTTAATATTAATATTATGATAGGTTCAAATTAATTTTAGACTAACTCAAATTAGAATATAGTCTAGGGTATAAACTACCAGTAATGCCACATTTCTCGCACATACCATCTAGACGGCGGGTAGCTGTAAACAAGTGACCAAATCTTGTCAATGTCAACGTTGCACAGGCTAACGATAACGAGTTTTGAGTAGGGTGACCAATTGACAAAAGGCCACGCATGTTGATACCTCAACCAATCAATCAGCCTATTGCAGTCCACTGCTGGACGTAGGCCTCCCCAAGGGTACGCCAAAGCGCACGATCACCCGCTTTCGTCATCCAGCCACCACCAACAACCTTCCTCAGGTCATCAGTTCACCTGGTAGGGGGGCGTCCCACACTACGTTTCCCGAGACGTGGCGTGGTCTCTATTCGAGAACCCGTCTGCTCCAACGCTCATCGGTTCTACAACAGACGTGGCCAGCGCACTGGTACTTCAGCTTGCTACGCCGCCGCCGTGTTGATACCTAATAAAACAAAAATAAAAATTCTTTTTTCGCCAGATAAAGATAGTTTCGCAAGGATGGTCTGATAATTAAGATGTCTTAAATGTGAGCAAAGCTTAGAAGCACTCAAACAATATTATCTGCCAAAGGACTTGCGCATTTTATTACTAGCTTAACAAAGTCAGTGGATTACACCTACCCAACGTTTTGCTATTGCTAGTTCAATTTTTGTATAACAATATGTATACCTTCTGGGTAAGCATGTTCCACCTTCGACCTGGTCATCGCTTTCCATCAGGTACAGATCGTGCCAAACTTCTAGACCACTCTGAACACGGCACGATTCAATTTGCTACTGCAAAATATAGGTAAAAACGACAACGTGCAATGCGCGAAGCAACTTCAGAGCGGTCTAAAAGTTTGGCGCGATCCATAACGTGTACCAATGTCTTAAAAAATTTTTAATCTCAAAATTATTTTCAGTGAGGGTCTTATAAATCTAATACCTAAAACCACGGTTATTGGATAAGGTACAAGTAAATATTCATATGTTAATGAAGGTACGTATATTTTTGTTTCTAATTAACCTGTCACCTTTGTGAACATAAACCGAATTTTTCTATTTATACACCACCCACAAAAACATTTAGGGTGGCCCTATTCGCTAGGAATCTAACATTCCCTGCGCTGAAATCGATTAAAGCATCCGTAATCGCATAGGTACCGAATTACTGTTAGCAGGCAAAACTCATATACGTTTTTTTTTGCTTCTCTGATCGCTGACGGCGCTAAAAGTCTGATTTGGAATGTGCCCATTGTTGACGATAACGTCCTTCATTCAACATCAATGATGGCCACTGTACCACTAACTGGCATGCTCGCAGATTGGATTCTGTCATCCAGCAGATTTTAGCATAGTTCCTTGTCGCGTTCAAACGGCGGTGCACTGCTGAAGTGACATAGTATTGACAATCTCTAACCCAATAGATTGACAAGTGAGACTTTTAGAAAGCCTTTCAGGCTCTACACTGTCAATGTGAGTGAATTTCTTTTATGAAAAATGGGGTAGGCGAGCAGCAATTTTTGTCGTTGTTTTTTAGGGTATGTACCGAAAAAGCCTTCGTAGCAATAGACAACACTTTTTGGTGATCCGCGACTGTAACTCATATTCTGTCTGTTGTTTTTTTCCAATATTCATCTACTTTTTTTACGTGTAGTATACTTACCGATATGAAAATTTTAGGCTCATAAACATAAAATATTTTTCTTTTAAAAAATACTATTTCATCGTTCGTTATTTTGAATAAATCTTCATAAAAATATTTCAAAGCCTTGACTCTAGTATATTTATAACTAGCTTTCCGCCTGCGGTTTCACACGCGTTTAATGAGTTTTCTCGTAGGAATGAAGTGTTTTTCCGCGGTAGAAAGTAGCCTATGTCCTATTTCATGACCTAACCTATATGTGTGCCAAGTTTCATCCCGATCCGTCCAGTGGTTCAAGCGTGATTCGGCAACAAACATCCAAACATCCAAACTTTCGCATTCATAATATTAGTAGGATATTACTGTCAACATTGTGAATTACTTCAGAAATTTGAAATTCACTTTTTTCAGATCTGATTTCACGATACAGTTTGGTTGCTAGTAATTTTCTTTTTTTTAATCATTTATCTGAATCATAGACGAGAATCGTAGTATTTTAATATCGAATGGTTTTTTAACTCACTTGTATTGTCTATCAAACTCGCCTATCCCAGTGATCTAGCTTGAAGAGACGATTGACGTGTCGATTGGAACGATAATTCATAGGGCTGTAGAAAATCACAGAAACGTCTGACAATCCCCACCTGAACAGGTTCTCCTTACTTCGGCCGACCTGAGTCCGAAACCTATCGACCTCCAGGTAAGCCATGGTAACTCATGTCCAAGCGGTGGATTCTCAGACAGTAGAGGGACGAAAGAGCTAGGAAGGTTGACACTCTGTGACCACAAACTCAATCTTTCCTTGCTTTGCTAAAAATATACTGATCTTTTTTTTCTGTTATATTATTATCTTCTAATATATTGTACGATCAACTGAACAGGGCGTCTGAGCATCTAAAAGCTCTATTAACAAGATTTAGTCTACTGTGACGTCACAGCCCTACCCTCTATTCGATTTTCGAAATCAATTCGTCTCGCTTGCAGGCGGTAACCTAATATTTCCATTACCGGTACTAGTAGATATTTTCCAACGCAGGTGAGGGTAGATGGAAATGATTTAAATGTTCGTAGGAATTTTGTAGAACTGCTATTTTTTTGTCTTGTCTAGTCATCTTATAGATTACACTATATATATGAATATATTTCTAGTGTATGAATAGGCGTTGTCAATCCACTGAATGACCTCTACTTTGATTTTTTGCAGTAGTAGCCAAACCAACAGCTTAACGTGCATTTCAAAACATTTAAGACACTTTTGAAAGAAAGAAAGGAACATTTATATATATATATATTATTTAAGCAGGCAAACGAGCGGACGAGCCACAGTTTATTATTTTTACGCCACAACACAAACAAATAAAATTGTAATAAAATAGATAAAATGGTAATCATCAGTGTTACTGCTATCACAAACAATGATAATAAATAGATATAAAGGTAATCATTGATCAAAATTTGCTCTATAATATGAAGTTACCATTATGCTACTTTTGTTTTTACTTAATTTGAGTCAAAATATTAATTCTGGATACAAAAATTATCTTTCTCTGCAAGCACGATTATTTTCGTGTGCTTATTGCATGTACTTATTGCATGTAATTGTTTAGGTTAACGACCGACCTCACGAACTATAGTGTCAGATTTATAGAGCCGCCTTCTTACTTTGTTAATGTCATGTAACGGCTTTTCTTTAGTTTACTCATCAATGTTAGAACCGAACTAAGAAAGTCCTACTAAATATGTTTTGTGTGATCACAAGTCTCTACAACGATTCAAAATAACCTCCGTAATCACATCACACTAATATTATAAATGTGAAAATATATTTGGATGTTTAGATGTTTGGATGTTTGTTCCGCTTTCACGCCTAAACTACTGGACAGATTTAGATGAAATTTGAAATAGAGATAGTTTGTACCCTGAATTTTCACCGGGAAAAGTCGTATTCCCACGGGAAAATATTACATAACGCGAGCGTAGCCGCGGGCGGACAGCTAGTAAAAACTGAAAAACCACGACCACAGCAATATTATAGAATGCTGGTTTCTTGGCCTTTTTTTTTCACCAAAGCTTGGGAAAGAGTATTATACTACCAATACAATACTCAAAAATGCATTAAAGACATTGAGTCTAAAATAACAACAAAAAAGCTGCTACGCGATATTACTTGAGTATATTCTTACTTGAAAAATTCAAAGTAAAGTAATTTTACACCTCAAGAAAAACAAACTAAATGCAATTCTCGAAAAACAGTGGGACTTGACTTGAAGTTAAATAAGTTATTCGCTTGAGTAAGTTATCAAGTTATCGCATTTCAACTTAACATTTTAAGAAACGTGTTCCTTCCTAGTTTTGGACCAAGTTGGTAAGTGTCGTCGACGTGTCGGGTTTTTGTAAGAAGAATTCTATTTTAAAGATAGGTAAGAAAATAATGATATTATATTATTATATAATAAGGACCTACAGACTACACTCCTACCTACACTAGTTTAAGTAAAGTTAATGGTGTCTCGTAGGCCATTTTTCAAAAAATTAAAATTGTTGACATTACCTTCAATGTATATATACGAGATTTGTATTTTTACCAAAAGTAACTTGCCGCTGTTTAAAAAGAAAGATGAGGTCTGTACATTTGCAACTAAGTATCTAAATCATTTGGTGCGCCTCGTTGCTCTATTACAACTTGTCGTCGAAACTGTTACCAAATGTCAATAAAAAATTATAACAAATTACCAGATGCCATGACAGCTTTGCCTTTTTAACCGACTTCAAAAAAGGAGGAGGTTCTCAATTCGTCTGTATTTTTTTTTTTTTATGTATGTTATTAGATATCTCCGCCAATTGCTAACCGATTTTAATAATTCTTTTTTCATTCGATAGGATTTACTCTCGAGGTGGTCCCATATTAATTTCGTCAAAATCTGATGGTGGAACATGAGGTAAAACTTGGAAATTCCTCAACGGAATGTAGCATTCGCGTCGTTATTCGTCTATTTTTTAGTCATATCTCAGTCAGTTTTCAACCGATTTTGAAGATTCTTTTTTCACTCGATAGAACGTGCTTTAGGGATAGATCCATACCAATTTTGTTAAAATCTGATGATGGAATAAGAGATAAAACCGGAAACTCCTCAACCAGTGATAGCAACATGCATCGCGCGCGATACCATTTGTGGTGGAATGTTGCTAGGCAACGAAATAAATTTGTTTTGTCAGTTTGCTGAAAATCTACGTTTCCCTTGTTCCATTTATTCGATTTCTACCAGCTGGACTACCAAATGACCTCTTACTGCGTAGCTTCTTACCCAGTTTAACTTATGTTATTTTAGAAACTATTATATAAACAACTAAACGCGGTTGCAAAGCTCGAAAGACGCAGTCTAAACTAAGCAAATGCCAAAAATATAATATCTTTGTACTGAAACTGTTAAATAACAAAACCTAGCTTTGGATAATGAAGAAAAATAATAGAAAATGTGTCGCGGTTAGGATTAATTACTTACATAAAATATATTGAATAAAACACTGAAAATCATAAAATAAAAATAATTTTAACAAAAAAATAGAAACCTCCTTCAAATTGCCTTATATGGTTATCTCCACTAAAAAGTAACAAATAAAATAACATTCCAGATGGAACATGAAAAAAAATATTGCGAATATCCTCAATTAAATAGATAGGTAGTGTATTAAGTAAATATTTAGAATTTTGTACTTCCTTTTGGAGTCGGTGCCAGCCAAAAAATCGTCGATTAGTCGTGGGCAACTGTTTTAAGTCGTCGTCGTCGTTAAGTCAGTACATATTTCTATATGACTATCAATAAAATTCTTTGATAGTCTATAGCGTCCACTACACTACTCGCGATGTTAATCGAAGTAAGCCGAGGAGGAAAGTATAGAGAGGCACTTCGTGCAACTTCGGGCTTCACTTTTACACCAATTTGACACTTCGTGAGACTTCGTCGAAGAACTTCGGACGAGAGTGTAGTGGGCGCTTATGATATAAATGTTTTGTTGTGCTGCGCGGGATGCAATGCCGCACCCGACCAAACGCAGGGATAACGACAGGAGCGACTACCAAGAAAGTCCGGGTAGGTTTCATTCGATAAATAATTAATACTCGTAGTTTCGTCATCTTCAATTTTTGGCTGGCACCGACTCCAAAAGGAAGTACAAAATTCTAAATATTTACTTAATACACTACCTATCTATTTAATTGAGGATATTCGCAATATTTTTTTTCATGTTCCATCTGGAATGTTATTTTATTTGTTACTTTTTAGTGGAGATAACCATATAAGGCAATTTGAAGGAGGTTTCTATTTTTTTGTTTAAATTATTTTTATAAGAAGTTTAGATCAGAATTATACAGGTTTTTATGTGACAAAATGTTTTTACAGTGTGGACGAATTTATGAATTGCAAAATTTGGATTTTTTTAGTTTTAAATGACATTTTGAATTAATTGACACTCTAGTTTGTTATTTTATCAAATTATTTTATTTTTTATCCAATCTTTGATAACATTTAAAATTATTTGACATTTTATTAATTGTGCTTTAATGTTAATTTTGACTGCATGCTAATCTTCCAATTTGAATACCGAAGATGTCGGTTAAATGTGAGATGCCTCAAAATGTACTTAACCCACCTATTCTATGTATCCATTTATTGGAAATAATTGGATATAATTTTACGATAACTGTGGGCCTACGCTGTATAATAAAATAGTTCCTAACATTGCAGATGCCAGATCGTACCACAAATTCAAAAATGTGATCTTTGGCATTCTAAAAGCGTTTGACTATGATTCTACAGAAAAAATATTTGAGTGATTATTAATAGGTAATAAAATAGTACTTATTAGAAGTGTTACTGAGTCATAATTATTATGTTATATAACCCTATAATATAATTTATATATGTCATAGTGACTTTCTGGCTAGTGTAGTAATAGACGATCCCAAGACGCTGTCGTAGTGCTAGCCAGGGTCCAACCCTTTGTGTACTTCATATCTTACGTACGTCAATATTTTCACAAATCTACAATCGCACACACACACACACACACACACACACACACACACACACACACACACACACACACACACACACACACACACACCTACATGCACACGCACACAAGACACCTACATTTTTCTTTGGCACAAGCACTTGGTAAAATATATAATTAAAAAAATTGTAACAGAGAAATTATCGACACTTAGGGAAGCTGAAGCTTGTAACACAGTTTTTACTACCACAAGCTTCAAAATAACCACATTAAAATTGTCATTGTATTGTTAAAAATAAAAATGTATTATTATTATTATTATTACTGCAAATAAATAATTTGTTTTTGTATTTAAAAATTTATTAAGCATTTTTTTATAACATATCTTATGTTTATAAGAAAAAGTTAGTACAACATTATCAACTTTCCATCAGAAAATTATCCTTAGTGCACAAATAAAGTATAAATTATATTAAAAATTAAAAAACAAGTTTTGACTATGGAAAGTCGTGATGAATAACATAACTAATTTACTGTTTGTTAATTCAATTATTTTTTTTCTGCTCATAAATAGTATGAGATCAAAATTAAGAATTAGGATGCTTAATAATATTATTTTTAATTGGAAAGCCTAGTGATAATGGTCGTGTTACTTGTTAACTAACATTATTATCTTTAGTATCACTACTGTTGATGTTTTCTGCTAGCAAAAAACGCCGCCGCATTATGTACTTTGTGTTAGCAACTTGATACGAGCGGCTAAGTGGACGTTTCTTTTAAGTATAATCTATATTACAGTCAAATTTACTCCTAGCCGTTAAAAAAGCTGCATTCTTTTGTTTCATTCGAAAGTGAAAGAAACACCGCTAACATTAGCCTTTTATGGAGTTATCACCTTTCTTCTTGATAATATTACCTCCAGGCTACGTCTAGGTACGTTGTTGGAATTTTTCTACCAGGAATGCGACCAAAGTGGGTAAGAAGGTATAATGTTAAATGAACTTTTAAAAGTCGCGTATTTCTTTTTCTTTAAAGAATTCGTTGGAAATGTTCTTTGGTAGTGCGCAAAAAGTACCTATATATTAACTTTGTGGTGACGGCAGAGTAGAATACATTTGACACCAACCCCCACTCTTCCCGTGGGTGTCGTAAGAGGCGACTTAGGGACTACACATTGAACAGGGAACGGGCAGCAGCGCTCTCTGATACAGTAACCTTTTAATCTGCGATCTCCAACCCGCCTGCCAAGCGTGGAGATTATGGTAAAACCCACCACTTAAGTAGAGGAGGCTCATAGTCCAGCAGTGGACTGTAACGGGCCGTTGATCAAGTAGCTGTCAAAATAGCTCGGAATTTTATTTTTGTCTGTTGTTTTAACTTTTTTTAAAAGAAAAAAAAACACGTTGATTACTAATCGAAGTGTAAAGCGAAGTGTATTTGTATTAATAAAGATCATAGCAGTTTGTAACATTTTCAATTCTTTCAAAAACAAAGAACTTAATACTTGCTAACAGAAAGAAGCAAATTAATAAAAATAAACCCTTTATGGTCGTATGGGGCTGTTAACTGATTTTCTTAATTCGTATCCTGCCCGCGGCAATTTTTAGAAAAGTAATAAATATAATGGCATAGGATTGGACGGGCCGGCAATTGGGCAGCGAAAGGCAATCCGATTTTATAGTAGTCCAGGAGAGCCGTGTAGAATAATGTTAAAGATTTGTTACTAAAATAAAATAAGGTTCCGGCAGAATAACAGCGTCACTGGCCTAGCCAGCGACATTATGCTGAATCGGGACCCTTTTAAAGTAGTAGGAGATATAATTGTTATACATGTTTGTCTAAATGTTATAAACTACTTTAAATAAATGTTTTTCTATTCTATTTTATTCTAAAAAGTTACTCGCAGACTGTAGAATTACCAGCAAAAAAACACACTACAAATGCAAGCAATACAAAATGTTTCTTCAGCTTGTCAAATATATTTTGTTTTACCTTTTTTGTTATGATTAATGTAACTTTTTCATCATAATTTCGGTTTTCATTGCAAAATTATATAAAATTTGACAAGTTCCAATCAACCCAACCCCATAATTTAGAAAAGATAATTCATTAATTAATCAAAAAGATAATTTTATTCGCGAATAAACGTACATATGAATTCGAAATTCAAAAATGCATTGGTTCGTGGTGGTGATCGAATCCGCGTCTCCCGGAAGGGACGCAGCGGCCCTAGCCATTAGACCACCGATGGCTCTTTTTTTAGTTTTTTTTTTTATTATTATAACCTGAGCAAGAAGTATGGTTTGAATTATCTTTTCTAAATTATGGGGTTGGGTTGATTGGAACTTGTCAAATTTTATATAATTTTGCAATGAAAACCGAAATTATGATGAAAAAAAAGTTACATCAATCATAGACGCTCTTACGGTGAAGGAAAACATTGTGATGAAACCTGCACACACCTGCGAAGTAATTCAAAGGTTGCGTGTGAAGTCAACCAACCCGCACTGGGCCAGCGTGGTCGACTATGGCCTAAATGCCCTAATTCAGGGTAGGCACGAACCCCCCGTGGTGGGGACGTTTATGAGCTGTTGATGATGATGATTTTATCTTAATACAAACAAACAAATCATTAAGACAAATACAAATCATAAGAGTTGTTTTCAAACCACAAATACAATAAATTAGATATAAAAAGTCCCTAACTAAAAGTTACAAGATATCTAAAGATGGGCACGGTGGACCACTGGACTATTACAATCTTACAAAACGATATTTCGTTAGTGAGCGCTCGGACATAATAGGAGCGAGATCCTGAGATCTAAGTATTGACTTTGAGTTATTTTATTATTGTTATTGAATTTGTCCAATGGCGCGACGAAGCCATCATTTTTTCTCAAAGATTGAGGACTTTTTATACAAGTAGAGCTTTTTTATATAAGTAGAGCTTTTTTTATGTTATTGTTCATTCAAACATATGTATGTAGAATGTAGATAGGTATCTACAGCATGAAATTTACATCGTTTTGTTCCCGCCGTGTAGTGATAGTACTCGTCAAACTGAACAACTTTTCACGAAAAAAAAATTCCTGTAACAAAAATTTTTTTTTTTTATAAATTGCCGTATAATTTCTACATAATGTAACAGTTTAAATGCTTGATGTTACAAACTAATTTTACGTCTCTTTAAAGGGCTTACAAGCCTACCGAAGTCTTTTGTAAATGAAAAAGAACACGCTTTTTAGAGCTATCTATACTGTTCAGTACTATAATTAAGATCTCTCTTTCAAATTTCTAAAATATTTTTTACTTCGACGAAAACTCCACTTGCCGTCAAGCTTTCTGGAAGCAACACTTGCTACTGAAAAATAAAGAGGCTTCACACATATTTTAGTACAACAATAAAATTTCACCTGAAAAACCAAATACTTGAAAAACTACTTCCAGCTACCGATTGAAGGATTTATTGGGGGCCCTCGTGTTCCAGCTTCCAGCTGAAGCTCCTATCCTGGTGGTAAGTGCATTCTTGCTAAAAAAAAATCTTTCTTTCACACCTTCTTAAACAGATATTTAAGATAGTTAACACGTTACAGTTTTACCACAGAAGGGATATGTGATCATATCCACTCCAAAAATACTAAAAATACTAACTAAATTTAGCACAACGAATTATCTATAGTCTAGAAGAGTAACTACGCTTCAAACTTGACCCCACCAAATGAATATCAAAGAAGCAAAACTATACCATACGACATTCGAATACGCGGTACAATGATGTTTTATATGACTCGGTTTGTAAGAACGTCGAAAGTAAGCTTCAATGTACAGCAGCGACATCATATGCCTGTCTGTCGTCGTCGTCGTCTATCAAAATTAATTAGACGGTTACTCTTCTAGATTATACCTAAGATAATTCGTTGATTTAGCACCTCTCATCGCAAATTAAGCATAAGTCACAGGCATCTAGCGAAAACTTGACCAGAGTTTTACATTAAAAAAATCAAGAAGTAGTTTTCCAGAACCCCTAGCCTGGCTACCTGCCAACTCCTCTGCCAACCCCGTAATGCGGTGGCGTGGTACTCACTGACGTACGGATTGAGTAGTGAAATTAATTTCACCGCGGGAGCATGTCGGGAACATGTTTGAAGTAATGATTCTATTACAAGTTTCAGTGGTGTAATAGAGAAGAAACTGTTAGTTTTGTATCTTAGAATGGCTAATAAGATTTTTATAAAGAAGATGAGAATGTTTCAAAAAAAGGCCACTGATTTTATGACTGTTACTGTAACTATTCTTAAGAATGTTTTTGTTTTAAATATTATGCTGTGCTAAACGTTAGAACAACGTTTATACTAGGGCTTGTCGCCGTGATCGCAGATATAATATTCATCATCATCATCATCTCAGCTGGAAGACGTCCACTGCTGAACATAGGCCTTATTTGCATCCACCGGCGCCCAGCAACCCTCACTAAGTTATCTGTCCACCTTGTGGGAGGCCATCCAACAGTACCGACCCGTGGCCGCCATTCGAGAACCATTCTTCCCCATCATCGGTTTGTCGAGCTATATGGCCTGGCCATTGCTACTTCAAATTGCTTATCCTGAAAGCTATGTCCATGACATTGGTCTTTCTACGTATCTCTTTATTTAGATATAGATAGATAACTGATTTATTTATTTCTGATTCAATCACGTAGTAAGACTTCGAACATAGCCAGCATAATATTAGTCATCATAATTAAACTCAATCTACCTATATAGAACCTCATTTAGGTGTAAATGAAGTATATTTAATATCTGCACCACTGGGACTAAACCGAACCATTGTTTTCAAAATCTTTGACAAGACCCCTCTGGCCTCCACTATTTGCCTTTATTTTGAATATAAGTGTCTTCGAGACAAGACTATTGTTTTTATTTTTCTGACCATTATACCTTAAATCGATTTGAGGCCGGCGGATATAAACTATTTTAGCTGAAATACTAAGTACCTACAGAATAATTTTTAATTTTATAAATTTTGACATTTGTTTATCATCATCATTAGCTTATATACGGCCCCTACCGAGGGGCTCGAGCCTACCCTGAATTATTATAAGTGCATTTGTTTATCTACTGTCCATTTTATTTTAATACAAAAAAGACAAAAGTGACAAACTTACGTTTAATACATACAAAACATTAAGCAGAGCGTTGCTTCTTCATAACATGACACAGTTCATAACCACATCTTATGGTTTACCAATTTCTGATGTGTCAAAGAGTTTCTGGAAGACATTTCTCGGATGGCAAGGTTTAAGCTTCGCATTTGCCCTTGAGAAGTGACAACATCAAAGCGCTATATAAACTGGTTAGCGCTTGTCTTCTAGTTGGATACTTGGAAAGCAAGTACCAGGGCTGTGAGAAAGTAAAAAGGCTCTTTGGTAATTAAAGCCGAATTGATACCTTGTTGACTCTGTGCTATGCAGCGTAATTTTTTGTCTCATCAACAGCTCATATACGTCCCGACCGAGGGGATCTAGCCTACCCTGAATTAGGGCGATTAGGCTTTAGTCGACCACGCTGGCCCAGTGCGGATTGGTCGACTTCACACACAACCTTTGAATTACTTCGCAGGAGTGTGCACGAGCAGGTTTCATCACGATGTTTTCCTTCACCGTAAGAGCGTCGAATAAACGTACATATGAATTCGAAATTCTAAAACACATTGTTACGTGGTCGGGGTCGAATTTGCTCGTCTCCCGGACGGGAGGCAGCGGCCCTAGCCACTAGACCACCGACGCTCTACTACCTTTGAATACTAGCTTTGACGATTGTTTCTAAAATTAATTCTCTTATACTTTTTTTTATAATAACCCTTTTTAGCTGTCCCACTGCTGGGCAAAGGCCTCCCCTTTTGCCTTCCACTGATCTCGATCTTGGGCCACTTCGAATCCATTGCCGTTTGAATTCCTCTAGTTCGTCGCGCTATCGCTTCTTAAGCCTCCCTCTTCACCGACGGCTGTCTAGGGGAACCCATTCAGTAGTGGCACTGGCCTATCTCTCGGGGTGCATTCTGTAAATATTCTGGTTTTTAATTAAAAATGTACATAGTATAAAACATTATAAATTTTATATAATACTTGATAGATTCCAACAATATTCACAAGATAAAAGTAAACAAATTCAAAAACTGTAGCTAGAGATGACAGATTTAAAAAACAACCTGTCTCTTCATCTAAGCTAAAACGTACAAAAAAAGTTCAATAATACTCGTTCATCTTGAAATTAAGCAATTTACTTCGACATGGCAACCCTACAAAATTAGGTACTCCATCTTCATGTTTGCATCTTCACATTATCGGTTTTCTTCTCACAGTCTTTTTACTTCCAGCTCGAGTTTGCCAAACTCTAAAATTCTCTGATGCACCCATCAAATACCCGTCTAGGGCAGACGATGGCTAACACAATTTGCAACGTCTCTGCTACGTCGCTTTACAGCATATAGGAAACTTACGATGTATCTTGCAGTTTGGAGGGACGAAGGGTGTGGTGTTTTGGAATTTTCCTCGTCCTCTTCCTCTCTATCATGAGGGTTGTAAAGTCTACACCTGACCTTACAAACCCTGGTGTCAATGGAGCCGCCAGCAAAGGCCGCTGATTTGTAACTACTGCTTCCGTTGATAGTAGCTATAGTAGCCGTTTTGGAATAACCATCTATGCCACACTTTTCGTTGTTTTGTTTTTTTTTGCTGTATGGATTCTCTGTATGTTACATTTAATCTGTGTGAGGGTTAGAACAACAACGTCATGGTAATCCTACGTAATAGTTATGGTTTAGTCTTTTTTAAACGGCATATATATATATATATATGTGTGTATGTTTATTATAGTATAACAGTAAAATGTATATATTTAAGAATACACACACAATTTGCACACTTTTTAACAAAACATTACAATATATACACATTTTTCTGTTATTCATTACAAAACATAAACTTGCAAGGTGTGTTGATTTTTTTTATTAGAAGTAGGCCTGTTTTGTTTCCATCTAAATGAAAATTGAAATAAGTGACCGCTGTTACTTATATTGCAATAATTGGTTTACCTGTTTTGATCAACCAAGCTTAGTCAACAAGGAAAGGAAAGTTGTAAATTCAATGGCTGTGTAAAATGCCTCTACCACCTTAAAACTATCAAGTAAATTGCACATTTCAAATACAATTTCTTGCGAAGACTAAATACCCGCAAATTAATCAACAATATCAACACTACACATGTGGGGAGGTTTAATTATTCTAATGCAAAACAACCGAAGAAATATAGATGGGAGTTTCACTGGTGAAGTAACAGTAATTGTAACAGATATACCGTTCTTCTTTTTATCATGTGGGTTGTACAGACTGACCTCTAAAATTCTAGTGTCAATATTATACTCACGTAGATAGCAGCCGGGTCCTACAACTGAACGTGCCTACCAAATCAGGTTATTCAGTTTGCAATTTCCTAACGAAACTGTGGGAAGCCTCACAAAGGTTTTTGTTTGACAGAGTCAAACCCAGAATTTCCGTAGTAAAAGTCAAACGCCTTACCTCTTCGCCACGGACGCTGTACTGATACCACCGGGACTTTTTATTTGTAGCAATCACAGATAAGGTATTAGTGGGATAGCTTGAGCTTGCAGTACACATAATTGTTTTTTTTTTCTGGAAAAAAGTGTATGGTACCGCAAACAGTTCAAAAGAAAATCTATCCCGATATTTTATTTTGCTGTGTATTATTCCGTTACTTATTTGAATACGAAATTAACATCCATTACTCGGTTTCAGACTATTCTAAATAAATAAAGTTCAGCTGTTTATCAATTAAAATCGATAAGAATAGGAAAAATATCAGAGTTATGTTGAAAACGCGCCTTTTCTCATCGTGTGATGAGTTGAAAAATTGAGTCACGAAAGGCAAATAATAGTCGAAACACAATTGCTAATTAGTTAGCTCACAAACAACAAAAATAATTAATAACATTATATAATAAATTACTAGGATTAAGTAGCATAATAGAAAATATCTGTTACTCTCACGCTGTGATTTACTAGGTTGCAGTAGCACATTTCTAGCAGTGGAGCAAAAAGAACGCTAGTGGAGCGGGTAGACCGCAAATAGGGAACAGCTTAGTGTTAGCAGAGCTAGTAAAGGGAAGCTGTTGAATGCAGAATGTTTAGCTGATTGGGAACGAGCCTAGATACCATTTGTAGCTAGCTGGCGGACATACTGAGTCTTTTAGAGAGAAAAATAATAAAAGTAATTTTAAATCAATTGCATTCGGGAGAGTTCTGATGTATGATTCTGTCAGTGCAAAACCTTTTTGGCCATAAACTTTGATTAAACCAAAGATTTCCGACGCGCGTCGCTGCGAAGCGATTGTCTTTTGTTCCTCTGAGGATTAAACTGTAACGTGCCAGCTAGTTCTTTCTAATTGGACATAGAATCAGAACATACACCACGAAATTTCATTTGCTTATTTTCGGTAAAGGAAGTGTTCAGTCCATTAAACTGAACAATTTTCCCCAAGGAACAATATGTGACAATTTCTTTTAACAGCCCTTTTTGGCTGTCCCACTGCTGGGCAAAGGCCTCCCCTTTTTCCTTCCACTGATCTCGATCTAGGGCCACTTTCATCCATAAATAAATAAATAAAAAATTGCAACCCCCATAGTAAATCGTTTTTCTGGCCGCGCGGTTTGGTATAAACGGGCCAACTTTTTCTTGTAACTAGCTAGAATAACTACCCGACGCTGGAAAAATGTCCCCAAAAATGGGTAGACGGTTGCTACAAGAAGAAAAAAAAAAACTTGCTAGAACTAACAATTTTTTCGTTTTTATAATTTTATCTGTAGCTCTCCCTGTACTGACCCCATTTAGTTTTTGTCTTAGACCATAATTTTCAAAGTTTTTTGTAGGTATATTCAAGGTACAGAAACGACAGTCCTATATAATACTTCCTTCCTTTATCATGTGGGTTGTAAGGTCAACCACCGACCTTACAAACCCTGGTATCAGTTTTATAGAGCCGCCAAACGCTTCTGACATGGCACGTGTAGCGACTAGACTAGATGTCGCCGGGATCAACGGCTTAACGTGCCTTCCGAAGCGTGGAATCATCTTTCTATTCGGACAATCAGGTGATTCATCCTGCAATGTCCTAACCAAACTGGGGAAAGTTTTATAAAGAGATTTTAGCTAGACAGTGTGCCCACGGGGATCCGAACCCGGAACCTCCGTAATGAGTGGCAAAATCTCGGCGCCGCCGCCGCCACGGAGGTTTTCATACATAAATATGTACTTGTACGTATACTTAGATAAAGAGAGATTTTAGAGGTGGAAAAATCAATACTGACTTTTTCACATGAACATAAAGTTCGTTAATATTCGAAATCAATAAAATTTCAATACGACATTTTCGACATAACGACGACGCCGGCGCCGCCGTTGCATTGTCAACCAATGCAACAATCACCCCAATATCAATAAACGAGCTGCAATCAACATGCAAAATATTTCCCATTTAAGTTCACGGGTTATTAAGAGCTATTGTCATGATGTCCTGGTAGTAAAACACCTGCATGTTGTGTGATAAGATGCGTGTTCGATTCCCATCAATGTTTTTTTTCTTTTTCATTCTTGTATTCATTTATTTTTTTCATAACTTAAGTGTTGATGTTAAGTTAACAATAAACAGATTCTTCCACGGCATTTGATCATATAGTAATTGCACATG
Source organism: Carpatolechia fugitivella (assembly GCA_951230895.1). Lineage (NCBI taxonomy): Eukaryota > Metazoa > Arthropoda > Insecta > Lepidoptera > Gelechiidae > Carpatolechia > Carpatolechia fugitivella. Next base: position 13,239,586 of record OX579660.1, read on the forward strand.
GATTGTAAGATTGCGTTTATAATAAAAATAGGTAAATAACGCACAGTTTCGCAGTTTTCGTTGGACTCTCCTGTGTATAAGGTTGCCTGATACAAATTGGTAAGAAATTTCTACTTTAGCAATACCTATTAGGTATACAATATTATTTTATACTGTATTTTTTTTCTGTGTTGCTCCTTGCGACAACTTTTGACTTTTCTGAAAGGTTTTTGTATTCGATTTTTGAAAGACTTTAAATAGAGCGTCGGCAGTCTACACTCTACAATGTATTTATCTCCGTGTTCGGACCGCTGTCTTCCGTCCAGGAGACGCGGGTTCGATCCCTACTACGTACCAATGTGTTTTAGAATTTCGAAGACATATACGTTTATTCGACACTCTTACGGTGAAGGAAAACATCGTGATGAAACCTGCACACTCCTGCGAATAAATTCAAAGGTTGTGTGTGCAGTCGACCAATCCGCACTAAGCCAGCGCGGTCGACTAAGGCCTAATCGCCCTAATTCGGTTAGGCTCGAGCTCCTCGATAGGGACGTATGAGCTGTTGACGATGAAATAGGTTCTAGTCCAGCATTTGCGAAGATTTCTAAACCAACTGCAAGTAGTATTTCTGTAATAGATAGGAACAAATAAAATAATCAAAAATAAAATTTACTAACTAAAAAATGTATATTAATTAAGAGTGAAGATTAACAAATAAATCCACATAAGAGACAATCAACAATATTGGACCACTATGAAATCCTCGTAATCCGATTGGCTGTCGGCAAATCATTGGGAGCTTCACTGTGAAATTAAAATCGTTTACGATATAAACCTTATACCATATTATGGTTTATAAATAAATTCTATGACGGTTAAAATATTATTGAAATATTAGTTTTTATGCCTTCGTGCATGAAGGCCACCCAATCAGTTAGATGATGAACACGAGACAGTCAACATTATAAACACGTTAAATGTGTTTGAAGAAAAAGGCTTATAGGTGTTAACGGTTAGGTGTTATAGGTGTAATCGAAATAGAAACTTTCAAAGTTTGAATAAGCAGCTAGCCCTGCATTCCGAGACGCGCTTAAATCGATTAAAGCGTAATCGCGTACCGAATTACTGTCAGCAGCAGTCAGCAGGAAAAAGTCATACGTTTTTTTTTTACTTTTGTGATCGCTGACGGCGCTGAAAGTCTGATTTGGAATGCGCCCTAGGATGAATGTACACAAAAAAAGGAATGTAGTTATACATTGATCCTAGCTGCTTACTAAAGTTTCTATTTCGGTTACATTTTTGGTTGGTAGCCTAAACTTTGTTCAGCTGCAAGAATATCATTAATAGCTAGAAAAAGTTATCAAAATGCGAAATGTATAGTAAGACGTTAACTTCGAAAAGAAAACTCACTTAAGCCAATAACTACCTGACTATGAACAGTCAAAATATGAAAAGCGAACCAAAACATGACAAAGCATTAAAATACTTTTAATTACAGTGTGATTTATTAAACTTACTATTTCTTAGAAACTTAAGCTCATATTGCTTACAATAATTTTTTCTCTGACACGCTCGAAAATGTGATCATTAAACAATACGCGAAGTGACTCATTTTTGGACGAAACATTGCCCCATACAAAACAGCGGCCAGGAATGTGCCCTCAAACGGCCTATGCCGGCAAAGTAACTTTCGTCTAGAAATTTCAATGTTTTCGAGTCTCTGTACAGCATATTCTTATGTTCTAAATTTAAATTTTATATGAATCGTACACGAATCGTAGTAATTGGAGTTGGCTGTATGCTTTGTGTGACATTGGCACAGAACAAAAAAAAAAGAAAAGCGCGCAATATGGCGGTTTATAATTTTCGTCTCTTTTAATTTTATCGTACTATTTTGTTACTTATTTTTCATGATGGAGTTAAGTAATCATTAAATTAGAGAAATATTACAACAATGGTTCAAGAAGTCGAAGTAGAGGTTAAAGTGATAAAGGTTAGAACTTATAAGTTTAGAACGATACTTGTAGACATCTAAATCCAAGGTTCTCATAAGGTAATTTTTTAGTATTTTATAATTTCCTCGCGTATTTCAGGCCTCGGCCGCAATAACTCTTGCTGATCTCGTACACAATAAAAGTCCTCGCCTGTGGCTCGAACTTTAAAAGTTCCCTCGCCGCCGCAGTAATGTACTATTAATTACAGTGTGTATTTATTAAACTATTTCTTAGAAACTCAAGCACATATTGCTTACAATAAATTTTATTGTATGCCAACAACAGCCGAAGACAGTAAAAACTAGACTTGTCGCGCCGCCTTCATTTGTCTTCGATCGCCCTTCAGCTGACAACAGCGACTCACGGAAACCTTTCATTTACAAAAGACCACATAAGACACGAAACACAAAAATCCCAAGCGCAAAACAAAAGTCAATCCCTGGACGATACCACTCGTTTATTTGTAAGCAACTCGACCGATTTCTGAATGCGCCTGCTGCACGAGAGAAGGCAATTATTCGCCCGGGCCTCGCGGTGCACTGACGGGTCCGAGCGGTTTTAAATTGAATCTCTGAGAATTACGACGACAATTTTCGGTATAGATGAAAGTTTACGGTTCAGCTTTGCGGTTTCAGATGCTGCGGCTGGTTGTACGGTTGTTGTTGTTGGTTTACTGATTTGGGTTATTTGATGTGATTTGATTTTAACTATCATTTTAACACCAGGCAATATGCCCAGAAAAAAAATAATACTCAAACGTTGGTTTCTTCTTAAAAATATGATTAGCCTTAAGTCAAATAAATTTATATTATGATTAAGGAGGTTTTTAAATAAGTATCTTCTATTTAAAATTACTAAAATACTTGTTATGTAGTATTCAATTGAATATCTTTCAAAGATTCCTATGGCACGAACTTTACTAGTAACGTAACTGTATTAATTTTCTGACGCTACGGTCACACGCGCTTCTAAAATAAAAGTGAAAGTACAATAATAAAAAAAAAAAACGAAAAAGGATATAATTTCCTTACCAAATATTGTTCTTTGTGTTTTCAAACCCTGCGGCCTCAATTTTCGGATAAATAAGCGCTGAGAAATTACTTCCCGATTGTGTAGTTTGTTTGGGAATATCTTCAGGTCCATGGACACACATATTATTAGATATAAGTAAATTGTTCAACATCAACGGCCCGTTACAGTCCACTGCTGGACTATGAGCCTCCTCCACTAAAGTGGAGGGTTTTACCATAATCTCTACGCTTGGCAGGCGGGTTGAAGATCGCAGATTAAAAGGTTACTGTATCAGAGAGCGCTGCTGCCCGTTCCCTGTTCAATGCGTGGTCCCTAAGTAGCCTCTTATGACACCCACGGGAAGAGTAAGGGTTGGTGACAAATGTATTCTACTCTGCCGTCACCACACGGCGTACATTGTTCACTTGTATGGTAAATTGAATTTGTAGAGTTCATCTTGTGCTACATTTGGCTCATCATCAGATCGTGTGAACTTTAAAGCTGATGACTGAAATTATCACCTCTGTAGTGTCAGAGTTCGATATTGGTCCCGATTCACGTAGCCATGCTCTAATCCATCCTAACTTTAAAATCCAGCTATCTTTTTCGTTGTTATTACCAATGAGAGAAAGGATATGTATTCAAATGAACGAATATAAAATTATTTTAAATGAATAATAACATAAATTAAGGCCATAGTAGCTGTCATATTAATATTCTTTAATTTCAGCTGCTTATACGCCCTGTGCAATCGACGCGTCCAAGTTTCCAATTCGATGTTTGACAGCTCTAAATATTACGATGCGATGTTCATCACCTGTCCCTCTTTAATCTTATGGCTGGTTTACACGTATTAAGTTGTTTAGTAGTTAACTAAATTTTAAGCAACTTAATGCGTGTAAACAGCGAATTTAGTAGTAAGTTGCAAGTTAAAATTTAGTGTGCAAGTAAACAAGTAGATTAGAACTTTTTCTATTTTTCGGGTAAGTTGGTGGGCGTGGCCTGTCACTTGACACGTTTGGAAAGGCGCGATTTAGTTAATTTTAAGTTAAATGCGAAGTGCGAAGTTAAGTGCGAGTGTTTTATGTTTATTTTTTGGATATATTTTTATATATATTATTATACAATAGGTATAAAAACAATAATGATTTTTTTAATGATTAATATTAAATATTAATCATTAAAAATAATAATATAAAAAATAAATAATAATAATTAATTAAATAAATAATAAAAATAAATAATATAATATTAATTATATAAAAATATTTTTTTTATTATACTTTATTATTTTATTTATTATATTTATTACAGATTTGAATTCGCTGTTGATCGTCCATCTTGGGCTAACTAAAGAGCTTAACTACTAAAATGACGTGTAAACACTTACTTAAAGTTTAGTCGCTTAAAATTCAGTTAAAATTTAGTTGCTACTTAACAACTTAATACGTGTAAACCAGCCATTAGAAAGGTGAAAGGGGGGGACGAACTGTTATTAAGGATAAGAGCGTGGCATCGAGAATTAGCCGACGGCTTATCCTTACTATTCAGATAATCGAGTTATTCAGATTGTAATGTTCTAAAACAAAATTTGTTTGTAATATAATAAATGTTATTTTATAATAAGCGTGTACTTTCCAAAATTAAATGTCATGAAGAAAAGTAACAGAAAGGGCTTTGAACAGCCACAGCAATAAAAATTAAAATCACGAAGGATTTTGATATAATATAAATTATATATAATTAATTGAGCCGCCTATATGGCAGTATCAAAATAAATGTAAAAAAATAATGTTTTGAAGGATTTTCAATCGATTGATAACGCCAAAACTAGTGTTGCCAAATACATTCTGACGAAAGTAATTCTTGATACTAAAACCTAAAACTCCAACATTTATGTGATATCCTTATTACAGACAACTCAAAACAGTCAATATTATAATAATATTTTTATGTTCATATTGAAGCTCAGAGGTCAAACATTTTGGTTTCTGTCCTTTATCGGTTGTAGGCCGACGGATAAAAAGTAAAGTAAAGTAAAATTAGCAATTGTAATCCTAGTCATTGACACAGTATCTTACACCTCACTCGCGTTACATAAAAATCTAGTTCAATTTAAATCAAAACTGATCAGTTCGCTAACTGCAGACACTAAAAATAGTTGCAGTTAAAGTGTTTGAAGTGGCGCGCGCGATATTGCAACAGGTAACGAATGCACTTTCGGCTCTGTTTAGCAACTAATGCTCGCCGGGTGCTGGACTCGTAATGGATATTGCAAAGTGTTAAGGGAGAGCTAGTAAGTACTTAAATGTCATTAGGATTTTGAAGCTGCACTTTTAAAAAATTGTAAATTGGGTGGCATAGTATTTTTTCGTTGTGTGACGTGTAAGGCTAACAACCAACCCCACAAACCCTAGTATCAGTATAACAGAGCCGCCAAAGGCCACTGACATGGCTCGTGTAACGACTAGATAGTAGCCGGGGCCAACGGCCGTGCCTTCCGAAGCACGGAATCATCTTTCTTGTCGGACAATCAGGTGATTCAGCCTGCAAAGTCCTAACCAAACTGGGAAAGGCTCATAAATAAATTTTTGCTTGACAGTGTCCCCACCGGGAATCGAACCCGGAACCTTCGTGATGAGCGGTTAAATCTTGACCATTCGGCCACGGAGGCTGCTTTTTCTTCGTGATTCATCTTCATCAACAGCTCACATACGTCCCCACCGAGGGGCTCGAGCCTACCATGAATTAGGGCGATTAGACCTTAGTCAACCACGCTGGCATAGTGCGGGTTGGTCGACTTCACACACAACCTTTGAATTTCTTCGCAGCAGAGTGCATGTTTCATCACGATGTTTTCCTTTACCTTCGTGATTCATAATCATCGTCATTTCGGCTAAAAGTCGTCCACTGCTGGAAGAAAAGCATGCAGTAAGGATCTCCACCAAATAACTGGTCTTGCGCTGTCCACATACAGCGGTTTCCTGCAACCTTCACCAAATGGCCAGTCTATATATGGGGTTATTTACATGCATATTTTGATATTTGGTTCAATCAATCAGCCTATTGCAATCCACTGCTGGACGTGATCACCCACTTTCCTCATCCAGCCACCACCTGCGACCTTCCTCAGGTCATCAGTCCACCTGGCAGGTGGGCGTCCCACACTACGTTTCCCGAGACGCGGTCTCCATTCGAGGACCCGTCTGCTCCAACGCTTATCGGTTCTGCGTCAGACGTGGCCAGCCCACTGCCACTTCAGCTTGCTACATTTCTGGACGATATCAATAACCTTGGTCCTCTGCCGGGTGATTTAATTTCTGATTTTATCCCGTAGCGAAATACCAAGCATATAGATCTTTTCATAGCTCGCTGAGTGACATGTAGCTGGTGGGCCAGCTTCTCCGTCATGTTCCACATCTCGGCTCCGTATGTCAAAACGGGTAGGACACACTGGTTATAAATCCTGCTTTTCAGGCGTTTCGGTAGTGGCGACGAGAAGATATGACGCAGTTTCTCGAATACTCTACTGAGGCTCGTCCGCTCGTTTGCTTGCTTAAATAATATACGAGTATATACTGCCCAGCCCAACTGTACTCTTCTTGCGATTTCACGCACGATGACATTCGGTTACCATTCGAGAATAAACTCGAGAACCTTCCTGCCAAAGCGGCTGTAAATTCGCCGTCCACTGCCGTCCACTTTTAAAACTTTCTAGTCTTTGTTGACATAATTACATGGTTTGAGATGTCCCCACATATTTATTTATTTATCAATATCCTTTTCACGCAGGTCCGTCTTTTGGTGTCCAACTATTTACTTTTAAATCAAATCGGTTATGGTATTGATTACTTTTTTTTTCTGTTATAAATTCAAGTTTTTTTATTACACTTGTCACGTTTTAGAAATATGATAACACAAATTTCATCACAAGTTTGAACAAACGAAATATATTCTTCTTAGCTTTTAAAAATAACGTACCCTTAACAGAGCGATATATGTTTCTCTCTGATCGGCTGCTTTAATATCGGGATATCCAGCTTCCGGTTCAATGGGAATCTTTTTACGTATCTTACAGCTATTTATCGAGAGAGCGTCGGTGGTGTATTGATTAGGGCTGCTGCCTCCCGTTCGGTAGGCGCGGATTTGATCCCCACCACGTACATGTGTAACGAGGCATTCGTCCTCTTTCCTGTTTTATGACTGGAAACCTTTCTTGCTGGCAGTTTTATCTTTCATTTTAAATTCATTTTCAAATTTAGATTTCTTACGTTTCGATTTTGTCTTTTTTCTGCCAAATTCCTCACTTCATGTCCTGATCTCCGATAGTAAACAGCTTACCTACTATTTTTCCATGACAGTTATATAATAAATAATATTATATATAAATATATAAATTCCTTTTCTTCGGACTCAACCTAGGTTATAGCCACATAACCCTCTACAACACTCTTCGTGTAGTGCTCGGCAGCTCCGTGGCGGCCGCTGGCCACACATGTAAGGAGCGGTCTCCTTTGTGATTACTGGCCGTTGCGTTGGTCTATTTTCATGTTGCTTTCTATGCTTTTCGAATATTTCAAATATCCGGTTATGATTTTTGTTTGGGGGCACGATGGCGTGCTGGAGACAGGATATGTATTTTGTCTCAATGATGAAAAAATAAAAGAATTAAATAAATTGATTTTAAAAGTTTTCTTCGTATTCATCTTTATCTAGTGTAGCGCCCTTCAGGCGAGGTCTCTGCACTTTTATTGTACCAATGTGTTTTTGAATTTAGAATTCATATGCACGTTTATTCGACGCTCTTACGGTGAAGGAAAACATCGTGATGAAACCTGCACACTCCTGCAAAAAAAGTCAATGTGTGAGTCGATCAACCCGCCCTAATCGCCCTAATTCAGGGTAAGCTCTAACCCCTCGGTGGGGTCGTATATGAGCTGTTGAAGAAAAAAAGGATGTAAAAAATATAACAGCGAGCACATGTCAGATTTATTATGATGAACAGAACACTAATTACAAAGCTTAACAAATAATTATTTAATTCATCCCCTTCAATTCATGGCTTGAAGCCTTTAAAAGTCCAATCGTAATTTATTAATAATTCCACAATTTGTTTCTACAGCACTGTACCTATTACTTTCCAAGCAAACCTATTACAAACCTCCACTTACGCGAATGTGGACTGAATTATTACAAAGTAAGTCCAATTATGTAAGCTCGAAAATTGGGCGCCGACTTACTTACGATGATGCTTATAAAAACACGGGACGTAATTTTCGCTAATAATTTTCAAGTTGTTCGCAAAATATAAAGTTACAAACCTCTGGAGGCAATAAAGTTGATGCTCATACTGGAAATGAGGCACCTTGAACTCAATTTGGACGAATTTCATTTAATGATTTTGCATATACGTAGTTTCTTGTACATCAAGGCTTTGTATGTAAAAAATGGTAAAATTAACCCGTTTTGTGGTCTCGATTACTATGTCCTCACCGAAGGGCTTGAGTTTATTCTGAATTAGGGTAGCCAGGCCTTATTCGATCACGGTGGCCCAGTGCGGGTTCGTCGATTGCACTCATAACTTGTACATTTCTTGTAGTGTGTGCAGGTTTCATCGTGTTATAATTTTTAGGCGTTTAGGCGTGTTAACAAAGAGTTTGCAACCTCGATGTTGGATTAGGATAAAATTTAAATGCAAGTTTAAAATCTTGTCCTGGCTAGGCGCTGCAATTTAAGGAAATTGTAAAGTTTCATAAAAAAGACATTTCATTCGAAGACTCTAGTTCTCAAAGCGTTCAACTGAGGAATTTTAAAAGCAACATTCCTACTCAAGACGATAAAAAAGTTATTAAAAAACCCCGAGTTTCACCTTTACCGCAATATTGTTAATAATAAATTCATCCAGATATGGATTTCCGTGCAATAACAACGTTTGTCTGCGATCATTTCAATAATATTCCAAGTTTAATAGCTACGTAACGCAGGCCCGCGGCGGTAATAAAATTTAACGTGTCGTTGCTGAGTTTTGTGACTCTCTGACAGAAGTCAATTTTGCAATAGAAATGGCTTAATAATCCATCAAGTCCAGAAGTGTAGCACGCTGAACAGGCAGTGGGCTGGTTGTGTCTGTCTTAGAAACGATGAGCGTTGGAGTAGAAGAGTTTCTGAATGCAGACCACGTCTCGGAAAACGTAGTGTGAGACGCCAGTTCCAGGTGCACTGATAACCTGAAGAAAGTCGCTAGTGGTGGCTGAATGAGGAAAGAGGGCAATCGTGCACTGCGGCGTGCGCTTGGGGAAGCCTTCATCCAGTAGAGGACTGCAATAGGCTGATTGATAATAAATCCATCAATTCGTCATCATTACCATACTACGCATTTACTGCTGGATGAGGGATTCCATAACGAGTATTCCTGTGCCACATGCATCCAGCACTTTCCCGCAAAATATTGGTCTAAGTTGCGGGATTTCTTATGCTGCAATTTATTTGAAGAGGCATTTAGTTAGCAACAACAACTTGACACTTATAAAACACAAAATATCAATGCCGTATTTTGGATTGGAGAGCAACTACGCGTAAGTATTTGAACGTAACCGGTCATAAACAGGATCATTTATTTATTCCTAGGTTCATAACATATCGTAACGTTTTACGTGACACAATGCAAGAACTTGACAACGCCTCATCTCTTGAATCATTCAAGGCAACGAATTATCTATAGTCTAGAAACGTAACTACGCGTCAAACTTGAGCCCACCAAATGAATACCAAAGAAGCCGGGGAAAATAACTATATCATACCACATTCGAATAGAAAAGTGTTTTATAATGACTCGGTCTCTAAGAACATCGTAAGTAAGCTTCAATGTACAGCAGCGACATCATCTGCCTGTCTTTTGTCGTCGTCGTCTGTCAAAATTAATTGTGCGAGTTAGGTGCAATGTTTTAGCGGGCTTTGCTAGGCGGTTACTCTTCTTGACAATAGTCAATAGTAGTTCGTTGATTCAAGGCCGTTAACTGAACCACTTCCACGTTATCCACTTTTCCATCTTCTGAGTTTGAGCCTAAATTTATTGCAAGAAGTTTTTCACGCGATCCATTTGTTAATCTCAGGGTAGCGTTTTCTCCTTTGAAAAATACGAAGAGAGCTATATGTCTCCGCTTTTTCCTTGTCGTCATGCGAGCAACATTTTTTGTAGCGAACTGTACTTAATATACCATTCTGGTAGATTGCTTTTGTTATTCAAACTTTTTTATTTTGTTGCCGGGTTTTTCATTTAAATAAACGTTTCAGTAAAAAGTTAGATAAAGCTATCGAAACAGACAAAAACAAAAACAAGAGGTTAATTGTATCGAAAGAAATATCTTCCAGTAGATCGATTGAATGGTATTAGGTTAAATATGCACAATACTCTAAAGGTATTCGGTTTTGCTCTACATGGTAGTATTGCTATAAATAAATATAAATATAATGTTTTACAAAGTAAGTTTTTCCTATTTATTTTACACGTAAGTATCTTGTAATAAAAGCATTTAGCCATAATGCAAGGTACTCGTATAATCATTAATTATAATCCTATAACAATACCTTTTCAGGTTTATAATCACAATATGAGTAGACGTTCCATTTTCATTACCTATAATTAAGTTAACTAAGTAAGCTCTCATAGTTACATACTTATAGGTATAGGTAGAGATTACTAGAGATTGTTTATTCTACGATAGAGGCAAATTTCTTCAAGTTTTTAAGATTGAAAGAAATAAAGAAAGGAAAAACGTTTATTTGCTTACAATATTAAAGAAAACTAAAATAAAATTATATTTGTTGCGTTTTGGCAAGCAAAGAGGTCCCAGCTCAGCATGGTGCCATGGAGGACACATAAAGTGCCCTCCATAACGCTGGTCTTCCGCGGAACCTTTACTAAAATAAAAATAATTATAAAATTTAATAAACATACAAAACATAATAAAATAGATATAAATGGACACAAGTATAAGTATAAGGTTGTACAGGTATATGCGCCGACATCTACATACTTGGATACCGAGGTCGAGGCCATGTATGAAGATATCACAAAGGCCATAAATAACACCACCAAGACCTACTTCACCGTTGTCATGGGGGACTTTAATGCCAGGGTAGGAGTGCGAGAAGGCGACGACTCGCGTATCGGGCCGCACGGTATTGGGCTCACAAACCATAGAAGGCAAATGTTGGTAAACTTCCTAAACATGCAAGGGTTGTTCTGCATGAACACCTTCTTTGAGAAGAAGCCCCATAGGAAAAGGACTTGGCAAAGCCCCGATGGTAAGACGAAGAGCGAGATTGACTTCATCTTGACGGACAAGAAGCGCATATTTAGGGATGTCTCCGTGGTCAATAGGTGCAAGACCGGTAGCGACCACCGACTGGTAAGAGGCACTCTGAATATCGACTTCAAAGTTGAGAGAAGTCGTATGGTGAAATCCGCTCTTCGTCCAATGCTGACCCAATCCGTGCACGGCTCTGACGCGTTCCAGTTGGAACTGCGCGATCGTTTTGCTGCACTGGAATCCACGGCAGATGTGGACAAGGACCTTGAAAGTGTGTCAAGAGTAATTCGCGAAGTGGGAACCAGGCACTTCAAGGGGAAACGGGGTAGCCAAAAGTCAAAACTTTCGGCGGGGACTCTGGAACTGATGAGGATTCGACGCGAGATGCCGGAAGGAGCTCCGACGTCGGACATCCACCGTCTGAATTAACACATCCGCAAGGCGGTGCGACGAGACCTCCGAAGCCACAATACGCAACTCAAAAGAGAGGCGATATGACGAGTATTTATAAAATATTACACTAACATTTGGCTGTAAAAAAAATTTGTTCTCGTTGGATCCCGCACAACTTAACAGTTGAACAAAAACAGGCTCGTGTTGAAAAAATGATAGAAAAATACAAATGTGGTACATCAAAAGCTGTTCATAATATCTACATAGGAGACGAATCTTGGATATATGCGTATGATCCCGAAACTAAACAGCAGTCAACGGTTTGGGTGTTCCAAAATGATCCAAACCCATCTAAAGTTGTTCGTGCAAAAAGCACTTTGAAGCAAATGGTTGCCTGATTTTTTGGTATTAGTGGACATGTGGCTACAGTACCACTAGAGAATCGTAAAACGGTTAATTCTGAATGGTACACCACCATTTGCTTGCCAGAAGTCTTTGGAGAAATACGCAAGAACAATCGACAACGAAGAATAATCCTTCACCACGATAACGCAAGCTGTCACACCTCGGCCGCAACAACGGAGTATTTAAATAGTCAAATGATCGAATTGACGGGTCATCCGCCGTACAGTCCCGACTTGGCACCCAACGACTTTTATTTATTCCCAAGCGTGAAGAACAAATTACGTGGACACCGATTTTCGACCCGGGAAAAGCCGTTGATGCTTTCAAAATGCACGTTTTGGAGATACCCGATACAGAATGGAAAAAATGCTACGAAAGTTGGTTTCAACGTATGAAAAAATGCATCGATCGTCACGGGGAATATTTTGAAAAGCAATAAAAGTATATTTGGTTATAGATGTTTGTTATTTTTTTGTCATTCCGGATACATAAATAGCAGCCCTCGTTATTCGACCACTGCCTAGCTGTCAAAATAAAAATATTTTTGTTTGACCATAGTGTCTTCCCCGGGATTCGAAACCGGACCTCCGTAATAAGAATCACACGTCCTAACGCTCGCTCGGGAGGCTTTTCCCTAATTTTAGGTCTAGTTCACATACAGGTCGTAAATATTTCAAATATTCAAATGATTGATGACAGATTCCGCCATTGTGTTAGTGAACTCACCCAAAAAAATGTAATGACGGATCTAAGTGATGTAATAACATCCTATGGAAATAAATTATTTTGACTTTGACTTTGACTTTGATTCAAATATTTGTTGATACCTAAGCTAACTTAGCACAAATATTTAAGATTCATAGAAAACAACCAAAAAACGTAAACTTTCCGGCGGGATTTGAACCCACGACCTTCGGCCTATACACAGCTAACGTGCTTACCACGGAGGGCATAGTAGCAGCAGCGCCGAGATTCGTTCTTGCTTGTTTTCTATGAAATCATGACGTCACCACAATAGGCCTGTGTCGTAAATTTCAAAAATGGCTTATTTCGTTAGTTTAATACCTGTATGACCCCAAAAAAATAATATTTCATGATAAAAATTATATTTAAAACACATATTTTAAGTTTTAAGAAAATATTTTTAATCTGGCGTAAAAACACAAGAAAGTGTCATGGCGTCGTGAATGACGTCACATAGTGGCAAACGATTGTGTTCACTTGTGCTGTTGTATGAAAAAGTTAACCAAGCGTCAAAACAACAATGGCGGCATACCACTATGTGACGTAATACGTTCTGATTGACGTTCACAGCGCAGGGGCCAGGGGGGGTATTTATTTGATTTTAATTTGTAAAAATAACAATAATCATTAATTTTTATGTGGAATTATTTCGGTTTTCCCTGTTTAAATATTACAATTTACGTCTAGAAACATTCATCCATTGATTTCATTGTTAGTTGACACAAGCCTATTAGGCAACCTACAACAAATTACTATATTAAGATTGCATTATTTTAAACTTAGCACAACACGTATATTTTGATTTTTGTTTGTATCTTGTATAATGCCAGTAGACGCTTTTTACAAGAATCTTAAATATTTACCGATTTAATATTTAGATTAACGATCATATAATACTAAACAGGAGCTTGTATCTTGAACTCTATGAATAATGTATAAAGGTTGTAATTACTTGCGTATTTAAATGTTTAGCATAAAATTTGAATGTTGTGCGCCGTCACACATTCGGAGTTGGCAACTTTGATTACTTGCCGAGTGAAGTTTCAAGGATGTGAAGTAAAACGATAAGTTTTCCGAATTGAGTGAGTGAGTGAGTGAGTGAGAATTATTCAACAAACAGATTATAGTGTTGCAATACAAAATTATTAAAATAATTGATACAGCCTGTTGTCAACAGCTCATATACGTCCCCGCCGAGGGGCTCGAGCCAACCTTGAATTAGGGCGATTAGGCCTTAGTCGACCACGCTGGCCCAGTGCGGGTTGGTCGACTTTACACACAACCTTAGAATTTCTTCGCAGGAGTGTGTAGGTTTCATCACGATGTTTTCCTTCACCACCGTAAGAGCGTCGAATAAACGTTCATATCAATTCGAAATTCGAAATCACATTTTTTTATTTAGAGAACAAAACTATTTATCAGATTTCATCAAAATCCGTCAGGTACAGACATAAAACATTAATATTAGTAATATATTTCTGCTATGTACTGACATTTTATTAATATTTATGCATGTGTTTTTGTTTGTAAATCAAAAGGTTGCCTTGAAGAATTTGCTATGTTACAATAAGGTCGAATGAGGTATATTCAAGATAATATACATAAAAAGTTATAAATGTTGCTAAAATTGTCTCAATTTTTGTTACAGATCAGTTCGAAGTGATAATAAATATAAGATACAACTACAAACACTTCTCAACATTTTTTTTACTGCTAATAAATACATTTCCCAAGAAAAATCTAGATCTAGACGCAAAACCGCGGACAAGCTAGTAATAGAATAAAAAATCTTTTATCTCCAAAAATAATATTTACATTTCTGGCTAGAAAATGGCGCCAACAGCGCGGCAGGCATTATAAAAAATATTTTCTGTGCCGCTATTCAAAGTAGTGCACACAACTGAAAATTGGGTCTTGCCTCCGGCTGCTATATTTCATGCTTAAAAGTAACCTAACTAACTTTATAATAACATGATATTTTCATATTTTGCCCGCACTAACAACATGAAGCTACCGCGAAGTAGAAAGTCTCAGATACTTTTACATGCATGGGTGGAAGGTATGGGCGGGAAGAGGAAATGTAGATGTCGTGGCCATATTGTAGAATTGATCACATCATGAAATTTTCGATCATTTCGAAATTTTCACTGTCCATTGGCCACATCATGATGTGCCTTGGCCAGATCAATGATAAGAAATCGTTTCACGATATGTTCAACTAAAACGCAGCTACTTCATGAAATGGTCAAGATTATTTGATCATATCGTAAAATTATTACATTTATTGCCGATAGAGGCGCTGGAAGCACTTTGTTTATGTACCAAAATGGCGGCTGCGTTATTTCTCGCAGTGAAAAAGTGAATTATTCGTTATTAAAATGAGGAAGAAAAAAAGAGTTATGATGAAAAAGTACTCTGAAAATGTCTGTCGGACTTAGAGAACAATAAGTACCAAACATAATTTAGATTCTTTTTAAATATTTCATGGACGCCCTAAACGCACTCCTATATTCACGATATGGCCAATCGTGGACGACAAAATCGTGAAATGCACACGATTTAATGATCTGGTCAAATTTAGTTGGCCACATCATGAAATGCGACCATTTCATGAAATGATCGAAAATTTCATGATGTGGTCAATTCTACGATATGGCCACGCCACGACATAGACATAGACATTCAAAGACAAGTTGGCAAGTTGGTTGCTTATGTCAGCCGACTACATAAAATTAGTAATTCTTTTAAAGGCAATTGTATACGCTATTACAATAAGGTCCCTACTGATATTAAAAACTTGCCTTTAGACAAGTTTAAAATAATTATAAAACAGAAATTGTATAAAAAAGGTTACTGTAGGATATCTGATTACTTAGAGGACAGATGTCCATGGGAATAGGTTGCTTGAGTGGCATGCCTTTTCGATATTTAATTAGCATTAATTTCGTAATATTTTAATTTTTATTTAAAAAAGGAAACGTAAAAGATGTGACGACTGTGGAGTTTCTTCGGTGAGCTCTTCTCCACAGATTCCGCCATTGTGTTAGTGAACTCACCCAAAATAAAAATGTAATGACGGATCTAAGTGATGTAATAACATCCTATGGAAATTAATAATTTTGACTTTGACTTTGACTTTGACAAAACATACGACAGACAGACAGACGAACAAACATGACAGACATGTGCAAAAAGTAAAGGTTTTCTCCTCTCTCTCAAGTCTCTTCATGTTCCTTTCCCTACCCGTATCTCTTGTCTTCTTATGAATCCCCTCTTTTATTATAAAGTATTATCGTTATTTATTATTTGTAATAATATAAACATTTAGTTTATTTATTTATATTTATTTACCTTACTGTCCTTCCAAAATTTTTTCGTTTGTGTTTACTATTGAGCGCGTTTAGTTTCCCTACTTTGTAAATAATATTATTTGACACTGGCACAAAGACAAACTAGTGCCATAAAGAAAAAAAAAGTTTTTTTTTCTTTTTTGCTTTATACTAGCTCTCATAGGCACGTGTTAAGGTCTTTCGAGGCGGGTAAAATATCCTTACGTCAAACTTGTTATTGAGCCAGAACAATTACGTTGGAGAATGGTACAACGAATTTTATTATAATGGATGACTTGTTTACTATTAAAAAAATACAGTTTTTTTCTTAAGTAAAATAAAAGCAACTATCATATAAAATATTAAGATTTCAAGAAGGTACGGATTTATAATCAGAAAAATTACACCAAATTCAGATTCACGTCCATGTGTTATTAACGTATTACAGTCCTGTTGTAAAAATTCATTATTTATTACAAAATTTCTCAAGTCGTGAAAGACTTATGGACATTATGATAGCTTGAAATTCTGACAACATGAACTATAAATAAAGTAAATTATTATAATAGTATTATATAACAGAAGAAACCAACTGACGCAGTGCCGAAACTACTGAGTCTAGGAAAATTTAATAGTAGGTTTTCCGTAGGCAATCACTAAGAAAGGATTTTTGGAAATTCCCTCCCTAAGGAGGAAAAAGGGAGGTTAAAGTTTGTACGAATATCGTTCGAATTCGTTTTATTTTACAACTAAGCGAACGGAAATGCGGACGTTATTCTAGTAAGTATTATATTGCATTTTCTCCGCTTTCATTTATAACTTGAACGGCATTGTTAACAAAGTTTCTTGTTGTATTCATACTAGGGCTTCAACTTTTAACCGGCCAGATGCGCCGGCGCGAGTCCCCGGGGTATGAATCTGATTTGCTTTTAGATTAATACGGGTAACTTCTGAAAGACAGATCGGACTTGACTGGTTGAGATTGTGAGGAGACTAGTAATGAGTCTTAGAGCGGATGAAGTGAGAAATGATCTAGGGGTTTTTGAAACCAAATTTATTTTTTACAATTTTCCTGGGCTCCCTAGGCCTGATCGTCCAAGTTCCAGGTAGGCTCGAGCCCCTCGATGAGGACGTTGATATGAGCTGTTGTTGATGGTGATTTGTCAATTTATGATCTGTGATCTTTGTCTATATCATGTTGCAAGTGTATTTTGCCTATAGAAATATTGATAGGGTCAACCCCCTATATTGCTTGGATTACTTACTGGATGCGTGAGAAAGTCTATATTTTCTCTTTTCTTAGATTATGGTCTAGCTTGAAAACGATATTTTTGCTAGTTGATCATAGCTGCAAGTCCACACAGTAATTACGAACAAAGTAGCAAACAATAGAGGATCGGACTACTTTTTTTTTATTTTATAAATCCAAACTTGTTAGTTTCTGCTATCGAACACTAAAATAATTTCTGCTCTACTTTTAAAATTGACTGAGTTATAAAGGTTTGAAATTCAAGATTAGACACAGAGGCATATACCCATTTGTGACGTCATTTGTTAGTAACGCCATTATAATCTCCATACAAAAAATCGTTTTTGAAAGGAACAGACATATTTAAAATTTAAAAAATCACTGTAAATTCGTTTTTCAACTGATTCTGATTTTTTCTTCGCGAATCGTCTGCTAATAATCTATATTTTAAAAATAATTCATAAAATATGGTAAATTTAAGAACAGTCCGATACCTTATACTGACCTTCATATCCCTCGTATACCTAAATCTTTTTAATCCTCAAACGAAGTTCGTTGCCTTACCAAACTCCTCACAAATAAATCAGCCATACATCTTGTGAGCCTACAAAGAAGGGCAATCCTGACAAAAATACTGGGAGCGATATTATCTAGCATTTATCTCGGTTTGAACGGGCGCGGAGCCGAATATGGAAGTGCGGTAGCTGATCCCATTAAAACTTTGGAATCGCCACGAGTTTATACGTAGCTCGGGGATAGCAAAGATTTTTATCTACAATTTGTTGGAAATGTTGTAAGGAATGCTTTAACATCTACTATATAAAACTTATGGTGACGGCAGAGTAGAATACATTTGTCACCAATCCCTACTCTTCCCGTGGATGTCATAAGAGGCGACTTAGGGACTACACATTGAACAAGGAACGGGCAGCAGCGCTCTCTGATACAGTAACCTTTTAATCTGCGATCTCCAACCTGCCTGCCAAGCGTGGAGATTATGGCAAAACCGTCCACTTATTAAGTGGAGAAGGCGCATAGTCCAATAGTGGACTGTGACGTGCCGTTGATGTATTGATTGAAGATATAAAACTGAATGTTTGTCATTTTATAACTGCTGCACCGATTTTGATGTGGTTTGTACCAATCGATTGAAGAGATTACTGACCAAGTTATAGGCTACTATATTTGTGAAATAAAGAAAAAACCATTTCATTTAATATCTTTTTTGCGATTCATTAATTTCAGTCCCGGGCGTAGACGGGTAGAAAAGCTAGTTTTTTATAAATCAACAAGTACCTATGGAAAAAATTCTTCCTTGATGTTTCAATAATTTTGTAATCTTATAATTGTACTAGCCCGCAGCTACGCTCACTTTGTGTAAGATTTTCCCGTGGGAATAAGACTTTTTCCCGTAAAAAGTATACTATGTGTTAATCCAGATTACAAACTATCTCCATTCTTAATTTCATTGAAGGTGGAACAAACATCCAAACATCTAAACATATTATATTTTCTCATTTATAATCATTATATTATTAGCGAGATGCGTAAATAATACATTAAATTGTATATATTTGATTCCCTTTCCTAAGCAGTACCTAATAATTTTATTATTATAACCCAGACTCACTGACTCCCAAGGTACAGAATACCTAGACAGAGATTGAACTTTACAAAAGACTTGTCTTGTACTTAACCTATTCTAATTATACATTTATTGTAAATTAAGGGAAATTAAAAAACATTATTTATTCTATTTTAGCTTCAGGTGTAACAAAAAGAACTCCACAGATAAAACAAAAACCACAAAACACCTTCAAAAACCGATAGCTATTGTTATTCACCCGAAAACATCGTAAACAAACACTATGCACCCTAATTTACTTCCTGGCTTACCAAATGCAAAGCAAAAGGGCTAACCGATTCAGCGCAACCCTCGAAAAAAGCTGTTTCACATTAGCGTAGCAACCCTGATCTCCCGTCTTCATACATAAAACATTGGAGCCTGTGAACCCTATAATATTGTGTATTGTTTGACAGGAACGCTATATCGGCCGAAATTATGATAAAAGGGACCTTCGGACTTGGGTCGAATTCGAATAGTGGCCACTGGCATTGCTTAGGTAGGTTCCTGGTGATTATACGTGTTCAGGATATAACCTGTCAGATTGCATTATGTTAACGGTTCGATGATCTCCCTTTATGTATTGCATTTATAAGTATTAAATAAAAAAACTGTATCTCAAGGTTCTGTTTTTGTATCAATGTAGCGTGTATGTTTTTGTATAATGTCGTGACGCATTATCGTAAAATAACGGAATCCCCTCAAGATTTGATAATTTTCTTTCTACGTAGGACAAAGCGCAATTATGGTTTAAGATCTTTATTTCTCAAAAACAATTACAGAATGAAAGAAATTACAGAAATTCACTAACTAAGAAAACACAACACGATATAAAACTTAAAACTAACACACGGAGTGGGCGTCGCTCCGGGCGCTGGGCACACTTATTTTACATAGTAAATAGGCTAATTAGGTATCAACTAAGCGCTAAGGTAGCAAGACACTAGACAACAATGAAACAATGAAACAAAACAATGAAATCTAATGATTCTATTAATATTTTTTAGCTAATAAACGAAGGTAGTATTACTAGTTCGAGCGTGGCGTGACACAGACGTTCAACGCAGAGTAAGATTAACTGGATGTGATAAGCCAGATTGACTGAGAGGGATAAAAATAAATCTAGTTAAGTTTGTTTTATCTTCCTTTAATGAATGTAATGAACAAGAGACCGACACTCAAGTCCGCGCCCGCTATATTACCACTCTGGTAGAATTAGCGATTAGTCCAATAAAAAAAAAAGAAACGTCACTGAAAAGCGCCTTGCTCCCTCCGCCATCCTAACTCCCGTGCTTGATACACTCGCACCCGACTCAGCTATTAAAGTGCAACACACGAAAGATCGACGTTGCACCCGCCCTGATTTGGGTAACAATATTTCATCAAAAATCAAACATCAACGGCCCGTTACAGTCCACTGCTGGACCAGGAGCCTCCTCCACTTAAGTGGAGGGTTTTGCCATAATCTCCACGCTTGGCAGGCTGGTTGGAGATCACAGATTAAAATGTTACTGTATCAGAGAGCGCTGCTGCCCGTTCCCTGTTCAATGTGTAGTCCCTAAGTTGCCTCTTACGACACCCACGGACAGAGTAGGGGTCGGTGACAAATTTATTTTACTCTGCCGTTACCACACGACACACAATAATATTTGGTGAGCATTAACCCATTTATTTTGGTGTGCACTTAAAATGTTTCCTATATAAATCCCCCACGATTAATTTGTATGAAGTTCTCCTTGTGCTCCAGTGAGTGATCCGATTTTAATGAAATTTACATAGTTTTGTGTAACTTGCAACACCAACTTCGAACTAGAAGTGAAACAGCTGTGTTTCGAGTGAAATATCCAACTCGTTTGTTTGTTTTTAACTCCAGAAGCGATACCTATTTCAATTACGATTATAGTCAAGTATGTTAATTAAAGGTATAATCTCTGACGAAACCAAAAAAAGATTAGATTTGGGAAATAAAACAAACTTTGTTACATTACGTCCCCACGGGCTCGAGCCTATCCTGAATTATTAAATAATAATATTAATAAATCTTTATTGCCTAATTACATTTATCCTTGGTGTCTTAATTGGCGTAATCAGGCGTGTAAATATAAAGAAACGATTGCCTTATTTTCTAAATAGTTTGCCAGAAGATATTCGACGCGAATAAAATAAGTCTAAGTTTAAAACTATTCTTAACAAATATTTATTAGATACCCTTCCAGAATATCATAGCATTTAGTTAAAGACTTTTTAGTAATATTGCTGAAAGCCATTGTCTAAAATATCATAATGTCAAGAAAACGGAACTTATGCTATTCAAGAGTGGTAATGAACCTGATCAGCTTCCATGCATTTCCTTGTGTGGCGCGCCCTTAAACTTCATAGCGAAATTTAAATATCGGTCACATTCTAAATGAAACCTTGAACGATCATGACGACCTTGAACGGCAAAGAAGAAGTTTAGCCATGAAGAGTAATATGCTGGCGAGACGCTTCTCGGGAAGCTCTGATCAGGTTAAGATAACTCTTTTTAAGTCTTACTGCCAGTCGCTGTACACGGCTGGGCTCTGGTATATAGGTATAATAAGCATAATTATAATTACATACGAAACAACGCGTTTCCAGCAATGTTAGGGCTCCCGTGGCGGTGTAGTGCGACTGGTATGTTTAGTGACACTAAAGTGGAAAGTGTCTGTGAATTAATGTTTAAAATTAAAGTAATTTTTCATAGGAGGCTTCAACAATCAATTACCAATTACAACAATCACTCAATTATCTCAGCTGTCTTTAGAACACTTTTTATCTATGATGTGAATTTCAATATGTTGCAAACATGAAAATATCGGTGCTACCCACCGAAAAAGTAGAATTAACATTATTTTATTTATTTCTACCGCAATGCCTGAATAGCAGGGTTTATAACCAGTGTGTCCTACCCGTTTTGACATACGGAGCCGAGACGTGGAACATGACGGTGAAGCTGGCCCACCGGCTACATGTCACTCAGCGAGCTATGGAAAGATCTATGCTTGGTATTTCGCTACGGGATAAAATCCGAAACCAAATCATCCGGCAGAGGGCCAAGGTGTTGGATATTGTCCAGAAATGTAGCAAGCTGAAGTGGCAGTGGGCTGGCCACGTCTGTCGCAGAACCGATGAGCGTTGGAGCAGACGGATTCTCGAATGGAGACCGCGTCTCGGGAAACGTAGTGTGGGACGCCCCCCTGCCAGGTGGACTGATGACCTGAAGAAGGTCGCTGGTGGTGGCTGGATGAGGAAAGCGGGTGATCGTGCGCTTTGGCGTACCCTTGGGGAGGCCTACGTCCAGCAGTAGACTGCAATAGGCTGATTGATTGATGATGTGTGAAAAAACAGGATAAGAAAAAAAGATTTATACAAACAGGATATAGTAACTAGTATTCCTTTTCAAATAAAAAAAAAACTCATTTTTGTGTGATATTGTTAATGATGCTGCTACTCTTGTAAAAATATAATTTTATTTTAGACACAGCTAAACATTGCATCAGAAAGTAACTCAATCGAGCATGCTGAATAAAGGTCGGTTCAAAATAATATCAGAGATACTTGTAAAATATTACATTTGTATTGTTTATGTTGGTAAAGATTATTACAAATCAATATTGTAGGGTAGGTGTAGGGTAGGTGTAGGGTAGATGTTGGGTAGGCGTTGGGTAGGTGTAGGGTGGGTGTAGAGTAAGGTAGAGGTAGGAAAAATGGCAGGACAACGTCTGCCGGGTCATATAAATTTACGTACACTTTTCAAATAATTTTATAAACAACATCTTATTTTTTTTTTACTGTAATAAAGTATGACTTACAATCAATCTGAAACCATCGAAATATTTTCAATAACTTCAGTGACAACCCTAAACATTTGTTATTAAAATATGCAATCATATTTTAATTCACAATGCCATTGTAATGACATTCAATTACAGTTATTTTAGTAATCTCGTACAAAAGTTCAATTCATTGATCAGTCATGTTAATTCACCAGCTAAAATGCAGTCAGCTGTAGTTATATTTACGTTTGTGAGATTACTTAAATTGAGTGTTGTGGGTGAAAAAATTAAATGTGGTACTAAAGTGTACAGCATATACAACTCCAATGACGATGCACACTGTTACTGGAATCAAAGTTTAGATGATTTGCCTTTGTTGGAAAAAGGGGCTCGTCCTCCAAAATCTATTTATTTCATCGATGCTTCGTGTAAGGGTGGTCTCAATGTAAGAGAAGCTTGTTCAGTAGAAGCTGCTGCAAAAGTCAATCCCAAAAGACAGGTCAACGTGTTTTTCGTTGGACCAGTGTTTAATATTTGCTTAACATACGAGCCTCTTTTAAGCCTACAATCTTACGAAAACATTCGTCTTAGACGGATATACCTCAATGAATATTCTAATAACACGGGCTTTAGGCAAAGACTGGAGAGAAGTATCATCCATGAAGGTTCATATCCTAATTTATACGTCTTGGATTTGCTGAAGTTTTTGACTTTGTATAAATTCGATGGGGTGTACATGGATCTGGATGTAATGGCGACTAGACCTTTTGATGATCTACCGAGGCCAAAAAACTGGGTGGCAATTGAAGACCATGCAATGAGAACTTTGAGCTCAGCCATATTATCCGCTTCATTTGATAACAAGGGACGGCAGCTTGTGAACACAATTTTGAAGTAAGTGTTTGTGATTAAACGAATAGGGGATCGGACTGTTCCTAAATTTACCATATTTTATGAATAATTTTTAAAATATAGATTAGTAGCAGACGATTCGCGAAGAAAAAAACAGAATTGGTTGAAAAACTAATTTACAGTGATTTTTTAAAGTTTCAATATGTCTGTCTCTTTCAAAAACGATTTTTGTATGGAGATTTTATGGCGTTACTAACAAATGACGTCACAAGTAGGCATGTGCCTCTCTGTCTGATCTTGAATTTCAAACCTTTATAACTCGGTCAATTTTAAAGATAGAGCAAAATTTTTTTTAGTGTTCGATAGCAGAAACTAAGAAGTTTGGATTTATAAAA
This sequence comes from Carpatolechia fugitivella, assembly GCA_951230895.1. Taxonomy (NCBI): domain Eukaryota; kingdom Metazoa; phylum Arthropoda; class Insecta; order Lepidoptera; family Gelechiidae; genus Carpatolechia; species Carpatolechia fugitivella. The sequence goes on from OX579660.1 coordinate 13,263,673, forward strand.
ATAAAAATAAAGTAGTCCGATACCCCATTATAAAATTAGGTTCTCACCATTTTCATTGATTGAACTTCCCAGTCACAGAACATATAAAGTCCTAGCGCTGCACTAGTAAATTATAATAATACGCAGTGTAGGGCAGCGGCTGGTTGAGAATAAAATCTAGTTCAGTTGCGTGTAATAGGAGTAATCTATGAATGAATGAATGAATGAATATACTTTATTGCACACACAGAAATAATAAATGACAGAGTGGAAGTAAGAACAGGTAGTCATGTACAGTTAGGCGGCCTTATTGCCTTATTCTATGTTCAATGGTATTGTAAGATAATTATTAGGTTTTATAGTAGATAAAAACTCAATAGCTAAAAAACTGTTTAATATTATTATCAGTCTCTACCAATTAACCAATTATAAAGGTAGTATAGAAGTGAGTATTTAAGTGAAGACAGAGCACTACAAGACGCTGTGTAGACTCCCTCTATATCGAAGACCTTTATCTGGTGCAGGTCGAAGAAACTATTGGGTCGAAGACAGTGCAAAATTGTTCTTTTAGAAACATTGGCAAAGGTTTTTTTGAGCTAACTGAGCTAAATTCAATGTATACCAAAGTGGTGACGCGTGATAAGAGACGCGAGCTTCAATTTTTTTCCTAACTGGGGCTTTAAGGTGGTAGTAATATACGAGACGCGAGCTTCAATTTTTTTCCTAACTGGGGCTTTAAGGTGGTAGTAATATACGAGACGCGAGCTTCAATTTTTTTCCTAACTGGGGCTTTAAGGTGGTAGTAATATACGAGACGCGAGCTTCAATTTTTTTCCTAACTGGGGCTTTAAGGTGGTTGTAATATACGAGACGTGAGCTTAAATTTTTTTCCTAACTGGGGCTTTAAATTGGTAGTAATATAGGAGACGCAAGTTTCAATTTTTTTCCTAACTGGGGCTTTAAGGTGGTAGTAATATACGAGACGCGAGTTTAATTTTTTTTCCTAACTGAGGCTCTAAAGTGGTAGTAATATACGAGACGCGAGCTTCAATTTTTACCCGACTACGGCGAAGCAAAAAGGAGGGTTATGATTTTAGCCGCTATGTATGTTTGTATGTTTAATGAATTATTTATTTAATTATATTACAGTTATTTATTTTGATATCTAATAAGTAAATAACTTGTATATGTTTCAATTTAACGCATCGATATTAGTGATGTTCAGAGGGTAACTGTATTCGCACGCTACCTTGCCTTAAAGGTTGCTCATTAAACTATACATTTTAGGGTAGGTGGCATGCGACTACGGCATCCTCTGAACATCACTAATATCTATGCGTTAAATTGAAACATATATAAGTTAAAGTTATTTACTTATTAGATATTAAAATAAATAACGGAATAATTCATTAATAGATAGGTAACAATTTGAAGATATTTTCTTGTTTAATGTATTTTAGAGCTCGTTTTTCCGTAGTTGGGTTTTAGTTTTTAAACATATTTTTTTCCTAACTCGGGCTTTAAAGTGGTAGTATAATATAAGAGACGCGAGCTTAAATTTTTTTCCTAACTGGGGCTTTGTTCAACAGCAAAAGATGTTCATGAACTTGTTTTCAACACGTTTTTATTCACTCGCGTTCTTGTCTGCTTGTTTTTAAGTAATGTCTCAGTAGCCCAGGTGGTAATGTATCTGCCTCCAACAAACAGGGTCGCGGGTTTGAATCCCACCCAGGGCAAACATTCGTGTGTTGAGCACTTGTGTTTGCCTTGTGTCTGGTTGTTGTTTATCTATTATGTATTTATCTATTTATGTACATCAGCTGTCTGGCACCCATAGTACAAGGTCTGCTGCTATTTTGGGATCAGATGGCCGTGTGTGAAGATGTCCCCGCATATTTATTTACATGTTTAATATACATACCTAATTTAAATTTTCAGCGTTTTATTTATAGGAATGTCCTCTAGTGAGTGGAGTGCTGATAATTTCAATGTAATAAGAGCAGCTGTAGAACGTATGCATGGGCCTTTACCTTTCCATAGAAGTAAAAAAGGTAGCTCCTTTAAGAAATATGGTAAGAAGAAGCTTATCTTGTGCAGTCATAGCGCATAACAGAGTAGGTTCCTGGGGTTTATCCCACTATTTCCTGGGGTGTATCCCACTATTTCCTGGGGTGTATCCCACTTTTTCCTGGGGTGTATCCCACTGATTCCTGGGGTGTATCCCACTTTTTCCTGGGGTGTATCCCACTTTTTCCTGGGGTGTATCCCACTATTTCCATGGAAATACAAAATAGAAAAAATGGAACTAGCGTTTTTTCCAAAATATATCCCATTATTTCCATTGCGGCAAAAAAACGCAGTTGTTATTTTGAGAATCTGTTTCTACTTTACGACGGCCTGTTACTGATAAATAAATTTCTAAAGAGATATTGAGAATTTAATCAATAGAATAAAATTATTTAATTCAATTCAATTTTTTGAAGAATATGATGTTTCCATTGTGATTTCGCCAATGTCAAGTTTATTTACACTCTGCTCATTTTAAGGCTTCGTGAAAGGACCAGGTTATAAAATCTATGGGGAAGAAAAAAATAATATATATTTATGTCTATGAACGCCACTGGACTGCTGCCTGAATCACCTAAAACAAAAGACAAACACATGGTTAACAAAAAGTTAGTTGGATTAAAATGGACAAAAAGGTTTATATAGTCTTATGTTATTCTTAATATATAAACACGACTTCTCGAATAATAAAACTACAATGACAATGGCAGCTGTCTATCAATATGTATGCCGATATGTTCCAGAGGTTTAATCTAAAGAGGAAATAAATAAAATAGTTTCTATGTACAAGTCGTCATAAGAGGTGATTCAGCGTTTTATTGTCGCTGCATTTATTTGCAATAGAAATAGCGGGAGAATCCATCCCAATTTTTCCATCAATGGAAATATATAATGGAAATAGTGGGATCCACTCGGTTCCTGCAGTAGAGTGCTGCGGGACACACCCCGTGTTTACGTCACGCGAGATTTTATAAAACGTCATCACTGTCACTTGTTATTACAAGCGCGGCAATATCAGGGCCCCGTTTCACGAAGCTACAAGTTACAAATTACAAGTACAATTCGATGTACATTGCATAGACGATGAGATAAAACGATAAGGGCTTACAGTTTAGGCGAATTAGCTACGCAATGTGTTTCAAATTGTAACTTGTTGCTTCGTGAAACGGGGCCCTGACCAGTGACCTCCCCTATTGCTTCTGTAGCTCCTCATTCCAAGAACCACCTCAATAAGCGCTACTGACTATAACTTATTTTCATTTATTTTTCTTACTTCTTATGAACCCTGCGTTTTTATGTTCTATGTTTCAGATTTCATCGTATACGCTAGCATGTTCTTCTCTCCAGTTTCGTGCGACAACAGTGCAGAATACTTCGATTCGAAGCTCGACATTAAGAATTTAACAAAGTCTTTTACTCAGCAGCTTTGCAATGGGATGACTTATGAAAATCCTATCACCAAAAATTCCACTTACGCAAAACTTATGAACCAGTTTTGTCCTAAAGTGTATGAATATTTGGTTAGTATAGATTTCAAGGAAATAATTTAATAAAGTCAGTACAACAAATTAAACAGAAAGGTACAGACCCATGTCGTGTGGTAACGGCAGAGTAGAATACATTTGTCACAAACCCCTACTCTTCCCGTGGGTGTCGTAAGAGGCGACTTAGGGACTACACATTGAACAGGGAATGGGCATCAGCGCTCTCTGATACAGTAACCTTTTCATCTGCGATCTCCAACCCGCCTGCCAAGCGTAGAGATTATGGCAAAACCCTCCACTTAAGTGAAGGAGGCTCATAGTCCAGCAGTGGACTGTAACGGGCCGTTGATGTACGTACAGACCCAACGTATTGGCAAATACTCTACCGGCGAGACAATGAGAGAGATTTTAAAGAGAAAATTACAATTCATCAGCAACGCTCTTATGGTAAAGGAAAATATCGTGAGGAAATCTGCAAAGAAATTCAAAGGTTGTATCCACAGACACATTATGTAGTGAACTCACCCAAAAAAATGTTATAACGAAACCAAGAATTGTAACATCCAAAAGTTAATAAGGTATTCATTTCATTTCATTTTGAAGTCAACCAACTCGTAGTAGGTCAGGATTTGAGGTACAATTTCGCTGAAGTCGACTAATGATCGCCCTACTTCAAGGTAATCTATAGAGCTATTGGTGAGTCAGCGACAGATGTTGTGGTTATAAGTACAATAATTAATTTGATTGCGCTTTTATTTGTGAGTTCGAACATTCGGACACCATTTCTAGATAAAAAGAAATTAGAAAGTAGCCCTTTTGACATTGGAAATGTCTTTTCGTTCGGTTCAGTGTAGGCTCCGATTGCACGAAAAAGTGCGATCCTCTTATATCTCCGAGAGTTATAAAATGATATTCAAAAAAGGGTCGAAAGACGCGTATTCACGAGAGCTGGGATGGTGGCTGAGGTGCAATAAGAATTATTCGAGAAAGTCAAATTTTTCCTTTTTAAATTTTGGCGCTTGATATTTTGAAAACGAAAAATTATATAAAAAATTTGAGAAAAAAACCTCTGGATAATTTAGTCAGCTACAATTTGAGCTTAAAACAAAGACGATAGGATTAAGGGTTTGTCCTGTAGCCTAACCTTTTTGAAAAAAGTCAGAACGACATTTTTCTAATTTTGTCGTGTAATAATTTTCTTGTACTTTGAACATTATTAGTATTATCCTGCGTATTAATTTATTTGTTCACAGGCGTTATGTCGAAGATAGTCTTGTTAATCTAAGAATTAAATAATTATAATTCGACGTTTTAGTTTTATTTTGTAACCTTTTCCTTATCCCGACTTTCTCGTCGCTCGGCGACAATATTTTTTCGAATTCCGTAGATTAATTTTCAATATGCTCGATAGTCGTGTCCAGAAATCTGTGAATTTTTTACCTTTACTAATATTTTTGATGATTTTGTAAAATATTTCAATATGAGACTACAGTTGAAGGCATGTTGTAAAAAGTGTGATTGAGCTGAAGAATAACGTGGCTCGAATTACTCTAAAGAACAAAAGGTATGAAATCATAAGATACATTGGATTCAAGACGCAACAACTCGCATCAGAAATCTGTTTGATAATGATAATTATCAAGGCAAGCGATTCATTTGTTTAATTTTTACTTAAAATAAGTAAAATAATTGTAATTATAGTAAATTCATTTATTTTCAGGTACAAAGTCCCATAGAATAGCAAATACAATTAATATATAAAAAAAAAGAATTAAATTAATTCAATTCAGTCAAATGAAAAACATTAAATAAATTAGACTAATTTAAATCTAGTTATGTAGTTCATTCAATAAAATTCGTCATACATCATTCAACATAATTCAGGTAAATTGTCATAAGTTTCAATTTAGTCCCAATTAATAGAATATTTTAAGGTATAATATTAGAACGACACAGCATACACAGTAACTGTGTATTTCATGTAAACTGTGTATGTTAGTTACTGTAATGTTGAACTTAAAAAAATAAAGTGAGAAAAGTACCTATTTTATTAATTATTTTCACAGATTCTTTAATAATTTTATTTCTATTTATCATAATTATTGTGACTCATACGTTATTGTATAGTTTCACTTATAAAAAATAAATGGCGTTAACTAACTAAAATTAAAAATATTTTATGTTCTAAGGCCTACTAATGATTACTTAGATGATAAAAACGTCTGGTCAACTGTTGTTCCAAATCAGCGGAGTAGATTGTTATTATGACTTTATGTATGTATGATTCTGTATTTATTTATAAGAAAAGTACAAAAGATACGAATCCTGTGGAGTTTCTTCTCCACGGCGTTCTTCTCCACAGCGCGCGTACACTGGTAGTGTGGCCCAGAAGCCGTCACGGAGCCGCTGAGCTTCACACGAAGGATGTTGTAGGGGATTTTATTTTAAAACGTGGCAAATACCAGGGTTCAGTCCAGGTAAAGGTAAAGGTATTTATTTAGGTAGACAGCAAAGGTATTTATTTATGTATTTATATAAACTGACAAATAGTAGAGTACGTAGAAAAGGTTTAGGTATGTACTTCCGGAGATCAGAACATGAAGTCAGGAATTTGGCAGAAAAAAGACAAAATCGAAACGTAAGAAATCTAAACTTGAAAATGAATTTAAAATGAAAGATAAAACTGCCAGCAAGAAAGTTTGCCAGTCATAAAACAGGAAAGAGGACGAATGCCTCGTTACTGTAGTGAACGTGCCATCCATGATAGCTTTGACGTCGAAAAATGATTTGTAAAAATTTTACTTCGAATAAATGACTTTAATCAATTATATTGTGTCCGGACAATTCACACCGCGTTTTTTCTACGTCACTATCAACAGCTTTCGACTGTCACACGCAACATTTGAATTTATTCGCAGGTGTGTGCAGGTTTCCTTGAAATGCTTTTCTTCGCCGTGAGAGCGTCAAATAAACGTAAGTACACCGACGAATTATCTATAGTAGTTCAATGATGTACACATAATATAAATCCGAAAATCAGAACACATTGGTACGAGGTGGGGATCGAACCCGCGTCTCCCGTACACACCGGGTTTTCTAGGTATAATTAATTATTAACAATTTGTGTATTGTATATACAATTAAAATTAAATTTATTTTAACATAAGGATAATCGTAGATGTATTAGATTCTTAAAAGTGCACAAAAAGGGCAACTACAATTAATATTACGTAAATTATCTGCGCTAGATGCTTTTTACATTGAAATCTTCGCGAGTGCCAGCTGGGCAGACTACTTGAAGACTGACATTCTTCAAGATAGCAGATTGTGTCTTGCAATCGTAGGGTGAAAGATTGATGATCTCCCCGAATGCAATATAGAGACGTCTAGTGAAATAAAGTGGTTTTATTTAATTCAATTTTGTGAATGCTGATTCAAAGCGCTGCTGGCTGCTTGAACCTTATTTATTTGTTTTATTAAAATGACATATTTCTCAAGAAGAACGAAATTTTATTTTATTTTATTAAGAAACAAACGATCACATACAAATGTTTTTTTATAGTATTGCTATAAAACAGACCTATAGTTTCCTTAATTGTTTATAAAGCATGTGCATACATATGTTCAATTATAAATAATAATATACATAGGTACAGTAGGCAGCACATCAAGCCATACATTTTTGTTGCAAACTAGGCTGTATTACCAACGCGCAAGATACCCCGGTATATAGATTGATGAGCTGTTCACTGTACATACTTTTCAAATACTTAGGTACAGTTATTATAAAAAAAAGGCCATACCTTCGACTTTGTTTAAGTTGAAGATGCAAAAAAAAAGAACAAAACTACCCATCACCGTTAACGTGCACGTAGCGCAGCATTGCATGGCTTGCAGAAATCACAACTGATCAGCTGCTGATAGGGTCTATTTGCATGAAACTTCATGATCTCTTTTTGTGAATTTAAAAAAGTTGTGGAACAAAAGTTCTTCAGTTTCTGACACCCGAGAGGTTTTAAGTTATTTGGCTAATACATGCGCGCGCAAGTCCGCGCTCGCTGTAATTACCTCCAGTTCGCTTGCACTATATAAATGTGGGATGTTGAGGTTCAATTATACAACATCGTAACCCAAAACCTTGTTTTATTAATTTTTAAAACTTCTTCTACATTTTCGACACTGTCCGTCATTCAAATCTCTTTTCGTACTCTGTCTCTCTCGCACATATACTTTCTCCTTCACTCACAATAACGTTCCATTACACCACTGCATTACACTCATACTTCTTGCGTTCCGTTCCCTTTCATTCCTACATAAAATATAACATAGCGATATTACCACTTTGGTAGAAATAGCAATTAGATCAGTTAGAGAAAAAAAAATAGAGCGTTTGAACATTTTGCGCGTTGCGCGTTGCGTGCTGCAATTCCACGTATAAGATAGCTTTAGGAAACAGCTCTTTAAGTCTATTAACAAAAGAATACTTTAAAAAGCTAGTCAGTCTATCGATTACACGTTGAAAATATTTACATTTATGTAAAAGAAATATAAATAAAAAAAAAAGATTTTATATTGAATTAAAATGTACAGAATTAGAAATAACTCTTCAAAAAGTAAAACAGTAGATATTTTTGTACCTGTGCTGTTTTGAGACGACAGGTGGCAGGCAGATGCTGATATAAAGGAAACAGCCGTCAGCCTGCGAACTGTTTTGTGCAACTATTTCCGCCTTGCAAATCTTGTGAGACAGAATTACTTTCACTATGTGATTTTTATATCTATACCAAAGTGTCTCAGTCATTATTATCATTAGGTACCAAATATAAATTAATTTCGTGATGCTATGTTGATTTCAATTTAATTTTGTTGCATGCAATAGGAAACAAACAGCTTTCAAAGCAAGTTTCCATTAAAAAAATACAATAATAGTCGATTACGACAACACGTTAAATATAAAAAATACAAGGAATAAAAAAAGCAAATGGTTTCTATATAAGAATTAACCTAACAAAAACCGCATTTATTTTTTTATTACAGTGACACATACATTATATTTATTCTGAAATATGTCGGATGACTGAAAAACTTAGGACTATAATAATATTTTAATGGGTTCCTTGATCTGTCTTTCTTTCGCGCGTTAAAATAGTTAATGGGCTGGAGCTGGAAATACAAGTTACTGTTTACCGTGGGAAGAAAAACTTGCTTCCATTTATGAATAATCTTGTTCGTTGATTCCCATGGTAAACAACAACGTAAACGTAGCCATGAGCGTAATCTATTGTTTAACAAACAGAAGTTGATAGAAACATCACACTAATATTATAAATGCGTAAATATATTTTGGATGTTTGGATGGTTTTTTTTGTTCCTCTTGCACGCCTTAACTACTTAAAGGATTCGGATGAAATTTGGAATTGAGATAGTTTGTATCCTGGACTAATACATAAGATACTTTTTACGGGAAAAAGTCTTATTCCTACGGGAAAATCTTACGTAACGCGAGCGTAGCCGCGGGTGGAAAGCTAGTTTTTAAATATTTCAAACTGCGAGGAAGTTTTTGATGATTCCATGTAGAAAAAGAGTTCAATATCAATAATGACATTATTTACCAAGTCCTGTGCTTAAACATAACATTAACTCTACGAGTAGGTACATAATTAATTTTACTGTTTTTCTATGAACTAAGTTATTTTTTCCTTCTCCCAAATCCTCGATCAGGAAATAATATTTATGACTACATTAAAACAGTAAAACTTTACCATTTTCATTGTAATTTCATGGAAAGCAAACTGCTAGCCCTCGGGATATGAAATCGTTCCAATCACTTTAATGGAGAGAAACCGTCCTTCTCACAGATATTGCATTTCAATTCGCTATAGAAATGAATAATAAAACAATAGGCGATCGGACTACGTTTTTTTTATTTTATAAATCTAAACTTGTTAGTTACTGCTATCGAACACTAAAATAATTTTTGCTCTATCTTTAAAATTGACCGAGTTATAAAGGTTTGAAATTAAAGATTACACAGAGAGGCACATACCCACTTGTGACGTCATTTGTTAGTAACGCCATATAATCTCCATACAAAAAATCGTTTTTTAAAGAGACACATATTGAAACTTTAAAAATCACCGTAAATTCGTTTTTCAACCGATTTTGTTTTTTTGTTCGCGAATCGTCTGCTACTAATCTATATTTTAAAAATAATTCATAACATATGGTAAATTTAGAAACAGTCCGAGTCCCTGTTGTTTTTAGAACTATCTGGAAGATCATAAAAGGTTTTTATAGGGTATTTTATAGGCGTCGATAACATCGGTACTTTTTATATTTTTCAACGATTATTTACACTATTTTAAGAAACTGATTTGACATTTTTATCGATTAGATCAATTATCATTTTTATATATTAGTTTAAATTTTTGACTGTGTGACGTCATACGACCGATGACGGACAGCCGTACTGGTAGATTTGATTGACGACAATAATAATACGAAATATCACCCTTTCAAATATCAAATCTTACTTTGTACAAGGTTTTTGTCAAAACTTAAACTTTTGAAGATTTGTGTAGAATTTGTGAAGATGACGTCACAAAAGTCATTAGGTATTTTTGTTTTTTTAACGTAATCTTTAACTTTTTCCCGAGAACGAAAATATATGTAGTATGAAACCATAAAATCTCGAAATGGTTTTCGTATTTCTATATTGTCAAGAAATTTTTGCATACCCCATTGTTATGTTACCCATTATTACTACCAAAGTGATGGTGGTAAGTGGTGGTGGTGGGATTTGAAACACAGGCTTTACCTCGTCGGGAGCGTTTTGTGCGTCGTTTTTGATACGAATCACCAAGGAATAAGTTTTAAATTTTTCATCATCAACAGTTCATATACGTCCCCACCCAAGGGCTTGGCCTATACCCTGGCCCAGTGCGGGTTGGTCGACTTCACACACAACCTTTGAATTTCTTCGTCGGAGTGTGCAGGTTTCAACACGATGTTTTCCTTCCGACCGTAAGAGCGTCGAATAAACGTACATATATTAGTATGAATTCAAAATTCGATAACACATTGGTACGTGGTGCGGATTGAAGCTGCGTCTCCGGGACGCCACTAAACCGCAGATAAATAATTTATAATGCACGGACAGTCAAAGTGTAAAATAAACCGCATTGTTAGCAATACAGCCGATAACACTTTGGGAATTATGGATTGGTACTGAGTATTTCTTCGTTACTACTTACTTACTCCGCTGGCTCAGCGATCCTAAGTGGACCTTGGCCTCCGAGACGAGAACACGCCATCCATCTCGATCTTGTGCAGTGGACTGCCAATCTTCGGCCTGCAACTCACGAAGATCGGCAATCACCACGTCGCGCCATCTGTATCTCGCGCGCCCGACCGGCTTCGTACGCTCTCTTGACTTGACGGCTCGATCTTCTCCCATTCTTTCTAGATGGCCAAGCCAGCGAAGTCGGTGTGATTTTGTTTCACCAATGATGTTTGGAGCGGCAAGAAGTCAATTTCGGCGTTTCTTCGTTACATAGCTGAAAAAAAAAAACTTTATTGACTAAAAACAAACAAATTTAACAATAGTTGCACACTAATCCCCACACTAGGATTCCCTGTGTTGTGGGATATCAGCCTCTTCCCGTTGGACGTGAACATTTATATTTGTCTATTATATTTAAATCTTATATTTCATTTTAAAAAGCAAAGTTTAAAAAAAAAACAATAATTGGTTTCATTCATAAATTATATTCGGAACGTCTTGTACATCCATTTCACAATGCCACTTCTACTTATCAGTTTTAATTTCGGTTGCTTTCACAGTATCATACTGATATCGCAAATGCAGAGTTCTACAACGCCGCTACTTTACGCAACTGCCTTTTTCATATTAGTTTTGGAAATTATTGCGTATGTATAGGATTTTAAAAGTTATTTTTAATAATATATTTTGGATATTACTTACATGGGGTTCGTAGAATGGACTAAGAGATTGTGTTTGTCAAAAAAGATGGAAAACAATATTGTTCAACGAAATAATTTCCTGTCTTTAGCAGTTTAATAATAATATGAACTAAAAAATAATCCACGATATAATATTTAGAGCAACAAGCATTAAGTATCTATATCGATTTTAATTGCATTTTATATTTGTATCTATGTTGTGTTCAGTTTGAAGTGTCTTCTTTTATAGGGCATCATAAAATATCTCGGAGGAAATCCTCCGAGTAAAATATCTATCAAACCATTCCAAAAATTCTTGTTTTAAACAGATAATATAAGGAATTTTATCATCATTTTTTTTTTCTGTTTCTAGGTTAAATTTACATTGAAATAGAATTTATTTTATCTTATCTTATTTATGAACTTACAAATTAACGGTTGGTTGTAGTAACAGAATAGAAAAAACAAAATGTTTCAGATTTGGGATTAACCTATAATAAAAAAACGTACTAATCTTTCCTTTTCGCTCTACATCCTTAACGAAAATAAATCACCGAATACCTCACCCCGGTAAACCGCTAAACTGTCCACGAGCCAGTGTAAATCTGGAGCGACACCTGGGGGCCGTTTCACGAAGCTACAAGTTACAAATTACAAGTACAATTTGATGTACATTGCGTAGACAATGAGATAAAACGATAAGGGCTTACAGTTAAGGCGAATTGTCTACGCAATGAATATCAAATTGTAACTTGTTACTAGTAATTTGTTGCTTCGTGAAACGGCCCCCTGGCATTGTTGTAGGAAGGTATGCGCCGCAGTGCAGACGGAGTGCAAATTGCATAGCGTTACGCGTCACCGTGCCCCGCGTGTTTTATCAGCACGAGAATGCAACTCACTTCTGCGATGCACTGACGGCCTGGATAGGCAACATTCTTACAATTCAATAACAAGAAGATAAGCCTGTACTTCGAGGAGTGTGCTCAAGAGTTGCATGAACTCATTCCGCCTTCCCCTTTCTTCCATCGGACATCCAGACGCACGGCAGGTTACCATCCTTTCTTGGTGACTATTCCTCGCTTGCGCATCAAACGCTTCTCAACATCTTTTATAATGCGTACCGCAAAGGAGTGGAATATCCTGCCGGTGTCTGTATTTCCGAGCACATAATATAACCCGACTCTCTTTAAAGCCAGTGTGAAAAGGCTCCTTCTGGGTAAGCTCGCTACATCGTAGATCCCATCCCTGCTCCGAGAGCTTGATCGGGGTCAAGAGCAAACCCATTCAATATTAAAAAAAAAGCCCGATTTTCGACTCCTATATTTTCTGTACCTATTGTGTTGTTTTTTATTCTTTTATTTTACTTTGGTGTTACTTCAGTATAACGAAATCGATTCGATCGATATGATGGCGTTTATATTTGGGCAGACTAGTGCGCAGCCGCTTAAATAACAAACATTCAAAACGTAATTACAAAACCTCTCAGTCCGTACTTACCTGTTCTAGAACTTCCAAAATCAGACCGATAAAATGTCTATCGGTATTTTTCTTCGAATAAGTACATTTTTTGCCCACACATAAGTTAAGTATCAAGAAGAAATATATCACAAAATAGAAGCCTGGTCTATTTTTACACTACTTGCTACTTGCTGAGTTTAGATAACGGATTAAATTAACTTGCCACAGTACTTGTGCAAGTATAAATCGAACGAAATTGAAATATATGATACGTTTAAACTCTTCATATTTAATGTAAAATCCACATCCTGGTTTCTTTAAATAGTTGATAACAAAAAATCCGATATCTTTAAAAGAGCAATTTTTTACATTGTAACAGTGCCGTACACACAACATAGCTGTGTGTCTTATCAAAGTTTAAACAGCATTTTGAAATTATTCATTGCAACACTCCTTTTAATTCCATTTTAATTCCATTCGCTGCATCAAAAGTTAACCAAAATAATAACTTTTGCCAAAATAGGGTGATGCAATTTTAAATTCGTACACATTTTGTAATTAGTCTATAAAATTAATAAATGTTCCGACTGTTTTTTGAAGTAGCAAGCGAGTTTTAAGTATAAAGTGTTCTGGACATAATATTGTTACGAGCGGGCCGGGTTCAGGGATTGCAAATTGGTCCACGAGAAATAGGTCCTTTATTACTTACTTATAGTACACAAGCAACGTCACAAATTGCACTTGATCGCGCACTAAACCCAAATTAATACTTTCACTGCACTTTGTTCACTAGCTCTATAACTTGCACTTTTATTTACTTCGGCTCTTGATACTGCACTGAAAACTCACTGAACTCCCCGACTAGGCGATCGCGGTCCTTATATACCCTTATGAATTCATTATTCAATCTTTTTGAGTAGCGACCTTTCTCGAACAGAAATTCTAGAGTCTTCTATCCAATTTGACAGTCAGCTGTTTCGAGTAGCGAATAATTTTTGAAAGGAAATGACAGGTGTCTCGAACTTTCTGGTCGGTTGACAAAAATCACTAATGTCTACCGTTTTCCGGAAAGTTCTCTGGTACAGTCCACCACACCAAGCCGTAACTATATTATATTTCTTTCTATTGCTTACTGAAATCGTATGAGACGTCGTCGTAGCAAACGAAGCAGCTACGACCGCTACGAAGTGCTACGTTTTGCTACAGCATAACGTAAAGTGAATACCGCATCAAATCTTCACCTACTACTTTTTACCAAAAAATTTAAGCGCTGGGGAACAAACTACCTATTATTTTCTGTTGATATTATAAATTCTGTACACAAAGGTATAAAATTGGTGAATGGATCTACTGAATCGATTGAGATGAAATTTAGTACAGAAATAGTTTAAGATGAACATAAGCTCTCTTTTACTTTATTCAGACGTAAAAAAAACAGCGTTATTAAAATACAATAAAAATTACTTATTAAACAACCCTCTTTGTTTTTAGCAGTCGGCTAAAATAAATTACAATGATTGTGTACTGTTTGCCGTCCTTATAATCAATTTCATACAGTTAAATAAAATCCAGTTTGACAACTTGAAATTGGAATGGAAATTAATGTTTGTTATGGTAAACGTACTGGCACGAATTATTGCAGAGTTTTATTATTGGTTTGAAAAATAAACTACTCCATCAACCAACAGTAAATCCTAAGATCTTATATATAACTGATTCGTATCAAATCTAGAGGTAAAAAAAAAAAAAAACATTATACATAATTAATCACAGAATTCGATTAAACATCTATCAAGATCGCTCAGCCTGTAATAGAGAGAGCTATGCTCGGAGTCTCATTACGTGATTAAATAAAAAATTAGGAAATACGTGGAAAGGCTAATGTCATTGGCATAGCTGTCAGGATAGGCAAGTGGCTATACGATAATCGAGGGGCAAGAAAGGTTCTCTCCTGGCTCGCACAGGCCGGAAAGCGTAATGTTGGATGGCCTCCCATAAGGTCAACAGATGACTTGGTGAAAGTTACTGACCGCCAGTAGCGTAGGACCGTTCACGTTGGAAACCAGTAGGGCGAGGCCTAAGTTCAGCAGTGGACATCTTCCGGCTGAGATGATGATGTTGATGATGTTGTTGTTATTAGACGTTATGCCGATCTATGTATCTTAGATATTAAAATCGAGGATAGACACGAATCGAGTCGAGTGTCTCAATTTGATACGAGTATGTTTTAAAATTAAGGTTACCGTAAGGTTACGCAAGTTACGTCATGCTTGCTTGAATTGAGTTTCAATACACGTTTTAGTGCTCAAAACAAGTAGTGTTAATAAGCTGATGAGCTGGCCAACTTACTGTATTTTGTATTACATACTTCATGATCCTTAAGTCCTCTACGTGGGTTGTGGTTTTAGTATGTTTAATGTTTTTTTTCACCAACGCAATGGCGGACTCTGAAGAGAAGCGTTCATAAGAAAGGGCGCGGACTTAGGAAGAAACTACACAGGCGTCGCTTATAATCTAGCACACTTTTAGTAAAAATATCGTTATTTTACACTATTTGTGCAAATTGAAAAAAACGTGTTACTCAAGCAGTTTAGTCTCAAAGATTTATGTCCTTAAAGTAGAGATAAAGATCGACATATTATGTATTATCGGGTAGGCTTGAGCCCCACGGTGGGGACGTATTGAGCTATTGATGACGATATATTACAGTAACAATAATTTATTGCTAACGTTAGTTTACACAATCAAGAATGTCTGATATTTAGCTGGTCGAAAATTGAGGTTTCTCAAAGTCTATTTGAAACTGAACCAGCCCTATTCAAGATGGATGTTCAAGTATATATTACCTTGTTTCAGCCGGATTCTAATTATGAGCGGTACACGCAACGCCCAAACAAACTTAACACCCGGACCAAAGTACACTGCCGTGCTAAACTTTCCTCAATTACCGAACGTTACTTACTTCGGTAGGTCTAGACTAGAATCACATTACACTAATATTACAAATGTGAAAATATATTTGGATGTTTGTCCGCCTTCATGCTTAAAGTATTTAACGGAATTGGGATGAAATTTGGAATGGAGATAGTTTGTAACCTGGAATAACTATACTTTTAACGGAAAAGTGGGAATAAGTTCCCACGGGAAAATCTTAAACAACGTGAGCATAGCCGCGAGCGGGCGGGTATTATATACGAGTAAATCACTATGAAATATGTTCTTTTTTACGAATTAGTGAATGAATATACTTAGAATAGAAAAAAAATAAAGAAAAAGAAAGAGAAGTAGTTGAAGAGAATAGATGCAGTACTGATAAATGTTGCAGATATAAATTTATACTATTACTTAGCAGTGAAAAACATTATGACGGCAGATAGACAAACTATCGGCATTGGTATTATTTTACTTTGCTTTTACGACATTTATTTAGCTAGATTTTGTAAAATATCACTTTGAATATTTTTTATTTTGCAACCTTGTGCAAGTACGCATAGACTATTTGACAGCGCATAGACGCTTGCATCTACACAAAATTATATTATAAAATTACACTTTTTTTATCAAAATCTACCTATATGGTAAAGATCTACTTTTTTTATTATTTAACGTTAATAGTAACACTACGTTTAATGTTTTCTTTCTTTTTGTGTAGTTGTAATAATTGAATGAACTAGACAATCTAGAGTTATCCACAAAATTAGGTACTGAGAATTTCTCTCAACTCGATTTCTCTGTGACTTGGAGATCGAACTCTTCGGCGTAATTAGGCGGAACTGAAATTCTCAGAAAGAAACTTGGAAGGCAGGTGCCTTCTAGTGTTCCAGTTACGTTTTGAATGTACGTTGTACTTGGTAATCAACTGAGTTTTTATTTTTTTCTTCTTCATTATAGTGTGGGTTCAAAATTCTACAATGGGGAATATGCACATTTTTTTAAATTCATTATCGAAATATTTCAAGTTCCAGATTAAAAATATATTTTTTTAAATATCTTGCTCAGAAACAGAGTTATCAGTTGATGGTTAGACAGAGAGGTCCGACGTGACATATGACGTCATATATGTCACGCGGGCCATACATCCCGTTTGTCGTAAGAGGGACAGATAATATTTGTTTCAACATCAACGGCCCGTTACAGTCCACTGCTGGACTATGAGCCTCCTCCACTTAAGTGGAGGGTTTTGCCATAATCTCCACGCTTGGCAGGCGGGTTGGAGATCGCAGATTAAAAAGTTACTGTATCAGAGAGCGCTGCTGCCCGTTCCCTGTTCAATGTGTAGTCCCTAAGTCGCCTCTTACGACACCCACGGGAAGAGTAGGGGTTGGTGACAAATGTATTTTACTCTGCCGTCACCACACGGCACGGTATATTTGTTTAATAAGGTTATATCTAGTTTGTTTTTCAATCAATTTCGATTCTGTTTTTACTGTCAGTATTCTATTTTTGTAAACTTTCAGATATACTATGAAAAAAACTAATATGTTCTTATGCATATTCCCTGTTGACGTCACAAGCCATGGTCAACATCATTATCAACAGCTCATTATACGTCCCCACCAAGGGGTTCGAACCTACCCTGAATTAGGGCGATTAGGCCTTAGTCGACCACGCTGGCCCAGTGCGGGTTGGTCGACTTCACACACATCCTTTGAATTTCTTCGCAGGCGTGTGTAGGTTTCATTACGATGTTCTTCTACAAAAAGAAAATGATACTTTTATAGAAATATCAAAATTGTATTTTTCACTCATATTTCTTGTCTTTTTCTTTTATTACAAGTAGTCTTTATTTAGAAATGTACCTACCCATTACAACCTACATTTCTTGATAAGAATTATTTTATTCGTGTTCTATGGATCCTTATTAAAAGGTCAGTTAAAAATAACTTCGTATTTCGTAATTTCATATTTCGTAATTTTCATCTTACCTTTTTCCTTATAAATGTGTAGGTACTTATGTTACATTTACTTAATTATTAATAAATCGTGGCTTAAGTTAATTGGAAGTCTATCTTATATCTCTTGTGTAATTTTGTCTTAGATTACGAAAATTATATAGACATAGCTATATTAGCCATGTAACATCTGTTTTTGTAAAGGCGTTATTTTTGATTATCCCGATGCGGAGTACCTACTTACATAATTATTATAATTAATGCTCCCTGTGAGGAGTAATAAATGGAATGCATTTTATTGATACAATTTTTTCTCTCCGTTGCTGTTTTCCCCAGACATCGATACAAACCGGGCGCTTATTACTCGATTCGTTCATGTATAAAACAGGGGTCCAAAAACTAATAAGAGTTAGCCGGCACCTTGACAGGGAGTTGTGATATTATGATAAATAGAAGACCCTCGTCATGCCAACGCGGTTCTGCTACCCTGGTACCCCGTGCTGGATGCGGTAAAGCTAAAAGGACCTATGGATGTGGATATTGCTCAAAAACACAAAATATAAACTATTTTTTTTAAGAGAATGGCGTGGCAAAAGGCCAGTGCTAGGAGTGCAAGATTTATTTTCTGAAAAAAGAAAAGTGGTATATTTGTTGCTGCTCATCTTCGGTTGCAAGCTGGGGCTTTAATTGTTTTTGTCCTTCGATAAAAGAAGCTTTATGCCACTTTCTTTGGAGAAACGATACTTAAATGTAATGATAAAGTTACATTTAAAAATTATATTTTAATTAAGTAAGTAAACTTTCTCAGGCATTAATCCCATTTGATAGTAGAGTCTGTTTTTCTCATCTTCTCTTTCCAATTTTACTCTATCGGACTTGTCGTCTTGAAAAAAGATGCAAGGTTTCTAGCTACAAAATCTTTTAACCTTATATTTGATCTCCTTTTTCTTCTAGATCCGCAGCTCACATGCCTTACAGGGATAAACTTTAGAAAATCCTAACTAGGATGTGATACTAATACGTCTCATAGAACTCAGGAAATGCGAAAATGCCCGTTTTCGTTAAAATATCTAACTTATTTTGTCCGATTTTTTTCTCCCCATCTCTGTATCCATCTCGGAAACTATCGTCAGTGAAGATTAAAGGCTGAATAATATATGAACTGAGTCACTCCCCCCGCTCCCCGCGCCTCACCCCCACCCTGGTTTTGCGAACACATAAATAAAAATATTGTCCAACCGCCTTGTTGTTTGTGACGTGCAATAAACTTGTTGCGAGTTATAGAGATTACTTTTACTTTTCAGTAGGCGTTCTTTATAAATAGCAACAGTCTGGAACTGTTCAGACGGACTTCACCAAGTCTGTATCGTATGATAGCTAAAATAAAATACATATTGACTGGATCTGTATCCTTAGCATTTCAGTAGAAAAAATAAACCCGTTAATATAATAATACAACCGCCGCTTAGTATCGAAGTTTTTCTCGCACGTAGACAAAAATTGCATCGCAATTAAAATATTGGTTTATGTCGCGCGGGGTTATTTTGCCAACTAGTCGGAAATTGCCCAGATTCGGAGAAATGGAAAGACATTCTTCCGATAATATTAAAAGTATATTCAATATTCATGTATGTATATAGTACAAAAAGTAAATATAGAGTAAAAAAAATTACTAAACACAAGAAGCCGCCGTGTGGTGACAGAGTAGAATACATTTGTCACCAACCCCTACTCTTTCCGAGGGTGTCGTAAGAGGCGACTTAGGGACTACACATTGAACAGGGAACGGGCAGCAGCGCTCTCTGATACAGTAACCTTTTAATCTCCGATCTCCAATCCGCCTGCCAAGCGTGGAGATTATGACAAAACCCTCCACTTAAGTGGAGGAGGCTCACAGTCCAGCAGTGGACTTTAACGGGCCGTTGATTTAAAATTTAAAACACAAGAAGATGGAACAGCCAGTATGGATGTCGCTAGGTTTTGTATTGCAGCCCGTGTGCCTAAACCCTCAGAGAAACAAAAGACGATCACTTCGCAGGCGACGCGCTTCAGAAGTCTTTGGCATTAACCCCACATGTTGACGTTGATACGTTGAAAGATAGCGTTGATTGATTAAAAGGTGTATAAAATGATTTCTATGTTGAGGTTTTATTAGATTCTCTTCATGTTTCTTCCCTTCGGAAATCTTGCAGAGTTGTATGGCGTACTGTACCAAGAAGTTTCTATATTAACGTTACCGCATTGGAGTAATTTGCAGCCTCCAATCTATTGGCAAAAGTGATAAGCTGTCAATCTGGACGTTCAGGATTCGAATTCCGGTGGGGAAATTATGAAACACTAGCAGTCCGCCCGCGGCTACGCTCGCGTTGTGTAATGTTACTTCTGTTCCCTATTTTCATTGTTTATTTTTTCAATTCAAGAAGCAAATAAAAATTAAAAATTCTCTTTTAAGGTAAAGCAATACTTCTAAATTTATCATATTAAATTGGTATGTACACTGGTGCGTCCCAAGTGTACTTTAAAATTGTCACTAAAAATATATTTACTAACTAACGGTTCGCTCGCGAAGATTTTCCCGTGAGAATAAGATTTTTCCCGTATAAAGTATCCTATGTGCTAATCCAGGCTCTACACTATTTCCATTCCAAACATCCAAATTCGTAAGCGTGAAGGCGGAACAAACATCCAAATATATATTCACATTTATGATATTAGTGTAATAGTGTGACGTGATACGCCGTGTGGTGACGGTAGAGTAGAATACATTTGTCACCAGCCCCTATTCTCTCCGTGGGTGTCGTAAGAGGCGACTTAGGGACTACACATTGAACAGGGAACGGGCAGCAGCGCTCTCTGATACAGTAACCTTTTAATCTGCGATCTTCAACCCGCCTACCAAGCGTGGAGATTATGGCCAAACCTTAAGTGGAGGAGGCTCATAGTCCAGCAGTGGACTATTGATGTTGATGTGATGTGATAGTAACTTTGTGAGAATGTCTTTAGTATAGTTAAAACAAGCCGAATGACAACCCTGATTCCGTGCCTTAGAAGGCATGTTAAGGTTTAGCGATCAATGGAAGACGTTGCTACATGAGCTATATAAATGCTTTTAGCGACTCAATAACATCAAAGACAACATCAAAGAGAGAAGAAACTACACTAAAAGAATATGTGTGATTTACCAGAGTAACATAGTGCTATAACAATACTGTCACGACACTCCCAACGCTCTTTTTCTCTATTGTGACACATAGTAAACTAGTTGTGAGTTATCCGGAGATTGCTTTGTTTCAGTTGGCGGTCATGCAACTTTTCTTTTAGCTACAAATCACAATAATATTCTTACTTGAGCGTAATTCGGATAGATCTAAACTAATCAAATAATAAGGTAGATTGTTGGGTAGAGTCAGCTCAAAATAAGACGCTAGATGATGCTCAAAGATGCCATCAATTTGAATGAAAAATATGGTATTTATTGAAAGTAAATCTATCTAATAAAATCTTGAAAGTGCGCACCATGAAGTTTTACGTTGCGTTGCGTTATGTCAAGTGTAAAGGGTCACCTCCTTTAGTTATATTTAAAGCCCAAGTCACACAGACAGAGCCGTACCGGGGGCGAACCGGGGCCGGGAAAGCTTGTCCCGGCCGCGCCGCTCCCGTTCTGTGTGACTTGGGCTTAAATCTTAACCACTAACGCATGGAAATACTTCCGAACCCTATTTATTTATACGACCATCTTCATATCGTGTGCTTGGTTCATGACTGACCCTACAAACCCCGGTGACTTATTTACTGAATTTCCATAAATAACACTAAAAAAACTAAGTCTAATATTAAGCTAGATTACCTTTCTACTTGACAAAATTTATATTAATCTTCATCATCATCGTGTGGGTTGTAAGGTCGACAACCGACTTCACAAACCTTGGTTTATAACACTGTGTAGTGTTAAAAATTAAAAGCCGAAAAGAACTACTTTACACGAATATAATTTAGACTTAAAAAAAATAGGTAAAAAGGCCAAGATTTGATATAAAGTTACTTACCAAAATAGAACTCAATTAAAACACACAATAAAAACAAATACAAAGAACGGAAACAAGGTAAAAGATGTCTAACATAACATGGACAAAAATAATTTAGAATTAAAAACTAACCCTGGGTGGACGCCCCTGACTGCGGAAGTCCTTGGCTGCTGTCTAGCCGGGACATCGGATTGGCTTCGGAGCTGGTGGTCCCTGTTCGGGCGCCAATATGTAGTATTAAAAATTAAAAGCCGAAAAGAACTACTTTACACGAATATAATTTACCCTTTTTTTAAGTCTAAATTATATTCGTATAAAGTAGTTCTTTTCGGATTTTAATTTTTAATACTACAACTGACTATAGAGCCGCCAAAGGCCACTGACTTGTCTCGTGTAACGACATATAGTAACCGGGACCAACGGCTAAACGTGCCTTCCGAAGCAATATCCTAACCCTGCAATATCCTAACCAAACTGGGGAAAGTCTCACAAAGAGATTTGTGCTTGACAGTATCCCCACCGGGAATTGAACCCGGAACCTCCGTAATGGGCGTCGAAATCTCGAACACTCGGCCACGGAGGATATTATTTATATTTATTACCTAAAAGTTAAGTAATACAAGTATTTGTATTTTAGGTAGGTAGGTATAATTCTAATTAATTCAGCCCTTTTTAAAACACTGTAGTAACACCTTTAAGATTATCCCTTCTTTATTCAAAGTGAGTCACAACTTTGTTATAATTACAAGTAAACTCTAGCCCTTATTTTTCCCTGTGCTGTTAGAAAGAGACGCAGCTAATTTGGATTCTCCATCCCTTTCTCTTGAGGAAAGTAATCGTCCCATTGCACCCCTAAGATACATTTGATAACAAGTAAGATAAAGATACCTTTACAGTGGGCTTTTTTGTGGACAATTTTGGGAAACAAATTAGGAGATTTTAGAAATTTTTATTTTATTACATTTAAACAAATAAAAAACTATTTTCAAATCAAAATAAAAGAATTACTAAAAAATTTGGTCTTAGAATAAAACGCACGCTAAGCACGCTATAACGTGCCAAGTGGTTGCCTATTGTGGTGACGTCATAATTTCATAGAAAACAAGCAAGAACGAATTTCAGCGCCGCCACTATGCCTTCCGTGGTGTAGTTGGTAAGCACGTTGGCTTGGCTGCGTATAGGCTGAAGGTCGTCATGGGTTCAAGTCCCTCCGAAAGGTTTACGTTTTTGGTTGTTTTTGACGAATCTAAAATATGACTTAGAATTAGACTTTCATTAAAAAAATAGAATTGAAAAAATGCCAGCAAGAGTTGATTAACTAGATGGGTCAAGTCAACCAACAAAATTTTAAAGGAAGATAAAGTATGTGAATTTTACAATATTTTAAATTAAGTTGCTAAGAATTGTTTTTTTTATTTCTATAGATTACTTTCCATACGAAATTATTGCAAGTAAACACAGTATACTAAAGGTTAACTTGGCAGAAGCGCGGTCCTTTGGCAGTGTCGCCGAGAGCACTGTATCCAAATAGTTTCCTCCAAATTAAAGTTCCCATAAGACCAAGTTGAAGTTGGACTACATAAAAACGACAAACAAAAACGTACTATCTAGCATTGCTGAGACTGCAATGCGGCGAGCATGCCCCTACGTACACTTTGAATTATGTATACAGTACAAGAATATCCTATTTTGTGGACCAGGAGCCCGCTTTACGATTTCTTTCATTATTTATTCATAGGCAACGACATGTCGGAAGACAGCTGGAGCATTTTGCGAATGTAAAGATACCATTTACACGCTGTTTTCTTTCCTTAAACAGATAAGGATCGTAATAGGCTTTGTTTAGTGGGGTTATTAACTTTTATGTGCGGAGCGGTTGTAATGTTGTAAATCATTTGGATACCCCAAAAGTAAAACTGAAAGGGTCCTATCAATGTTGTGTTCTGGCGATTTAGGTTTTTATTTCTTTAAATAAGCTTAAACGAAAATAAATAAAGATAATAATTATTATTAAAACAACATACATTATTCAAAAATAAAAAAGGTCCGTAAGTCGTTTTTTCTAATCATTACTTACAAAGTCTACACAATTTTGTGGAATCGGATTTTTAGGTAGGGATTCGTCAAACTTTCATTAATTTAGATTATAAACATTTTACACATCAGATTAAAAACGACAAACAGTTAACGACAAATTTGTTTTTTCTTCTTCCTAACCACGAGGCCTCTTGGCATCATCTAAAAATGTCACCAAAGTGTAAGCGATTCAATTGTTTTATTAAAGTTTATAGTCCCGAAACATTCACTGGATAAATACACTATCGAAATTATACACTAAACACTCCAATAAATAAAAATTAAAACGAAGACACGTCCACCATTGTCAGATGCTGACCAAACCAAAGACCTTCAACGACTAAAATTAAATAGCTCTGAAGCTTTATAAAATAAAAAATAAAATTACTAAGCAGCCAGTACTTACCTCGGCCCTCAGACTACAACAGCACGAGTGCATACAAGTTTATCTCTCAAATGTAGAGGAATGAGTGTTGTTGTCGCGTGGCTATCCCAGGGGTGTTTCTTTGTTTGTTAAATGAACACGCGACGAAAATCCTCAGCTTTCCAGTCCATTTCAATTTAATAAGTCAGTAACTAAACATTCTGCTACAATTTTCAATGTAAAAACAAGTTTGAGATGTGTGTTTTTAATCGATTTGTGTCAATGTGTAACCATGCAAAAATGTATAATGTTCTCTGAAACTTATTTGTTTATTATTTATTCTTCTACGTCAACTTAAAAACTCCTTTTTTGTCGGTGAAATAATTTATAAGTGGTCGATAGCTACCTCTTTAGTAAACTAATCTTTTAACGACTTAAAAACATAGCCACTGCCAGGAATCAATCTGATTTTAAACGAAGCACTTCTCTTAATAAGTTTCAGTTTCTCCTGGGACGAATTTTGATTGCATCTGGAACCAGATCAATTGAAACACATTTCAATTAAATTAGAAAACGCTTTGAAGCTTCCGTTTAATTGGATTAAAATAAGAAACACTAGAACTCACTTCAATCAGCAAATGGATTTTTAAATTCTCCATTTTATTTGAGAAACAAAAGACAGTGCTTATAAATAGGAAAATTGTTTTTAAGCCAACAACAATTTATAAAGTTAGTACTTTGAGAGTTAATTGGTGGAATAACGGGCAAAATTTTTGCCTTTTAAAATATCAGTATTCGAACATCATCATGGAACTAATAGTCTTCGAATTTCAAAATCTGTATTGTTTATTCGATGCTCTTGCAGTAAACAATGTTGTCATCAGCCAGCAAACTCCGAGAGAAGTACAGAAGATGCGAGAAGGAGGATAGTTTCCTCTGGCCATTCTTCGCCCCAGGAAGGGTACACTTTTAGCGTACGTGCCTACATCAACAGCTCATATACTTTGCCACCGAGGGGCTCGTGCCTACCCTGAATTAAGGCGATTAGGCCTTAGTTGACCACGCTGGCCCAGTGCGGGTTGGTCGACTTCACACACAACCTTTGAATTTTTTTGCAGGAGTGTGCATGTTTTATCACGATGTTTTCCTTCACCGTAAGAGCGTCGAACGAACGTACATATGAATTTAAAATTCGAAAACACATTGGTACGTGGTGGGGATCGAACCCGCGTCTCCCTGACGACGGGAGGCAACGGCCTTAGCCACTAGACCACCGGCGACGCTCGTATACCGCCGTGTACGTGCCTATGAACAAACTCTCTTTCTTTGTATAAGCTAGTTTTGACAAAGAAAAAAATATTTGTAAAATATTACGTCGAATATAAAGGTACTTTCTTTCCTTCTAAAATGCAATGGTCGTGAGAAGTCAACTCTGATTAAGGTATCAAGTTGATTGACTTTGTGATCGTCTAGGCTTAGTTAGGTCCATAGATTAGGTCTATTGGTGGGGAGAACAATAAACACGAAAAACATAAAAAGAATTACAATTATAATTCTGTGAAATTTTGTTGTAATTGCCTGCCAGGTGAACTGATGACCTGAGGAAGGTCGCTGGTGGTGGCTGGTGGTGGCTGGATGAGGAAAGCGGGTGATCGTGCGCTTTGGCGTGCCCTTGGGGAGGCACGTCCAGCAGTGGACTGCAAATACTGCAATAGGCTGACTGAGTTGTAATGTTATAAGCTAGAGAGTCCAAAATATTATCAAATCACACCACCACTGCGAAAAAATCTGCCCAAAACCAACATTCTTATTATAAAAATTCAAATAATTTTACACGAAAATAAATCCACCTGCGTTATTATTACTTCTGAATGTAATTTTAAGTCGTACAATGCCGCGACATCCAATTAAAATGGAACTTGCAACTTCCAAAAATAAATACTATGAACTTTTTCCAACTCGAGATTTTGGCAAAGTGACAAATAGGAAGGATGCTGTAGATTTAGGTCCAGATCGTGTTATTCAAATTTTATGTTCTGACTATAAATTTAAATAATGTGATGTACTTAGTCGTTTATTTGTTTTTGTTTTAATTTGAAGGTATTTAGTTTGAAGTCCTTTGATGGATCCGTGGCATGTGTTAATTATTATCTATTTATCACACATGTGAATATATATTTGGATGTTTAGATGTTTGGATGTTTGTTCCGCATTCACGCGTAAAGTACTGAACGGATTTGGATAAAATTTGGAATGGAGATAGTTTGTAACCTGGATTAACACAAAGGATACTCTTTACGGGTAATTTTTTTATTCCCACGGGAAAATCTTACACAACGTGAGCGTAGCCGTGGGCGGACCGCTAGTTTTTTTGTAACAATTTTGAAGTACACTTGGAACGCACCAATTTATATACCAATTTAATATGGTAAATTTAGAAGTGTATTGTTATATTTTAAGAGATAATTTTTTATTTTATTTTCTATTTGAATTGAAAATTTGACGGTTTGACATCGTAAGATTATAAACTAACGAGAAATAATACGTTAAATTGTAAATGGTTCAGTTCACAATTTTCCGTAAGTTCATAATATCGCGAGTAAAGGACATCACACACGGCAGCTATAATATATATTATAGCTGCCGTGTGTGCTGCCCTTAAGATTATAAACTAACGGCGTTCACAATCTTACGGTGTGTTAGCAAAATCACGCAAAGCCTATCGGGTGGTCAACCCATTTTTTTTTATTTTAGGATTAGTCCTGGAAAAAAAGTTGTTCAGTTTCAAAGGCTGACCTACCACCCGAGAGGTTTCATCATCGTCAGCAGCTCATATACGTCCCCACCGAGAGGCTCGAGCCTACTCTGAATTAGAGCGATTAGGCCTTAGTCGACCACGCTAGCCCAGTGCGGGTTGGTCGACTTCACAAACACTTTTGAAATGAACCTACTTGCGTAATTTTTTATTTGTAAAAATACGTACAATGACAATTTTAATGTGGTTATTCTGAAGCTTGTGGTAGTAAATACTGTATAGTATATTTTACATTTTTTGCAAGTAATTTATAACAAATATAAGTACTTAAAATACGCAACTTTATATTGGAACTGTTCAATAATACCGGTAAACAGGACAACAGACAACATAAAAGCAAAAGATATTGAAGATTGAATTAAACGCTCATTGAAAAAAATCCTCAAAGGAGTTTTGGTAGAATATGATTCAAAATCATGGGTTTAAATGAATCCCCTTTATATTGTATTGTATTTTTTGTTGGTATTGTATGGCAGTTCACAAGAACTCTACATCTCACACGATTGGAATTCCCAATAATCGGATTTTCGATTTGAAAAATGAGGAAAGTTTCCGCGTTTATGTTTGAAAAGCCTTTTTATGTTCGCATTACCGAACAACCTTTTGGTACTGTGATCGGGTACAAACGACTTTCCACGGGCTTGCAGCATAGACCTATTATGGTGTAGACATGATGTGAACATCACCTGAAGATGGTCACTTTAACTTTCTGGGCAGTACGTATTTAAACCTATCCAAGTATGTAGGTATATGTATGATTGAGCCATATGTATAAGACATTGATTGAAATGATTCTGTCTATATGTGTTTTGATAGTTTTTTCGGGTTCCATATT
Organism: Carpatolechia fugitivella; assembly: GCA_951230895.1. Taxonomy (NCBI): domain Eukaryota; kingdom Metazoa; phylum Arthropoda; class Insecta; order Lepidoptera; family Gelechiidae; genus Carpatolechia; species Carpatolechia fugitivella. The sequence goes on from OX579660.1 coordinate 13,291,630, forward strand.
CAATAGGAAACGCTTATAGTTTCATCATGTCCGCGTATCTGTCCACAGCATAGCTCAGAGATTCTATGGACTAGAGGTTGTAATTTGGAATGGATGGATATATCCATATGTATATGTATACATATTAATCATGCCGACAAAACTGAAGATTAAATTCATAAAAAAATAAATGTAGAGTTCCTATGGTACACGTGAAGTGGGGGCTATTTTTTATTCTTACCTATTTAACGATACCTTATGTGTGAGGTATCGTTAAATAGGTTTTTTAAAAATAATGCTGATATTTTGTTAAATCCATTTTGCGATGCTTTTGTACGTTTCAGAAATATTTCGTCCCACCAGCGAAACCGTTGTATTTGGAAAACGTGAAATTAAAAGTAAATGATGAATTTAATAAGAAAATTATCAACATCAAGCAGACTTTACAGACATTCCCCAACTGACCCTCACATTTGACCTCCACTTTATTGCCTTTACTAATTACCGAAACGCGTATAACTACGCATAGATAGATATTTGATAGCACATACGAGTAGATTCTCAATACTGGCCCACACAATACTGGGTTAAAAAAATACTGAATAAATAAAGGATAGTTTTTCAGCGATGAGTCTGTGCTCGGAAGACTATAAAATTTCTAATTTTGAGGGTGACTGGTTTGTTACGTCGCAGTCCTTATCGCGCGCATAGTCAAGTATAATCGACTTTTACAGCAAAGTGGAGTGCCACCACTTTGTAAGGTCACTGTCACTGCGACTATGTTGCTAACATTCTGTGCCGTTTTACGATCATGGCAGAGATTCATATCAAAATATCGTTCAATTTTACTCCTGGACTGGGCTAAAATGGTTTAGAATAAATACTGTTTTTATCAAAAGTATAACAATTGAAGTTCTTATTTATTTTTGTTACAAACATACCATTTATGAGTATCTATTTACCGTATAAGGTTTATGAAAAAGTGGATAATCTATAAAATAGGGTGAAGTCTTTCCCAAAACTAGAATTCAGCTATGTTGATTGACAGATAAGTATATAGGTAATATATTTTGGAATATATTATGTATTTATTTTACAATGTTTACAAGATTAGAGGTTTTTAGTTACTTATATATTTATTTACATAACTTTGCTTGTTCACATCTCCACTCTACCCAGTAAGTAATTTGCACAGTGGGCGAACGCGCATTCCAGACCAAACAAGTTAAATTAATTGCCCTGCCGCAATACCAGTGCCATCTATTATTCCCGACCTTACTACCGTACGCAACAAGCCATGAATGAGCCACCACGCAGGCGTACTACGCATCGATCCGACGCCCGGAACGTAAATAATGTATTCCACCGAGAAAAAAACCAACATCTTTTTCCGACACTAGACTTCAACAAAACAAGAATTACAGAGCAACTGGCTGAAAAGACCAAAACTCAAAGAAAGGTGAAGAAATTCGAATATCGAATTAGAACTTGCGTGAAAACATCGAGTTAGAAAAATCATTTCGGAAACTTTTTCTATCGCCCCATATCTCCGATTACGAGTCATAATTCCGGAAACTTCTTCAAAACAAACATCAATGTGAACGTCCATACAATTACCAGCCAATGGCACGAATATTTTATTGCTTCTACAAATAAAATTTCGCTACGAGTCGGCGCAATGCCGCCATGTTTACACCGTTTTCCCGCCAGTAGAGGCGCCACAATCGCTCCAGCTAGCGGGCGTAGCTGTCAAATTTCTTTACAAGGAAAATTGTTTTCCTTTTCATCTTTTTAGCATTTCGAACACACAGTTCTAAATCTTGTTGGTTTTTAAATTATCTTTGGATTCGGCCAGTCTTTTCAGCCAGACTTTTTACAAATAAATCCTAACCTAATTTCGGTACCAAACGATCGTAAAGACGAGCTTGCAGTGCCAAAACAAAATGTCTCGTGTATTTTTGTTCGTGTTGTTTGCTGTTTGCGGGGTTTGTTTGGGGAATCCAGATGCAAAGAGACTGTACGACGACTTGCTGAGTAATTATAATCGACTGATTCGACCTGTTGATAAAAACAACAACACTGTGCTGGTGAAACTGGGCCTGAGGCTTTCTCAACTGATTGATTTGGTAAGTGCAATTTGTACTCAGTTTTAAGTAGTTGTTTGTTTTTTAAAGTAGCGCTGGGTAGTTAAGTAATAGATGCTATACCCGTAGTAGGTAGTTAATACTAAGTTTACTCGTAGACGTTGCTACAGCAGCGCCACAAATTTGCGTAGCCATAGTAATGGGCGTTTTTCATTTCTTTTTTTAAATTTTAGTTCTCACTTTTCCACTAGATGACTGTTTTATTTGGCCAGTGTGTTTTAATTTAGTTGTCAAATTGAAGTTTTTTTTTAAAACATTTTTATGGCTCTGGGTACAGACTATGGCAGTGTGGCCGCGACACAAATTTTGAAAGTCCCTTATCAAGTAAACCCTGTTGGATTTTCTCTGTGACATGTGACATAAGCTATCAAAAAATATTATTTTGTATTCCATTTACTACTAGACTTTATAAAATTATTAACACGTTCCCTGTCCGCCATACAAGATGTTTTGGATACCCATAACGTCCAAAAATATATCGGTTTTATTTTATTTGTTCGCTATTGTACTTTATAAAAAATGCAATTCTACTTGAAAATTGAAGTTAATTTAAGTAAAATATTAATAAATAATAATTATTATAATATGACTCCAAACGGAGTCGTGAACGTCTGTATTGAAATTAAAGACCTACCAACTAATCTGTGAATTGAACGGCGGTGCTAGTAGTAATTTAAACTACATTTTAACCAATCACGACTCTGCTGCAAGTTGATATTTCCATAATAATGTCGTAGTTCCAATATTGGCCATTTCCCAGATTCTGTAGTAGGTTTGTAATACGACTCCATTTGGAGTCATGGACGTATGAATCTAATAAAAAAAAGGATATTTTAAAAAATTTGTCGATGGTAACACCGAAACGTACGTTTCTTGTTTATAATCAAAAATGTTTTCAATAAAACCTTAGTATAGCACAAAAATATCACTCATTTTCGCAAAAATACCTACTACTGCAACCCCAGTTATTGAACAGATGTAGGTAGCTCTGTATCAGCTGTCTTCTACAAAATCTTCCGAATGTTTTGTTGTCTATGGTTTTTATACTTCCTAGGCCACACGTTCTTAACGTCAAAAAAATGTTTCATCGCACGTCCATTGACAAAAATGTCATTACGTTCGTATAGGGATTATGACTCCGAATGGAGACGGATTAGGCCGTTTTGTGACTCCGTCTGGAGTCATGGGCAGTCAGGGAACGTGTATAAAAAACTGTTTAATTGTGTTTTTTTTACCCTATTTGTGAGGAAGGTTGTTAAGGTTTTGCAAAAGTGGAACCCAGCGCCACATAGCAGGCTTTTGTAGAACTAAAAGTAAAACCCCCATTACCAACATCATAGTTTTCGTTGAGTCTATAATATTAAGTTTTGTGCAAGTGGGTTTTCAAATCTTTCTGCATTTCAAATTCTAATATCACATTTAATTTCAATCAATAAACTTTGATGTTACTTTATGTTCAATTATTGTATCATTTATTTATATGTGTTCTAGAACCTTGAACTTAAACCTAGAACTAATAGCCAAGTTTCATCCTGATCCGTTCAGTGGTTGAAGAGTAATTGAGTAACAAACATATTATGAGCATAATTTACGCATCTGATATCCCCTGCTAAAATCTATACGTGGTGTCACAATATAAGCAGGGCATAGACTACTCAAATAATTTGGAATTTGTATGGAAAAAGCATTAATCAACAATTGCGTACTGTCCAAAAAAAAATAACCGTATCAGAAATCTCTATCACCATATTATTTTCAAGACATCCGTAAAGATGCCAAAGACAATATTTCCTCCTGGATTCTCATGTAATCCTGGTACTGTCACCGGGAACACGATGGGGATCCCCTAAACTCCGAATAAGCCTTCCAGTGCCTCCTTGAAATGTTTAAGGACGGCTTAAGCTGGAAAAGTACGACGACTTAAAATACCTATTCGACTTAATACTTTAAATTGCATATTTAGGTTGCATATTTGGAGAGGAAAAATAACCAGGCAATACCATTCAAATTATATAATAAAAGATTGTAGGGTAAGTTGATTTCTGTAAAAAATGCATGTTGCACACACGGTTTTTCTTCTTCTAGGCCCCTTTTTATTCCTCAACAATTTTCTACATTTTTAGAGCTATTTTGTGTCCCACGGCAGGCATCTCGATCGCAAGCTAAATGGAGCCGTCTCCAGGACGTCCCGCCAACGTCTACGATGTCTACCTCGCCGTCGACGACCATGTTCTTATGAAGTCCGTGGCCTCTTCAACACAACAAAATCTTAACGATCCCAAAATTGCGAATTGTCTATTCCTCTATTTGTTATTCTTATAAAACTTTATTTATTTCCGGCTTAAATTGGACTAACCTGTTTTCCCAGGGGTGTCGTTCAAAACGACTAGGGGGTAAACCGTGTGGTTCCAGGTTTAAGAATTTCACCAGTTCATGTTTATCCGAGATTGTCGTATAAGACGACTAAGAGACTTATTATTATTAGTAGACTTATTATTATTAATATTATGATTTTATGATGTGTACCTTATTTAAATTGTATTTTATTCTTTTTATGTAAGACTTGTCGGAAAGTTGGCTTTTAATGCCCGAAAACAGGACCGAAAATTCGTTTGAATTTGGAATATTATCTTACATAGGTAAAAAGTTTTCGTATATCCGCGCGTAAAATAATTGACGTGTGTCATATTTTTTTATAGATTCTCATTTTAAATAAAATTTTGGAACGCACCCTAAAAACATAACCTTAAAGTTTGTTTACGGTCTTGGTTGTTTATTTTTATCTTATTAACTACTAATTTAAAAGAATTATGATAAAAACAGTAATTAAGTCTTAACTTATAGAATTATATCGAAAATAAAAGAACTTTTGTACATTTTTTAGTAATATTTACGTAGGTAAGTAAATAGTTAATGATTTCCTTGCCGGAACATATAAAAAATAGTGTGTTGGGTTTGAGAGGAATCTTATTCTCTCCTCGAACCTCGCGAGCTCCAAGAGTCTATTTCGCATGCTCTGGATTCAGTATCAGTTCTCTGAGAAAAAATCAACATTCCTCTCTTATCCAACAGATAACTATTGTTTGCGAAATAAATAAACTGAAACCGGTAAATTGTGAACTGATTAAAAATTGGCGTGCGACGGAACGCACCTTGCACGTAAACGTTTGACGTGTCCAGCGCGGCTATTCTTGGCTGTCATTCTGTAGGTAGCTACTGCCAAAACCAACCAATCAGGAACACGGTTCACAATTTTACGGGTGATAAAACCCGACAGATTATGAACTCTGCACCTTTGTTTACAATTTGACGGTTTGACATCGTAAGATTATAAACTAACGAGAAATAATACGTAAAATTGTAAATGGTTGGTTTCAGTTCACAATTTTCCGTAAGTTTATAATATCGCGAGTAAGATTATAAACTAACGACGTTCACAATCTTACGGTGACATATACATTAGTTAATTCTTTGCAGCCAAGTTGAGCATGGTGCTTTTTTTTTCAGTCCCTGTGTGGGGCACGAGTTTATTCAGAATTCAGGTGATAAGTCCTTTGTCGACCATGCTGGCTCAGTGCGATTGAGTTAGTTCGGTTTGTCAAATATTATGTTATTTATGGAATTTGGAGAATCAAAGCAGGTCAGTCTATGGCTTATCTCACCATTGTCAAAGTAACTAAATTACAATTTCTATTTGTACGCTGTAACAAAGTTAGGAAGGGTCGTCTCCAAAGGCTTAAGACCCGAAAAATGCAAACCAACTTTAAGTAAGCTTAACTCAGATGATCTGCAAGGCCATGTACACATAAAATAACGCCATTTAAGAGTTTGTGAGGTCGGTTGTCGACCTTACAACACACACGATAAAGATTTAAAAGATACTACGCAATTTTTTTTATGAGCCTATTTTGTGTCCCACTGCTCGGCAAAGACCTCTCCTCTATCACGCCAGGCATCTATTACAAAAAAAATACGCGACTCTGTGTTTTCTTTCCGCAGTTTAACAATGAAAGTTAGCGTAGTCTTTATAATATTTTGTGCTAATAATAATTATGTAATTTCATCACTAGTCATTAAAATAATATGAATAAAAAGTATATTGAAGAAGATTAGATTAAATTAACTCAATATGAATTAAAAATAAATCGTTGTATGTGCTTACTTTGTAAACAGGATTATTTTATTCAGCTGTTTCAGTCAGCTAAAGCTATTTCTATAATTTTGTATATTCAAATTTTTAAAATACGTTTTTTTATAATTTTAGTATAATTAAAGCTGCGATAATAATGAACATGGGCCTGCAAACCATGGTGACGTAATCAAATTAATGTTAACATAATCCGACGAAGTTTGGAAGCACCTTCCTTCAGGATCTTTGATTAGACTTGGGTATTAATAATTCTCTGGAACTCGGTGTATTTCGGATTTGGTAGCAAGAAAAGGATGGGGAGAAACATGGTTCAATTACAAGTTTTGTCTCTGTTAATATCGACTGTTCGTTTATTCCGGTTTCAAGTAATTTAGTAAAATGTTATTATTATGTATTTGGAAAATAGGGTAAATGCCAGGTAATTAAAGTGTCCATAAATACACAAGATGTGCCGTTCAAAAATAGAATCAATTTTACATTTACGCTTACGTAAATGGAAAATTTAGTCTATTTTTAAAGGTCTTACCATTAGAAATAAATAAATATGCGGGGCATTGCGGGAACAGCTCACCATTACATTATTAAAAAAAATAAAAAAAAATAAAAATGTGCTTCATTACCACAGAATCACTCAGTTATTCTAGAATGACAACTAAATATATACAAAGTATTATATCTTCATAACTACGTAGTTGCTACGTTCGCCACGTTCTTAACACGTAGTCTTGGCACCAGTGCAGCCTTCGTTAGCTCCTCAAACACAAATATTCCGAGTCTGATTAGCTTCTCCCTAAAGCCTGCAACGTAGTATTATATTAACAGAAACGTATCTAGGAGATCGTGGATAAAAAGTCACTCCAGAGGAGTTATATTGTACCAGAAAAACAGAAGGTCATGTGAACAATTCCAAGTGATAGATACTTCATTGTGCCTATCAAAGTAAAACAATGGAAAGTTCAAATTCAAGTAATGGACTTAAGTGGTAAAATACGCATAATTTACACATATTTTTTTTATTAGCAGATACCGTTTTGATAGTTTTTTATATAGTATAATTATCTGATAAGGTTAAATATCATATAAAACATTTCATAATAACGTAACGTCACATTCCTCGTTAAAGTCCTTTTCAATAGAATCCGGCAATAATGTAAACCAAATAATTTTTTGACACTAACTTTCCAAAGACAAACCAGACTTATGGCAGTTTTACATATTATTGAAAGATTTGTCGTCCGAGTATTTTTTAATAAAATAACTATCATAAGAATTAATAGGGGGCGACATGATTGTAAGAAGAATTTATGGTTCCTTGAAAAGTGAATATGATCAGGATTGATACTCAAATGTAAGTAATAGCCTTGAAATAGCCTTGAAACCACAGCGGTTCATTTCGTCACGACTCACTCTGCTGTTGTCGTCGCCTTGTCGCTGCCAGGATTTGCTGCTTTCCGGGACGGGGACATGTTACTCGTACATGAGTGCCGAATGCTTGCTGGTTTATTCTAGTTACCACCTACGCGCTTAATACTAATATACTAGTGCTTTGTTTTTAGCTTAATTAACACCATTTTTATAACTTTTAATTATTATTATTTTTTGTATTTTTTTTTTTTTCTTATACCGATTGTTACTTATTTTTACTAATTGTTACTATTTTGAGTTGTTTGTTAATTGCACTTTGTTAATTCTTGCTACCCACTTGAGAGCATGTCGCAACCGGTTATGAACCTCACACCCAGTGACAGTCAGCCTATCAGTTTGTCCCAACACACACATGTTAAATGTGATTTGTGCACAGATTTTCCTCGCTACTTCCGATCGAAAAGGGGACTAAACTTACATACGGCCAGAAAACACAAGACTAAAAATACCGCACCACGTCCAGATCTTCAAAATGCTCCACCACTACCGCCTTTGCCACCATCCTCATCACTGACAGGGGACGATCCTCAATCTCCTCTCCTCTCCAAGCCTTTTTGGCAAACACTGAGTGAATTGAGATGTGAGGTTCCTGTCATCAAACGCATACCCCGTGGCGCGCGAGCTAGCGTAGCACGAGCTCTTAAGTCGTGTGTCGATCGGGTGGTCTCATCTAACTGCAAACCTGAGTGGGAAGAGCTATTAACTTTTGCATACAGGATCCTACATGTCAATAAAGATGGTAACGATAAATTGAGCCTAACACAAAAAATTAAAAACAACTGTGTTTCAAGCGATATACCCAACACCAGTTCCAGACCTTCTGATTGTCGTTCAAGTAAAACAATATTCAATATTTTTAAAAAAGTAGAAGCCAAAGTGAGCGAGGGCGACCTCAGAGGGGCAAGTCAACTCTTGTTCTCAAACGATACGATTGCACCCGATAACATAGAGACCTTACAGTCACTTCATGCAAAGCATCCGTCTCCATTGGTCGCTAGCCAGCTCCCCGATTCTCCAGAAAAAGACAGCTCTTTACCTTGTGTAACATCCGAAGACATTATTCAAGCAGTCACATCTTTCAAAAACGGTTCAAGCGGTGGCGTGGACGGGCTATGCCCTCAACATCTAAAAGACCTTGTGGGTGTCTCTGCAGGCGACGTAGGCTGGGGTATGGCTTCTAGTTTAGCTTCTCTCGCTGATTTAATGCTGTCTGGCAAAGTAAATGACGAGGTTATCGATATCTTGTACGGCGCTAGTCTCTGTGCTTTAAAAAAAAAGACGGAGGTATTAGACCAATAGCCGTTGGTACCACTTTTAGGAGATTAGTATCCAAAATTGCTTGCAGACATATTGTGCCATACCTAACAAAAAAGTTCCAGCCCATCCAGGTTGGCTTTGGTTCTAAAGGCGGGTGTGAGGCCGCAGTTCACGCTACTCGTGCTTTTCTAGCAAGTGACGTTGGGCAAGTTCTCCTTAAGGTTGACGTAAGGAACGCCTTTAACTCAGTAGACCGCGGGACATTACTAACCCAAGTAAAAGAACACACCCCTGCCATTTTCCCATACCTCTGGCAGTGCTACAGTAAACCCTCAAAACTTATATATAAAAAACACCTTTTACACTCTTCGGTGGGTTGTCAGCAAGGTGATCCTCTAGGTCCGGCCATTTTTAGCCTCAGTATCCACCCCATCATCTCATCTTTATGCTCCAAATTTAATGTTTGGTATTTGGACGATGGCACGCTAGGAGGCCAAGCTGATGTGGTGTTGAACGACCTACAAAGCCTTATCAATGATTTCAAGAACATTGGCTTGGAGCTCAATTTTTCTAAATGTGAGCTCTATATACATCCTACTGTCTCTGCAAAAGATAGGAATGATATACTACAGAAATATAACACCGTGGCTCCTAACATCCAAATCGCCACCGACGCAACGTTACGTCTTTTGGGGGCTCCAATTCTTGACAATTCCTTGCCTCAATTTATTCAAGAGCAAATCGATAAATTTCGGAGCACTTCCGACCGCTTACTTAAAATAAACGCTCACATGGCTTTAGCACTTATAAAATTTTGCCTGTTTGTGCCAAAGTTCACCTACGTCTTAAGGTGCAGCCACTTATGGAGGTTTCAGAGCTTGTTGACGGCTGTAGATGAACACGTATCTACATTGCTGACAAAGGTACTTAACTGTCGTCTGACTGCAGAATCATGGGTCCAGGCTTCGCTTCCTATACGCTTCGGTGGCATCGGTATCCGGAAAGTTTCAAATGTCTCCCTGCCCGCCTTTTTAGCTTCTGCTCACGGGTGTAACAAACTTTTTAAAGATATGACAAGCCCATCGCTTGGTCTGGTTGAAGTCGCTCATCTTTCGGAAGCTTTAGTTGAATGGAAGTCATCTAGCCGCAGCGAGATCCCTAAATCTGTGCACTCTCAAAGACAATGGGATGAGCCTTTGTGCAAAAATGTACAAGAGGAGTTGTTATCCACTGCCACGGACACCAAAGATCGCGCCCGTCTTCTCGCAGTATTTGAGAAGGAGTCCGGGTTATGGCTGGACGCTTTGCCATCCGCACACATCGGTACTCTCCTAGATAACTGCACACTGTCCCTATCTATTAGCCTCAGGTTGGGGCTCAAAACAAATCAGCCACACCAGTGCAAATGCGGGACAGCAGTTAATGAATTAGGGTACCATGGACTATCGTGCCAAAGAAGCGCAGGTCGCATCCCACGACACGCGGCGTTGAATGACATAATTCGTCGGGCGCTAGCCTCAGTGAACATTCCGGCAAAATTGGAGCCAAACGGAATCGTTCGTACCGACGGTAAGAGACCCGACGGATTGACGCTCATCCCATGGAAACAGGGAAGGTGCCTGGTGTGGGACGCCACCTGCGTCGACACGCTTGCTCCATCTCACGTCCAGGCCACTTGCGGACGAGCGGGTGCAGCTGCTGCGAGCGCCAAAATTTTAAAGACCCGGAAATACGAGGAGCTAACCGGTTCCTACATGTTCTCTCCTCTGGGTTTTGAGACCATGGGTCCCTGGGGCCCCGATGCCAAAATAATATTAAGAGATCTTTCAGTGCGCCTCATCGAGACCTCTGGTGACCGCAGAGCTGGCAGCTTCCTCGGGCAAAAAATAAGCCTCGCCATTCAGAGAGGAAACGCGGCCAGTCTGCTGGGCACTATGTCTTGCGGAGACGCACTGGAAGATATCTTCTATTTGTAAATATTTTGTATATTTTTAATTTTTTGTTTATTATTAATTTTTGTTTTTATTGTAATATACTAGTAATAAAGCTTTTCTTTAGTAATTACGGAGTAATCGTGTTTAAATTGGATTGTTTACATTATTGCCGGATTCTATTGAAAAGGACCTTAGTTTATAACTATTACAACAAACAACTTACTTATTAACATAAAAGTGCTTACTCCGAGCGGCGATAAACAAAACTACGACTAGTTCTATATCTTCAAGCTGATATAAAAAGTGATATTATAAAAGTGGCTAGAAAAGGTGAAACGGCTAACACGCCTGTCTTAACTGCTTCAATAAAGCCGAATATAACTCCTCACAGGAAGTCGTCGGTTGTTTATTATGTAGTCAGAAGTGTCATAAAACTACTACTTTTTACGACATCTTAAACTGGCTACGGCCCTGGAAAAGTCTTAAGGCAAACGTAAGGATAAATAATCTTACCTAATGTTTATTTTGTAAATATTTACGTTCGGCCTACCTATTAGGATTCACTTTAGTACAGTACTTTGTTACATTATGATCAATATTCTATGTACGAGTAATCTTTCGAGATGGTTGTTTAGTAGTAGTGACTCTGTCAGCTGTAGACCTCGCGAGTCTTTACATTTCTTGTGAGTTGATATGACCTTTTTTTTTATCTGTTGAGAACTGTGACCTGTAGAAGAAAACAGCCTTAGCGGTAGACCTTGTAAGCTAGCAACCCCCACAACTCAGTAATTTTTTAAAGTTTCCAAAAACTAGCTTGACAAAACAAAACTATATATGTATTTATCGAATCAGCTTACAAAATTTCACGAGAATCGGTTCAGACCGCGACCTGTAGAGGAGAACAAACAGATGGACAGCAGCTTACGCCATTGGTTGTTTCTCACCTCTAAAATCAATTGTTCAAATTCTGCCCCTTTCGTTTTCAAAGTTAAATATACAGGTCAAAATTAATTTCAAATTTGGAGCGTTGCTAGGAAAATCGAAGTCATCGGTGGAAAAATTGCAATAAAATTTAGGATTCAACTTAAATTAGGATTTAGTTAGAATCTGTAATAAACTGCGTAATACGATTCTAGATTCAAATCTCTAAATACCATGATCCCCTGCTCGTATTTAGAAAAGCTTGAATAAATATAAATTCAGAATGTTAGTCTATTTTACGGGCTATTCGAAGGTTTATTACGTCATAACGAGTCTATCCTACTAATTCAAAACATTGTATTTCGAATGCGAACTAAATAAGGAATGCTATTCGAAACTGGTTTTCTACAATTTGCAATTTCTGTCACTTTACGAAGCTTTACATAAATAACTCGGCTTCTTTATACCGCTCGGTGGAGACTTATTAAGAGATTGAAGATCTTATTTCAAAGTATAAGTGCTCGTAATGACTGACTTAAGAACGTGAACTAACATTTAATAATAATAATAATAAAGCCGAGATGGATATCCCATAAAAAGACATAATAATAATAATAATAATAATAAAAAAAAGACATGTTTCCCTTTTACAGAATCTGCCAAACTGCATGGTGGTTTGTAGGCAGAAATTATACTCCCTTCTACACATCTCATGTTTACTGCACGATTATACAGCATGAAATTTACATCGTTTTGTTCCCGCCGTGTAGTGATAGTACCCGTCAAACTGAACAACTTTTCACGAAAAAAAAATTTCCTGCGACAAAAAAATTTTCGGCCTCTCCATACAAAGTGAGACTCCCGACCGACCCATTTGACGGTGGCGTGGAGAGCCGGTTTGAATTTAGGAAATAACAAACCAAACTTGTAACGTACCAATTTAAGGGATGGTTCACAAGATGTTCCTAACTGAGTTTAAAATGTTCGTTAAAAAAGGTACACTTAAAACTATAACCAAACTTCCAGCCGTAGGTCAACTGCCGTGGGGCTACTGCTGCAATTCCCAAGGCACCGAAGCCCAGGTTACCAATGTAGCGGCGGGTCTGCAGCCGGGATCAGTCACTCGTGCGACCACAGAAGCGACCTCAGGTCCAGTGCGCCAGACTCCGACGACTCGGATAGGTCCGTTCGCCCACGAGGGTTCGCGTTTGAACCTGATGCCCTGTCCACGAGGCTATCGGTTATAGGATGGCTCTCCTCAGCTCCCACTCAAACAATGCTCCAAGGAGCGGCTTTAACAATCGGCTTAAATTTTTTCACTCTTTAAACAATATTTATTACAATATTTATATTCAAAATTGAATGTGCACAAAATTAAAAAAAAAGGTGCAGCACGAACACCACAGCTCAATAACGAGACAAGAAATTCAATACCAAAAAAAAATAAAAAACAACCAAAAGCCTTTCAAAATCGAATTCAAAATTAGAAATTTGAAAAAGAAAATAAAAACTGAGAAGAACATGAAAAAAGTTTCGAACACCGAAGCGAAACACAACGCTACACTAGATAAGCATGCAGTTACAAGCTCGTCCTAGTTTTCATCATTAACAGCTCATATAGGTCCCCAGCGAGGGGCTCGGGCCTACCCTGAAATAGGGTGATTAGGCCCAGTGCGGGTTGGTTGACTTCACACACAACCTTTGAATTTCTTCGCAGGAGTGAGCAGGTTTCATCACGATGAATTCTTTCACCGTAAGAGCGTCGAATAGACTAGGTACATATGAATTCGAAAACACATTGGTACGTGGTGGTGATTCAACTCGCATCTTCCGGACGGGAGACAGCGGCCCTAACCACTAGACCACCGACGCACCACGTTTTAGTTGGAGATATTTCAGTAGAATTAACGCTCTCAGTGTTGATTCAGACAAAGAGCGAGGGGTCATTAAGTGGCCTTCTAGCAATTAAATCTAAAAGCAAGGTTTTAAACAAAAACCGGTATGCACGGAAATCCGCGGCGAGTAAAATTTCCCATTACTCGCATTAAAACAAGAGCCTGGAATAAAAATGTTTTTTTAGGGAGAGTAAGTGGTGTGCTGATGAGTTTCTGCCTCCCATTCGAGAGACGGTGGTTTGAACCCCACCAAGTTATGTGTTTCCAATTTTAAATTCATGCTAAGCACGATGCAAGTTGCGCAGGACCGTTCATGTTGGAAACATATGGGGGAAGCCAGCAGTGGGCATCTTCCGGCTGAGATGATGATGATGATGATGACTAAGAGCATTTATTCGATGCTCATACGAAGTCTATTTATTTATTAATAATAGGAAGACCAACAACTAAAGTTAACTTGATAGTAAAATACAGTAATACCAAAAAGCCATTTACAGGTCCTCCACATGTAGGTGCCAGAACATAAAAAAAAACACATAAGGTCATACACTCATAGGCCTGAATACTAGCTCGCAAACAGATTGTTCAGTTACAAAAAAAATGGTCTATTTAGCAGACGTCTCGCCTAATCGCAACCAGTATTAAACAGGTCCAGGTCAAATTCTTGGCACAATTTATTAAAATTGCTGCTAGCACGCAAAAGAAATGAATTTTGACGGTAGTTCGAAGACACTGAGGGAAGATGGATGGGAGCGCTATTACGTAAGGTCAGTCTGGGGGTTCGGACAAAAATTTTGGAAAGCAGATCTGGGCAATCAATTTTGTTAGTGGTGATTTTAAGTAAATAAGATAGATCCGCAATTTCTCTTCTCATCGAGAGTGGGAGAATGTGGTGTTTTTTGCAGAGGTCCGAATAATTATTAGAGCGATACGGTTGCTTCGTCCGAAAACATAGGTGCCGAATAAACTTTTTCTGGATCATTTCAATTTGCTCAATGTACTTAACATACATGGTGGGACTCCATACCTGCGACGCATATTCCAATGTACTACGAACAAAACAACAATATAGAATTTTAATGGTCTTGACTTGAGAGAAATCGTTAGAGGAACGCAACACGAAACCCAGGGCTCTATATGCTTTAGTCACCATGTTGTTAATGTGTGCGTCATATAATAGCTTGGAATCATGCAGAACCCCAAGATCCCTGATACATGTATCACGTTGCTATCAGGGTGATTCTTCGAAAAAAAATATTCTTGAGAAAAAAATATCAATTTTTTTATCCTTGTGCCAGAACCCTAATTTCAAGCTGGAAGAATAGTACCGTGGAAAAGATGAAATTTTATGTAGAAGGCACTTCAAAAAGTTAAGTCGTTTTAGAAATAATTAATATTTAAAATTTTTGCATGTTGCCGATAATGACGATTTGAGAGACTAATGACGTTATTGTTTCAAATAATGATTGTTGCTAAGAATGACAAATTGAAAATAAAGGTGACAAGTGCTTTGTGCAAAGTTCACCTAGGGAAGTACAGTGGAGCTCAGGTCAGGTAAAATCTTTATTCCTAGTCGCCCCGTGAGGGCCACTGGAAACGATTAGCCCCCAAGTGTGATCGTCCTGCTTCTAAGGAGGCCAGTGGGCGTCGAGTACGCGGCAATGTACAGCAATCATGGGGCCTCGTCTATCTGGTGGCAAGCTACCTGAAGGCCCGTAGCTTCGTCTTCTCCGTGCAAGGGGCGATCTCCGGGCCCAAGTCCATCCGGGCCGGAGTATCGCAGGGAAGTTGTCTTTCTTCCTGCCTCTACGCCTTCTTCACTGACGATATCCCGACGCTCGAAGGCCGTCTCCAGGAGTGGGAGAGCGATGTCAAGTTCGCCCTCTTCGCCAATGACAGCGCCTACCGTCATCGCGCAAACCCGCCCAAGCCGCTGTCAAGATGCAGCGGTTGCTTGATATCCTCCCGGACTGGCTGGACAGATGAAAGATGGCAGTCAATGTGGGGAAGACTGCTGCCCTCCTTACCGGACAGACCCGTACACCACCACCCAGACTGACACTGCGGGGGCAGGACATCACGTAACAATGCTGTACAATGCTCAGTGAAGTACCTCGGCTGCCATATCGATCGGGCGCTGCGCATGAAGCCTATAGTGACACATGTCACCAACCAGGCCAAGGCTGCGCATGTGCTACTTCGTCCGGTCTTTGGATCCGGGCTGCCGTTGCGTGCCAAGCTGAGGATATACAAGACATACTTCCGCTCCCGCCTCAGCTATGCTGCCCCGGCGTGGTACGCCCTTGCCTCTTACGCACGGAAGCGCCGCTTGGAGGTCGTCCAGAATGGTGCCTTGAGGACCATCACCAATGCTGGGCGCTACGTGCGCAACGATTTCATCAAGAGAGACCTGGGAATCGAGGGTGTGGGGGATTCGTCCATAGGCTATCGAAACAGATGTTTCACCGAGCCGGTCACGGGACGATCCCCTACCTCCACTCCACAACATCGCTCCCCTCCATTCCTGGCCGCCTGAACACCGACAACGGTGCGCGCTCCCGCGCGACCTATTGAGTCCGCCAACACCACCTCCCGGGTATGGAGTCCAGCGCTCAACAACGACGTGCTACCTAGTGCCCCCAGAGCGCGCATCCTGTCCGGTCGCGCACTGGGAGAGTCACCTTAACGACGTAAAGTTACCCGAACAGCGCCCAACACCTCAGCTGCTCACCGCCGACGATCCTCAAATGGGTCGAGCGCACCAGCCGATCTGATTAGCAGCCGCTCATCAGACAAAGCATGATGCCTGGCCTTAGTGCCACCACGCCTGACCCGTCATAATGACGGAGACGAAGCCCGGGCCATGAGGTAGACCTCCAAGTATGTTGATGTGGATGTTGCTAACAATGATGTTGCCAACAATGACGAATGCTAGAATATTCCACAAATCTAGAAAATCATGGTACCAAACAAATAATGCAGTACGGGGATCTAGTTCCACGAATACTTCCTCATGGAAACATAATACCACCATAAAATGCTTGAATAATTGACGTACAGTTAAAATTGTAAATGACGATTGAAATTACAAAGTTTGGAGCATCGAATTGGATAACTTAGTGTTCGAAATGCGATTTGTCCTTCCCTCTCGAAGCGTGCCGGCTGACTGAGGAGAGGGGGGGAGTGTCGCTAGGCGTCAAAAAGAAATTTGAAGTGCGTTTCGTTTCAGCGTAATTTGGTAAATTAGTAGTGTTGCCGTCAATGATGAAAAATCTTTGAACATTGTTTGATACAATTCTTGACTAACTTGAAATTAATTTAGTTGTTATTTTTTTTAAGAAGAAGATAGTTTATTGAATGATTTAAAATATTTATGTACTTCGTTTGGCAAATCTTTGTCAGTGAATATTTTATAGGACGAAATAACGAAAACAATGCAAAGGCGACATCCCAAATAATGCTATTTTGGATGGAATTTTCTTAATATTTTTTTTTATGGTGATTCAAGCTCTAAGCGGGCTCGATTGCTTCTTTATTATTTATTTAGGAAGTAGAATCAAGATAATTTGTCCCGAAATACTTTAATATTGAAGAGTTTTATTGGAGCCCCTAAAATATTCACCCATCAACTTGCTCTGGGTCGATGCAGTGGTCGACAGATCATCAATACTTGTCGGGCTCGATCCCTTCGGCAGGGTCGCATGAGCTGATCGCAGTTTTCGTTTTTTTTTTCGTTTTTGTTTTTTTTTTAAATTATATTTTTTATCACTAAAGGTGCAAAACTAAATACTTGTTCAACAAGAATATTAAAAAATTATGCAAATATACAAAATGGCATGATAGGGCCACGACTTATATTCGTTATTGGCTCATTTTCCCTAGGAAAGCATTGTGACTTTTATAATAAATGTTAAAATGAAACTATTGACTTTCGAGTTACCTGTGTTTTTTTAAAGGCCTGAATCGCTATTGTGAATGAAATTAAGTGCAAAATGAATCAGGTGACCCAACTCCACTGCGTAAAATGACCTAACTCTATTACGGCCGTTTTTCCTTTGACCTTATAAAAGCAGGCTTCTCTCTCTGAAATGCTACCAAATCAAATTAAATTCCACTTCTGCTACAACCATTTAGTTACTTTAAATATTGGAAGATTTACATAATAAATCATGTGATAAATCTTGTGATATTTTGTTTGTAGTGAAACATTCAGCTGTCTGATACCCATAGTACAAGCATTGCGTAGTTTAGGATCAGTTGGCCGTGTGTGAGATGTCTTCACATATTAATTATTATGATTTTTTTTTTTTTTATTCCTTGGATTTAGTCTTTTTCGGTTAAGCAGAAAAAATAATAAAAAGAAAAAAATATCTAAACCAATACAGGTTGTTTCAGTCCATTGAACAACTAGTTCTATGTCTAAGAGTTCTCCATCGCCGTAAGAAAGTCGA
This sequence comes from Carpatolechia fugitivella, assembly GCA_951230895.1. NCBI lineage: Eukaryota > Metazoa > Arthropoda > Insecta > Lepidoptera > Gelechiidae > Carpatolechia > Carpatolechia fugitivella. The sequence goes on from OX579660.1 coordinate 13,309,786, forward strand.
TTAAATATGCATTTGGAATTCAAAAACGCATTGGTACGTGGTTGAATGGTTCGAACCGTTGTACTTCTTGGACGGAAGGCCGCAGACCTAGCTACTGCACTACCAATCGAAACGCTCAACATCCCAACCAGAAAGAAAACACAGCTGACGCATTTCAAATCCGTTCCACACCGGTAACCGAAGTTTAAAAAAATACCGGAACACAGTGACAGTACCCGTAAAAGTGAACAACTTTTCCCAAGAAATATGGGGTGCAATATGAAAAAAAAAATGAAGTCTCCATACTAAGAGTGTCAGCTGATTGAACAATTTAAATGGGAAGTCAAAAAACTTTTTTCAGTTTCATGAGTACTGTCACTGTTTCATAATTTTGAATATAGAAGCGCAAGCCATTCTATATTCAAAATCAACATAAAATCTTTAATTTCCATTATAAACATTGTAATAACAAATATATCTACTGGGTTATTCATTACCACGATTTTGGTTAAAAATATGCTTTTTGCTTACCGATATTTCGACTATGTCAAATAGTACTATACTAATTCAATAGTCATGATCACGGCAGAACGTAATATCGGTAAGCTCATTATAAAGCTTATTTTTAACCAAAATCTTGGTAATAACCCGGTAAATTGTGTTATTAATATTAACAACCGCGAATACCTAAAAGTGTCTGTAACTTTGTTTATTGAAAAGTATAATAACCCGCCATATTATACAATACTGAAACATTTGCATATCGCTACACCAATTAGTGTCTATTTAACAGTAGGTACACGTGGCTTAATTCGATAGTGGTTCGGAATCAATCAAAATGCTTTTGTTGCCTGTAATGGATGATTTCGACGCACATGACCAAGAACGCAAAAGGCTAAACTATAAATTTATGGCCAATTGCGTATTTAAATCCTTCGATACGTGAAAGACCAAGAATGTGAATAACCGAAATCGCAAAAGGCCAAACGTATTTAAATCCTTCAAATCGTGAATGTAAAAGGCCAAACCATATCTTCCAAGGCTGGGGAGCCTGGAGGTGTCACGAGAACTTGGATTCGGACCCGTTACACCCCAACGCGACGTCAAACAGTGCTTTTCAGACAAATAAAATTCGTACTTATATACTTGCATAAAATAAGAACATCCAGTAAAAACTCAAACACAAGTTTTTTTAATGGACTTTTTTTTTATTCTTCTTCAGTTTTTTATTTCTTCTTTTTTTTATTCTTTTCTTCTTGTATTTTTTTTTGTTTCTTGCGTAACCGGACTTGTGGGAGCGGAAGGCTCTTACTGCTTAAACACAAGTGTTCATCACACGAATGTTGGCCTAGGCGGGATTCTAACCTGCGACACCAATCTTTGTAGTCGGGCGTACTACCATCTAAGCTACGAGTTCCCAATCATAGGCTGAGAGGGCGTCCTTAGACTGTTGCTATTAAATCTAGGAGTAAGAGCCTTTCGCTCTTTCAAAAGTCCGGTTACGCTTCAATCAATCAATCAATCAGCCTAATGCAGTCCAAAGCTGGACGCCTCCCCAAGGGCACGCCAAAGCGCACGATCACCTGCTTTCCTCATCCAGTCACCACCAGCGACCTTTCTCAGGTCATCAGTCCACCTGGCAGGTGGGTTTCCCACACTACGTTTCCCGAGACGTGGTCTCCATTCGAGAACCCGTCTGCTCCAACGCTCATCAGTTCTACGACAGAAGCTTACGTCGATTTTGCGTCTCAAGCATTAGGTCCATTGAAAAAATACTAAGCTTACCTTAGCTAAGCTTAGCTACTTGTGTACAATAAATCGAAAATAAATAAACTAGTGGCTCTGTGAGCTGTAGACCTCGCGAGGCTGTATATCTTTTTATATTTATTTTTATTTTTTCTCCACAAACATCCCCAACCCCTAGATTTTTTAACTTTTGAATTTATTTAAACTTAATTTTATTTTATATTATTACTTTTTTTTTTTTTTTTGTCAAGTAATGTGACTTGTAGAGGAAAACAGCCTCAGCGGTATACCTTGTAAGCTGGCAACCCCCATAACTCCGTCATTTTTTAGAATTTCCAAAAACTGACTCGACAAAAAAATTCGCTTAATTTATCAAACCTGCTCACAAAATTTCACGAGAATCGGTTGAGAAACGCGACCTGTAGAGTGAAACAAATAAACTAACAAACAGATGGACATACAAAAGCAAATTTGGCCAAGCTGAAACAGAGACGCTTCGCTCGCTCGGTCAATAAATAAATAAATAAATAAATAAGCTACGGAGCTGACCATGAAGATCTCTATTAAATAATATATTTTAGACCATTATTAACACCTAGTGTCTTTAAAGTAACTCTTGAAGCGGTAATTAAAAGTGCCCCAGCATTAGATTTTATTGACACATAACCTAGACGTTAACGACTTCAAAGCAGTCCTTAATTGAAATAAAATAGTCGTCTAGAATCCAACCAGGAGACCAATTTCCGAATCACTCGAATGAGTGAGTTCACTGTGTGATTGCTGGCTTCGAATAAAGCCACATCAACTGATAATAAATTACGAGTGGTAATTGGAGACGCTGTAATTTGAACGCAGATACAGATTTAATAATTATAGTTATTACGTAGATGGAAATATTTTCTCGAGATTTCTAATAATTTGGTAAATATTGGCATTGTCACTTCGCTATCAAGCAAGATAGAAAAAAAGGTAACCTTAGAGAGTTCAGAACCGATAACATTCTTTGAGAATACGCATCGGCGAAGTGGAAAATCAAATCTTGTAGGTACTACTACTAACTTGATGGAGAAGGATATTCCTAAGAATAATAAATATATAAAAATGTTCATTTCCTATTTATTACTTTGTTCTCTTATAATCTTGTTTTGTTCTTTGTTCTCTTTTGTTGTCTTTGGTTCTCTAAATTAAACATAAAGTAATAAGACAAAAGGTAATTTAAAAAAATCACACGAATCAAGTAGAGTGGAACTACCATTTCGCATGCAAAAAACGACCGAACGTTTCAAGAATAGACCCCTAAGGGTCTTTTAATTGCTATGCAGTTGCCACGTAAGCCATTTGAGGCCTTTACTATGCCACGGTTTGTGTAAACGCTGTTTTTACTACTCAGCGATATACAAATTGTTTAGTTTATTTTTTCGAAGAATTTCTACGCCAAACAGGACATCAACGAATTATCTATAGTCAAGAAACGTAACTACGCTTCAAACTTGACCCCACCAAATGAATACCAAAGAAACCACATATAAAGTCACATAACTTCGGTTAAGGATACCAAAAAGAGTTTAAAATAACAACTTATTAACGATAAGATAGTCTACAAAAATAAAAAAGATCGAAATGCTAACGACATCAGAAGGACAATACTCGTATCCACCAAAATGAATACAAATATTTTATAAAACAAATTACAAACAAAAAGAACGTCTAATGCTTTTACTTCAAAGCAAAGTCCCTAAAACCCTTTATTCCGGGACTTTGAGCGTGACGGCACATTCCGGGCCAACTCTTCCCGATTCATTTATTATATCCAGTTCAATAGATAGAGAAATGTAAAAATGCGTTGTCTTACCATCAAAATAATGCATCCATGTAAGAACATATAGAATGTGTAAGCATATGTAAACACTTTATTGCACAATGAAAGTAAACATTACAATAAGAAGTCATAAGAAAATTTTACAGTGCAAAGGCGGACTTATCCAGTCAACCTTTGAGCATCCAAAGCATTTTGGGTTTTGACAATTATCATTATATTATATTTTTCAATACACCTTGCTCGAAAATTTAACTTACGAAGGCAGTAAACTGTGCGGTAAATGCGTTTTACCGCACTAGTGCGATTTTATAACAATTTTTTTTTAATTCCTTCGGTCTTCAAAATTATTATTCAGCCAGGATCATTTTGACAGTAAAAAAATATTTAAATCGCTTCATACAAAGAGAAAAGTATTTCATATTTTTTTATTTCAACAAATTGTATCAAAAATATTATCAGCCAGTATTATTTTAATTATAAAAATCAAATTATCTCGATTTAACTAATAATATTCGTAGAGGCTGAATGTCCGCCAGAGCCTTTTCTCCGTAATTATATAAAAAAAAGCTTATAAAAAAGAAACATTACTATCGTTTTGTAGTTGGCGCCAAGTTTGTAAAATTTACATTTAATTGTTTAACATTGAATGTTGTGTTATGAGTGTATGTTTTTTGTTTTGTGATAATGTAAGTGCTATGAGTATTTTAGTGTTGATATTTAATGATGTGAATAGTAAGGATAATCAAACTGGGCGCGATATAATAAAGGTTAGTTTTTACAACTTCTACATGATATATTTTACCTGTCTGTAGTATTATCATAGCTTTTGTAGGGAACTATGTACCTTTCTTAAACATTTCAATTAATCATTTACTATCAGTTTTCTCACAAGTGTATTGAAAAACGTCGTACAACACACGGATCTTAGGTTTTATAACAAACTCGTGACGTGACATTATAAACCCTCGCCTGCGACTTGGGCTTACAAAAGTTACCTCGTTTATAATATGCCACCTACGATCCTTGTACCGTAATGTACTATTACGGGTTTCTTGCCATGATTTGGGTATTTTATTCGTAAAATGACGATGTCGCTTCGGTGACTTTGAATAGATATTTAATATATCATTAATTTCTCCAATATAGAGCTATAAAATAAACATTTACATTATTATTTTTAAAGCCTGGTGCGTATTTTAAGAATTTCATCTTGTTCGTCGGTTTGTCTGTCTATACAGACAAGAATTATTCCGGAATGAAATTTTTGCGTGTTTTTTTTTTCGGCCAGCATTGGTTTTCATAATGTTTTCCTGAAAGAACAATTTTGGAAAAAGCTTTGGTAAGTTATTAATTAAAATTTGATTTTCCATTAGTTATTAAAAAGTTTAAAAAAGAATCACGTATCTCAAAGGCGCGTCTTTTCATAACGTTTCTTTAATTTGTTCCGCGCCGAAAACAAAAGATGGTTGTTGTATGCAAGTGTGGGTAGTTTATCTGACACCTCATTACGGCTTCGCGAAGTCCCACGTTGTTTCCGAGCCATGTACCGCTATTTGTTTTCCAAACAGAACACGTTTTACGGGAATGACGTCACAGTATATTTCTCCTTTTTAACTCTTCATCTGCTGGATTAATAATCCTACCTGTAAAATATTTAAATATCTCTTTAAATGTTGCTTTAAATAGCCCAACACTCTAGGTTATGTGACTCAGGCTGGCTGGACAATTCTTCCAAATGAGCCGCGTTTAAGTAGGTCAATACACAATTTTAGGTGACGGCTAATCACGCTTATTTCAGTTTATGTGACGCTAGAGAACCCGAGATAATCGAACGCAAACGTGTCCAGCCAGATTGAAAACTGCTTTTCGCATGGTCTCTCAATCTCCGAACAGAAGGGATTCTAACTATTTCTTACTTATTATTACTGCGTCACCTAAAATTGTGACAGGCATCCAGTTTGAATTTTTGAGATACGTATAGCCATTTAGCTAAAAACAACGAAAAGCGTGGCCAGCCAGCCTGAACTTACGTATTAAACTTCTGGCTGGCACCTCTGAATCTTGACAACGAAAGCGTTTTCGAACAAGGTTCTTTTACTAGCATTTAGTGACGGAATTTGTGACAGCCATAGCGTTTGTTTCATGGCGTCACATAAAGGCGTTTACGAGAAATCGATGAAAACTTGGTGCCAGCCAGCCTGATGTTCTGGCTGGCTGGCTCGTTGTATCTGCGCTGTCTGATGGTCTACGGTTTCCAAATTTTCTTCAAGATTTAGTGACGGAGACGATTAAGTTAACCTGTAAATGTGACGACGATCCCTCCCTTGGTTTCAGAGATATTGATCATTGTTATTTTCCCATACAAACTTAGCAGTAGGGTGACCAATATTAAAGGTGAATGTAGGATTACGTATGATTAAGTGTTTTATTTTAAGGAATGAAAAGCCACAAATGGATGATACTGATACCAACAACTTTTACTGTAACCCTAACGTAAGATCATGAAATTTTGGACAATTGTATAAGTTATTATTGTTCTCCCTGAAAAATACTATTTATTGTCAAAAAATCTTGCAAACTTCATACTTACTACCTTGAATTTTTTTATTGATGGAATAAACCTGATGATGCTGTATCCAGGATTGTCTTTTCACGAAGGAACTCTTCAACGGTTGGTAGCACGGATACGAAACTTTATATTTACGCTTAATTTTGATAGCTATAATATTTATCATTAACAGGTGTTGAACCCATGATTCTATGGGAACCGCTTAGGTAAAACTTAAAGCTTCTAAACGTAGATAATGGCCCCGATTCAGGAAGTAATGCTCTAATTCTGCCTGTCTAACCTTTTCATTTTCAGGAGATGAACAAATTTCATTTTAATATTATAATATTCCCAAAGGAATAATAAAAAAAAAACTGGGCCATAACCACAAGCGGCAACTAATCAGTTATAAAAAATAATCCCTTAACTTACGTAAAATCATGGTCACTACGCAATATTTATAGAAATTTGTATGGGAAAATAACAATGATCAATATCTCTGAAACTATGAGAGGAATCGTCGTCACATTTACAGGTTATCTTAATCGTCACTAAATCTTGAAGAAATTTTGGAAGCCGTACACCATCAGACAGCGCAGATACAACAAGCCAGCCAGCCAGAACATCAGGCTGGCTGGCACCAAGTTTTCATTGATTTCTCCGTTAACGCCTTTATGTAACGCCATGAAAAAAAAAACGCTATGACTGTCACAAATTCCGTCACGAAATGCTAGTAAAAAAACCTTGTTAGAAAACGCTTTCGTTGTCGAGATTCAGAGGTGCCAGCCAGAAGTTTAATACATAAGTTCAGGCTGGCTGGCCACGCTTTTCGTTGTTTTTTAGCTAAATGGCTATACGTATCTCAAAAATTCAAACTGGATGTCTGTCACAATTTTAGGTGACGCAGTATTAATAAGCAAGAAATAGTTAGAATCCCTTCTGTTCGGAGATTGAGAGACCATGCGAAAAGCGGTTTTCAAGCTGGCTGGACACGTTCGATTATCTCGGGTTCTCTAGCGTCACATAAACTGAAATAAGCGTGATTAGCCGTCACCTAAATTTGTGTATTGACCTACTTAAACCCGGCTCATTTGGAAGAATTGTTCAGCCAGCCTGAGTCACATTCTAGGTTATGTAGTAATTGAATATAACTTAGTATTTTCCGTATAAATACGTAAAAAATCGCATGATATTATAACACTAGCAAACATGAATTACAATGCTAGACTGATGATTTACGAAACTGTATGCAAATCTGTAATGAGCCATTTTTTGAGACATTTGTTCGTCGAGTATTCAGATGTGATAATAAGAGACGTTACCGCTAATATATGAAAACCACCCAAACACCAAAAATATATATACATATACTGTAGGTGAAGAGTGGTTTAATAAAAAAATAATTTACAGTTAATTTTATACTACCACATTCCCGTCTATCCAAACCACAGATCCAGTTTTCACTTTTTAATGACGTATTAAATTCTTTTTTTAGGTCTTAATAAAACTGCTTCTTGTTCTTTAATATAAATGGTCACGTCCTTATCCTTACAGGGTAACCCTCAGGTCACAAACTGAAACCAGAAGAATGTCTTGCTGGTGGTGACAAAATGACAAGGTAAAATTAACTGCCCTTATTCTGACTTTCTTAAAATGACAGGTATCTGGGGAGTTTCTACCTTCCTTCATCATCAGCAGTCGAAGTGTTAAAATGTTGAGTATGTTTGAAAACAAAATTGTACACGTACGAAACAAGTTGAAAGTTTCGGTGCCTTGGTTCTAAGCCTGTCACGTCTGCTGTACAGTAAGTTTCTGTATCCCTGGTCTTTAGTGAGCTATCTGCACTTTTATTTGTTATATTGTTGAGGCTTAAACTGGTTTTTATTAAGAAAAATTGTTCAGTTAAATTTTAAATTACTAGCTGCAGACGTTATCCTGCCATTTTTCCCAAAACATCTACCCTACATCTACCCTTGACCATTATGTATTGGAAAACTAAATTGTCGTTTTAAGTACTTTCTACGTTACTTATTATTTATATTTAAACCTTCTCTGAACTTCCAAAAATATTTCAAGATCAAAGTTAGCCAATTGAAATGAATTTTATTAGCGAGATATCGGGGATGAAATTTACTAGCGAGACTACGTACTACGTTTCAAGAATCAATCATTTATTGAATAAACCAATGTATCAAAAGTGACTGTAATCATCAATTAATATACTTAATAAAAATATTTTAATTTCTAAAATTTGTTATTATACAAACCTTTTCTAGATAATAGACCAGACTTAACCTGAAATGAATAACTACAATTGTTCGGCCAACTTTTACCTTAGATGGAACTGTGGAATTACTTTAATCTACAAAATGAACTATATTAATATAGTAAAGTTTTATGCTTGTACTGGACAAGATTAGGAATGAAACTAACTAACCAGCCTTATAAGGCCAGTACAGTACTTGATTGACGAATTTAACTAAATTCTCTTAGTCACAGAAATCATGATCTTGACAGGCTCATATGGAGTCATGATGTATGATTACACCAAACAAGATTTTGCTTGAAGTAGGTAACCATTTTTTTCAGTGTATATAAAATCATAAACTTGAAAATTAAATTATTGCCAGCTACATTAGAAATAGGTGAATAATATATAGTTACATAATAAGCATGAATGTGGTATATATATATATATATATATATGTAGATTTGGTTGTGCGTGTGGTATGGTTTGGTCTGTGTTGTCTGTTTTCCAAAAGTATTCCAATTTGAACCCCGTTCTAGTAGATGTTGAGTAATAAATTTAAATATCTGTTCTAGTGTTTTTAGTGTTCATTTCCGTGTGTCCATCCATGGCACTCCAACACAAAAATCCTTATAGCACTTTGGTCGTGTCACATCTTCATCATGGGAGTATAAAATTTGCTGACTTGGACAGAGAGAGGTAGCGATTTCAGATGTTAAAAATTAAATTACAAAACTTAACCAAATCGTCCCCTGCCAGGTGGACTGATGACCTGAGGAAGGTCGCTGGTGGTGGCTGAATGAGGAAAGCGGGCGATCGTACGCTTTGGCGTACCCTTGGGGAGGCTTATGCCCAGCAGTGGACTGCAATAGGCTGATTGATTGATTGAACCAAATCGTCACACAGCATTCGCTTTCCTTAAATATTTTTAAAATCTGTTGATTGTTTGGTATTATATTCCCCAGTCTTCATTTTTAAGTATTAAATAAACATTTTAAGTCTTATAAAAATATTTGCATCTGGAATATATTTTTTACACATTACTCTACGAGTGCACACCATTGCGATTCTAACCAACTTTTTAAAAAGGTTGACATACAGAAAATTCTGCGGAGCGTGTGAACAGCGCTTACCCTAAGCACTTGTAGCCAGAATGATGCATAAATACCATTACTGGGGCTTAGGTCAGAATGCTTGCCTGAGACTAATTTGTTTCGTCGATAGACTTCGGGTTTTAAGGCTTGGATACTTGACCTTTTGGGCACCGGTTTTTACGACTCAGTAATATTTTAGCGAACTGACTGGGAAAGCAGAAGGTTATATACGCACTTTATAGCGTAGTGGTTTTTTTTTGTGCAATAAATCGCTTGATATATAAATGTAAAATTGTACGTATTTATTTTTACTTTTTAGTATACTTTATTCGTTCATTCATTTTATTATGAAATCTAGCCAATCAAATTGTTTTTCAAAAACACTAAATAAAACACAAATGAGATTGTTACTATAATATACCTATACACGAGGCACTTTAATCTTCTTACATAATCCTTTTGAAAGTACCTAGATTTACCCATTGGCTCAATGTTCTTGCTCATTTTCGCCCAAAATACTAAATAACGGTTTATATTTAAAAAAATAACTAATAATTTCTTATTTAGTACCTAGTGTAGCGTTTAAAAAAAGAAAGCTAGCTAACCTGTGGTTGACAACCACAGGCGAAACGTGAAATTTAGGAGAACAGAGAAAGAGTTAGTTAAATTTGTCCGAACGGTATAATAGGAATTTAAAAAGGGCCTAGATATTGCCAAAGTATCAAAAAATGAGCCGAGAGCCGGGTCCTGAGGGGACTCCGTCGATATGGTGTCGCTGAACTAGTGTTGTGTTGAGAGAGTGTATCGATGCAGGAAGGTGTAAAGACCGCGGAGTACCCCGGAGAGTAATTGCCAAACGGGAACCAAAAAAAGGAGGGCCAGAGAAACCTAAAGGGCCTTTTTAGAATTTAGAAAAGAATTTAGACAGAATTTGGCAAAATCCGCATACAAAATTACACTGATACAAAAGCAAGCTAAAAATCCACGAGATGGGCAGTATCCCAGGGGGGACGCCGGTGCGCGGGTCTGCGGCACCCAGCTGGTACGGGCGCGGACGCACACAACGCAGGGATCCAGGCACGTCCAATGCCTGGTGGCCTCAGGTGTCCGGAACCACAGCGAGAGATCGTGAAAGGCACGGAGGGACCCTCGTGTGTGTGTCGCAGAGGCCGGAAATACACTGTAAAGATTGACAAAGAAATAATCGCCGTCCAACCAAGACAAGGAAAGAGGAAAGTGCGTCGATAAAAACCAGGAGGAAGACAACACAAGACTTACCCGGCTAGTCCAAAGTAGGAGCCTGTCCTAATATTTATTGTATATTTTTAAGTTATTTATAACATTTACTTATATTTATTTACTAATATTCAACCAGACTTATAGATATTTACTGATAATCTAACGATTCAGGAAAAAATCGTTTCTATCTGATGATAGACGACAACTGGGAAAACAATAAACAATTTAGAAAAAGGTCAAACCAAGAAAATTTGAAATTTGAAAATGTGACATAAAAACCGGCCAAAAGAAAAAAGAATCATACCAAAAAGGTTATTAAAAAACCTGCAGTAATGCTGCACTAGCTATAAAAATCATGCATCCACATAGGAATGTTTTAAGACAAGTTTTACTTGACCTCACAACCAACATGAAAATGAGTGAACTCATGAATTTTATTTCAGAGGTAAAACTTTACCTATAACTTTTCTCTACTCCTTTTAAAAGAAAATTAATTCTTGTCGATTACAAAAAGTTATCATGTCCCAGCTATGTAAATCATCAAAAAATATTCACTGTGACAATTTCTTCCGAGTTGGTAGGGGTGAACTTTTTAAGAAGTCGAATAAAAGTCAACGGCCGGAAGGCAGGCGATTAAAATTGGCAATGTTCCAGTATCGATTACTAAACTTAACAAGAAACAGGCAAAGTAGGCGCCGATTAAAGAGGGGCATACTCTAAACCTTTTCTAGATATAGTATAAAGAGAGAACTAAATTGCATGAACAAAATCGAAGTGGTGTTGGAGAACCGCGCAGCCATTACTAATGTGTGTCGCACTAAAAACTACAATCAATACACTCATTACAGTTTTATGTGAAGTTTCTATTTTGTACAATAGGGGATCGGACTACTTTTTTTTATTTCATAATTTCTGCAATCGATCACTAAAAGAATTTTTGCTCTATCTTAAAAATTTACCGAGTTATGAAGGTTTGAAATTCAAGATTAGACAGAGAGGCACATACCCACTTGTGACGTCATTTGTTAGTAACGCCGTATAATCTCCATACAAAACATCGTTTTTGAAAGAGACAGACAAACTGAAACTTTAAAAAATAATTGTAAATTCGTTTCTCAACCGATTCTGTTTTTTTCTTCGCGAGTCTGCTACTAATCTATATTTTAAAAATAATTCATAATATATGGTAAATTTAGGAACAGTCCGATCCCCTATTGTTAAGAGTTTATCTATTCGCCGTCATCGAGAGGCTCGAACCTACATTGAACAAGAATGATCAGGATTTAGTTGAGCACGCTGGCCCTGTGCAAAGTTGGTCTTCACACACACCTTTTTCGTCTGAAGCGTGTCCAATTTATACTTAAAAAAAATCTTTTTAGCTCTTGTTATTGATTTGGATAACATTTCTGCATTTGGATTGCGAAAGCATTATTACAAAACAAAAACCTATTTTGTGATATTACGGTGAAGGAAAACATCGTGATGAAACTTAGACTCCTGCGAAGAAATTTAAAGATTGTGTGTGAAGTTGACCAACCCGCACTTGGCCAGCGTGGTCGACTAAGACCTAATCGCCCTAAGGCTTGAGCCCCTCGGTGGGGACGTATATGACCTGTTGATGATGAACCTCCTACTTCAGTGACTGTATCTGTCAAGTATTTGTCTCGTCAAATTTAAAAGAGCCTCGATCGGTTTCATCCAAACGTGTTTCCTTGGAATAAGCCTCAAAGAACCAGGAACATACTAAACAGACAGTTCAAGCCCTCTACTCAATCGATTGCAGATACTTGGCCGTCAGCCAAGGGGTCCCTTGATCATCAAACTGGATGTATGAAGAATCTAGTTTGGTATAATTTGGTCACAAATCAGATGTGACGGTCTCTTCTAAAGGTTTTTATTTATCGGACATTTTTGCTATTTTTACCAAAATAGCGGGCGCGGATATAAATTCCATAACATAATAAGAAAGACTAATAAAAAAAAACAATTTATAAATAATTATTAAAAATAATATATTGTTAATTATGTCTTAAAATATATTGTGTGCGGTAAAAATAGAAGACATTTATTGACAAACACGGTACCTACACATCGTCCAATGCGAGGGCCGAGGGGTCGCCAACGCAGTAAATTTTTTAAGAAGGGTTACTAAAACTGTTTGATATATCCTGTTACTTTTTGCAACACAACCTACACAGTCTCGTTTTAGTTTTACAACCCTTTTGTTTATTTACGTTTTCTTACATGACTGTCCAAAAAAGGAGTGTAGTTCAGGGTTCATGTATGTATGTATGTATGTATTATAATGTGAGTTTCTTTATTCCACAATAACTTCTAAATGCCAGAACAGATTTGTATGGGTGGGGTAAGGGTATCGCTAGAATTTTTACGTCATCCCGAGTACAACTGGCTAAATTTTGTGGGGGAGATCCTGTTTTAATTTTTATTTTTTTTTAGTTTCATTATTATTGATCCTGGTGAGGATCACTGGGTCTCGTTGGATGCAAGTGGCTATGGACCGGTCGCGCTGGAGTGCGATTGGAGAGGCCTATGTTCAGCAGTGGACTTTAACAGGCTGAAATGATGATGATGATTACTATATTATTACTCTTGAAACATGTCAATATGATCGAAGTAAAAATTAAAACTAAAACTTAGAACAACCTACTTAATCAAACAAACCACCCCGAATCGTCCCGTTATCAGAGTATTTTTACTATGAACACCAGTCTGTACATATTCTTCTAGACATTTTTTATGTTCTGCATGTATCTATTGTTAAAAATATACATATAATACGGTTGTGGCCAAACAGAACTAGGATTAAATTCCACCAGGCCATCATAACGCAAGCCCCATACAGACCGGCGCGGCGGCGGCGTTGAACGTGCCAGCGTCAAAACCTCTTCAATGGCAACTGAATCATTTATATTGGATTCTTAGTTTTTATGTTGTGATTACTGCGTTTATGGTCTTATTGGTGCGAAAAGATGTTATGTTTACTACACTAGTAATAATGTATCAACAACAGCTCATATATGTCCCCATTGAGGGGCTCGAGCCTCTCTGGAGCAGGGCGATTAGGCCATAGTCGACCACGTTGGGCCAGTGCAGATTGGTCGACTTCACACATAACCTTTGAATTTCTTCGCAGGAATATGCAGGTTTCCTCACGTTATTTTCCTTCACCGTCAGAGCGTCAAACATACGTATGAATTCGAAATTTGAAAACACATCGGTACGTGGTGGGAATTGAACCTGCGTCTCCCAGCGGCCACCGACCTAACCTTTAACCTTTGCTTGTTTCAGAATCTAAAGGATCAAATTCTGACGACTAACGTTTGGTTGGAACACGTAAGTATTTTAATCTTCATTTTTTTTAATCTTTGATCATCTTGGACCCAAGTCTAGGATCATCTTCAACAGGACATGATGATGCAAGTGCATGACAAAATGGTATCAACAAATGTGATGAATAGATAGAAAATTAGTATTTCCTATATGTCCCTTGAGTGTATTATATTCTTAAAGATATAGTTTTTATTCATACTAAGATTCTACAGAATCATTTTATGAAGTCAACGCTAGCGCTGGCTAATAAAACCATAGACATAGATTTTTTTTTGCTGCGAATAAAGCAAGAAGTTTATCAATAGTCGGCATGACTTCAGGGCCGTAGAAACAAACAAGTATTCCCACCAGACCAACAGGTAGACCTCCATTTTTTATAAACTTATTTATAGTAAAGATTAGCCTGAATTTTAGTTTTAGCAGATGTAACCTAGAGCATTCGAAATTTCCAGGTTAATCTAAAGTTATAATAATTTTACAGGAATGGGAGGACCACAAGTTCAAATGGGACCCCTCTGAGTATGGTGGTCAGAGAGAGCTTTATGTTCCTTCTGAACACATCTGGCTGCCGGACATCGTACTTTACAACAAGTAAGTCACTCTTTAACACTGGCAACAGAGTTTGTGAAGCCAATACCTTACAACACACTTTTTCTTTATCGTGATCATCATCATCACTAGCTCGTCATAGCTAGAGCCTACCCCGAATAGCTAGAGCCTACCCCGAATAAGAGCAATCAGGCCTTAGTCAATCGCGTTGGCACAGTGCCTTCAAATTTATTCACAGGATTGTGCTTTCCTCGCTACGTTTTCATTCAGCGTCAGAGCGTCGAATAAGGGTCGGGCCATCGGACGCGGCGAATGATGCGAAAGGATTTCTATACTTTGAGCGCGTTTTGTATAGGCTAACCGTCGATCGCCATCGATAAGTGTGGCCCGAACCTAAACGTAAAAAATTTGAACTCGCAAATCTAAAACACTTAATCTAGATACTACATCATCGACGCGACGCTCTAGAAAACAGAAGCTAGAGAAGTGCTTTGATACACAATAAAAGAATACAATGTCCAGAAAAGGACCTACCTATGCCTTGTCTGGGGTATCAATTATCCGTATACTACCCGTGTTTCCATTGGGATATCCCGTCATATTGGAGCAAACTTCCAATTCCTCCAACCCAATCTTTGAACCAAGCCATTTTCGTAGCAGAAGGCAGAAGCACTACCGGCAAGGTTATAATAATAATAAATAATGATAAGAATAAATTTTTATTGTAAAATAATCCAAAAGTAATAATGTTAAACAGGTGTAAAGGGCCTAATAAATAAGTACGATAATAATCGCAATCGCTAGCTAGCGTTCATACATTTTGGTTAGATGCAACCTGTCAGCTAGTTCCCTTATGATCTACACTCTGTTACTACACTCCCCAACCCTGGACATGAAGTTAGCAATGCGGTGTCTCTGGATGGCATCAAACGTGTGCAGTTGCGCTCGCGTCTCTGCAAACATACTGGTCGTCTAACATAATAATATATAATTATAACCCCAATCCATACAGAACCACACAGCCATAATTACAGACCGAAAGCGTAACTTACCACCAACACAACAGCGCGACCAAACTCCCGAATCCTGCCTTGTAATTATTGCGCCTGAGTGAACTGCTTTACATTAAACGATCACGCGCACGATATCGTGCGAGCAATCAAAACTTTTTTAACGACACAGGTACGGATGCCATCACGTTAAAAGAAGCTGAAAAGTGGAAAGGATGTGTTTAAAATGCTTACAGTAGCCGAAGATAGTAAAAAATGAAAAATTTACCTTAGATTTAAAAAAACTAAATAGAAAACAAATGAAGTTTTTAAAGCCAACTCATCCCCTTCACCTAGGATTATTTTCACGTGATATTGTCTTTATTTCGGAGGAGGAAATATTTTAATGGTATACTAAAATAAAACTTTACGGGAGAAATCTAAATTAAAATATGCGAGCTCTACTTATCGTCCTTCTTTAAACTATTTTTATTTTACTATATGTGCTTTAATTGATTGAAATATTGAAAGATAAAGAAGTATGATGTGAAAATCTATAAATGCCTATAAATCATGGTCAAAATTATAAAACAATTAGCTTATTTAATAGTTTCGGAAAAGAAACGAATCGGTCGCAATCGCAACTCACGCGGCCTTTGTCTATTGTCAAGCCGGATTTAAACCAAACTTTTATATCAACCAAAAAATGTGCATAAATTTGCCGCTTTTCTTAATTTGTGCCGCCAATCCATCGTCTAATGTGAAACCGCACTAAGTTAGCTTGCCGGATTTAACAATGCAATTCGGTAATGCTTACGTCCAAATGTTCGGGCAACAACGGGCAAGTTGGCGATGGCGTTGGTTTGTGCTAATTAATTTGGCTATTTACACTGTTTAACTGTTTGAAATTTCTTAAATGTAAAAAAAACATTGGCTTCTTAAGAGGTAAAATGTTTTTTTGCTTGTCTTACATTAGTATTATTTGGAATGGTTAGTACACAATTTCTATCAGATATTCCTTTTTATTTATTTATTTATTTATTTATTTATTTACGAGTATTCATGTTCTTATTCTAGCTGTCTGCTCTATGTCTTGCTAACGTACCTGGTTTTCTAACTTTTCCTTAGAAACGAAATATTTCGTGGGAAAGAAGTTATAAAATAACATGTTTGTCCTTAATAATAACAAAACAATTATTGAATATGATAACAACAACAAGATCAACAACAGTATAATAAAGTTACGGAAATGGACTTAACTTCGCTTCTCTTACGTATTATTGAAAATGGAGAAAATTTTAATTGTAAAAATTTAAAATTACAAATTTATTAACAAAACAGAAGCTTTGACAATTGAATTATTAAGTAGTCCGTGTGAACTTGCTCCAAAATAGTGGAGTTCAAAGTAAAGGCCCTTTGATCTTCCACTGTGATATTGCTAGGCCCAAGCAAATTCAAAGGAATATTTTGGTACCTTGCTCAAAGATTTATATCATTTGATGATTTTTTTGTGGAAATTCAAACTATAGAATAGAAAGTAGACTCACAAAAACAAAGTTATAAAAATAAGCTAGATTGTTATTTTGAAATCCGTCAAAGTCAAAGTTGAAATCCATTCATATAAACCTCTATTTGATATACCTATTACTTGACAACATACGAATAAGGAAGCTTATTCGTATGTTGACAACCAACTATTCGAGAAACGGAGTAACAAATTAATGGAAATTATAAAAGACCCTGGTTATTCTGTTTTTGCTTTTGCAAATATACGCTGAATATGAAAAATTAATAATAACCAAATTTTCGAGGAAATCTCTGAATATAAGTACCTATAATAATAGTTTTTTTATGTCTTTCCTCATGGGGTTCCTGAGGGTTCTTCATATTAAAGGCATAAAAGATATACAAGTATTATGACAACATGTTGTGACGAGTATACCATAAAAGAAAAAAGATTCTCCTTAATTAAATAGTAAATAAGTACACGTAAAGCTAATGTGAACACGTGTCAAATATTTTAATACACATAATATAGACAGGTACATACATAAAGTCACGCATCTTTCCTGTAAGTGTAGGCAGTGACCACGTCGCTACGCTCCACACTTACTTCTTTCGCTACATCCACATTCATAATCTCTTCAAGCATACTCGACAGCTTGTAACGAGGCATTCGTCCTCTTTCCTGTTTTATGACTGGCAACCTTTCTTGCTGGCAGTTTTATTTTTCATTTTAAAATCATTTTCAAATTTAGATTTCTTACGTTTCGATTTTGTCTTTTTTCTGCTCAATTCTTCACTTCATGTCCTGATCTCCGATAGAACATTCCTAAAGCCTTTCTACTATTCTCTACTAATTTTCCATGTCAGTTAGTATAATATATAAATACCTTTTTTTCTTCGGACTGTGCCCTGGTTATTGCCACATAACCCTCTACAACACTCTTCGTGTGGTGGCGGCTGCTGGGCCGCAAGCTTAGGCTACTTCTTCACCCACGTTCCAATCGTGGAACGTTCGCCTTGGCCATCTTTTTACAACATTTCCTTAACAATTTATTTAGCCATGCTCTCTTCATTAATTTTCTCCATGTGACCAAGTCACCTTTGGCATATCTTTCTCAATTTAAGTCGCTACATAAGTTATAAATAATGGCATCGTTCTTGCGCGCGAGTACTTACAATGGTGATCAAACCATGCAAACTGTTTTATGCTAGTTTCAAATTATGGCTAGGTATACAAAATGAGACTGTCCAATGTATTTTTGTATTATTATTGGGATTTGTATCCAAAACAACGTTTTACTTACTAACTTACAGTTTGATCAAGTCGTCGCTGACAAGCCTTTAGTCCCGTCCCGGTTCTTTTACCTACAGAAAATAAACGTTTTCATTGGCCATCTCAGAGGTCTTTGACAGCGCCATAGCACTAACCCAAGGGTTCGTTAAAAAAGACAGAATTAATACTCATCAACCTCAGCGTCGGTGGTCTAGTAGCTAGGGCCACTGCCTCCCGTCCAGAAGACGCGGGTTCGATCCCCACCACGTTCCAATGTGTTTTCGAATTTCGAATTCATATGTACGTTTATTCGACACTCTTACGGTGAAGGGAAACATCGTGATGAAACCTGCACACTCCTGCGAAGAAATTCAAAGGTTGTGTGTGAAGTCGACCAACCCGCACTGGGCCAGCGTGGTCGACTAAGGCCTAATCACCCAAATTCAGGGTAGGCTCGAACCTGTTGATGAACCTCAGCGACTCAAAGTATATCTTGGTCACCAACACGAGAATTCGCCATTTGCCACGGAATTTTAAAAAAGAATAAAAATGTTACTTACGTTCGCTAAGCTACTAACAACTAGGATAAATGAAGTTCCCAAACCCATCTCTCCAGCTTCCTATTCAAACTGATACGTATGATCCTCATAAACTAGCTCTACAGTTGACGGATGCTAGGCTGACTGAGTTTGTAGTTAGGCAATATCCGCATCCGACCCGCATATAGGCCCTCATAAGTCTCTCCCTCAATAGTGAGAGGCATAGCATATAAAATATCACCGATATGCAACCTGTGGGTACATGTATTAGAAGTCTAGTTTGTGTAATTAAAGGAAAGAGAGAATTAGAGATTATCAGAATTCTTATATTTTTAAATTAAACTATGCCTTAAGGCATTCATTTTTACACTAAAATTGGCACAACCACGAAAATCTCAAAACATTCTTTTTAATAATTTGAGTGTTGTGTTTATATTTTTTTTTGTTTATATTATGTTTAAAATAAAATAAAGAAAGAAAAATGTTGATTGGCTCAAATAAACCTCTTTTAATTTATAGCCTATTTAAATAGTTGTGATTATTGTTAAGGTCAATATCACGGATCAATAATGAAAAAAACATTTCTAGACACTATTTTGTTTCTAACGTGATCTATCAATCTGGAATCCTCCTTGTATCGAAGCTTAGGTACCTACCTAACTTTACAATTTAATTTTCATAATAGCCAGCAATGCACTGAAAAGACCACGTTGACGTCGTCTTCCTTAACGGATAAAGGTTCATGTAGTTTTTGACTAGTTTCACGTATCATTTTTCATTTTATCTTCACGCATTTATTTTCACGCAACCACAGAGCAACGAATCATCAAGATTTTTCGCAGAGAGATAGTTTATGAGATGAATTTGTTTTCTTTTTACCAAAAGGTATTTTATTACCTACATCAAAGAAGCCAAGAGATTACTCTTTCTTCATGTCAAAACCCTAAATTCTGTTAACCTTTTCTCTATTATATTTTGTATTATCTTGGCTAGGTATAGGCAATTTTTCATCCGGAGAAAATTTAGCATTCCCCGGGGATTCTTGACGTCTACCGGCGACGGAGGAAGGAAATATATTAGATAACACTCCAGAAATTTGTGCTGTTAAACAAGTACTTGGGAATTTCGGGAGAAGATCTGCTTAAATCAGAAAGCGTATTTTTTTTATAAATAAGGGTAAAATAACAAATTTATCATTATTAATCAATTAATAGAACAGAATTTTTTGATCATCAAGACCGAAAGGGATTTCAAAAATCTCTCATCAACCGTGCTAAATTTCAAACTTCTATGTTGTAGTCATATTTTCCTATGAAACTCGCAAGTCACTTTCAAAATATTGGCTCCTATCTAATACACTATAAATAGCAAGAGTGATAATGTTCGGCACGCTGACGCTGCAAACCGCAAACTGCTCCAGCGAGCGCAGACCAATACTGCGATGTCCCCGTTTATGACAGCTACCATAAACCCGTCAAAAGGCCGCTCATACGAAAAGGGACGGACGTACGGCTTGCAGATGTTGCGGTGCAGGGTATGGGAGAATAGCTTGTTTGGTTTGTCTGGTTAAAATTTAAGGTTTAAATTTATTTTTTTAATATGGATGGGTCACGTCGCTGTCGCACTTGCCGCTCCGGTCTGCGCAAAGCTGATGGTTTCAATTTCTCTGTCAACTCCTTTATTGCTATAATTTTCGTCTTTTTGGAGGTTTGGATTTGTGAGGTTGGTTGTTCATTTGAAATAAAATAAGTTTTTAGAGAGCAAAAGTTTTTCTATGGTGTACCTACACATTCACTACCAAAGTGGCGTTAAACAACTGAAATACACTCATACTACGCATACACACACACACACACACACAGAATTTCTAGTAACAGACCACTCAGAATTAAAAACATCACAGAGGTAGACTAGATATCATCAACAGCTCATATCCGGCCCCACCGAGGGGCACCGCGGGGCACGCCACCAAATGTAATACGGCTGTACAGATCGTCACCTGTCACTCCTAGCTAGACATTCGATGGTGACAGACTGAAACTCGCACTTCCTCTAACTTGAACCGCGTTGAGTTCGACACAGCGTAAGATTAGTCGCACGTGCGTCGCCCTCTTATTCTACAGCCAGCAATGATTAATCGGCAGCAGGCCTGTTTTGACACGTCGTGATGTATCATTCCGGAACGCTTTCTTGTCGATGTTCGACGCAATCAATTAACTTTTGGCGATACGACGCCTGTGCAACTTGTAACTGAATATTTCGAGGTTACGTCAATATTTCTATGGGGGAGGTAAAAGGGAAAATATTGGGCTAATAAAGTTAATTTGTTGTGATAGACGTGTGCAAATATTATTTAGAATTGTTTTGAAAGGGTCTTTACAGAAAACTTGTTTTACTTTATACCTATAGTATCAAATAGCTGCCTAAGGGAAACCTTTAAGATCTTGTACTTACTTTAAGATCTTGTACTTACTCGTAAATTTCTTTATTTTATACCCAGTGCCGATGGAGAATACGTGGTCACAACGATGACGAAGGCAGTCCTGCATCACACTGGTAAAGTTCTGTGGACTCCACCAGCTATCTTCAAATCTTCCTGCGAGATCGACGTCCGCTACTTCCCATTCGACCAGCAAACCTGCTTCTTGAAGTTCGGCTCTTGGAGCTATGACGGCGATCAGGTGAGAGTGAATAAAATTAACATCTAAGTATACGTAATGTCCCTTTCAATAGAATCCGGCAATTATGTAAACAAACCAATTTAAACACGATTACTCCGTAATTACTTACATTTGAGTATCCTGATATAATATTTTCATTTCAAGGAACCATACATTCTTCTTACAATCATTTCGCCCCCTATTAACTTCGTTATGATAGTTATTTAAAAAAATACTCTGCCTATTGCCGGATTCCATTGAAAAGGACCTTAGTCTACAATATTTGCATACCTCTGCAGGGTAGGTAGGGCTCCCAAGGTGGACGAACACAAAGAAGGCCAAGCAGGACGGGCCATCATTGAAATATTTTTGGTCCTTTGTCTGTATGTGTGGACGTTTTTCAGTGGAAATGATGATGATATCTCTTCTCATCGCGCATTCGTTTAATGCAGAGGATTGGTCTTTGCCAGCACCTCCCATTTATCATGTTGTATTAGGTAAAATTATTGTTTTGATTTATAATAATTTTGTTCCTGTGTGATTATATTTTCTTTTGATCAAGTTTATGTTCAAATAATATTCAGTAAAAGAGAAAAATTATAAGATCCTTTACAGAATTTGTAGCTCAATTTATTTTGCATTGTTTATCCATCTCATCAACCAGCCTACTGCAGTCCACTGTTGGACGTAGGCCTCCCCAAAGGTACGCCAAAGCGCACGATCACCCACTTTCCTCATCCAGCCACCACCGGCGACCTTCCTCAAGTCATCAGTCCACCTGGCGTCCCACACTACGTTTCCCGAGGCGTGATCTCCATTCGAGAACGTTTATCGATTTATGGTATTAAATTAATTTACTTCTCCAATAAAACACGAATTTCAAAAGAACTTAGTTTATATGTCAAAATCTACGACGTAGTCTTGTTTCTCTAAACAATAATTAAATCTTGTTCTAGATTGACTTGAAGCACATCAACCAGAAGAAAGGTGACATGGTGGAAGTTGGTATTGACCTTCGGGAGTACTATCCTTCCGTGGAATGGGACATCCTCGGAGTACCAGCTGAGAGGCACGAGAGATACTACCCTTGTTGCCAGGAGCCCTATCCAGGTATATTTGTTACTTCTAATAAGTCGAACTCTGGATTAGAAGAGCTTTGGAGCGTTTTATAATAATTGCATTTCGTTTTTTCATGTAGTATACTATTAGTAGACACAAATTTTCCTCCAAGCGATATAGCGACGTATACAAATGGGCATCCACTCACATATCCCATTACATAACACACGTAATGGGACATCCACATATCTTCCTCGAAGCTCAAGATAAACAAGGTAAGTCGCAATCAAGCATTCCCGCGGCGTGCCTCGCTCCGCTCGCTACAACCGCTTAACCTGCTCAAGGTGGCAGTAAAACGCTGACTTAGCATAGATAAGCAGCACACTGTAATTTACAACCAAGAGATTACCTCAAGCACTGACGAAATAGCAGGCGAACTTCGCTTTGCGATCGAACTTTGCGTAAGAATGGAGTCGGAATAAGACCGGCGGCGATCGAAACAAAGTACTTTAGTCTAAGAAATGCGAAGTATCTGACACGAATCGTCCGAATTATATTAATATTGTATTCTGGCGCCTTTGCTGTTATTGCTACTTTTCTCTAAGATAATGAGATAGAGCGAGCATAAATTAAACTTTATCGTCGGTGGTCTAGTGGCTAGGGCCGCTGCCTCCCGTCCGGAAGACGCGGGTTTGATCCCCACCACGTACCAATGTGTTTCCGAATTTAAATTCATATATACGTTTATTCGACGCTCTTACGGTGAAGAAAAACATCGTGATGAAACCTGCACACTTCTGCGAAGAAATTCAAAAGTTGTGTGTGAAGTCGACCAACCCGCACTGGGCCAGCGTGGTCGAATAAGGCCTAATCGCCCTAATTCAAGGTAGGCTCGAGCCCTTCGGTGGGGACGTATATGAGCTGTTGATGATGAAATTAAACTTTTTAGAGCATGGCTGTTCAAACCTTGGCCATTACCGTATAGAAACACTTCAAAACGAGCCTTTTTCCTGTTGTTTTATCTGTGAGCAAAACGGAGATACTGTGGAAGGATTGTTTGGAAAAATAAGGCAATTTCTGGTTTACATTATTGCGGACGTTTATTACATTTTACAGCCAGTAAGTTTAGGGTGTTTGATTTGATGTTTGAGTCGCGAGTTTAAACATTATTATGGCTTTTTAAATAATCGTTTTCCTGTTGCGTCTGTTCTTTTTTTGAGGTTTTTTAACTGACGAAAAAAACAAAATATAACGGAGCAGGTTCTCTCAATTCGATACGTATATATATATATTATTATTTTTATGTGTTTTATGTATGACCACGTATAGCTTTTTTCATTGTAGTCCAATTTTGATGTTTTTTTTTTTATTGTATAAGGTATACATCGAAGTTGGCCCTATTTGAATAAAAAATAAAATAACCCTACCTTAAGGGAAGGAACATACAGGATGACTGGTTATACACGTACTGGCACCGACTACAAAAAGTGTAGATAAATTGTAAATTATTAATAGTGATTTAATATGAAAATATAGGCCATTTTCAATTTTTATGTTGTATATTAAGAGAAGGTTTATTTTAGTTTTTACTTTTTTGTCGGTGGAATTTTTCGAATGTTACCCAGAATAGATAGATGAATAATTTGTTGAAGATAGATCGAATAATTTTATAAGTGACTAATTCATTTTTATTATTTATTAGACTATTTTAACACGATGCTTCGTATTTTCCCTTTCTAAAAATAAGTAATCATATCAAGAAAAACACCAACAAGAATGCCTTATTGTATCAAATTTAACACAAATGAATACATTTTCACGCTACACAATACGAATTTCTTAGGCTAGTTACGGTTGAATGGGGACCTAAACAAAAGGCCGTCCGAAGACGAGCATTAGCAAAGGAAAACATGTTTGTTAGAAGGAATCCTGTTCTTTGTGTTGCTAACTAGATAAGGAATAAAACAATGAGCGAAAAGGTCAAACAGTGACTAGAAGACAGCGTATGTTAAACTCAATTACGTTATACGTGTAAAGGATAGATATTTAAAAATGTATGATGATGATCAGCTCCTGACCGATTTTGGCTCACGTGGTAATGTATAAGTCATTCTCGAACACCGGTTACAAGTAAATTAGAGTTAGTGTTTGCAATGGATCAACTTTATTTTTTTAAACATTTATTGATATGAATAATGTGGAAACCTGTAAATGGCTTTTTGGTATTACTGTATTTACTATTAAGTTAACTTTAGCTGTTGGTCCACCTATTATTAATAAATAAATAACAAATAATAAAATTATGGAAGTAGGAACAGGAAGAAGTCAACCAGTAGTAAAACTTTTTCGTAGCGTCTAATAAGCTTGAACAGTCTGATTCTTGTTTAATTCTAGGTTCTATCGAGTCAGTACCACATAAATAGGGAATATGCATTTATTTATTCATTAATCGAAATATTTCAAGTTCCAGATACACATAAAAGATAATTTTTCAAATACCTTGCTCAGAAACAAACTTATAAGGCTTCAAAGTTGATGGTTAGACAGAGAGGTCTGACGTGACATGTGACGTCATATATCATGCAGGTCATATATAGAAAATTTTGTTTTCGTAAGAAGGACAGAAATAATGTTGTATCTAGTTTGTTTTTTAATCAACTTAGATTCTGTTTTGACTGTCAGTATTCTATTTTTGTATACTTTCAGATGAACAATGAAAAAACTAATATTTTTTATACATATTCCCTTTGAACTTATTGGCAATTTCGTGTTCGTACACTATTATGACAAAATTAAATCGATCTTGTTCAGGAAATTTGCGAGTTGTTAAACTCAGTAATACTCAATCAAAGTTAAAACCGAGTAAATCTGCTTGTCTTATTATTTACAAAGTTAGATTGGATTGGAGAATAGATGTAAAACACGTTTTTCAGGAACACTTGAGTTTCTGCGTACATCCTTCTCGAGTAAAAAACAGAAAACGGGATGATTAGATTTTGGTGTTTTGTAGCGATTGAAGTTTTTATTTAAAAGGTATGCAATGGATTGTTGTGCCGTGTGGTGACGGCAGAGTAGAATACATTTGTCACCAACCCCTACTCTTCCCGTGGGTGTCGTAAGAGGCGACTTAGGGACTACACATTGAACAGGGAACGGGCAGCAGCGCTCTCTGATACAGTAACCTTTTAATCTGCGATCTCCAACCCGCCTACCAAGCGTGGAGATTATGGCAAAACCCTCCACTTAAGTGGAGGAGGCTCATAGTCCAGCAGTGGACTGTAACGGGCCGTTGATGAATGGATTGTTGTAGTCGTTCGGAAATGTGTTGCAGATTGTACGCATGGCATTACAACAGAAAAAAATACAGAAAATATGTCGCAACTTTTGAGGAAAATTAGATTTAAATTAATAAATAAAAAAAAAGTTACTTAAAACAATAAGTTACAATAGTGTTTCGTAAACGACGTTTCGTAAAGTTTCTCGTAAAAATTGTAAGCGGGATTTTACCCAGTGGACAAATAATAGGCTCACATTTATTTTAATCTATGTTATACCTCAAACTAAATTATTTTTCTTTTAAAGAACGCTAAATCATGAGAGAAATTTTTGTACCAACTTCGAAAAATACACTTCAAGTTTTCAAAGAAAAAATACAGAATGATAAGTTGTTTAAATTTATTTTGTCTTTTTCAAAAAACCGGAAATTACACAATATCCCAGAAACGTTTACGGTTTGTCGCCTGCAAAGATTGTAACGATTCGTCGACGCTCAATTCGCGCTACATTTGACCATTATCTCGGGAACAAAAACCATTTGAATGCAAACTCAAAACGGCTTGCCTATTTAAATGAAAATTCATCACACCAGTAAAAGGATAAAACGTGTTAACATATTAACAAAAAGTTGGAAACCTCGCGGGCCCCGTTCGGCGAAATGAAAGGGGTGCTATATAAAAGGCATCATTATGAACTCAAAATGTGTTTATCTAAACGGAAAATATACGCCCGTTTTGTGGAACGGCTCGTATGGCAAACGACGCGAAATTAAGTATGGCCGGGAATGTGTCCAGAAAGCTAAAAAGTTTGCCTTCTGTTGGAGCAACAATTTCGTACGTGATTCGCATTCTTGTGCTCTTTATCGCCAGCCACTTTTCAAATTTTTGCTTTGATGAAAGCTTCTGTCTCTTGAGTAATTTTCAGTGGTTTTACCATGTTTATTAAAATACTTATACTTAGCTTATTTCATATTAAGAGAGGAAACCCTTTAAATCAATCTAACAAATAAACATTTTTTTAAGCCTGATCTAATTTAGGGTGATGCAAAATACGTGTATGGGTTAGCTCATATACAAGTATACCTATATACGTATTGATTTCGCTACTAGCCTATAAAATAACTCAAATATCGTATATTAATAAAGATAATTTTTACCCTCGCATGAAAGGATCACGGGTCGACCTTTAGGTCAAAAAACTTTAAAATAACTGGGCCTATTTTAGGAAGTTTGACATTTTGCAATTTCATCGATGAAATGAACGATTAAAATTTAAAACTGCTCCCGAAGCAGGTAACATTGATATAAATCATTTTTAATCACCAAACTCATTCTATCGTGCAAATGAAAGTCGGATATTCGAACAACGTTTCATTATCTTTATTGCCGCATTTTTCGATCAAATGAAGCTATCAGATTTTTTTCTATCGTAAGCCTAATCGTTGCTTATTCAGCAATAGTATCTAAGCAATAAAATCTTGGATATATTATTGGAACAAAACGTATTATGTATTATTGTTTGTTATCAATTCTGATTGCCTCGTGAATTCGTGATACAATTGCTTATCATTTTCAATCTCAAATGATTAGTAACGTTTGCTAATGACCCAGTTTATGGTATAACCTATATACTATATTGCATCCTATGTAATATTATCAACACTAATTATAATAAATATACGTAGCTGTGTACCTGATCCGCGCATATAATCGCCATGTGCCGATACTCTAAGAAGAAGAACACCAATTTAGTCGGCATTAGTCAATTCATTGCAAGTTTTATTACGTTTGAAAAACATAGAATTAAAAACAAATGAGTCTGTCACGTTTTTTTTTTTTATTTAATAGGTACCTTCTTTAAAAACTCGAATGAAAGTATAAATGTAATTCATAATAGAATACAATATTTCACGAAATCACTCCCATATTATTAGTTACTTTTCAACGAGGTATATTACGTGATAGCAAAATAATGTTTCCTAACCTTTCCTAAATTTCCTAATTTATAAAATATACTCACCGGCACATCTAACCGCTCACCCTTGTATTTCGGGTCAATTTTAAACTACGCTTAATGTTACACATTATAATTTATTTATTGATAATTTAACTATAAATTAAACACACTTAAATAAACGTTGATTACTTTTTAACTGACATAGCTGTAACTAATAGAATTATAAAGAATCACGAGTATTCACTGAAATGAAGGGTGGGCGGTTAGATGTGCCGCTGAGTATATATAGCTTTGCATACATACTGATCAGCCGGCCGAGTTTATTAGTAAGAAAATTAAAAAATAGTTAACAAAATCCTCAGTACTACGGACTACTAATACGGGAAGTTTTGTGTAAGAATCTTGTATTTGGCAGCGTTTCTCAAACTCATGGTACTGAACAACGGCCTACATCAGGACTTCAACCTCCACTTAATTCGACTTGCCTAAAGCTCAACCACTCTATAAGTACAAATTGATCACTTCAAAGTTAGAAAACCACTCATATTAACATAAGCTGAAGTGCGAGCTCTCTATTCTTATCTCGGTATCGGCAACTTTGATTAATTCTTAAAGAAAGGTTCATGATCAAATATTCATATTTTAACAAGAACATGGTCATGAGTTAATGTCGTTTCTAAGTAGTTTCTAAGTAGATGTCTGTCATTATTCCCTGAATCACACTATTAATATTAATAAATGAGAAATTATATTTGGATGTTTGTTTCGCTTTCACGCTTAAACTACTGGACATATTTATAATAAAGATAGTTTGTACCCTGGATTAACAAAAACGATACTTTTTACCGGGAAAAGTCGTTATCCCACGGGAAAATCTTACATAACGTGAGCGTAACCGCGGGCGGACCGCTAGCATGAACATTGATCGAAAATACAAATTATGACATCTTTACAACGTTTACTATATAATTTCTGAAATGCAATTAAAATGTAAAATCGTGCAAATTACACTCTAGAGTCTGCTGAAAATCATAGTAATTTACTATAGAATTGTGTAGCAATTGGAGGTAATTGTCGTCTTGGAGTGCCACACTTAGGGCTAAATTAGAACTTTACTTCCAGCAAAATACAGAATGTTCAGTAAGTAATTATAATGTCTTGAGATAAACGCGGTAAAAAAATGGCCAATCAATCAGCCTATTGCAGTCCACTGCTGGACGTAGGCCTCCCCAAGGGTGCTAGCGCACGATCACTCGCTTTCCTCATCCAGCCACCACCAGCGACCTTCCTCAGATCATCAGTCCACCTGGCAGGGAGGCGTCCCACACTACGTTTCCCGAGACGTGGTCTCCATTCGAGAACCCGTCTGCTCCAACGCTCATCGGTTCTACGACAGACGTGGCCAGCGCACTGCCACTTGAGCTTGCTACATTTCTGGACGATATCAACTACTTTGGTCCTCTGCCGGGTGATTTCGTTTCGGTGAAAAACATGGTGAAATACTGCAATTATATCATTAATAACACTTGTTGTCGAGTGTCCGTTGTTTGTTATGCCAACATTACTGTTGTGACTTTTTAGTGTTTTAGAAGCCATTTGAAAACTCTGACAACGTCGTTCTTATTACAGATTAGAAACTTCAATCAGAGTTACTGACGGACAATTTACTATCTCGTTATATTTCATTATAAAAAATAACTTCAATCTATGAAAGAAAAACAAACAAGTTATTGTGTTTTTTACTATAATTTCAACGCAGGATGACTTAAATAATATTTTGTAGTATATTTTGTTAAATTAAAGAGAGAAATTTGATTTTTACTGCCTTGGTCTATGTCAGAGGTCCTTTGGGCGGCTTTGAAACTCTCGACAACAGATGGCGCCAGCCAACGATGATTGAAAAATTAGAGCCCTAGTAGATCTTAATTGTGTAATCTACAATTTGCTTAGCAATTTCTTAAAAATAACATTCACAAACAAGTTTCCACATTAACGTATCGCACCTAGACAGAATAAGATCTAATCTTTTTAAGTTTACCGTCAGTGACGTCATTAACGGCGAAATTGCGGCTTGAGTTTAAGCACCACTCGACAATTTTGGGGAGAGCCGTAGAACCTCGGCGTTTCTTAATACGAACACAGTATAACCAGTATTTTTGGCGTATCATACAGTATGACAGGTTCTAAATAAAACAGGTAATTTCTTAAAATAATGTTCCGTTCTCATGGGATACCTATCTACTTATTATATCTACTTGCTGCGCATAGGCCCTTGCCGCTTTTTAACAAATAAACACGTACAAGATATATTTTGTCATGCACAAAAGGTTATCAATCAAATAATTGGCTCATAACGCTTAGATTTCCACTACGTATATTATGGTGTTTTCGATTTTCGAATTCATAATTACTTACATATTATGTAAGTTTATTTGACGCTCTTACGGTGAAGAGAAACATCGTGACGAAAACCTGCACACTTCTGCGAAGAAATACAAAGATTGTGTGTGAAGTCGACCAACCCGCACTTGACTAAGGCCTAATTCAGGGTAGGCTCGAGCCCCTCAATGGAGACGTTTTTGAGCTGTTGATGATAGGGATAATAAAAAAAACTGAAATTAAGTCTTGAAACTGATTCAGTCTTTTATGTTTCAAGCTTTTCTATCATTGGCTTTCAATATTTCTACAAAAGTCAATATAAATGTCAGCTGTCGTGAACAGTTTCCATTTGCAGCCATACAAATACAAACTTGAATTGTTGAGGAAACCAGCAAATTGCCATCTTCAAAAGGACTGCTTTCAGCTTTGGAGTCACAACACAAGAGGCGCAATATTTTCTCAATTCGTTTAATGATAGAGATTTTACTCCATTTCTAATGCGAAATCTTGAGGACAATTCCTCAATGTCAATAAAGCGAATAAGAGAAACTCAAGTTGGGAAGGGAGTCGATCCGAAAACGACTCCGTAGCTTAGTAGTACGCCTGCCTACGAAACTCAAGGTCGCAGGTTCGATTCCTGTCCAAGAAAAACATTGCAACAAGCACTTGTATGCCTTGTTTTTAATTTGTTTGTAAATGCATCACTACCATTTGCCTTTTGGTCATCCAGACGGACTGCATCTAAACCGCGAAATGGCTTTAACGGTTTTTGTTTTACTATAACATACGCTGAATAATTTAGAAATACTATACCACAGACATTTGAATTTTCATATCCCTCGTAAGCTTCTCCTTCTGCAAAACATCTCAGAAAAAGGAAATGACTGAAAAATTGCGATGGGTGGTACGTACCTCGGCATGGCCCATTCAACATAAATTGAGGCATTCCCTTTTGCGCAATAATTTGATCGTTGTAAGATTTTACTTTGATTGTCAGTTCTCGTTGATTGTTACTATTGTTATTTGATAATTCTAATACTTCTTGTATATATCTATATAGAAAATATATATATAATAAGAAATTAGGAAATGGCTGCAACGAATTCGATGAAATTTAGCATATAGGGGGTTTCGGCGGCGATAAATTGATCTAGCTAGGTTTTATTTATAGTAAAACGGGATTTCCCCGTGTTTTCAGGCTTAAAAGAATTGGTACGCCATATCATTACAACAGAAAGGTAATTTCGCCACCGTTCATAACTCAGTCGGGAAACAGCAAGTCTGCAAAGTCTATTTTGGTTTTGGAGTCTTGAGTTCGAACCTCTAATTTAAAAATATATATATATTTTTAATTTTGTTCATGTTTCTTTTTATTCATTATTTACTTTTTATTCTTTCATTTAGTTATTTAAATACAAAAATGACAGAAATACAAATTTCTTATATATTTTTTGTGGTCCGAAAATTTTTCAACAGATGGCACGAGCAAAGCTCGGTCGCCCAGGTAATTTTATAAAATCTAACAATATTATATTCTATTTACTTATTTTTTTAGGCATAAAAAATATATTATTATTATAAAAAAACAAAACAAAATAAAATAAGCTCGCACGAAACACAACTTTACTGCGTTAATTTTTATGTCGCGTGATTTATTTTTTCTACCATTATAACCTATTGTAAAGTTACCCTTTCGTCGTCTCAGTGCTTATTTGTTCTATTGACCAAATTGACCGAAAATGAACTTTAAATGCAGTATTGTTAAGACTTAAATTTCAGTCCTGTTGGTAAAGAAAGTTTTTGCTTATAAAACAACAACAAAATAATTTAAATTTTATTTGTGACACGACACCGCAATGAAAATTTTGTGCTTATCTGTTCTATGTCCAGTGTTTGTTTTATATCCTACTTCGTAATAGAAGTTAAGTGCTTGAGTGTTCTATGTCCACTCAATTGACCAATCACAGTCCATGGCGCCATGTCCGCCATTTTGTTTGATTTATCACTGTGTCAGTAGTCGTAACAGGAACCACTTCGTCGCTCTCGTAAAAAACAATAAAAAATATATAAATCGTTGTGTGTGTCTGCCTGAATTGTTTCAAACAAGTGATTAAATATGTCTACAACTGGCCGCAAAACTAAATACAAGAAGAAGCAGCCGCAAACTGAGCAGTAAGTTCTTTTTAATTTACACTCGATTCCGTTATGAATTTGAAACAGGGTGTTGTTTTTAACATAATGTGTCATCCTAGACGCAGAAGGATAAGATTGATTCCCATATTGTCATGTTAATAAAATGACATATTTCTTTAGTTCTGAAGGTAAAGAATGTTTGTAATATGATCCCAGTGCATTAGTTTTTTCGGCAACGAACTGATTGTATAAATATTGGCTCCCTTATTCTGAGACCGAATAGTATCGTATTGTCAGGCACGATATTTTATACTAATAAATTATTAGCTCAGGTGGTAGTGACCCTGCCTTCTGATCCAAAGGTCCCAGGTTCGGTTAGCTATCGAGGCCATCTCTTGTGTGCATTAACCATATCTGTTGGCTTCGTGCTTGAGTATTTTTACAAGCTTTTATTTAACTTGCAATGTATGTAACTATAGGTATGTATGTTCGGGTGTAATCTTGCAACTCAATTTTGTAGCAGATATCTTCAACCGATTGAGCTGAAATTTTGTATACACGTTGAGTTTAGATACAATGTAAGATTATGATATCATGAAGCTGGTCTGATGATGGAGCCGGAAGGTGGCCATAGGTACTCCTCAAATACACAACATAACCTCTTATACTGATTTGATTTCTAGTGAGTTATAGTGAAAGACAGTTCATAAAACACATTTTAACTTAAGCGAAGCGCTTTAGTAAGCGTATATTTTTTTGGGAATAGCGAAAAAAATTAAACATCATGTATACACGGTGTTACAAAAAGACGAGTAAATTTTGTATGGGAATGCGATTTTTTTAAATCGTTTTTCGACCTATGTTCTTTGGGGAAAGTTGTTCAGTTTTACGAGCAGATTCACACCCTTTCGGCTTTATTTGTAGTTTTGTAACACCTGGTATATATTTGGCATATCGAACAAATAAGCACGAAAAAATGGAACAGTCATTTTGGTCTATCTCTAATGTGGTAATGTTCTAACTCCACATTCGTAATTATATTTTCACCTCTCCACGGAAAGTTGGCTTTTAATGCCTGAAAATAGGGCCGAAAATCGCTTATTCATTTCTAGACATGCAAACCATTCTCATGTCTAGAGAGGAAAATAAGTCTGAATTTCGAACATTATCTTACACAGAAAAAAAGTTTTCATATATCCGCGCGTAAAATAATTGACGTGAGCTATTTTTTTTTATTGGGTGTATTCCGAATCAAACTGTCAGAGCCGTCAGCAGCGATCAGAAAACCAAAAGATTGTATGGGTTTCGCCTACCTTTGAGTGCGCTACAATAGATTTAAGCGCGTCTCGGAACGCAAGGATAGGTTTTCATACAATTTTGGAACGCACCCTAAAAAATAATAACCTAAAAGTTTGTTTATTGTTTTGGTTGTTTATTTTTATCTTCTTAACTAAAAATTTAAAAGTATTATGATGAAATACAGTAATTAAATCTCAACTTATAGAATTATATCGTAAATAAGAGAACTCTTGTACACTTTAAGTACCAATATTTACGTAGGTAAGTAAATAGTTAATGGTTTCCTTGCCGGAACAGGTGAAATGTAATGTGTTGGGTTTGAGAGGAATCTAATTCTCTCCTCGAACCTTAGAAACCCTTGCGAGCTTCAGGAGTCTATTTTTAGAAACACTCGCTTCGCTCGTGCTTCTATTACAGACTCCTTCGCATGCTCTGGATTCAATATCAGTGCTCTGAGGAAAAATCAACATTCCTCTCTAACCTAACAAATAACTATTGTGCATGTTTGTTCTATCTCCAAAGAAAAACTGTAAAACCGTCCATAGATGATAATTATAAAAATCAATTTAAAGGTAACCAATGTATTATAAAGGACTATCAAATCTTAAAACTATAGCTTCTTTTTTAAAATAGAGAAAAAAACTCGTCTACCTGTAAAAGTAACCAATGGTAGATAGAACAAATCAGCACTGAGCCGACGCTTTGCAAATTATCCCTTTCCTACCGAACTACCCCTTATTTATGATTTTCTACAATTGCACTCAATTTTATTACTTAGGGATGTAAAAAAAACACATAATTTTTTTTTAGATTTTTATTGTGCCTAGAAGTACTATTTTTAAGACCTAGACTCATTTGTACCGTCAGAAACTTAATGTTTATAATTATGAAATCAAACGTTCGCTTCGTGGTATTCAATAAAACATTTTTTTTTTACATTTAAACATAAAAATACGTTACACTGAGAACATTTACTATGTGGTTTCGATTATATCCTTCATGCTGCAAACCTCACATCTTCCTCTATTTTCTGTAAATGTAGGCCAGTGTATGTCTCTATTGCCCAAACGTACATCTTTTACAGAAGAATACAGTTACTGGAAGAGTACAGTTGGGCTGGGAAGCATTTGGGAAACTACGTCATATCTTCTCGTCGCCGCCACTATCACAATGCCTGAAAAGCAGGGTTTATAACCAGTCTGTCCTACCCGTTTTGCATACGGAGCCGAGACGTGGAACATGACGGTGAAGCTGGCCCACCAGTTACATGTCACTCAGCGAGCTATGGAAAGATCTATGCTTAGTATTTCGCAACGGAATAAAATCCGAAACGAAATCATCCAGCAGAGGACCAAGGTGGTTGATATCGTCCAGAAGTGTAGTAAGCTGAAGTGGCAGTGGGCTGGCCACGTCTGTCGCAGAACCGATGAGCGTTGGAGCAGACGGGTTCTTGAATGGAGTCTCGGGAAACGTGGAGTGGGACGCCCCCCTGCCAGGTGGACTGATGACCTGAGGAAGGTCGCTGGTGGTGGCTGGATGAGGAAAGCGGGTAATCGTGCGCTTTGGCGTGCCCTTGGGGAGGCCTACGTCCAGCAGTGGACTGCAATAAGCTGATTGATTGATTGACATCTTTTAGAGTAGAGAAGTTCGATGTTATAGGCATAACACCCCAAAACAACCTGTGCCACCATTTTGGTGATTTTGGTCGATACAATAAAGAGTCAAAAGTGTACTTGATGATGGATGATCAAGATCGGGGCTTAGACTTGGAACTGGTGATGTAGATACCTGATCAATTGAAGATTCTGATGGTGATAAGGGTTGGGCTTCGTCTAATACTTTTTCAATAGCCAACTCAAAAATTTCATCAAATCCCCTGTGTGGGTAGCTCAATGTCTTATTCATTTTCTTCATCTGAACAATTCACATCAGGCCCTTCGTCACAGTCTGGAGGGTCTTCCATCAACAGAGCTTCAATAAGAGCAGTATTTTTAGAATTATCCATATCTGTACATCTGTAACAAAATAATAAAAATATAACCAAATGAAATTTTAAAAGCAGATATAACGAAAAATCATTACATTTTTTATCTATTACCTACCATACAATTCCAAAAAAATAATAATCAAAAGTCACTGACGGTACTTTTTAGTCCTCGTAGGTTTTCAGTAATTTTATACACAAAATAATGTCAAATTGTACCAAGCAAATAGCTACACGTCTAATTAATTAAATAATGTAACTAAATAATGAAGAAATACATTACTTACCTTTCATATAGTATTTTTTTAACAATTTTGAAAAGTGCACACTTACAACTTGCTGACAGCAGGACACTTAGTAACTTGCAAATTGAATTGATTGGCCATTTCTCACGGAACACTAAATGATGTGTTTTGATTGGTTCACGCCAACGGTACTTAAAGGGATCGTCAGCGATCGGGAGCGCAGAGTGTTTGCGTATGAAATTTATTTGACAAAAAAGAAGGTGGTACTTATTAGTACCTTCAGATAGGAAAGGGTTATATATTATAAGGTTTAATACTTATACTATACATTGTACTTACGAACAGTACCCTAACAGAGCCTGTCGTAGGTATGCGAGCAACAATTTGTCCAGTAAAAGGGTCACACTTAATCATGATCAGCCTATAGCCCCAATTCGGGCAAACATTATTACAAGCTCTTATTTAACTTGCACTGTATGTGGGTGGGTGGGTATGTATGTTGCTGCCACTGGATTTTGCTGAAATTTGGTACACTTATGTAACCGCGATGACAATGCAATATTATGGTATCATGGAGCTGGTCTGATGATGAAGACAGAAGGTGGCCATAGGAACTCCTCTATAGCCCGTCACAGACGAAGCTATAATATATATTATAGCACGAGGCAGCCAGCTCTCTCGTCGCCATTCACTTTCACGCAAAGCGGGGTCAAAAAAAATGGCGAATCAATCAGTGACCGGCCATTCTGCTTGACCCCCGCTTTGCACACAAAGTGAATGGTGGTGAGAGAGCTGGCTACCTCGTGCTATAATATATATTATAGCTCCGTATGTGACGGGCTTAATACACAACACAACCTCGTGCTCGTTGGATTTGTCTTACCAACTCCACGGCTTTAAAAGCTTGTTTAAAAAGGAGATAATAAACGAAGTATTATAAGCTTTTAGTATTACTGAAAAATTAAAATGTCAATGTTTTTATCGCGTTTTACCATCGCAAATGAGAACGTTTTTTTTATTTTTGATTAGATGTGGCTCAAGAAAGACTTAATACGGACCCACGCCAGCATTTATATTGTGAAACATATCGTTTAATTAAGACAAAAAGCCTAATAATACATTTAATCAACGATTTTATAAAAAACTATTAATTTTAAATTTTAAAAACCATTCGACAAGTTAAATTGAGTTCTCAAATCAACAGAGTTCATTATTGTTCTTTTATTTTGTCAAATAAAAGTTAAATCAAGTATACAATGTTCACTTAGTTTTAGCTAAAATCCGTATTCTACCGGAATCAAGCGCTGTGTTAGTGGCACACTTTATTTGCTAAAGTACTTGTAGCGTGCGTGTGAGTGTGAAGCGATGGGAAAAGTTGGAAGGGCGTGTTGAAAGGTCAAATTGGTTAAGTAGTTAGTGGTTGAACTGGAATTCCGTAATCAATTAGTTAACACAAGGGAAGTGTGCATCGCTTTGTTCATTATAAATTCGTTCAATCAATATCAGTAACATTTACTTTTTAATGAACGGAATACATTGATTTTATAATTTGAAAAGACGATCTTTCATAAAGTTTTTACAAAACAATAAAAATGGTATATAATTATGTCCCTTTTAAGGCAATTCCTAAATAACAACTATAGATATTTTATATACGTGCGGATCCCACCTAAACTCCACCTACGTTCCTTCAGAGCTAACAATTTCAATCATAAAAACGCTCGTTCATTTTAAATACAACATAGTTTTCCAAACACGACAACTCCCAAGCCTTTGAACTTACTAAGACTTTGTATTTTTAATTTCAATGCTATAAACAATTTTAATTAACTCTCTTTGTTCCAGACATCTTCTTCAACATAACGCTGAGGAGAAAAACCTTATTTTACACAGTGAACCTTATCGTGCCCTGCGTCGGGATATCATATCTTTCTGTCCTGGTGTTTTACCTCCCGGCCGATTCCGGCGAGAAGATTGCTTTGAGCATATCCATCCTCCTGTCACAGACCATGTTCTTCTTGCTAATCTCCGAAATTATCCCATCCACCTCCTTGGCCCTACCTCTTTTGGGGAAATACCTTTTGTTCACTATGCTGTTGGTCGGCCTATCGGTTGTCATCACGATTATAATATTAAACGTACACTATCGCAAGCCGAGTACACACAAAATGGCGCCGTGGGTAAGGAAGTTTTTCATAACGAAGTTGCCGAAAGTGCTGCTGATGCGAGTGCCGAAGGATTTGTTGAGGGATCTAGCGGCGCAGAAGATAGCAGGCAGAAGTATGAAGAATAAGAACAAGTTCAAAGATGCCCTGGCGGCGGTTGAGCAGACTAATTCGAATGCTTCGAGTCCGGATTCGTTGCGTCATCATCTGCCTGGTGGATGTAATGGGTTGCATTCGACTACTGCTACTAATCGGTAAGGAGTTGATAAAAATTAATTTATATAATGGTTGTTTTCACTATATATATCAGCTAAGTGCTGAAAATCAACAGTGGATAAAAACTGGCCTATCAGATCTAATAAAGTATCCTCATTCTTAAATCAAAGTGTTTCAAATAAGAAGACTTGAAATATAACTGTATGTTTGTGCTTTTTATCTCGTTATCTGGTTGCTCATTTAATGGAATTTTATCATAAATTAAAAAGCGGTCTCAATGGTAGAGATATGAAAAATAACCTTTCTAAACAAGAGATTTCGAAGAAAGGATTTTAACAAAAAAGATACTCAAGAGTTATTCGAATCAGGTTCAGTGGCTTGGTGGGAGCTTTGGGCAGTCTGGGCGCTGGTTACAATGGACTCCCCTCTGTGATGTCGGGCCTGGACGATTCTCTCAGCGATGTGGCTCCCCGCAAGAAATACCCCTTCGAGCTGGAGAAGGCCATCCACAATGTCATGTTCATCCAGCACCACATGCAGAGGCAGGACGAGTTCAATGCGGTAAGTGAATTTTATGATTATACAAACCATTCCAAAAAAGAAGGCAAGAGTGAATAGGCATCTTTTGGGTGAGCGTGTATCATCTTCGACCTCGTCATCACTTTCCATCAGGTGAGACTGTGGTCAAACGCGAACCTATTTTACATAAAAAAAGACATTTTGAAATATTAGGTACGCAAGATAGAATAACGTGGATTTGTATACTTACGGTTTGTATAACTTGATGGAGCGACGAAGTATGTAAGTATCATGGGAAAAAACAAGAAGAATAAAGATTTACATCTTGATGATCGTCGTGGTACTTACTGGCTTAGCATCATCATCATCGACAGCTGATATACTTAATGCCTTTCAGATATTATAATAGCAAATTGAAGGCAAAGTTGAAACAGTTTGTTAAAAATTAAATAGCTTTTACATAATATGAAAAAATATGAAACACAAAAATAGGCAATTTAATTAGTTACCAGATAATTTGATTACTTTACAGTGAAGTACAATATGTAATGACGAAATAATTAATCCTTAATTAAAACGATCCATTGCCATTAACAATATTGTAACACTTTCCGACACAATGTTTATTTGTTGTAAAATTAAAAACGAAACAATCTGATGAATATTTCATCACAAAAGAATCAGTTTTACGAATTATTATGAACACGAAACAGGAAACTCAAACTAAATTAAAAATGAAACAGAAAAAGCAGAAATGGAAATCAAATTGTTCTTTTGATGTGTTTTATCATTTGTAACATACATACATACATACATAAAGTCACGCCTTTTTCCCGGAGGGGTAGGCAGAGACCACTTCCTTCCACTTGCTACGATCCAGACATACTTCTTTCGCTTCATTCACATTCATCAACCTCTTCATGCACGCTCGTCGGTTTATCATTTGTAACTAAACAAAAATATTCAATTAAGTTTTAATTTTCTAATTCTATTATTTTGTTGTTCAATCAATCAATCAGCCTATTGTTGTTAGACAATAATAATTACTAGTAGGATAATTTTTTATGACCTGTTAATAATATTCAATCATAATGATAAGAAACTCCTATTAATTACATGTTCTGATAAATATTTGATAACTTTACAAATTTTATATTTTTCAATCTAAGAATATAATAATGATTTTTCATTATGCTGTTGCCTTTCTAAACATTAAGTGTACCTGCAGAGAAGGAAATTATAATAGGTACTTTAACAATGAAGCCTATTTATTTTTATATTTTCTAGTGCCAATTATTTAATATTTTATTGTAGTTTTAGCATAAAGTTATATACATTTTATTCAGGTACCAAATATAAAACAAACAATACAACTATTAAAAATCACAGATAAAAGATATTCTCTAGCGCGTCTCCCCGCGGCAGAGTTCCCACAAGACTGGCAGCATTCCCTCTCTGTGTCACTATTGCTATTCTCTGGGCAAAGTAGCTACCAGCTCTTGGGTCACCCGATACCTCGCGGAGACGCGCAGAGATATCAGTCAGAAACATTTTAGCCTCAGGGCCCCACGGACCCAGTGTCTCAACTGCAAAGGGCACGAAAAAGTAATTTCTAAGGAAGTCCTGATATTTTCTACGTAAGCATAAAGTTATAAGATCTTTTAAGATCAATTTTCTGTTACTTGAAGAATGTCATCTAAATAGATAAAATTTTAGGAGAAAATACGAAAATATGTAGAGCGCTCTACAGAAATCTGAGACATACCGTGTCGAAAGGACGTAAAGGTCAGTGATGAAATATTGATTTGTATTTAAATAATGAGATACTTACCTCTAAAGATGGAGAGGTTACTTATTGTATTTTTTACTTTTTGTTGACTCTAACCTCAGACTTTGATTACTATTAATTTAACGAGTCCTTGTTACTTTATTGAATAAAATTATTATGGGTTGGGAAACTTATTTAGTTCACCATAAAACTATTGTTTTATTTTTTTTTCCTCTCGCATTGGGAGGTGTAGTTCCTTACTTGTTATTATTATTATTGAGACTAGAATAAAGAACAGAAAGATTTTTTTCACAATTAGAAACTCTAAAAAAAGTTATTTATTGTTTATTAAACTATGTGTGGTATTACAGAACGACAAAATAAATAAATAAAAAATGTTTGATTAGTTATTATTATGATAATATAAGAAGATCGGACTATTTTTTTCGTTTTTGGACTTATACTTATTGAGATAAGTGTACAGTTTTTGACTTTCTGTTTATTTTTTATTTAACTATTTTGCTATTAACTAGAATTTTAAATATTGTTCTGAATTCTCCACAATCACATTATTATTCTTAGAGTACGCTCTTCAAATGTTTTTGTATCTGCATATTATTATTATTAAAAACGGAATACTAACCGTATTTAATGGTGACGAACGTGAAATTTAAAAAAGTTTATTTAGTAATAGTTGTGTATCTACCTATACATGGTATCTACTCACTGCTGCACTGGTATATTTATGTTTTTCAGAATTTTCAGTGCATTAAGATAATCTTCCGTAGTAAAAGCTTATTTATTTTTAAGTCACGTTTCAAAAGCCTAGCTGATTGTTTGGCATTTATTAATATTATGCTACAACCTCCGTGGCTGAGTGTTTAAGATTTCGACGCCCATTACGGAGGATCCGGGTTCGATTCCCGGTGGGGACACTATCAAACAAAGATCTCTTTGTGAGACTTTCCCCAGTCTGGTTAGGACATTGCAGGCTGAATCACCTGATTGGCCGAAAAGAAATATGATCCCGTGGTTCGGAAGGCACGTTAAGCCGTTGGTCCCGGCTACTATCTAGTCGTTACATGAGCCAAGTTAGTGGCCTTTGGCGGCTCTATAACACTGACACCAGGGTTTGTGAGGTCGGTTGTTGACTTTACAACCCACACGATGATGATGATGAATATTATATTTAGCAAGGTGTCCAACAAGATCATAAAAACAACTCAGCTGTACGAAATCAGTTTCGTTATCTTTAGGATAGCTCAAGATCTCATAAATTTCTTCAACAGGAGGATCAAGATTGGGGTTTCGTGGCCATGGTTCTTGACCGTCTCTTCCTCTGGATCTTCACCATCGCTTCCATCGTCGGCACCTTCGCGATCCTCTGCGAAGCCCCATCTTTATACGACGACACCAAACCCATCGACATGATCCTGTCTTCGGTAGCTCAGCAGCAATTCTTACCTGTTGACAGCGGCGACTCTTAAATGCTTTGGGGATACCTTTTTGAAAACATTTTTACATCTTTTATTGTCTTAGTTTTGGACAATTCAAATCTTTGTTTGTGACAGCACTACCTAATGTATTTTGTACCGTTATATTTATATTTGTTTTGATCGTTCTCAATATTCATTTCTACTTTAATATGTTTTCTCTTAGTATATCAATGTATCAATGTATTTCTGAATGTGTATACACAAGTGTCATATTATACTTTAAAGTTGTGGTTGCTCCTATTGACATGTTATTAATCATACATGTAGATGCATTTTGCGATCTTATTTCGAGAAGTGTAAGCAAAGATTTAGTTGTTCAGGAGTACGCACTATAACCACGTTTGGAAATGTTATATGTATAAGGTATATGCATCTTTAATATACTATGGTTTCATCGCAATGTTTTATCGCGAGGAATTTTTCAATTTTTGAATTTCACACAATGGTATTAAAAATCTTAATTTTTTATTATGTTTTATTATTATATAAGTATTTATTTTTCTTTTTACATACGAATCTTATAATTCATTATTTTATAATTTGAAGTACATAGTTTCGTAGAGAAATACTAAATGTTATGTTTATTATTAACATTCAATCGAAAGGTAGAGACAGCGAATAAATTTTACTAATATTACTCGTTCCAGAACAAACCTTCGGGCATTTTCTTATTGTAGCGACATTTTATCGATCTTTTACTCGTATACAGAGTTATTACGTCACAAACCCGTGTTATAACCGAGACAATAGTTCATATTAGTATATTTACTTCCGATTGCAAGTAACAAAATAGAGAAGTAAGCTTTTGGTAGTTTTGAGCCAAATAGTTTAGTGTTAGCGTATTTGGTCACGTTATAGCCAAAATAGGCTGTGATTTTGTATTCTAGTGTTATTTTAATTATAAGTCGTCGAATTAATAATGTTAACATTTCTGACCCCTTTTGCTGAAGTCCCTAGTTTACAATAATATGGATTATTAAAATTTTCTTCAAATCCATAGCCCCTTTTTTCGCTCTCGCACATTCCTTGCGAGCTTAATAGCGATGCTGTTCTATTGATAATCATTTTTCGCTTTAATGTTTTTCATGGAGATTCTAGGAAACGCACAGCAATAATTTATAAGTAATGTCAAAAAAGGGACAAAATCAAAACAAACGCCGTGGTGTCTAAATTACTATAAGCCGTGCAGATAAAGAATAGATCTGAAAATGGCGGCGGGTACTTATGGGACGGTTGGCAAAACAAGTTCTCAAAAATCGATTTTTATTTTTCCTACTGACTTTTTTTGTTATTAATTATTCTTTTTTTATTATTATGATTTAAAACGGGACGGGTTTATTATTATTAATTAATGATACTAATAATAATGACAAAAAATATTAATAAAATAAATAACGAGCAAGGAGCAATATAAGAAAAAACAACATGGGTTAAGTTTAAAATTATTTATTTTACATTATTATGTACGATTTCCAGAAGAATGTAATCAACATCATTGTTTGCGAACACTGATTTTAGTCATTATTTTTTTGCAGCGTGTATTTCACTGTGTGAGTATAGACAGCGATAGATTGTGAGCGAGTTAGTATGCGAGCGGACGCCATTTTCAGATCTATTTTTTATCTGCTTGGGTTATTAATTACATAGTACCAGGCTGACATAAACTAACAAAAATATAATGATGAGCACGGTGTCTTAGCTCTACAACGCTAAAAGACTGAAATGGAAACGCTAGCTATGGAGCCACTATGTAGTATAGTGAGATGAAAAATTATAATGAAGTTATTACGTTATTGTACTCGTGCCTTTTTATGTTGCTTTTAGTACTTATTAATTTATTAATAGTAATTTTGCGTGTCGCATTTTGTGCGTTACAAAATTTGATTAATTTAAAAACTGACTTTGAAATTAACCATCGACCGATTTCTGATTTCGATAATCTGATTAATATTACAAAACTTGAGATTGAGTCAAAAACCTCACTTTTTCTTTCATCCCGACTTTGTGGTGAGCTCTACGTCTAGTCGTAAACACGGAGAACAGAGCACAAACTGGGAACTTTCATTGAAATTAGACGTATTAAATGTAATTAAGGATTTTCATTACATAAAATATGGCTGTGTTAGATTTAATATACCTCGTAGGTCATAATCTTCATTTTAATGTTAATAAATCTGTCTAATAATCTCTTGTATTGCTATCTGGTAAAAGGGCATTGACATCAGGATACGGCGAAATATTAATTACTAGGAATACAGAAACGGACGAAAGAAAACAATTGCATTTGTAAGCAATCCTAATAAAAGAGTCCGTCTCCACTTTTTTCCAAATGCGTCACTGAAGATCGCAACTTTTTTTAAACAAAAATGGTCGCCACCGTTCGGTGATAATTTCCAAATATCGCTAATTTACAGAAGCCCTCTTACCAGAAAGCAATATACTATCTGTTGTATTTGTCTGTGTACAACGTGTGGCTATTGAGTGGTTATTGGCTGTATATCGGTGTGCAAACTGCGGCTTGTATGTTTGTCCGTACACGCTTTGCGGCGTGTTCGTAGCATAAACTTCCATCTTCCATAGATAAGGGCGAAGCGTTTTGGTAAGGCACGTTCGAGCTGTAAGAGCTAAAACTATTGAACACGAGCTACATAAAATACAAGATTAGAGCTCGAATATCAGGCTAAAGATCGAAGGAGAAAATATTTGAGTCTTGAATCCCACGAACTTATAACGTGTTTTAGATTCCATATATGGATACTCGATCCATGTTTATTCGAAGTTACAAAAGTAAATACGCAGATGTTTATGTTTTAGAGAACCTAGTGGCATTAAGCCAAAATCATCATCATCATCATCATTCGCCTAGTGTATTATGTGACACCCACGGGCAAATATGGGCTGCATTGTTCTCAAACTGGGAACCACATGGCAAACTTTTATCTTCCTAT
This sequence comes from Carpatolechia fugitivella, assembly GCA_951230895.1. Taxonomy (NCBI): domain Eukaryota; kingdom Metazoa; phylum Arthropoda; class Insecta; order Lepidoptera; family Gelechiidae; genus Carpatolechia; species Carpatolechia fugitivella. The sequence continues at coordinate 13,354,769 of OX579660.1, forward strand.
AAAACGAATAAGCAGATAATGATTATTTTTACGTCCCGTAAAAAATCTATGTCTCCAAGTTATTACAATTCAATAAACATTGCGTAGCTAATACGTATCATATTGGCCATGCAGTGTAATTGACTAAGGACATCAGTCAAAACCATTCGTGCCTGACTTTCGCTGTCAAAAGTAGTTTTGACCAGTTATGAGTTACTAAATAACCTCGGCTCGCTAGGCTTGTCTGAACCTTACCAAATCGATTCGCACTGAAAGTCTTTTCTTAAATTAGGCCATAACTTACGTAGCTGTTGAACGTTTATAGCATCTTAGACTAAGTTTAACACTTCGAATAAAGCCAAATCTCATTTAAAAAGGTGTTTTATTATAACCTTTTCTGATCTTATTTTTCAAACTGACCTCTACGGCATAGTAAAGAAAGTGACCTCTCCAAAAGTCACGTCTACGAAGCAGTAAAGTTACGTCTACAGCGACGGCGTAATAAAAACCTTAACGAAACTGAACTCTACAAAAGTTATCTCCACGAAGTCCTAAGATTACCTTTACGGCGTAGTAAATAGACCTCTACAAAAGTGAATTCTACAAAAATGACCTCTATAAAAGACACTTCTACGTCATCTCTACGACGTTGTTAAGTGACCTCTACGGTTTGCGACGGTTTACTTTAGTAAATGATTTCTACGAAAGTGATCTCCAGGAAAGTCAATTCTAGTACTAAGCAGCAGAGTAAGTAAGTAACTCTAGCATAAAAGTGGTCACTTTACTACTCTGTAGAGGTGACTTTCGTAGGTGTGACTTTCGTAGAAGTCACAAATAGAAACGCGTGTTAAAAAGTCGTTAAGTCAGATTTTTTTAGCACATATTTTTTTAAAATAGGATTTAGACTTAATCTAAATTTATCCAACTAAATACGAATAAGCAACTATATTTTTTTATTGTTCATGAACCCAGAACCTTCATCATAGCAAGTAAGCGCACAATACCAAAAAGGCTTTACGGGTCGGTATATTCAAAGAAAATTTATTAACACGTTGCGGGACATCACGCCTAGAGACGAGCCAAGATACAGAATGTGATATGACACAACGGCTGTCGACGACAGATTTTGTTATTCAATGTACGACACAACATTGAAGAGCGGGCTACGACAGTACAAAATATGGTAGGATGACGTTTTAGTGTCATAATACAATAATGTGGAAGTCGGGTAGTGTCACATTGCATAGTTTTACTAAGTGCTTAAGTTGACCTTCAGGCACATTTGCAAGATAGCCTCATGTGTGGACACAACGTCTAGGGGCGGGTGTGTGCACTAGCATCCCCCCGCTTCAGTCCGGGCTGTGTCATAGCAGGGAGAAATTGCGACGTCGCTCTCGCGCACACCACTCGATTGCGATCGTTAAAGGTAAGTTTTACTACAATAATGTGTTTTTGTTGTTGTATTAGGTCCTTACATATGAAATTGGCGTTTTGTCGTACTGGCCACTTTGATCACAAATTTCTCCTATTTGGTTAGGAATTCGAAATTCAAATTTATACAGCTATTTCCACATGTAGTTGTGTTTCGTAAACCGTCATTCATTTGTTTTTTTACTTATCTTTTTTCTGTTTGCATCGCTCGATTTACAAAATGGAAAATTTGAAATATCGCGTTATTTACGAGTACGAGTTCCACCGTGGCACCAGTGCTGCGGAAACGGCTCGAAGGGTTAATGATGTGTATGGCGGTTGTGTCGCAAAAGAAAACACAGTGCGTTTTTGGTTCCAACGTTTTCGTTCTGAAAATTTCGACCTGCAAAACAAGCCCCGTGGACGGCCGGAGACCCAAGTTGATAATGAAGCATTGAAGGCTATTGTGGAAGCGGATCCATCGCAAACCACGTCCGAGTTAGCTGCAGGCTTCGGTGTTAGTGATAAAACTGTTTTAATCCACTTGAAGCAAATTGGGAAGATTAAAAAACTTGAAAGGTGGGTTCCTCACGAATTGAGTGAAGCAAACCGGCAAACGCGCGTCAACTGCTGCGTTACATTACTTGACCGGCACAATAACGAAGGGATTTTAAATCGAATCATTACCTGTGATGAAAAGTGGATTCTCTACGATAATCGGAAGCGCTCATCGCAATGGCTGGACCCTGGCAAGCCAGCCAAAGCCTGCTCCAAGCGAAAATTGACCAATAAAAAGTTACTTGTAAGCGTTTGGTGGACTAGCGCCGGTGTCGTTCATTACAGTTTTCTCAAATCTGGCCAGACGATTACGGCAGATGACTATTGTCAGCAATTGCAAACCATGATGGAAAAGCTAGCTGGTAAACAACCGAGGCTGGTCAATCGCTCTACGCCACTGCTGCTTCACGACAACGCTAGACCACACACTGCACAACAGACGGCTAGCAAATTAGAAGAGCTTCAATTGGAATGTCTAAGGCATCCACCGTACTCCCCGGACCTTGCTCCAACAGATTACCATTTTTTTCGAAATTTGGATAACTTCTTGCAAGGGAAAAAATTCAACTCAGATGGGGCAGTCCAAATCGCCTTCAAAGATTTTATTGATTCCCGTCCGAATGGTTTTTTTAGTAAAGGGATCAATGAACTACCTATGAGATGGCAAAAGTGCATAGATTACAATGGCTCATACTTTGATTAAATAAATATACTATATAAAAATTTTTCGACTTTTTGTTCCTCCCATACAAAACGCCAATTTCATATGTAAGGACCTAATATTATTATATAATTAGTTTGTGTATGAGTATAATTTTGTAAAAACGAACAGTTATTTCAAAATATTGCCACAAATTCTGAATACGTTTACCGTTACTGGTAAAATGATACCTACTTACCTATTTTGTTCGCAGATGTCTTCTAAAAGAAGTAATCGGTCTTCTGATCTTCAAAATATTAATTTATTTTTTTATTTAGTAGTGCTAAAGTGTAAAAAAAAATTACACGTTCTTAAATTTTGTATTCGTTTCTGTAATATGTAGTTGATAAAGGTTGAAGACTACTACTACAGTTTGATTATTTATAATAAAAATACTTACTTCACAAGCTGTTCTATTGTTTTTTTATTGATAAATAATATACCTCCCTTTCATATTTCTAAAAATTATGTCTCATTATACAATGGTTTTTTTAGCAATACGAGTAACGATATTACGTTCGTACATGGTCACGTCGAGAAACGAAGTGCCGTACGGAATTACAGATATTATGTTGTGTGATACGACATCACGTTCATAGGCGGTTACGTCGAGAAACGTAGTGGCATATCACACAACATAAAAAAAATAGGATTTGGCACATCGTCGTCAAGCTGGTGGAATAATTGTATGAATATTTCATGTGCCAGTTTTATATATTTTTAGACTCTCGCCTATCGACGTTGTGTCCTGCAACGTGTTAAAAAAAAGTTACCTCAAAGAAATTCCAGCAAAAAATCAATCAAGATCAACGAAAGAAGCAGCATTGAAGCGGTCATCGAATAAATCTCTGCGTTAGTCTCTGTCCAACAGTGAACCACTTCCATTTAATGTCTAGCAGGTACTTATTCATGTTCTTGAACTCCTGAAAAAGTTTTCTGTGTCTCACCGGGATGTGTCTCACATACACCTTTTGTCTCCATTAAACGACAGGTGAAGGAAAACGTAGTGAGGAAACCAGCACACTCCTATGAAGAAAGTGGTATAAAGCAGTAGCTGGCTCACGTCGTCAACAAAGACTCAGCCCCTCGGTGGGGACGTATATAGTGATGAATTGACAGGTATACAACGCGCTGCCTCACGCTCGAAGCTAGCCTATACAACCTTTTTTCAACGTTTCTAAGTGTGTAATTTTCAAAGCTAGAATAAACATAAGGAAAAAAAATTATAAATTCATAAGAAATTCTATCGAATAATGAAACAGAAATAATTTTATAGTTAGTTTGACATAAAGTGAAAAAAGACAACACGTACAGTAGGTCCGGCCCGTTACAGTCCACTGCTGGACTAATGAGCCTCCTCCACTCAAGTGGAGGGCTTTGCCATAATCTCCACGCTTGGCAGGCGGGTTGGAGATCGCAGATTAAAAGGTTACTGTATCAGAGAGCGCTGCTGCCCGTTCCCTGTTCAATGTGTAGTCCCTAAGTCGCCTCTTACGACACCCACGGGAAGAGTAGGGGGTGGTGACAAATGTATTCTACTCTGCCGTCACCACACGTACAGTAGATACAATATCTTTACTGTGTACGAACCTACATGGACAAATGTTGGATAGAATACAACTACGAATACAACTGTACCTGAGTTCATCGTCATCATCATCATCGTGTGGGTTGTAAGTTCGGCAACTGACCTCACAAACCCTGGTGTCAGTGTTATAAAGCCCCCAAAGGCACTGACTTGTCTCGTGTAACAACTAGATAGTAACCATGACCAACACGGCTTAACGTGCCTTCCGAACAGCCTGTAATGTCCTAACCAAACTGGGGAAAGTCTCACAAAGAGATTTTTACTTCACAGTGTCCCCACCGGGAATCGAACCCGGAACCTCCGTAATGGCGTCGATATCTCGACCACTCGGCCACGGAGACTGTTAAAGGAGTTAAAAGGAGAGGAGTTAAAGGGGGTTGTAGTTTAAAGTTTTACCAACATTCTCACAATTCGCGGGTTTGTTAATATTACCGTGGTAACAAACCCGCGAATTGTGAGAATGTTAGTGTAGTGAACAACCACGAAAATCTTAAAACATATAAGTTTTACCAACTACGTGAGCTGCATATGCTTGGACAAAAAGTGCATATGCCATGATCTGTCAGTAGGCATTTGTTAGATTTACCGCAACTTTGCCTACTTTTACTGAGAATGAATTAATTAATATACTTTATCTACACTCATGTCGTAAATCCTTCATTTACTTATCAGAAACGCTAAGCAAATGATATACCTTTCGATGGAGCCGTGACTAAGGATCCATACAAATTTCATTTCGTTATCGCAAAGTTGTAACAAAATGAAGTTTTTTTTTTTTTAATTTTTACGCAGATGCTTGCTATTTGAGCACACTAGCGTGTTTCGGAACGCAACCTTGGCGGCGCGCATGCGCGGTGCGATATTACTGCAAATTTATTTTCGCGCCATTAACGTTTGTAATGTCAATAATTTTTACAATAAACAATGATTACTTTATTTTGTCTTTAATTTAAATTTGTTGTATGAGTGTAGATAAACTATTGTATGCAACTGTACATAATTAGTATTTAACACTCGTGTATACATTTATGAAACTCGCTGCGCTCGTTTCATAAACCACACTCATGTTAAATACCCCTCATTATGCAACAGTTGCATAAATAGCTATTATTGCACACACAGAAATAATAAATGACAGAGTGGAAGTAAGAGCTCGTTCGTAAGCAAATCACACATTGCGGAAAACGAGATTCGAAAAGTAAAGAGAAATAAAACGACTTTTTTCTATGAAACATAATACTACTAGCTACGCTCTTATATTTTTCCCGCAGGAATAAAAAATATCAAGCGCTATTATGTTCTTCATCAGACCATAAATTACTTCTATGTACTCGTAAAATAACGTCGATCAATAAGTAACAGCTCTATTCCTACGAACTTACGTCCAGCACACATCAAAAGGTTGATTTTTGTGAAATTGACGTTGGTAGAATCTGCACTGGGCCACAGATTCATAAATAGTTCTGGATTATATGAGCTGTTGATGTGATTACGACAGAGCCAGCATGGTGAACTAAGAACAAGATATATAAACTTTATCATTATCAGGGTAAACTCAAACTCTTTGGTGGTGGCCTTATTTCTTCTCAGAGCTAATGTACCGATAAGAAATGCATCTTTGAAAGTAGTCTAATTGTTCTATCCAAATAATTGTATTCTACGTTTAAATGCTCCCTTTAAAAAATAAAATCCCGGTTTTCGATTCCCCTCACGTCTGCCGACGCGTCTAATAGAGTCTACTCACAGTATTTGATCTAGTTCAGTGGTTCTCAATGTACAGCACGACCACATAACTAAAACAGGGAAACAATGACATGTTACTGCATGCGTGTACGTAGCGTAGCGTAGCGTACCATCCACACTGTTGAGTGAACAGACGCTGTCAATTTTGTACATTTGTGGCATTTCATTCAAACATTTCTGACACGCATCGCCTCGAGCGATCGTCTTTTATTTCCTCTGAGATTTCATTACTATTTCATATGTGTGGGATGAGACAGCTATCATGCGCGCCCGTCACAGACGAAGCTCGAGGCAGCCAGCTCTCTCGTCGCCATTCACATTTTATGCACAGCGGGGGTCAAACAAAAGGGCGTATCGATCAGTGACCGGCCATTCTGCTTGACCCCCGCTTTGCACTCAAAGTGGATGGCGACGAGAGAGCTGGCTGTATTGAATTACCATTATATGAAATATATGAAATTATAATGACACCAAGAATAGGCCGTTAAATTGTAAGAAATCGAGCCGATTGACAATTTCCTGTGCAATTATAATTTAACTAATCACGACTTTCACAATATGCCTACGACATATATAACATTGTACTGATTTATGTATTTTTTCCTCTAAACATTATATTTGTAACTCTGAAATGACTAACATATTCTAAGGTGGTACTTGGTTCGATCCTTACACCTACTATGGATGTTTCATTTTTATTTTTATTTATTTTTTTAAGAAGGTAGGTATGACAGTTTTTTTAAATATTTTTACAGAAAACGGACGTGTGATGTAATTGAAGACCTAAATGCAGAACATAACATTGATAAAGGCAATGGAACAACCACTCCCGTTCATGACGAGTTCTGGGAAAAAACATGAAAGAGAAGTTGGTAAAATTTTACATGGATTGTTTATTACCTGAGCTTGTTGACCCGCGTCATCCACGAGGAATGCCAATAAAGGACCCACATTCCATAGAAGAAGCAGCAAAAAAAAAGAATGAAAAATTGACGTCCCGAAAGCAATGAGAACATGTTCAATATTCTCAATATTGTGAAAATTATACTTTTGATTACCCATCATAGTTATTTTGTTTCATTCAAAGAAACTAAATATAAACATAAACATCATCAAATAATAATATAAATATCATTAAAATAGAAATATAAATACCACTATTTCTGTCATAACGTAGTATATTATTATGGTTAACTGTCGTCGGTCGTCATCCGGCTTTTCAGAACACCCAAGTCTATAGTTGTCTTACTTTTTTAGATATTATTACTTGTTTATAGTGTAAATACGCACTGAATAATACGTAAAGTAGGTATGTAAAGTAGGTGTTTCACGTTTGTTAGTTAATAAAATTATCACACGTAGGTAAATCAAAAGTTTCGTCAATTGTTATATTTTATTCAATAAAAACAATCTTCTATGCAAATAAAAAAGAGAATAATCAAATTTAAATTACAAAATACAAAAGTATTTTAATTTGGTTTAGTGATGGGTTGGGATACGAGCAAAGAATGAGAAATTGTTTTAAGAATGGCACAGATGGTGCTGGACGTAAAGGTTCTTTCTGATGTGAATAGATGGCGTCACTTAAAAAGGTTCGTTGAACTCGTATAAACCGTCAGCGCGGGGAACGGTGCGGGATGAAGGGAGGTGCGGAACTGGAACGCTCAAGGCCATTTGCTCACACCAGCCCCTTAACTGTTGTCCATCTTTTTCATAGAACCTTTCACTGTTTGTAGATTATCATGCAATTGACCAGTTTTTATTTATGTACAACTACTAAAAACAATCTTAAAACTTGAATTAAATTACCTACTTAAAGATATTCTCAAGTTAATCAAGAATGACGTAGTATCGTAGTTTACTTAACTTTGAGAAACACTGGCCAAGTCTTCTGGGGAGCGTTTTTCCTAACGAGAAAATCGTTTTCCATTTTAATTTTTGTTCGAAAGTAAAAAAGATCTTATTCATACGGTGTCGGTGGTACTTAGGAATATTGATGAGGTGAAAACATTTGGGTTTAATGTAGGTATGAAGAATGCAATGCAAAAAAGGAGTTTAGAATGTCAGAATAACAATAAAATTGAAAGGCTTATATTATAAATGGTACAACAATTCATCACCGATTTCGGCGGTTATCAAACTCACAATGTCGGAGAACTGGTGATAAATATTGCAAATCAGGCATTGAAAAGAGAGTAATCAGTTAGTGCTATGTGCGAGAGAGACGACACTTACAAAACCGAACACCTGATGTGCAAATTTATCGCCTAGTACTGTACCGGCTTCCTGACACTGGCAGAAATTGTCACCTCATTGACTGAAGCTATTTTTGGGGTTTCGTAGTAAAAAAGGAACCCTTATAATATTAATAAATAAAATACGTTTATTTGCCACATACATAGACAGGAAAAGTAAGTAGGTACATTTTTTTTAATAATTACATCGCACTGTAGTGCAATGCAAATGAGTCTGGGGCTCAGCAAGGTATAGTAGCTTTTGCTGAAGCAAGCAGCTCCTGATATTCGGCTCTAACCGTTCTAATAAATTAATAAGTATTATAGTTAAAATTGGTACACGTTTAGGTTTATAGTTTCACCATGTCTGTCTGTCTGTCTGTCTGTCTATCTGTCTGTCCTGTTTAGAAATTCGGCTACTTTTCGTTCAGCCGGATCGTGGTGGTGATTCATTCTACAAAGCGGCATTCAACGTTTAGCTGTATTGTCAGCAAGAAGCAATATAGGGTGCGATATATACATATGGTACTATAAACTTTTTTTGTCGTCCTATGCCTTCCATTTACCTTTCCTACCTTAATTTGATTTATTTTAACATTATAGACAAATATCGGCCACTGTAATTAAATTCATGTCTGTTTTAATGTCTGAAGCAAAATGAGTGATATCCAAATATCTGATTAAAATATACACACCGGCACATCTAACCGCCCACCCTTCATTTCAGGGAATACTCGTGATTCTTTATAATTCTATTAGTTACAGCTGATGTTAGTTAAAAATTTGTTAATTTAACGTTTATTTAAGTGTGTTTAATTTATCGTAAAATTATCAATAAATCAATTGCAATGTATAACAATAAGCGTAGTTTAAAATTAACCCGAAATACAAGGGTGGGCGTTTAGATGTGCCGGTGAGTGTATTTTGTTTCGCCATCGTAGTGCTAGATAACCTAGGCAATCTAATCTCAACCAGCCGATTTTTAGCAACCAACACTCAATCACGTGTCGCCAACAGCAGCTATTAAAAACCCGCGTCGGTTCAGCTCTTCGAACACGCGACTGGCATACTTCCAAATCGTTTGTGGACAGTAACTGTTCGCGTTTTTGTGAATACGCTTCTGATTCGAATTTTAGAGGATTTTAGATAGATGTAATTTCAGTCGACCTTTGTGCTCTTCAAACCTTTGCTCTGGTGCGCTACGACGTAGCAGAATTTGTGCTACGGCGTAGCAAGCGTACTATATTATTATTCATCAACAACTTATATGAATATACGTCCTCACCAAAGGACTCGAGCTTACCCTGTATTCGGGCCTAGTGTGGTTTGGTAAACTTTACACACAACCTTTAAACTTTCCAGTAGTTGTCGTATTGAGTATTGACAACAGTTCATCAACAGACCGTCAACAGTTTGCCGACATACTGAGGAGTAAGTAAGTAACTGCGGTTTAAAAATGCAAATTAACAGCTTAACTCTGGGTGCATATTAAAAATACCTTCTGTAACAGACGGACAAACTTCATGTCATGAGAGAGTGTTCTTAAATCATAAGTTTTTATTTTTATGGTATGGAACTCTAAAATTTACGCAATACGAAAGGTAGACTTCTTCATTCTTATAAACACTTTAAGGTTAAATAAGTTGTGCTCATTAAGCTTATTATAAATCAAACTCGTGGTAAATAATCCGTTAAACATGTGTTTTCTTCATTCTTTATCCGTGGTCCCGGTGAGTCCATCTATATTAACGGATCCACTTCACGAAACAAAGAATAGAACTGGCGTCCAAAAGAAAATCATAAAGTACTGAATCGAAAACAAAGTTTTGAATCCCCAATAATACCTATGAAAATAAATTGTTTCTGATCTAGCAGCGAGCAGTGTGCTTTTTACGACTGCACTGAATCTCTTGCAATTTGGAGAATTCTCTTTTTTTTTCAAGTTTTGGTTTATTTGCCTCTGAATTATTCAACGTTGGACATATAGCCACCAGTGAGCGTAGTCACTCACAAATAAACCAATTTTGCAATTCAATTAGTTTTCAGTTTAGGGCGAAAAAATTCGGCAGCTCGGTGCATGTGTTACAAAAAAGTTTCACGATTTTTGCTTTTGTTTAATTTGAATTCAAACTCTTATTAATGTAGATTATCTAAAAAGGGAACAAATAAAATATAAAATATGATTGAATACTCAGTGCGACGTTATTCGGTGCAGTAATCATAATATAAGATATACCTATAGATAGATCGTCTGCTACTGATCTATATTTTAAAAATATTTCATAAAATATGCTAAATTAGGAACAGTCCGATCCCTTATTGTTATGTTTATTTTTCAAGATATAAAAAAGGCATGAGTATCAAAATGACTGACGCGTCTTCTCCGACAAGCAACATACAAAGAGAACTCAATGAATGAATGAATTAATGAAATATACTTTATAGCACACCAACACAAGCATATAACAATATTAAAGTAGAATTATGTACAATTGGCAACTCAATCAGAAAAAGCGTTTACCAAAACCCATGAAAAGAAAAAAAAAATCTTATAAATAAGAATTAACCATTTGAAAATGATCAAAAGAAAATACGAGTGAAAAGAAAAACACACGCTTATTATCATGATAAATTCAGAATAAATATCTTGTGAAAGAGACGACCGTAGTTTTGTTCTGTTATACAGATCCGATTCTACTATGCATCAAAAAGCTATTTGTATGAAAATACCACCCAGCCCCCCGCCACGCTACCGCTACGCATTGGTTGGTGGATTTTCTGTTTCTAATAAACATGCAGGGAGATATATGACAATTGATATTTCATTTAATCTTTTTTTTTTTTGATTGATTTTCTTTGTGACAATTTTAGTGGAGGGTGATACACTTATCGTTCCGAGCAATGACTATAGATGGCGCTGTGAGTATTAGTAAACTAAATGGAGCATGGTGTTGGGATGGTACCGTTTTAATAGAAAAAAGACATATTCGCGCGATAAAAAGTAACCTTTTTCAGTTCTTGGGTACCAAACCCAACAGTTTACGGGTCCGTAGCCTGTCTACATGACGTCCGAACAGCCTATCCCGCCCAGGGCAAGTATCCGTGTGATGAGTGCTTGTATTTTTTGCCTTGTGTCTGGATGTTGCTTATCTATATATATCGGTAAGTATGTATTTATATATTTATGTAATGTATATCAGCTGTCTGGTACCCATAGTACCTTAGTTTGGGATCAGATGGCCGTGTGTGAGATGTCCCTATATAGTATTATTAATTTATTTTAAACATCATAGAAATCGGAGCAGAAGTTTAGAAAGTTACTCAAGCATTATTAAATAATTTATAACGTCCACGTAAAAGATGCCGTGATGAACTAGATGCCTACAACAACAAATGGCGACAGCTGGCAAGTAGCAGAGTGGAGTGGATGACAGGTATACAAGATAAGACAAGATGAAATTTTTTCTATAAAAATACTCGTAACTACCTTAATTTACTTTTATTAATTTTGCATGCTAATGTATGTTAGTGGAATAGAGAACTTGTTTCACTATAAGACCATGTACACCAAATTTGCAAATAAACAATTTTGAATTTTAGGACATCACATCAACAGCTCATATACGTCCCCACCGAAAGGCTCGAGCCTACCCTGAATTAGGGCGATTAGGCCTTAGTCGACCACGCTGGCCTAGTGCGGGTTGGTCGACTTCACACACAGTCTTTGAATTTCCTCGCAGGAGTGTGCAGGTTTCATCACGATGTTTTTCCTTCACCGTAAACGCGTCAAATAAACGTACATATGAATTCAAAATTCGAAAACACATTGGTACGTGGTGGGGATCGAACCCGCGTCTCCCGGACGGGAGGCAGCGGCCCTAGCCACTAGACCACCGAAGCTCTTGATAGGACTCAATAAGTAAAAATCTTTCGTATCCCACATATCCCGTCCATTTTTCCAGAGCTCTTTTCACGTGTCGGAAACCGAATTAGTAAAATAGTCCTCCTGCCCGGGGCTAGGGAATGTTTTAGTAATTGTAAGCTGGTAATTATAACATGGGGTGCGTTCGTTGCTAGGAGACCGGCTTTAGGGTGAAAGAAATGAATATTTTTATGAGCAAAACTTATGGAGTGCATAATCTACTTATCTCTAACAGCCTCCGTGGCCGAGTGGTCGAGATTTCGACGCCCATTACGGAGGTTCCTGGTTCGATTCCCCGTGGGGACACTGTGAAGCAAAAATCTCTTTGTGAGACTGTTCCCAGTTTGGTTAGGACATTGCAGGCTGAATCACCTAATTGTCCGAAAGGAAAGATGATTCCGAGCTTCGGAAGTTAGCATCTACGAGTAGTCGTTACACGTACGAGCCAAGTCAGTGGCTTCTGGCGGCTCTTTAACACTGACACCAGGGTTTGTGAGGTGATGGTGATGAATGTGTATCCTTTTGTAAACAACGCAAACCTATTTGGTATTATTTGATGTGTTAACCCAAAAGCCAAGCAGCTTAAGAACAGCTGGACAAAGACCTCCCCAAGGGGGTTATAAGTAATAGTTTTGTGTGTAATAAGCGTTCTACACTGAAGAGAAAAGAATCCGGGTCGAGTAAACAACACAACTGAAAATCTCGGTAACTAAGATGCTAGCTTAGTAAAATAATAATAATGTAAATTCGTGTGGAGTTAATAAGCGTGGAGATTATGGCAAAACCCTCCACTTAAGTGGAGGAGGCTCATAGTCCAGCAGTGGACTGTAACGGGCCGTTGATTGATTGATTTGAATGTAAATTCTAAACTCAGCCCACAACAACTCAGCCTGCGGGCTCAGTTATTATTACTTTTTTAAATATATTTGTCGCTATACAAGGTTCAAAATTGTTTATTTGCATAGAATAGGTGTACATGGTCTTATAGTGAAATAAAGTTCTCTATTTCCGCTAACATACATTAGCATGCAAAATTAAATAAAAGTAAATTGAACAATATAGTCTAGGTCAAGAAATTCATGCACACTATAATATAAACAAAGATTTATAAGCCAATCTCTCAATAGTTTGATCACGCCATTGGTTGGACCTTCTTTAAATCTCTCTGGAATTTTATTATATACACGGACACACATACAATAGGAGCTTTTCTGGTAGAGTGTAGTTTTAGGACAGAATTCTAGTATAAATCTATAAGGATATCTTTTAGTCCTAGGGTTAACATCCATCGATTTTTTAAATAGCTGAGGGAGATTTTTTTACAAACTTTTGAAGTGGAACTGTTGGAGTGTACTTTAAGATTTTAAATGCATGCACCTATGTACAGTCAAATAAATTAATTGTATGTCAGCCTGCTCAACAGTTAATTTATTTGACTATACTATCAAATTCTTAGTTCACAAGCGGAAATTTACAACATAGCGCTTAAATCAAATTACCACAGATACTTGTAAATATCGCTCGCTCGCCCACCATACTTCATTACTTTTTATTAAATTTGTCCGTCCGACCGAGAATTAGCTGACAACTTGACATTAATAAACATGGCGTGGACCAGTCTCAGTTGACCTGTATTATGTCTTTAATCTTCCTAACTTTGAACTGACGCACGGCGACTCTCCGGAGGAATGACGGGTCGAGATAGCTGGTTGGCGTTTTCCACTAGTAACTACTATCTTTGAAGTTTTATCTGTGCAATAGAACTTTGTGTCGCCACTGACGTAAATAAGTTTACGTCATATCTCTGTATGACTTCTTTACAACATGTAGCTCTTTGTGACGTAGATTCATCTATTACTAGCATATTATTGTATTCTCTGTAAGTGGCTCCCTTCCGTCCGAGAGACTCAAGTTCGAAATACACCAATAGATTTTCGAATTTCAAATATAATGTGCGTTCGACGCTCTTATATAGTGAAGGAAAACATCGTAAGGATAACCTGCACATTCTACGAAGAAATTCAAAGGTTTATAAAATAGACCAACCCGCACAGGGCCAGCGTGGTCAACTAGTCTGATCACCCTAATTCAGGGTAGGCTCGAGACCTCGATGGGGACGTATATTATATGAGCTGTTGATGATGGTGAAATATACTTACAACAACAACGCTTTCTTTCCTTTATCATAAAAACCTATTATGTAATCCTATAGCTTGCTGTCCTAAATAAAAGTTTGTGTTAACCTTTTTATGTAATCCTAGTAACTCAATGAAAGCTTCCTATGCTCCATGCATCTAGTTGTTCAAATCGATCTAAAGGAGATCAAGAATCTAGGTTAGATTTAGGTCTTGTTTATTGCCTACTCGTCCTGAATATAAAAAGGATTTATTGCTTGTTTGGTCTTCTTTTTTTTCATAGAGCCCTTACATGTAGGGCTTTGTATCAAATCTCTGTTAAATGCTTCTCCTCAGTAGGTATTATACGTTATTTTTAAAATTCACGGGTAAATAAAAAAGATAAATTACATTTCCTGAGTTCAACCTTTAACTTCTACGTAATTTCTATAGATAATTAGTTATGATATATTTTATATACTTTAATTTGTTATTGTTTAATCACAAAGCATGCTGTGACATCCGATAACCACGCTTGTAACCCATGAATGTATTAAGTGTGTGACTTGTTGGTTGCCCTAATAAAATAAAATAACACAGTTGAAGAGGTCACGATTCCCATTTTAGAAAGAAAGAAAACAATTTCGCGGTTGATCTTCGAAATAGAAATTACATTTAAGGCCAGTCAAGCCAGCTAGGCCAGTAGAAAAATAGTTAAAGTTAGATAAGTCATTAGACTTGGCCAAAGAGATGATTGGTAGCAATAACTCAGTCCATGCGAACTCTCATAGGCTGAGACTGACATCTCAGATGGGAGCCAGACAGTAGAAAAACTAACTAATTCCACTCAGACATGATTGAAAATCAAGTACCGAGGACGCTTTGAGATCGCATCATAGATATGTATTTAAATAATGAACACTTTTTTGAATTTCTTAAGTACCGAGGACACTTGAGATCGCAAGATAAGACAGTATAATGAACACTTTTTTGAAAATCTTTTTTTCATAGTTATTTTTGGCTACGTATAATGTGTCGTGTGGTGACGGCAGAGTAGAATACGTTTGTCACCAACCCCTACTCTACCCGTGGGTGTCGTAAGAGGCGACTTAGGGACTACACATTGAACAGGGAACGGGCAGCAGCGCTCTCTGATACCTTTTAATCTGCGATCTCCAACCCGCCTGCCAAGCGTGGAGATTATGGCAAAATCCTCCACTTAAGTGGAGGAGGCTCATAGTCCAGCAGTGGACTGTAACGGGCCGTTGATGTTGATGAATGAGCAGATAACAACTTGTTGATATCAAGGCTCATTGAAGAGCGTTTTGATGGAGAATAAATCTTTTCTTTGCAACAAATTTTTCAAACAGTGAAAGTGGTATTTTGTAAGATGATTTTTAATCCGAAATTCAAATGCCATTCTCCTGGTTGCACCCTTACATGAGTCGAATCAATATAAGTATATTTAAATTATTTTACTTGTTCGCAAAGCTGTCACGCTTATGTCGCTTATGAATCACCAAACAACGAATCACCATAATATACGAGTGTTATTCAGTAGCGATCCGCCCGCGGCTACGCCCGCGTTATGTAAGATTTTCCCGTGGGAATACGATTTTTCCCAATAAAAGTATCCCATGTGTTATTCCAGGGTACAAAGATTATCTCTATTCCAAACTTCATCCTAATCCGTCCAGTAGTTTAGGCCTGAAAGCGGAACAAACATCTAAACATCCAAATATATTTTCACATTTATAATATTAGTGTGATGTGATTGTGCGCAAAACTTTAAAAAAAATCTGTATTAAATAACCTTTTGAAAGCAGCTGCCCCAAAACAATAGGATAGCCAAAAAACTACTAGAAGTACCAGGGAATTAGAAACGCCCAGAGCCCTGTTTTGGCGTCGCTCAGACACATCTGCAATTCAATTCAAGTTTAAATTGCTTCGCAGACTACCAACTGGCGACTACATTCAATTGCCTCCAGTAGTTTCAACGATAGATTTGACTTATTTTGATATTCATTGCTTCAAAACTAGTATTCCACAGAAACTGTCAATATGAAGTTTATGTTATCAAGATAATGTAGGCATTGTATGAGAAACAAGAGAAACTTGCTAAAACCGTTTTTCCTATTGAAAAATATCCAAGAAGAAGAAACAAGGATGTGTCAGTACAAATCGGTGTAAGTATAAAACAAATGCAGCCAGCAATGTACATTAAAAAAATGAAAATTAGATTGGAAACGTCGAACTACTGTGTGAATGGAATAATTGAATTAGTTCCATCTGCTATGAACGGCTCATAAACAACCAACAGCAGATTATTTCATACATAAATCTTATTAAATTCTATTTAGACGCCATTTGTACTGAGTAGAAAGTTCTACGATAAAATTTATAAATCTAATTCAAATAGTCAATGAAGTGGCGCGGGTTCGATCCCCACCACGTACCAATGTGTTTTCGAATTTTAAATTCATATGTACGCTTATTCAACGCTCTTACGGTGAAGGAAAACATCGTGATGAAACCTGCACACTTCTGCGAAGAAAATCAAAGGATGTGTGTGAAGTCGACCAACCCGCACTGGACCAGTGTGGTCGACTAAGGCGATTAGCGCCCTAATTCAGGGTAGGCTCGAGCCCCTCGGTGGGGCCGTAAATGAGCTGTTGATGAACTTGGATACTATTGGCGGTCACTTTATATGTCACGCGGTTTATTTTATCTACGGTGGTCATGCAGCGGGGGAACTGTCAATCAAACAAACCTCACAAAACCAACCAAACAGAATTCAACCAGTAGAAATCTTTTCAAAGTTTCAGAGGCTAAATTCAAATTACAAGTGGGTTTCGGCTTCGCATCCCTGGCCTAATAAATATTCTAATGATCAGGCTCCGAATTGGGTGGAGAAATCATCCCAATGGGAGACGATTAGCATGCAAAGTATAAGGTTATGGCTTCGAAGTCCTGTCTCAAAACTGTTGATATAATAATATCTCCTCCCCATTGAAAGATTATTATTTGAAGCGAACAAGTTTGATCATATCTTATAATAAAAAACTAAAATCAGAGTGTAACAGTGTGGCTAAGGTTCCAGTGCCCTGATGTCCATTGTTTGTTTGTTTGTTTGTTGTTTTGTATTATTTAGTATTTATATAATCAGAATATTGTAAAATTATCAATGGTGCACCACAACCGCTCGGGGGGTTTGCCAACGTAGCGAATTATAGGAGGATACTGAAAAACAGCATTCATGCTGAAGATCCGTCCTTTTTACCAGCATTTTGTACGTTGTATTTATTAATTAATCTATGACTTGTAACCTACCTTAGCTTTGTACGTCATTGTGCTTGATGTTTTGTAAATAAAGTTCTTTTATTATAATTATTATATGAGTATTTAACTCGGAGGAAAAGGGACTCCGAGGTATTCAATAACCGTCTAGTAAAAAACATTCCTCTTATGTTTTTCTCGTTGACAACGCCGCCATATGCTGGTTTTGTTTTTAGGGTTCCGTAGCCAAATGGCAAAAAACGGAACCCTTATGGATTCGTCATGTCTGTCTGTCTGTCTGTGTGTCCGTCCGTATGTCACAGCCACTTTTTTCGGAAACTATAAGAACTATACTGTTGAAACTTGGCAAGTAGATGTATTCTGTGAACCGCATTAAGATTTTCATACAAAAATACAAAAAAAACAATAAATTTTGGGGGTTCCCCATACATAGAACTGAAACTCAAAATTTTTTTTTATCAATCCCATACTTGTGGGGTGTTTATGGATAGGTCTTCAAAAATTATATTGAGGTTTCTAATACCATTTTTTTCTAAACTGAATAGTTTGCGCGAGAGACACTTCCAAAGTGGTAAAATGTGTGTCCCCCCCCCCCCCCCCCCTGTAACTTCTAAAATAAGAGAATGATAAAACTAAAAAAAATATATGATGTACAATACCATGGAAACTTCCAACGAAAATTGGTTTGAACGAGATCCAGTAAGTAGTTTTTTTTCAATACGTCATAAATCATAAATCGTAAACCGCGACGAACTACAAGAACTTTTATGTTACTTGCTGCTACGGAACCCTTCATGGGCGAGTCCGACTCGCACTTGGCCGCTTTTTTATACTTTGTACACTGCCATTGCTGTTATCAACCTGTGACTGCCCCGCATAACGAGTATACTATTTAACGTTTTAGAATTTTAACATTTTAATACACTGCACGAAACTTGTTTACGATCATTTGACAGATTGAAATCAGCTGTGGTGCGTTCACAAACTATGTTGGCTCAAAATTACGGTATCAATACATTTATTTACTGTACTTATGTTCAGGGACTTAAATTAAATAATTAAAAGTATTTTTGGCTCATCATCATCATCATCCTCAGCCCACATCAACCCACTGCTGGGTATAGGCCTCTTCTCTATAGCGCCAATTCTCACGGTCCTGTGCCAGCCTCGCCCAGTGAGATCCCGTCATCTTGACGATATCGTCTGACCATCGGACTGGTGGTCTGCCCACTGGCCTTGTCATGTGCGTCAGGATGGCGGGTGTACTTCTCCGATTGGCCGAAATTTATTGCAGATATTTAGTACCCGCTGTGTACTTTTACGTACCTTTACTAAAAATCTGTGTACCTACGCCCGTACAAAGATATTTAGAAAATTAGGTACACCCGCCATCCTGATGTGAGGACCGCGGGTGTACTGTTAACCAATGTATGTAGCTCAATACACTGCTATGTAGATTTGGTACCTTTTGTGTACCTGCAGTACGATGAATTAAGAAAACGAAATACGCTAAGATTACTGAGAAAATTAAAAAATACATTTTGACGCACATGGCCTTGTCGCCCCTCTAAGCCAACACTCTGTGACTGCTTTGGTCCACCGTCCATCGTCCCGTCTAGCCAAGTGCCCCGCCCATCTCCACCTCAGTTTCGTTATCCGCTTACCTACGTCTTCGACTTTAGTTTTCCGACGAATTTCTACGTTTGGTATGCGGTCAACGAGTGAGATACCTAACATAGAACGCTCCATTGCCCTTTGTGCTACCTTAATTTTGTGCATATTTTGCTTAGTGAGCGTCCATGTTTCGGCACTGTAAGTGAGGATCGGCAGGACACATTGGTTAAACACCTTGGTTTTCAGGCATTGCGGGAGTTTGGATTTAAAAACGTTGTCTAGTTTCCCGAAACTGCCCGAAAGCAGTATTTTTGGCTATTTTAATTAATTGAAAAATAGCAGGACTTTGTAAAACTACTAGAAGAAACACGTCAAAAGTCAAAAGTCTTATGACATTTTAATAACTCTCTTTTATAACTTTTTCAATTATCAAATCATAAACATTTACCAACCAAACTTCCTTCATTTTAAATTGGTTCAACACAATCTCTTCTTAATAACGGCTTCGACTCTAAGGTTGTTCCTAAAACAATCCTTCAAATAGCACATTGAAACTTTGAAGAGTTTGTCCAAACTCCTTAATTTATGCATTCGCCTTTCGTTTTCAGGAGCCGGCCGATTCTGTTTACGTTCCATTTGAACTGAGAAAATATTGAATTTTGTGACAATAAATTTGTTCACTTCCTATACAGTAAAATGTTGTTTTCTTGTGTTGCAATTAAAATTTAAGAAACACTTGACGGTGCTGCTGGGTATGGACGCATCGCGATTGTACATCATTTACAAAGTGAAAGAAAAAAGGGTCCCGGAGACGGTCAAACGGTTTGATTCAAACACGTAAAGTTTGGTTTGACTCAAACCATTTTGATCGTTTACAAAGGTGGTTTGAACGGTTTGAACCATGTTTGATGCAATTTCATATTTTTGTTGTGTTTGACGCGTCAGAAGTGTAATTACGACAGCATACAGAATCAGACTGCGCAGAGCCGTTTGACAAACCGTTCAAACCGACCTCAAACTGTTTGATCAAACACGTAAGGTTTGAGTCAAACCGTTTGACCGTCTCCGGGGCCCTAAAGAGGTTAATATTGACTCATTCAAACTATATTCATTCATTCATTTAATGTCAGCGTTCATAATTACTCATGAGTAGCGCTATCTACTTGTACTACTACACTCTGAAACGATTTAAACAGTCCATTTACTGTACTTATAAAATTGTAAATCTAGCTAAATAAACCAATAAACAATTTGCTATACTAATGTCCGAACTGAAAATGACCAATGAACATGCCCGAATTTAATTATGTACATACTCTTGGAAAAGGTCTTAATAATATTAAATAATTATTTAAGGATTTGCTTCATACACTTTATTTTCACCATAATCTGCAAACTGTAGATTTACCACAGTCTATATTTATTTATTAGCCGTGTGGTGACGGCGGAGTAGAATATATTTGTCACCAAACCCTACTCTTCCCGTGGGTGTCGTAAGAGGCGACTTAGGGACTACACATTGAACGAACAGGGAACGGGCAGCAGCGCTCTCTGAAACAGTAACCTTTTAATCTGCGATCTCCAACCCGCCTGCCAAGCGTGGAGATTATGGCAAAACCCTCCACTTAAGTGGAGGAGGCTCATAGTCCAGCTCAGCAGTGGACAGTAACGGGCCGTTGATGATATTTATATTATGTCTGTGAAATTCGAATTATTCTTCGTGATATAGAACTTGACTTTCTGCTATAAATAAAAATAAAAATATGGGGACATCCCACACACGGTCACCTGATCTCAGACTAAGCAAATCTTGTACTACGGGTATCAAACAACTAATACATTTCGTAAATAGTTAAATAGGTACATACTTATATAGATAAACAACATCCAGACACAAGTGCTCATCACACGAATGTTTGCCCTGGGCGGGATTCGAACCTGCGACCCTATGCTTCGACTGCAGGCGTTCTACCAACTAGACTACGGAGCCGTCAATAATTATGATAACTTTGATCGCAATACTTCGTACACGTCGTATTTTCGTAAAACTAAAGTGTTGTATCAAAATTTATGTTCGTTCCTCCCAATTTCATTTCTCTCAGAACCTCTTGAAGCTGTTAACTCTAAACAAAACCTGTGTTTCAAACGGAGCCGCTCCGCAATGTCACTTTGAAGTGAACACACGGCATTCTCCGCATGCCCTGGAATTTAGAGCGAATTATCCTAGAATAGTTCCCTTGAGCCACAGTCTTAGAGCAGCCGGGGATTATGAAATTTATGAAAATTTAATTTAGAGTTGAAGGAACTCTAAATAAGTTGCGGGAGAGGCGAAAGATTAAATATTCATGTATTTTTTTTGTAAGGTCCTTTATAAACAGCTGACTTTATGTACGAAAATTGATGAAGAGCATAACCGTTTGCAACTCTATTGGTCCATCCGTTCAGGAGGACTTGTGATATGAGGTTTTTTTGTCGGCATAGATACTTTCACGCTTTTATAACCAATGATATTATACAACGTGTTACAAAAAATACAAAAAAAAAAGAATATTCTTCATCTCAGGCATTTAATTAAAATTTTCCCATCTCTAGTGTCAATTGACACCTAAAATATAGACTATCGATTCTCAGATGGGAAAAGTATTTGTTCACCATTTGTGCCTACATTTTTAAAAGAGATGTACTTAAATCAATTTATGTTAGAAAACATTTTCTTTTTTGCCTTAATTATCTTGTTTAAGTATTTACAAACACAAATATTATTTTGAAATATTTAGTTCATTATTTCATTAATTTATTATTTCATAACAATGATTTAAATAAGCTTTTTTTATTTATTTGTAGTTTTTTAATTTTTAAATTAATTGTTCTAATGTGAATGTTAAGGTACAAGTAGTATGTAAACATTCATAGCCGTAGCGGTAAAAATAGTCGTATTGACTTAAAATTACATATCTGGTCCGAATGTTCTTTGACACAGCTGATCACTAGAGATGGGAAAATTTTAATTAAATGCCTTTGATAAAAATATTCTATTTTTTTGTGTTTTTTGTAACACGTTGTATACAGGCTGAGGTAGATACGCCACCAACAACGCACCAAACGCGTGCCATGAATTGGTCCTAATTGTGACCATTGCGACTGACTAGTCGAGCTGTGACCTGTCATTGAGAGCGCGCATACGCGACTACGTACTAAAAAATAGTTAAAATGCCTTCCTGTGTATTTCGTAATTGTAAAAATTACGACAAAAAAGTAAAGAAAGATGAAGGGATCTCATATCACAGGTAAGTGCATAAAAATATGTAAGTTTTAAGTAGATTAATCAATAATTTGTAATTTTAATGAATCACAGCTTGTTTCTAAACGATAAAAGGGATAGAACATTGTTTCAATCACATGTGTGACAAAGATAGCTCATACGCTAAGGTCATAGATTATGATCAAGTACCTACGCATACAGTAGGTACAAAATAGGTAGGCAAGAAATTGTCAGTGTAACCACAGTAGAAAGTGTAACAATGAGATGTTTATGAATGTAGGCTGAATTATTTTGTTTCTATGTTAAGTAAATATTTATTAAGTTAATATTGACATACTTATTTTATTTAAATCATTTAAAATCTAAACTAAAAAGGTACTTGAAATTACGTTGAATACATAATATTTAATTATTATACGAATTAATAGATATAACAATGCAAACGAACATCAATTCATTCATGCAACTTGAAATAGTGTCGGTTCTAAGTATTTCTACTTGTCGCTTAATCTATGACAGAGCGACATTTTCGTGGCTGTACTGATTACAAATAGCTGTCTCTTTCACTCTTACGCTTTGCCTATTTCCTGTCTCATTTATAGCGATATACATTGTTATGAATATGTGTCGCGGAACAACTATTTTGCGCATGCAGTATGAACGTAACGTATCTTTCTTAAAATATCATTGTTTATAACATGAAAGATCTACCAACCCGCGTTGTGAGGTCTACCAACCCGCGCTGGGCCAGCGTGGTCGACTAATCGACCTTATTTAGGGCAGGCTTGAGCCGATACAGACGTACATGAGCTGTTTATGAATCGGACATTGCAATATCATCTGAAAAGGGCCGGACCCGAACTATAAACAAATACTATATCTAGAAATCATCATAAAGCTTCGGTTGGTGATGATGATGACGGTAACACACACGTAGTTTGTAGACTGTTCAAAACAGTATTTTTACATCGGAATAAGTAAGTAAAGATTTTTTTTCTGTTTTGCCTACCTATTATATTAAGTTTTTCTCGCAACATCTACAATACTTATACGTCCCCAATGAGGGGCTCAAACCAAGGGCTCAAACCTACCCTGGAGTAGGACGATCAGGCCGTTAAGTGTTCAAAAATTCTTTATTTTTAAATGATTCTAAATTTTTAGCTTATGTTCGTTACAAACTAGATAACTCGTATATTGTAAAGTCCATAAGATTATCAAGAACTAGATTTCCGCCCGCGGCTATATACGCTCGCGTTGTTTAAGGTTTTCCAGTGGCAATAAGACTTTTTCCAGTAAAAAGTATCCTATGAATTAATTCAGGTTACAGACTATATCCATTCCAAGTTTCATCCAAACATCTAAACATCCAAATATTTTTTCACAAATATAAGTAATATTAGTGTGATGTGATTCATTGGAGAAATCTCCGTGAGAAACGAAACATCTTCAGTTTGGAGAACGGTAGGTCAAGTCTGAAGTGCATTCCAAGTAGGCCCGTCAAATGGGCATCATCCGCTCGGCTTCAGCGCCGTAAGCTGGACAAATTCTAGGATTACCAGCGGACAAACCATGGTAATACGAGCCTACTGCCGAATAAATATGGTCTTAAGAAGACAAGACGCATTGCGTACGTTGTTTTGCTTTATGAGCTGTTTACCGTAGGGATAGTTAGGAGATTTGTTTTCCTAAATTGCTTTGAAATAACTCGATGTCACTGAATATTGAACAATTATATTTGTGTATAGGATACTGGAAGGGAACCATTTATGTGTTAAACGTACTTTTTTAGTAATTTTTTTCATGAATCTAATAAAACATCCAAAAAAGATACTACATTTTTTTTATAGAATTAACAATAGAGTTGGATTTTTTTTTCTAACTGCGGTGCAATGTTATTCTTCTCCTTCTTCATAGACTGTAGACATTAGCTCGAATGGCACGTTTTTTTTTTGTTTTAGGTTTTACGGTCCTGGCAACGACAGTCCAGGATGTTGCCAGTTAAAAAAAAATACGAAGAGCAACCTGACGAGGCCGCATAAGGGGAGCTTGTTGTTATAATTTTTTTTTGTTTACATCCTCAATATTTACAAAGTTTCTGTAGTTTTGAAATTCTTAAGGGTAATATTCTCGTTGTTTCAAACAACCTTCACCTAAGCTACTGGAACTAAACAAAGCATCTTATCAATCTTACAACCCATTAACTAAACTCAGGCCATTAGAACAGTTGTTTTCAACTAAAATCTGGTTTAAAGCGGTTTAGACCGTAATTGACTTTGCCGTCACCAAGTGGCTAAGTTGGTTTAGTGTGGACACAGATGACACAGATAAATTAGCAGGAGAGTACTACGTTTCACCATAACAAAAAATACTATTATTTAAGAAATGGCGTGCGGACACCATTTATTTTGTTATGGATTTCATCGTTAAACCTTAATCAAATTTATTCTAAAACATTCCGCACCCTCTCTAAACATGATACAATATATTACACTGAATCAAAAACTACCTCCTTTTTTTATTTCAGTTAATAAACAAATATAATAATTGATTGTGAAAAGCTTTAGTAGTAAGTATAAATGAATAAGAATAGCAAATTTTTTCATGCTGTTGCCGACGGTAAGACAACTATATGTCCTTAGATCTGTCTTGCATCAGCATACCTTTCTGCCGCCAATACAAAAATCTCCACCGAGGACGTAAACCGGTTTTCTCTACCATACGATGTAATACCGCCTTTGCCAGGAAACAGCTCTGTAACGAGGCATTCGTCCTCTTTCTTGTTTTATGACTGGCAACCTTTCTTGCTGGCAGTTTTATCTTTAATTTTAAATTCATTTTCAAAATTAGATTTCTTACGTTTCGACTTTGTCTTTTTTCTGCTAAATTCGACACTTATGTCCTGATCTCCGACAGTAAACTCTTTAAGCTTATCCATGTTAGAATTTTTCCATGTTAGTTATATAATATATAAATACCTTTTTCTTCAGACTGTGCCCTGGATATTGCCACATACCAATCCTCTACAACATTCTTCGTGTGGTGCAGCAGCTTGTGGCGGCTGCTGGGCGAGAGCTCTATTCTTTTACTCTTAGAGCATATAATAAAGTAAATAAGGCCTTACCTATAGACAAACTAAGCAAATACGAATTTAAAACTAAATTAAAGTTGTGGTTGAATAATCTTCATTATCATGAAACAGAAGAGTTATTATTGTAATATTGTTGGAAGGCAAGGTGAGTGACTGTATAAAATAATAAATGAATTTAGTATGTAAGTATGTTAATTTACTTTTCACACTATTCAAGTTAAAGTACGTGATCCAGAGTTTATGTTATATGTATAGATAAAACTTCCCTACATACACACACACACACACACACACACACACATGCCTCACAGAACGTCTGTTCTTTACTATTTTAAAATTTTACAGCCTTTCGAAACACAGGATATCCTAGCATGAAAGTCAGGGACTTATCTCAAATTAGTTTTGTTTATCAAGCCACCTGTAAACAATTAAATTCGTTCCATATGATGTTGTCTAACAGGCTTTTTTGAAATAAATTATTATTATTAATTTTAAAACGTAGATTTTCACC
Organism: Carpatolechia fugitivella; assembly: GCA_951230895.1. Taxonomy (NCBI): domain Eukaryota; kingdom Metazoa; phylum Arthropoda; class Insecta; order Lepidoptera; family Gelechiidae; genus Carpatolechia; species Carpatolechia fugitivella. The sequence continues at coordinate 13,380,789 of OX579660.1, forward strand.
TTCTCATACTCAACTCAACTATCGTAATAGCAAACTTTCTATATACATAAGTACAAAGCTTGGCTGCAGCTAATAACTAACTGCAGTGTGAAGACGCTGATTAAATCTGGCTTGAAGTATAAGTGAAAGCGCTAAGCACATTTCAGTTGTCAAAGTACTATTCGTTAATATTATAGCTAACCATTTCAGGTTCAAGTTCTTCCACAAGCGAAGTCTTCTGATGTTACTTTGTCTACGGGTATGGCGAACTTGCTACACTGTGGCTAAGAAGTCGCAAGTCGTCTTGATATTGGTAACTTAGCAGATTAATCTTCGACCACAAATGGGCACGGTTTTGTTCTATCAACAACGTACACTCTACCATCAAGTTTACTTAAGGCAGGAAGGAATAATGCTTAAGTGTGATGGATTCAGACTGAAGTTAGACATTTGGATTCGTAATGTAATAATCGTGGGCTAGAGGCAGCTGCTGTTTTGGGCCCATTTTACTTGCACAAATACAGTGGCAGTTTATTTATTTATCCATTTATTGTTCACGAAAAACTTACAAATACAAATACATACAAATACAAAAAAACAAACACACAACAACATTTTATCATTATTACATACTGAGTATTTATTATTACAACTGGTAATAAGATTGGTAGTAACTAGGGCAACAATAGTACATTGTTATACGAGGGGTGAAAGTAAATTATTTGGCGCCAGACGGGGTTTGGAGCCTGAGCGTAGCGAGGGCCTTAATAGTTCGATCGAGGCACTAAATAAGTCTTTAACCCGTGGTAAACACTGTGCTTTTCATTACGAATACAAGGAAAGTATAAATAAAAACACGAATTAGCTAAAGAAAAAATGAGTGACTTCCATATCTAAATCAGATGAACTCATTATAAACAAAACTCGAGAAACAAATGATAATCGGATTGTTGCTTTCCGGCCTATTTTTATTTTTTGCTGTGGCCGTGCCAGCCAGCTCTTGACCATTAATTTTCATTTTCATCATTGAAAAATGATAAATATTTTGCCCAAATCTATTTTATTTTAAAGAAATAGTTGAAAGTAAATTATATATTATGTTATTTCAATTTAACATTGCGCAGTAATTGAGTGGCTGTATAGAAAGACGGAATAGTTCAATAGAAATGTAAAATTAGAACCAGTTCTCTTTTTATAATTTGACAGCTGTCAGTTGAAAGTGATTCTACCTCGGGCTGAAAAGTATTACCTTCAATCCGCTCCTCAGGCAACTTCCGACCTACTTTCCGAGTATGAGTAATGAAAAAGTTATTATTATTCCGTCAACTGGTACAAGGATCTTTTGGCTGGTAGCGAAAATCGGAGCTAACGACATTCGTCATACATTCGTCATTTGTTTGTCATTTGTTGTTTACCACCAACGCCCTCCTGTCAATGTCATCCACGAGCCAAAAGATCCTTGTAGCACTGTACTCGAGTAGCTGATTACTTGACACTGGCTAAATTGCATATCAGCGGAAGCCATATTTAAAAACAAAAAAAGTAACTGGCAATATGAACCGGGCTCTCGACAAATGTAGTACTTGCTGTCAAAATAGACCGGAATTCTATTTTGTGTTACCTATGTTCCTACTTACTACCTGAGTGGGCTAAGTTGGTGACTCACTACGAACCGAAGTGTTAATTAGGCATCATAACACGCATTTACAATAAGGTCCCAACCGATTTGAAAAAAATACCTTTAGATTATGTTCAAAGCTTAAGCAAAAATTTATAAAAAAGCTTTTAAAGAATATCTGACTACTTACAGATATCCATGGGAAAAGATTTCTTGAATGACAGGCATAAATTTAGTAAATATTAATATTTGACAAAAAACTAAATGTAAAAGATGCGACGCATGTGGAGTTTCTTTGGTAAGTTCTTCTCCACAGAGCCCGCACATTGTGTAGTGAACTCACCCAAAAAGTGTAATGATGAAACTAAAAGATATGTAACTTTCAAAAGTAAATAAACTATTCATTTCATTTAATGGCTCATATTGTAACGATGACAAATATCCGTGACCAACTGAATAGTATAACTTCCGAAAAATAAAATCATTTATTTTCACATTCGGATTTTTGTAAGTTCACTATTTTTTTTAATAGGCTTGCTCTTATCTCTTGTCTGCATTCAGGCGTACGTACACAATATACGGAGAATGCCGAAGAATCTCCACAATCCCCCCAGGAGTCGAATCTAGAACTAGTTACGAAACAAAACGATTTACCGCTAAACCTCGGGGGATGTAGCTAATATCTATAAAATCAATAGCTGTTCGTTTGTCTCGCTAAAACTTGAGAATGGCTGGACCGATTTGTCTAATTTTGATCTTGAAATATTTGTGAAAGTTTAGGGAAGGTACCCTTTATCTGCGGCTGTCAAGATGTATTGACGGACAAAAATATTACAAGAACGCGCGCGCCGCATACCAAGGGAGGTGAAAAACATAAATAGTAAGTAACAAAAAAACGACAGTTTAGTTTTCCAATACAAAATGGTCAAGGGAGGTGTAGGGTAGGTGTTAAGTAGATGTTGGGAAAATTGGCAGGACAACGTCTACCGGGTCAGCTAGTAGGTAATGAGAGATATTTTCACACAATTTCAGTGTAACACAAACTTCATTGATACACTCATTCTATTTATTTTTTCACCAAAATAAGGTTCAAAATTATGGGTACAAATAGCAAAAAACCCGGTTATTGATACAGTTTGTTATAAACAGTAGAAGAATCTAAGTTTCCTTGTTAAAGCCTGAAACTTTCAAGTGGGAGTTTTAACATGGATCCTCGAGATTACGATGACCTTCCAAATTTTGCTTTAGGAAATTTTAATGATCCTAACAAGTTGTCAATTGCGGAGGAATAAATGAGAAAAACGGATTTTGGTTTGTTTCCAAACTCAAGTACACCGAGCTAGTCTAATTTAGCATGTAGGTAGGTATCGTCATCATCTAAGTAAAACTAGCCTTGATGTCACGGTTTTTAAGTCAACTCCGCCGCGCGACGGCGACGATATAGGTAAAAATCGCACAAAAATAAATAACATTGCCAGCTCTTATCTCTTCAAACGCTTTCCAAATCTTAATGTCTATATTGGCTAAGGTTCAAAATACCACCGCTAATATGGAGCATTGGTCTGATTCCCGCATTGTATTGCATCTACGAGCGATAAATTTCAACGATTCCTGAATTCGAGAGCTTAAACCGAATTTCCTGGTTTAATCCTTTGGTATTTTGCCCGCCAATTCAGCTGACATTCTGTTCTGGTAATTTTCAATTTATGCCATACAGAATTTCGAATAAAAGCCATTGGTCACGATTCACACAGTCATACTCTAATTCTAATTTTAAGATCAAGCTATCCTTTTCGTTTTTATGACCAATGAAAGAGAGGAGATGAATTCAGATGAACGAATGATATTATTTTGAATGAATGATATTATTTTGAATGAATGATTATCTAAAATAAAGGCGTAACTGTCAGATTAAGAGACTTTTGAGTCGCATGTTTTAAGTGATCTCTAAAATTGTGCAATCGACGAGGCCGTAAGGTTCAAATTCGATGTTTGACAGCTCTAATATTAGAATGGCCTTCTCTTGTCCCTTTTTAATCTTTAAAAGGTGAAAAGGACGAACGACCTTAAATTAAGAATTAGAGCGTGACAGTGAGAATTAGCCTCATTATCATGCCAATGCATGTTGGGTGCGTGAGCGATGGTGTAACTGTTGGTACTAGTAACAACACACTCAGTTCATCCAATAAACCAAGATTGGAAAAAATTATCGTCATGCTGATGCAAATAATAATATAACGAGTAAATCGCATTCACATCGGGAGTCTTCGTTTAGTTAGATAGAATATATTCGTACCAAGCCTTCGCCGTGTGGTGACGGTAGAATACATTTGTCACCAACCCCTGCTCTTCCCGTGAGTGTCGTAAGAGGCGACTTAGGGACTACACATTGAACAGGGAACGGGCAGCAGCGCTCTCTGATACAGTAACCTTTTAATCTGCGATCGCCAACCCGCCTGCCAAGCGTGGAGATTATGGCGAAACCCTCCACTTATGTGGAGGAGGCTCAGCAGTGGACTGTAACGGGCCGTTGTTGATGTTGATGATGCCTCGGTAAAAGTATTACTATATTTAAACATTTTCTGGTTGGTTTCCTTCCCTCGTCCCGGCTACTATTTAAGGAAGTATTTACTCGAGCCATAACAGTCTTTAGCTGCTGTATAATACCAGGGTTTGTGCAGTCGGCCGTCGACCTTACAATCTACTCGAAGATGATGAAGAAGAATGGTTTCAATCACACTAATATTTGTATTGTAAGAATAATGCTTCAAACCGTTTATGCAGCGCAATATCTCAGAGTTTATTAGACGTTCCTTTTCTCTCCATTTAATGGGCTCCAATCACAATGTGCTTTTTTCGCGCAAATCAAGCTTAATACCCTGCCCACTTTTCGCGCGGTTTTGAAATCTCTGTGATATCCGTCTTTATCGAAAAGCACTGGAATTGTTTTTGCCGGCGGCGGCTTATCGGAACTCTTTTGTCTTTTAAGAGTTAAACTGGCTCAACTCGGGAGTAAAGCATTTATTTAAATCATGGATGGTTGAATTAGTTAATTTTTGAGTTATTTTATATAAATTGCTAAAATATCTTGAGATATACACCAGAGAAAAAGTGTGTGAGAACCAGAGTGTTAACATGAATTACAATAACGTAAGTAGTTTTACTTAAAAACAAACAGACTATAAAGCTAGTCTGTAAAAATCATTATTTCTTGTTATACTACGATTTAGTCCACGTTGTTTTCGTTTTAGCTTCAACTGCTCGTTTTTTCCGTAGGAAACAATTGCCGAAAAGTGCTTGCCTTCGTGTGAAAACTTTCCTTCATATTATAGACCTTAGATTGACTGAACTGATCGGTCAGTACTCACACGTAATTTGACATTTTAGTTGTGAGTTTTAGGGAAGGTTATCCTTTAGGATCCCGCAATAGGCTGATTGATTAATTGATTGATCTTTTAGTATAAGATTTGGCCTTTTCGTCAAGTGAAACTCATGAAATACATCAAAATATCTTCAAAACGAGTATAAACCTTCTAGCTAATAACTTCTAGCTACATTCCATATTACGATATGCCCCAACAGCAATCACAACAATATATTCACCTACCACACATAGTATTTTGTTTATAAACCGCCCAAAGCAAAATACAGTATAGGTATTTACATACAACTTCAAACTCATAATCGTACCGCGTATTTCGCTGTTGTATCCGAAACTCTACGTTGAAGCTGACAAGGATGAATGAAAACTGTGGACGCGTTTACGAAGTCACGTATTGTATAGAATGTAAACTCCGCATGTTACATTGAACCACTCACTGCTGTAAGATATAAGTAAGTAAAAAAGGAAGTTTTATTGCTTACAACGACTAAAATCTCGGTTTATAATCTCTCGGCGAAACTGGTGGGGATATGCCTAGAAACTATATTTCGCGTTTACGGAGATAGTTAGAGAAAGATACTCATGGTAGCGATTCACACGGACATTAGAGCTGTCAAACATCGAATTTGAATCTTATGGACGCGTCGATTGCACAATTTTAGAAAGCACGTAAAACATCCGACTTAAAAATTTCTTAATCTGACAGCTACGTCCTAGGTTATCATTCATTCAAAATAATATCATTCATTCATCTGAATTCATCATTTCTCTTTCATTGATCATAAAAACGAAAGGAATAGCCGGATTTTAAAATTAGAATTAGAGCTTGACTACCCGAATCGGGGCCACTGTCATCTTCAATGTCAGCGCTCAAAACTCGTTGCTTAAATTATTATACATACGTGTTTGCTATTTTAATTAGTATAATATTTGTACAAGGAAGGAGGCCACTGTTTTTGTAAGCGTTTGTTATTCATATTGAAGTTTATTAATTTGACTATGCATCAGTCCAAACCTGATTCATACAAAACTTACATAGGTCTTTTGCCCGAGCAGATCGCACGTTTTCCGGGTAAAAATTAGGAATGATTTCATGGGCTTTTGTTTTAGCACGACAATGCATACACGTTGCACGCACAGTTTTAGATTGAGATTGCGGTATTTATGTTTTCCTGGTAGGTATGACTGCATATTACTACGTTTAGAATTTAAATGCCTACCTAAATAAGTTTAAATTGTATTTTACCAAAGGATTTCGTTATTTGTAGAAAACTTACTTAAACATTATAAAGATTGTATAACCCGTTCTTTATTTTAACTTCTTATTAAATACTTTACTTGAAAAATATAGACACTATAAACATAACACTTTTTTAAACTACATAGCTACTTGCACAGTTTAAAAAACATAATGCATCATTTTGCTTAACTATGCAATGAACTTTCAAAAACTTTCACGGGACTTGAGAATTTCCCTGACCACATTACTTGAAAAAATGGTAGGGTCGACCCTTGTATTTCTTCGTGAAAAGGTTTAAAAAGCAAATAATTTTTGGGCAAAATGCACCACTCGCCCGCCGAAATTTACACAGGCGATGAAAATGAGTTTCACCTTTTTGGGCATTTTAGGTGTGAGTTTTGGGGTATGCTATGCATGCATAGTACCTACATTGTCTATGCATACCGAACCTACTAAACGTCTGTGGTCTAGGCTAGGGAGAAGCGGGTTCGATGCCCAATACGTACTAATGTGTTTTCGAATTCATATGTACGTTTATTCGACGCTCTTACGGTGAAGGAAAACATTGTGATGAAACCTGTACACTCCTGCGAAGAAATTCAAAGGTTGTGTGTGAAGTCGACCAACCCGCACTGGGCCAGCGTGGCTGACTAAGACCTAATTTAATTCAAGGTAGGCTCGAGCCCCTCGGTGGGGACGTATATGAGCTGTTGATAGTACATTGACTTTTTTAAACGCAATGAAACAGGACAGCTCTTTGCAAACAGGTAAAGTTCTAGCATCAGAATGAAAAACGCCGCATCCTTAAATGAGATTCACGACAACCTCCTCGCGGCAAGAAGGCACTAGTTTAAGCTGCAATAGTTTCTGAGTTATCGCACACCACACTGTGACACTAGTTTGAGTTAGTCGGCTAAACAGTTCACTTCAGACTTCATAGTTGAGACGTTGTATAAATAAGATATTAAATGGGTACTCTTAGCGCAGTACCAAGATTCGGAGTCTGCTGGGAGATAATGCTGAAGAATTTTGTACAGCGCTATCTGTTAATTTCATTTTCTGGGAAATGGTTATAAAGGTGATTCAATGATGTTCTGAACTGTAATGTGAATCAGTGAACTACTTCTAGTTTGAAATTTAAGACAATGATCTGATGAAATAAAGATGTAGAAACTTCTTTTTCATTAATTTTTTTTGCGGTTTCGGAATAATTGCAGAATAAAAGTTGTTCAGTTTCATGGGAACACGTTGTATACTTATTTTAAGAACTCTAAAATTAAGATAACCCTTTCATTTTTGACTAGAGGTCCTCCTGCGGCTAAGCTCGCATTGTGTAAGATAATCTCGTGGGAATAAGATTTTTTCCCGTAAAAAGGATCCTATGTGTTAATCCAAGTTGCAAACTATCTCCGTTGAGTACTTTAAGCGTACAGACGGAACAAATATCCAAACATCCAAATATATTTTTCACATTTATAATACGAGTATTAGTGGGATAGTGTGATGTGATGTGATGCCAAAAAGACGGACAAACTAAAAGAATTACAGCATAACAGCCTCCGTGGCCGAGTGGTCGAGATTTCGGGTTCGATTCCCGGTAGGGACACTATCGAGCAAAAATCTCTTAATGTGACTTTCCCCAGTTTGGTTAGGACATTCTGAATCACTGATTGTTCAAAAATAAAGATGATTCCGAGCTTCGGAATGCACGATAAGCCGTTGGTCCCGGCTACTATCTAGTCGTTACATGAGCCAGGTCAGTGGCCTTTGGCGGCTCTATAACACTGACACAGGGTTTGTGAGGGCGGTTGTCGACCTTACAACCCTCACGATGGTGATGATAATGATGATGAGAGCATAACTTCCAGAATTAAGCTATGATTCTAACCGCGATGATTCAACTTATACTCCTACCTCGGTCCTTTTCATCTTTCTAATACTTTATTTAGTAACTTATTTTCTTTACATTTTCCTTTATTTTCTTTACATAAAATCTATATTACCTACCTTGCATTAATTTTACTTTGTTAGTGTTTGCGTTTAAATTCCCATCGAATGTTGTGTATGCCTATAAATGAGGCATTCATAGAGTTTTAGACCTATTAAGTAATATTATTTTTGGTTACTTTGTATGACTGTAAATATAAATAAATAAAGAATTGGTGAATAATAAAACATATTTTGAATTAATTAATACCCAAAATCAAGGCGCAGATGATAATTAATACTTTTATCATCTCCTGTCCATATTTTACTTGTAAAGACTAAAATTAGATTTTTTTTCTTGGTTACTACAAGCTTCTTACTTGTTGCAGTAGCAAGAATCAGGTATATTGAGTACCACTCAATATTCCCTGCTTGGCGATGCATTACACATCGCAGTGATACCTCGTGATACACTTCACGTAAATTTTAATCTCACAAACTCTAGGGATTCTACTCTAGAATCCTTGACCTTCTTATGGATTTAAAATCTCTATCCGTAAAAATATGATTTTGTCTCCAGTTTGTGTTATGATCCAAATCTTGAATTTTTATTGAAGTAGCGTTAGCAATGTGAGATACATTTCAGCTATTGAAAAAGTACCAGGGCACCATGTCCATAAGAAGCAAGCATTCGTCTGTCTGAATTATGGAGTCTTTACAAGCCAAGTTACTCACTTAACTCCGTCCACTGAGTTTCAGCGCAACAAGTGACTTTAATAATTGAATACGCTTCAAGAGTTGAGCGAAGCTGTTATTCTTTCAGAAGAATGCCTGGATACGTACTCATTCATAATAAATTAATAAATAATAATAGAATAGAATAGATAGATTCATACATATATAGATAAACAACATCCAGACACAAGGCAAACACAAGTGCTCATCACACGAATGTTTGCCCTGGGTGGGATTCGAACCCACGACTCTGTGATTCATAAGCAGGCGTACTACCAACTAGGCTATGGGGCTGTTCAAAAATACGTTGGCTTGTGGTGGGAATCGAACCCATCCCTCCCGGCAGCAGCCCTAACTACTACTCAACCGACGCTCTATTAATGCAGATTCATATTTACGGAATTACTATCAGTGTTCAGTGTTTGACCGACTAAGGAGGATGTGCAAAGTTGTTACAGAACAAGCTGAATGTAGAATGGTAAGCCAGACAGATGCAATGAGGATTTCAAGATAATCAAAACATTAAAAAAAACATTAAAGATTAAGAATTTATCTAATAACAAGAAATAGTAATATAGTTTCTTAAAAAAAAACAATTTTATTCTAGGCCTAACCACGCAAGCTATCACTCAACAGTCGAGCCGCTCAAAGTCACATACTCTCAACAGTCCGGGGGTGTGCCGGGGGTACCGAGCATGCGTGGCGAGCATTTCACGGGAGTCATCGCATGCACGAAAAACGCCTAAAATTTAATACTATAAAAAAATACTACAGTCACTTTATAAAATCCAAAATAAATCCGAGCTGAAAAAAACCGCCATTTCATCGCCCGCCAATTCCTTGTGGTGGTATGCATTGTGGTTTTGATTCATATTTTCCCACGAAAACATGATAAAGTTTTTATGATTACACAAAAGGATGGAGAATTTAATCCTGATCAATTTCGTATATATAATATCGACCGTGGAAAAGCAAAATCGCTTAACCGCCATTTTAGTTGAAAATGACTTACTTATATATATCACTGGAATCAGTGATTTTTTCTGTGTTGATCTGTGTGGGTTTCATGAAGATCAAAGCACTTTTTTGGCGTTTGAGCGACTCAATTTTTTGATATTTTTTAAATGAAATAACGCTGAAGCGACGTTAATTTTGGTGTTTTTGAACCAACGCTGTATTATGTCATAAGCGTCGCATAGGTTTGAAGTAAGTTTTTCTTTTAGCGATTTATGTTTACAAAGAATATCAATAAAGAAACAACTGTTTTTATTTTAATATAGCTTATCAGCCATTTTAAAATTTAACGCATACTAGCAATATTGCCTGTTAGTCATTAAAATTTTTATGTTTATGATTTATTGGTCAATCAGCAGCTTTTGTTTGACCAAAAATTTTTAACAGTCGAAGTAATTTTCGCTTAAGCGACACTTAACTCGCAAAATAAAGGCGTTATAAATGTTTTTGATAAAAAACTATGTAGAAAACGTATTTTTAAGAATATGTTTTATCTTTCATAGCACTACTCTCAATTTGAAAAGAGATATTTTTTTTTTTGTAAAATTACAAAAGTGGCGGTTAAGTGATTTTGCTTTTCCACTGTCGATATGTAGAAAATTATAAACATAACGGCATTTTTAAATAAAATCCCCTAACTTGTAAACACGATACAAATTACGATACGAACGAGCCGCGAACTTTGAAGTGTGTCTTTTCCTGTCACTCGTAGAGCGGATCCGTTTATACTAGGGTGAAAAGGTGTTTAAAAGGAACCATACTAGTATAAAATCACAATCGACACAACCTTGCCATACCAATAAAAACTTAAAAATTGGCAACCTTCAGCGCTCCTCAATACTGGTAACTATAGTTACCGTCGACTGTCAATGTGAGTTTGACTTTGGTAAGTAAGCTTACCGTCGACTGTTGAGTGGATTAAATTATCACAATATTGCTGAATTAGGAACACGGCTGCTTATAAACATTATTTTATATTCATCATCAACAGCTCATATACGTCCCCACCGAGGGGCCCGAACCTACCCTGAATTAGGACGATTAGGCCTTAGTCGACCACGCTGGTCCAGTGTGGATTGGTCGACTTCACACTCAACCTATTAATTTCTTCGCAGGAGTGTGCAGCAGGCCTAAGATGCGCACAATTTGTAGACAAAACTCTCGGAAGAGAAGAGAAAATTTGACTTCTCTTTTGAGACTCGGAAGTCTTTGAAGAATAGACACTTACATTACACTTAAATTACTTTGAAAGTGTAAATAATTTACCCAATAACTCCTCACACAACTATTCACAATACATACAACTCTTAATAAAATAATAAATCAATAAAAGTATGTATTCCCGGTAATTCACGACGACGTTTTTTCTTTTTTTTTCCTCTGAGACAAATATTAAGTACGCATATTAGGGATAGAAGACAAAAGAATAAAACAAAGAAAAAAGACAAGTTTCTCTATTTTTGTCTTCAATTAGAAATGAGCGTAGAGAGACTTTTTATCTTCGTGCGCATCTTAGGCCTGCTGGTTTCATCACGATGTCAAGAGCGTCGAAAAAACGTATATTTTTAATGTATATTATATATATATTTCTTCATATATATATATATTTATTTTTTATTATTATTTCTTTTGGTGAGAGAATGTGGAGCGGGACGTTAGGGAAACAAGTAAACACTGCGAGTGCTGACAAAAGACTACTTTTATTGATTAATAACCTAGTTAATAAGTACATTAGTCGCTTGACATAAGACAATAAACTTACACCAGAATACAATTTTACCCCTCTATTGTCAACCAATAGTAAGTATGAAACTAAGTAACTCAACCGGTAATTTTTTTAAACTTTGTATTATCATTTTAACTTTTAACCAGTTGTTCTTCCGGTTTCTACCTGGGCATTCTGTAGAAATGCGAGGCCTATTATGTGGGCCCTAATTGCAAAGGTATTCTGCAAGTTTTCTATTTCTGCGTTATTCTTCCGGAAGCGTTCTCTGCTTGATTTCTGTGGTCTTTAATCTTGAACAGCAGAGGCCAGACTAACCTATTTGGTTTACGTCAAATCGCTACTGTTTAGGATTAAAGACCACAGAAATCAAGCAAAGAACGCTTCCGAAAGAATAACCCTTCTCATCTCTTTGTTTATTAATGATTAAAACTTAAATTTATTTTTATTTTCGAGAACGTTTTTATATATTTTATTCTACTAGGTAATACTGCATTACCTTTAGAAGGATAATATTTTGTTGGTTCTTTTTTATTTAATGTGGGACTTTTTTCATACTCATCACTCCAAACCACTTTTTCAATCCAATCTAGATGGAAATCCACCTTTGTGTATACACTGGGAAATGTTTTACTCCCACATTGGGCATTGAAAGCAGCGACACCTACTATGTTGTGTATAGGCGCCGCCGTGGACTTGCTTGTGCCGATGTGAAGTTCAGTTTGAAGTGGACCGCCCGAGTCACCCTGTAGTTAAATAAAAATATTAAAAAATATATATGTGGGGACATCTTCACATACGGTCATCTGATCCCAAACTAAGCAGAGCTTGTACTATGGGTACCAGACAGCTGATATACATTACATAAATAGATAAATACATACTTATATAGATAAACAACAACCAGACACAGGGCAAACATTCGTGTGATGAGCACTTGTGTTTGCCTTGTGTCTGGTTGTTGTTTATCTATATATGTATTTATCTATTTATGTAATGTATATCAGCTGTCTGGCAAACACAAGTGCTTGTCAGAATTTTGTTTGTAAAAATGTTTATTTAATACTAAGGTTTGTTATGAGTACATTCCTTTAAATCAGCAAAACTATGTATTTAAAAATTGTGGGTATAGGAAAATCAACAAACAAAAATAAGGAAAAAAAATAAGGAAACATATAAAATCAGCTTTGACAAAATTTTACAGGGTTAATTATATCATAACCATTAAATATAATTTTAAATAACATATTATAGTATAATAGGTAATAAAATATTCATTATTTAGTATAATATAAGAACTTAATTGTGCAAATACCTAAATCTATCCAGAAATATTAATTCAAATCTACATTACAGTACATTACTTATTATTACTCATTACACATAAAATAAAATTAACAAAACAATAGCAAATAATATAACAGTAAAAGGTACTTAACTTACGTGTTATCGGCCCAACCTCCAGAACTTAAAAGATCCCTGTCAGCCCGATTACATCGCTTTAAATACCCTTTTCCCCTACTATGTCTATTGTGATAACATTGGGCCATATTGGACCAATCCAGAGCAAGATTTACATTATGATCAAAAGCTTATTACCTAGATGGAAGTTATACAATTTATCAAATGGTATACAATTTAAAACGTTGCAAGGTAATTGTAGTATTTATAATGATATTTTAAAGTACATATTTTGAGTAAATACATTATTTAGATATGAAACGAATTAATTACATTAAGTTTTTACAAAGGCAGGTATGATTAATCCTAAAGCAACATTGAATAACATTCGTTTAGTTTACAAAGACAAGTATTCATAAATTATTATTTATTTATCATGCTCATCACGCGAATGTTTGCCCTGGGCGGGATTCGAACCCGCGACCCTGTGCGTCGGAGGCAGATACACTACCACCAGAGCTACGGAGCCGTCAAAAATTAAGAAAACACTATTGTTACAACACTATTTATATTATTATTATGTTCTATGCTCTGTTTATTTGGCTCATCATCGTGTATTTTACCTATATGGTGAAAGCTGTTATACTGGTTTTAAAGAAAGAAAAGAAAGAAAGAAAACATTTATTTTGGACACAAATCACAACATTAATAATGTGAAGTATCTTAAATTGCCAACTGCATAATTACTATCTATGACTAATTACACTGGTCACCAAATGTCACATGAAAACTTATATCAAATTTTGAATGTACTAGGGCCATCAAATAATAATATATGAATGAAAAAAAAATTACACGTCAGGTTTCCTTGTGACATCAAAACATATATTTTTGTAAAAAGTGCAAATATCAGCTGCACTTAGAGAAATTATTGCTTAATATACAATAAATATTTATGATTTTCGTGAATATTTGGCTTCTGGAAGGTCTTTTCTAAGTCTCCAACTATAATCTGCTAGCATTCCTGGACTCCATTTCCCTTGATAGTCCTGATGGAACCTCTCTCCTTGTTCGTCACTCACAGCACCCAAATTTGCCGGAAAAATCCAGATGAGAGTCCAGCATATGTGTTTTCAAGGACATATTACATACACCCTCTTTAATTTTTGCCTCGCTGAGTTTGGGGAATTTCTCTTTCAGATATAAAAATTGCACTGTTCAATTAATGTGAAAATTCGACGCTGGGATGTAAAGTTAATTTTCCACACACATAACAAAAACTCTCGGGATTGTTAGAACATTTTTGTGGCACGTGTACGATGTAACAAACGTATATAAGATTAAGTTAGTTGAATGCAATTGTGATACAGTCGCCCAAATGAAGTTATTCAAACAACAGACATATATGAAGTCAGAAATGTATATGTAGCTGTCACAAAAAAACTGGACGTGATTGAAACAAAATTATTATATATTGTTGATGAGAGTACACCAACATAAACAAAAATCATCACAAAGTTCGTGTGACAAAAACAGTGTTTACCAGTGTTATAGTTAATATGTTTTGTTAATATCATTTTATAAGCTGTCTGCCCGCGGCTACGCTTGCGTCATGTAAGATTTTCATGCTATCTCCATTCCAAATTTGATCCAAATCCGTTAAGGCGTGAAAGCGGAACGAACATCTACCACAAACATCCAAACATTCAAATATTTTTTCACATTAACGAGTATAATATATTAGTGTGATGTGATTCAGGTTTTCTGTCAACACACTATTTAACCTCTCTTTTTTTCAAATTATTTTAATTATTTGCTTTTAGATTGCGTCCACGCGTGGATGATTACCCCCTGCGTTCCAAGACGCGCTGAAATCGATTAAGTACTCGTAATCGCGTTCCGAATTACTGTCAGCTGTCAAAACTCATACGTTTTGTGCTTTTATGATCGCTGACAGCGCTGAAAGTCTGATTCGGAATGCGCCCACCATGACGGCACGTAAACGAACCGTTAGGTTAACTTACTCGTGTAACACTATTTCGATCATTCCTTTTCACACACAAATACACCTCATTACTCACACTCACACTGTGCAACACCTTTATTATTGTTAAGATTATTTTTAGTTTACCCTCAATAACAATAATATTGTAAAAATGTTATACTTACAAAATGGAAGTCTGTAATTGGCTAATGTTTCGATTACTTCTTGTATTGTTATGTAACTAGATTTAAAGCTGTAGACTTCAGTATCACAATAAAATAAAATAATATTGTATCACTCATGAAATATCTATGTCAACCTATCAATCCACGTGATGAAATGATGATGATGATGACAGCTTACCCCACAAATATCGCCTTCACCTTCGAGCTCGGTCGCGCAGATCTGTTCACCCTCGAAGTAATTCTCCCATTCTGATTCATCATGCTTCCACTTATATTGGTTTTGACACCTATCGTTTTGCAACACATCCACATCTGCTTGCAGCAGTTCATCCGATATAATTTTCTCTGTAAATTTAATAATATTATGTTCTATCTATCTATCTATCTAGCCCACATCCAATCACTGCTGAGTATAGGCCTCTGTTATGTTATTATTGAACAATACGTGATTTGTATACATTATTATTCATTTAAAACGGAAACACTCACGTAAAAATGGAAACTTTGTCTTGCAACGTTTCGATCCTGTACGAGGATTTGGAATTTTTGCCTATTATACGCTCTTAGGGTGAAGGGAAACAACGCAACGTGAGAAATTCATAGGTTGTACGTGAAGTCGTTTAACCCGCATCGGGTAGGCTCGAGCCTCTCGGAGGGTACGTGCCGTGGAAAGTGTTACTTACTTCTATTGTTTTTTTCACTTATAGCCCCCCATCCAGTGATTTTTGCTTGAATTACAAAGGGTTGGTTCAAAACACACGCAGGAAATATGTTCCTGGTAAATCCTACTTCTTTAGCCAATTCTATAAGGGCAATATCGTAGTTTTTATAACTTGCGTTGTACTTGTCATGTTTTATAAAGTCTTTGACATCCCTGTCCTTTGCAGACTGTAAAAAAACATACAATATTTTTTAGAACTAAATGAAAATAGGTAGTACTCTATAAATTTATCAAATTCTTCAATCATCGGCATTATAGTGTAAGATTTAATCTACAAATTAAAAACTTCAATATATTTTTTTTAACCTAGCAACTCCTTCAAATGAATATTCTTCATATCATAGAAAACCATCTGAACACACGTCCTACTGGAGACGCGGGTTCGATCCCCGCTAGATACCAATGTGCTTTCGATTCAAATTTATATTATGGCACGAGTACGTTCAGTCGACGACGCACTAAATTGAAAGAAATATTGTGAGGAAACCTGCGCAGTCCTGCGAGGAAATATAAACGTTGTGTGTGAAGTCGACCAACCCGCACTGGGCCAGCGTGTCGACAGAGGCCTGATCGCCCTAATACAAGGTACGCTCGAGCCCCTCGGTGGGGACATGTATAGGCTTTACAGCCGACACACACAGAGCCGTGCCGGGGGCAGTCCGGGGCCGGGAAAGCGGGACGGTGCTATTGCGTGGCATTTTTCTTTGATTGGTGTTATTTTTATTTTATAAATAACTTGATGTGATTGTATTGTATGTATATTGTTTTTTGGTGTAAATTATTGCATATGGGCCAAGCTGCCTGGAATAAATGACTATTATTATTATTATTATTATAGCGCCGTCCCGCTAGTCCCGGCCCCGGACCGCGCCGCTCCCGCTCTGTGTGACTTGGGCTTTAAGGATGTACACGGCGGATATTATGTCTTCTGCATCTAAGCCAAGCCACCTGCAAAATATAAATAAAAAAAAATATCCGTTTACCGTTCCGTCTATATTCGTAATGTTGACGGCGCCAAATCTAACGATGGCGGGTTTTTCATTGGGTGCGCAATGCGCGGCAGTCAGTACAAACTTCTCGCTAATAAGTGAGCCTCCGCACCTGAAGTCCCATTTACCTTTCACAGTGGTGTTCCAACCAATAGCGCCCTAAAATTAAAATAGTGTAAGAAAACACATTGCATCTATTTTTATTTTTTTGTTTATTTCTTTATAAGATTTGTGATTATAAACTAGGGGCAGGTGTCTCCTAGTAGGCTTATCGCCTGTGGAAGGAGGCTCCGCTCTTCTATATTTAAGACGTCTTAATAAACTAATTCTAATAAAAAATATCAAATAACATAAGAAAGAGGAAGGTGCATGCATATTGAAGAGGAAGCAGAGTAGGGCAAAAAGGAGGAGAGGGAAAGGACAGGAAAAGTAAGGTAAGTAATGTGTATTCAGTGAGTAGATGTGTGGGTGTAGATGTGAAGGGAGTATGTGCGTGTGCATGTGTGGGTGTGTGTGGCTTATGGTTATGTGTTTATGTATATGAGCTTGGGCATGAGAGAAACTGTTGAGTGGTTAGCATTTCTTATCTTCATTTTTCAGATCTTAACTACATAACATTTAGCTATTGTACGTATTTAAGGCTAGTTTTATTTTAAGTTCTCGTAAGCTCTAACAAAACCAAGAGATGTTTCTGGAAAATCAGGATCACGGGTTCGAATCCCACCCACAGGAAACAAATTATTTGAAGGGAACATGCATTAAAAAAAATATAAGATTTTTTCATAGTTCATCTGAAAGTATACAAAAATAGAATACTGACAGTCAAAACAGAATCGAAATTGTTCGAAAAACAAACTAGTTACAACATTATATCTGTCCCTCTCTACGAAAACAAAATTTTCTACGGCGGATGTATGGATCACGACACATATGACGTCACATGTGTCGTCGGACCTCTCTGTCTAACCATCAACTTTGAAGCCTTATAACATTGTTTCTGAGCAAGATATTTGGAAAATTATTTTTTGTGTGTCTATCTGGAACTTGAAATATTTCGATTAATGAATTTCAAAAAATTGTGCATGTTCCCTAGTGTGTATCTCTATCTACCTTTACGAATATGCATTCATCAACGGCCCGTTACAGTCCACTGCTGGACTATGAGCCTCCTCCACTTAAGTGGAGGGTTTTGTCTTAATCTCCACGCTTGACAGGCGGGTTGGAGATCGCAAGTTAAAAGGTTACTGTATCAGAGAGCGCTGCTGCCCGTTCCCTGTTCTATGTGTGGTCCCTAAGTCACCTCTTACGACACCCACGGGAAGAGTAGGGGTTGGTGACAAATGTATTCTACTCTGCCGTCGCCACACGGCAATGTGAATATGCATTATTCTGCTTATAATACAGGCTCTATTTAGGATCATATGGCCGTGTGACTTCTTCCTCTTCTTCGTAATGTGTGTCATCATCATCATCATTTTCAGCCCACATCCACCCACTGCTGGGTATAGGCCTCTTCTCGACTGCGCCACTCCTCACGGTCCTGTGCCATCCGCATCCAGCCTGATCCTGCCAGTTTGGCATTGTCATCGGATCATCGGGCTGGTGGTCTGCCCACTGGCCTTGTTGTTCCCCTTGGCCACCACTCTGTGACTGCTTTGGTCCACCGGCCGTCATTCCGTCTAGCCAAGTGTCCTGCCCATCTCCATCTCAATCTCGTGATTCGTTTGCCTACGTCTTCGACCTTTGTTTTTCGTCGAATTTCAACGTTTGGCACACGATCAACGAGAGAGATACCCAACATGGAACGCTCCATCGCTCGTTGCGTTACCTTAACTTTATGCATGTTATGCTTAGTGAGCGTCCACGTTTCGGCACCATAGGTGAGGATTGGCAAGACACATTGGTTATACACCTTGGTCGTAATGTGTGTAGTTGACAACAAACCTCACCAACCATGGTGCACCGTGCAGGGTGAGAGATGTCACTACATATTAATTTATTAGCCACATCATCGGCCTTTGGCGTCTTTATAACACTGAAACAAGAATGTTTGTTTGTGAGGTCGGTTGTTGACCTGACAACCCACACATTGAAGAAAAATTATTATTGTTATTAATAACTTATTTCTCAATTCTGTACAAAGTGAGTACAGTCAATCTTATAAAAAATTTGTACGTACCATATGGGTATATTCTCCTAGTTTACTTAATTTGCCACCTGTAACCCCAGTCTTTCCAGAATCTACAAAAAAAAAAATTGAAACATCGTAACAAACGTAAGAAACAAAAACAACAAAATAATAATATTATAATGTTTTGTCAGCGTCGGTGGTCTAGTGGTTAGGGCCGCTGCCTCCCGTCCGAGAGACACGGGTTCGATCTCCACCACGTACCAATGTGTTTTTGAATTTCAAATACATATTGTACGTTTTCAACGCTCTTACGGTGAAGGAAAACATCGTGATGAAACCTGCACACTCCTGCGAAGAAATTCAAAGGTTGTGTGTGAAGTCGACCAACCCGCACTGGGCCAGCGTGGTCGACTAAGGCCTAATGACCCTAATCCAGGGCAGGCTCGAGCCCCTCGGTGGGACGTGTGAGCAGCTGATGAATGTTTTGTCAAATGGTTCTGTTTATTTTTATTTTGCAATATTATTGTTCAATATCAGTGGTTACGCACGACTACATCGGCTGTATAAGCTTTGTTCTCCCACTTCTTTCTTTATCTCCCAGATGTATTCCAGGCATTCTGAAAAATAGGAAAAGAGTCAGCGTCAGAGCACAAAAGTAACAGCCTCCGTGGCCGAGTGTTCGAGATCTCAACGCCCTTCCGGGTTCAATTCCCGGTGAGGACACTGTCAAGCAAAAATCTCTTTGTGAGACTTTCCCCAGTTTGGTTAGGACATTGCAGGCTGAATCACCTGATTGTGTTAGTGAACTCACCCAAAACAATTTAATGAAGGATTTATGTGATGTAATAACATCCTATGGAAATAAATATTTTTTTACTTTGACTTTGTCCGAAAAGAATTATGTTTCCGTGCTTCGGAAGGCACGTTAAGCCGTTGGTCCCGGCTACAAGGGCTGCTATTTATGTATCCGGAAGTGGCCACTTACATAAACAATATTTAAAAAGAAATTATAACATTTAAAAATAGAACTCTTTGGCTGTAAAATAAAGTTTGTTTCATTCATCTGTCAATTGTTTTTACATTGTGGCGCCATTTTTAAAATTCATTGTCTAGCATCACCATGGATTTGACTCGTGAAAATTTTCGTGCTATGATTTATTACGACTTTCGGCGTGGATTAACTCAAAAACAGTGCATGGATCAACTTTTGTCAAGTTTTGGGGAGGAAGCCCCATTGAAAACCACTGTGTATCACTGGTTCAGTGAGTTTAATCGTGGTCGTCGTATGCTTGCGGACGATTTTAAAGAAGGTCGCCCTAAATCGGCTGTTGTACCACAAAATATTGATGATGTGCGCGAACTAATAATGCAAGACCGTCATGTTACATATCGCGAGATAGAGGCATTTCTGGGCATTCGTATGACGAGTATTTATAAAATATTACACGAACATTTGTCTGTAAAAAAAAATTGTTCTCGTTGGATCCCGCACAACTTAACAGTTGAACAAAAACAGGCTCGTGTTGATTGGTGCAAAAAAATGATAGAAAAATACAAATGTGGTACATCAAAAGCTGTTCATAATATCTACACAGGAGACGAATCTTGGATATATGCGTATGATCCCGAAACTAAACAGCAGTCAACGGTTTGGGTGTTCCAAAATGAGCCAAACCCAACTAAAGTTGTTCGTGCAAAAAGTACTTTGAAGCAAATGGTTGCCTGTTTTTTTGGTATTAGTGGACATGTGGCTACAGTACCACTAGGGAATCGTAAAACGGTTAATTCTGAATGGTACACCACCATTTGCTTGCCAGAAGTCTTTGGAGAAATACGCAAGAACAATCGACAACGAAGAATAATCCTTCACCACGATAACGCCAGCTGTCACACCTCGGCCGCAACAACGGAGTATTTAAAAATAAAATAGCGCACCCAAAGCTTAGACTGTGTACAGTTAATAATTCATTCATGGGGAACTGTATTCGCTTCTATAATAAAATACCAGATGATATTGTAAATCTGTCCGATAGCCAATTTAAAGCTAAAATTAAAACTATTTTATGTTCTAAGGCCTATTATACGATAAATGATTACTTAGATGATAACAACGTCTGGTCAACTGTTGTTCCAAATCAGCGGAGTAGATTGTAATTATGACTCATGTATGATTCTTTATATATTTAAAAGAAAAGTACAAAAGATACAATTCCTGTGGAGTTTCTTCTGGCCGTTCTTCTCCACAGAGGGCGTACACTGGTAGTGAACGTGCCATCCATGATAGCTTTGACGTCGAAACATGATTTGTAAAAATCTTAATTCAAATAAAAAATTTTGACTTTGAAAATTTTGACTTTGACTTTGAAATAGTCAAATGATCGAATTGACGGGTCATCCGCCGTACAGTCCCGACTTGGCACCCAACGACTTTTATTTATTTCCAAGCGTGAAGAACAAATTACGTGGACACCGATTTTCGACCCGGGAAGAAGCCGTTGATGCTTTCAAAATGCACGTTTTGGAGATACCCGATACAGAATGGAAAAAATGCTACGAAAGTTGGTTTCAACGTATGAAAAAATGCATCGATCATCACGGGGAATATTTTGAAAAGCAATAAAAGTATATTTGGTTATAGATGTTTGTTATTTTTTGTTATTCCGGATACATAAATAGCAGCCCTCGAGTTACAAAACGCAATTAAGAGCTTGTCTTGCTTTTTAAATTTATATTTAAAATTTTAATTTTTTGTTTGAAAGTTACGGTGAGGGCAATGTCGATATCAATTAAAGGTTTTGTGAGTTCGGTTGCCGACCACCCGATGATGATGAAAGCACAAAAGTTCAAATTCAAGACTAGGTACTTGTAATTACACGAATTGGCTGACTGAAATATAATTAATTTTAATTAGAATTATACGAATATGGCGTCTCTGTGTAGTTATTTTATATTTTTTTTAACACGCTTTTATTAGCTTCACTTGTAACTAATTATGCATGTAAGAAAATCTTGGAATCTTAATTTGGCCCACTTCCCGGTCTTCGATTAGGATGAAATTTTGCACAAGCTCTGAGTTCTGATGACAATACATGACTATAGTTGGGTTACTGTAGGATGAGCTCTGACAGATTAAAATTTTAGAACTTTTTAATATTATTTCGTTTATTTATTTATTTATAAAGTAAAATAACATACTGTTTAATATCTTATTTTATATAAGAGGTGAAGTTACTTTATTTTTAATTATTAGCTATTATGGTTTTCAAACTGAATATTATAAAAAAAGTTGTTAATGTCTTATGAAGAATTTTGAAGCTGTCAAAACTCATCCTATAAAAACCCAATTATAGTTAAGAAACGTCATTACAAATCCAATATGGCGGCCTCCCCAAGATGGCGGACTGGCTGTTTGAAATCCACCCCCATGATATGGGTATCAAATGAAAGGGTTTGCTGTCAGGAAAACTAAAAAAATTGTCACGTGACTTAAATCCGATATGGCGGACGTCCAAGGTGGCGGACAGGCTATTTGAAATGCACCCCCATGATATAGGTATCAAATGAAAGGGTTTGCTGTCAGGAATACGAAAAAAATAGTCACGTGACTTAAATCCAACATGGTGGACATCCAAGATGGCGGATTGGCTATTTTGTAATTTTTAGTACGTGCTAAAAGCGTGTTTTTTAGTTTTTTAAACTATTACTTATTTTTATTATTAACCATTTTACAGTAAAAACCAAGTAAGATCATACTTTCTTCGCTAATCCGTCGACCGTCTCCTCTGAAGTTGGGTTCCTGGGGTTGGAAATCGCAGTTTTCTTTTTTTAGTTCAGCTTGCACAGACTTGTCCATTTGTTTTAAAGCAGCTGGGAAAGATAACTTTCCATTCATGAACACACCATTTTTATCTTGAAACTGTAACAAAGTATGTCACAGCGTTAAAAATAAATTTTAGTCACAGATCAGTTTATATCAAAGCAACAGTGTATAAGTTACTAGCGGTCTGCCCGGGGCTACGCTTGCGATGTGTAAGATTTTCCCGTGGGAATAAGATTTTTTCCCGTATCCTTTGTGTTAATCCAGGTTACAAACTATCTCCATTCCAAAATTCATATAAATCCGATGAGTACTTAAAGCGTGAAGGTGGAACAAACATCTAAACATAAAAATATATTTTCAAATTTATAATATTAGTGTTACTACTACTACTGCTGCGCCGGCTCAGTGACTCGAAAAGGATCTAGGCCTCCGACACAAGATTCCGCCATTCGCTTCTGTCCTGTGCAACAGCGCCCCAATCAGCCACTTGCATGTCCCGCAGTTCTTTTTGCACTTCATCTATCCAGCGATATCTGGGCCTTCCGAGTGGACGATTGCCAAAATGGCGTAGATTTACCCGTGGGAATAAGATTTTTTCCCGTATCCTTTGTGTTAATCCAGGTTACAAACTATCTCCATCTGGGTAGACCACGGGCTACCCAGATACGCCATTTTGGCAATCGTCCACTCGGAAGGCCCAGATATCGCTGGATAGATGAAGTGCAAAAAGAACTGCGGGACATGCAAGTGGCTGATTGGGGCGCTGTTAGGGTAGTGTGTCTGGGTAGACCACGGGCTACCCAGATACGCCATTTTGGCTGCACGATCCTCTTCCATCCTCTCCACGTGGCCGAGCCAGCGAAGTCTAGCAGATTTGCTCTCGCCTATAATGTTGGGTTCGCCCACTAGTTCTTCCACTTCTACATTCTTTCGAACTCGCCACGAACCATCTTCTCGTCTGGTGGGTCCCAGAATCTTCCTGAAGATTTTCCTCTCCGCCACTAAAAGCTTATTTTCCTCCTTCAAAGTCAACGTCCATGCCTCGCATCCATACATCAAGATTGGTCTTATGACTGTCTTGTAGACCTGAACATTGGTTCTCCTGCTAATAAGCTTGGACGTTAATATTTTGTGAAGGGCTGCTGAACATCTTAGTGCGTTCTATATACGGATGTCGATTTCCTCATGCCTTTGATTGGGTTTTTTTATCGTACAACCAAGATATTCGATGCACGTCTGTAGGTGTTTCCGTTAACTATAAAATCTGAACGTGTGCATCTCCATCTTCGCATATGAAAATACTCCGTCTTATCCACGCTGATCGTTAGACCCACCTTTCTTCCCTCAACATATTAGTGTGCAGTGTGATATAATCAATTCTGATGTAATATACCAAGAACAGCTATTGTATCTTAATAAGGTATCTATTTATACTAGTTATATTAAAAACGCAGTTAAAAAAATTAGAGCCCTTACCGACGTAGACACCGCTAGACTAGTGTTATATTATATTTTTTTAAATCTCTTAAATTTGGATCTTATCAATTACGTATCTCAACACGCTACAAAGGCTTAATTTATACAAAAAATTACTTTGAACTAAAGATTAGCTAATTGACCGAGAGAGTGCGAAGCCTCTCCGTTTCAGCTTGGCCAAAATTGCTTTTGTACGTACATCTGTCTGTCTGTTTGTTCCACTCCACAGGTCGCGTTTCTCAACCGATTCTCGTGAAATTTTGCGAGCAGGTTCGATGAATATATAATATAACTCAATATCGCCCTTGGTGTCGCTTAACGCCATTAGCCTTTCACCCCTCGATGTAGTTTTTTTTTGTCGAGTCAGTTTATAGAAAATTTAAAAAATATGGAGTTAATAGGGTTAAAAATGTAAAAAAATCATAAATGAGCCATTTAAAAAAAAATGCTAGCCAAAACAAAAAAAAAAGAAAAAGAAAACAAGAAGATAAAGAAAAATTGTTACTTACAACATATTGAGGAATTTTCCTTGCTTGAGTCTGAGTTATGTATTTCGCGTTTACTGTTGAAACCATTTCTAAAAAAATAATAATTCGAGTTAACGCACAACACTAGGTACTTAACTTTACTTTCGAGAAACAGTCATTTTAAGAAAGAATAAATTCATTTCATTCATTCCAGGTGGACTAAAATGTAATGATAGTCCACAATATCATCCCATTTAAAAATAATAAAAAAAAAAAGCTGTCTTTATAATTATACCTACCTATTAAAAACATAACAGTTAGCAATCCATGCAGGAGAGTTTGGTAAGACATTTTTACACAAATTGGTAGAGCTTTTTTTCACACAAATAAACGTCAACTCTTAATTAGTTACTAATTCACATTAAATTAAATTTATCAATGCATCGCTTTATATACTCATATTATTTTAACGATTTTCCCATCAATATATAAATTTTAATTTACAAACCGCAAATTCATACCTAACAGAAAACAAAACGCATCATTGTACGTTCACCACGTAACGATTGAAACTGGAGAGTTATACCACAATTTACGTAATAATTCTAAAATACATCTCGGGACAATTTGATGAAAACACAACTAGACATACAGGATGACAAATTTAGATGAGTCAGTGTGGGTATCTCTAAGACTATACGATAGATAGATAACAAGTTTATTGCATCACTAATACACACATGTAAGTACATTTCATAAAACTTGAGACAAAAACAGAACAAATTTAATAACTACACTTAAAATGTCATTACACATGTGTGCAACGATGCAGAAGGGCCAAGGCTCAGTGTGTTATTGCCCCTAGGAACACAACACTACAACAACACAACACAACACACACACAACTCAGCATACACACAACTCAACACAACACACAACATAACACATACACAACTCAACACAACACACAACACAACACAACAACAACACCACAACAACACAACACAACACAACACAACACAACAACAACACCACAACAACATAACACAACACAACACAACACAACAACAACACAACACAACACAACACAACAACAACACCACAACAACATAACACAATACACAACACAACACAACAACAACACCACAACAACACAACACAACACAACACAACAACAACACCACAACAACATAACACAACACACAACACAACAACAACACAACACACAACAAACACAACACACAACACAACACAACAACAACACCACAACAACACAACACACAACACAACACAACACAACACAACAACAACACAACACACAACACAACACAACACACAACACAACACAACAACAACACAACACACAACACAACACAACACAACACAACAACAACACAACACACAACACAACACACAACACAACACAACAACAACACAACACACAACACAACACAACACAACACAACACAACACAACAACAACACAACACACAACACAACACACAACACAACACAACAACAACACCACAACAACACAACACACAACACAACAGACTGATTTTCAGCCTCTACCCGGAGACTCTACATAAGACATGGAGAAATCTGTTCTAAAGAACCATGTCATCGATTTTAGTGATATGATAACCAAGCACGTGTCGGCCACGCAAAGTGTAGGGTTCCGTAGTTGACCTATACTAAACTTAGGTACCTGTTAAAGAGCGTTCATCAAAAAAAAAACTGTGATATTTGTACCGAATTTCTTACTACTAGCGTACATGAATATTTTATAAGTTGGTCTATTATTCGTTAAACTGTAAAGCTTACTTGATGTTAACAATTTTCCTTTTAAATTCATCATAAATATACTACTACCATAAATTATTTTTTCACATTTCACAGGTAATTTTGCCGTCTTCGCTAACGTAACATTAGTTTAGTCGAGAAACCGCGTGACTTTTAAGGCTAAGGTCTTAAGTTCGAAACCTTTATTTTCTTTGTATTTGTTTTATTTAAACGAGAAAATTTTGTATATATATATATACTAAACACATATAATGTTATCTGCAATTTGTATAACTCAGGAATTCTATAAAATACCTAGGCATTATAAAGAATGCCGAGGTCGTCTAGGCAATGTATAAAATACTTTATTAACACGTTTTTATTAACTCGCTTTCTTGTCTGTCTGTTTGTTTGTGGGTTTGTTTGTTCGGTCCGAATCTTGCAACTCATTTTTGGCACACGTGCTGTCATTCGATTGTGCTGAAATTTGGTACACTTATGTAACACTTATGATGACAATGCAATATTATGATATCATGGAGCTGGTCTGATGATGGAGACGGAAGGTGGCCATAGGAACTCCTCAAATACACAACATAACCTCGTCGTATTTGGGCTCGTTGGATTTGTCAAGACAAGATCTTTAGTCATACGTGATGTTCAGGGTCTCATGATGAAACCGAAAGGTGGCCACAGGAATTCCTCAAATACCCAACATAACCTAGTCGTGTTTGGGCCCGTTGGATTTGTTTTGACTAGATCTTTAGTCACACGTGATGTCCAGGGTCTCATGATGGAGCCGTAAAGTGGCCATAGAAACTCCTAAAATACACAACACAACCTCGTCGTGTGTGGGCTCGTTGAATTTGTCTTGACAAGATCTTAAGTCATGAGTAATGTCCAGGGTTTCATGATGGAGCCGGAAGGTGGCCACAGGAATTCCTCAAATACTCAATATAACCTAGTCGTGTTTGGGCCCGTTGGATTTGTTTTGACTAGATATTTAGTCACACGTTATGTCCAGGGTGTCGTGATGGAGCTGGAAGGTGGCCATAGAAACTCCTAAAATACATAACATAATATCGTCGTGTTTAGGCTCGTTAGATTTGTCTTGACAAGATTGTTAGTCATACGTGATGTCTAGGATTTCATGATGGAGCCGGAAGGTGGCCGCTGTATTTCCTCAAATACTCAACATAACCTGGTCGTGTTTGGGCCCGTTGGATTTGTCTTGACTAGATCTTTAGTCATAATATGTGATGTCCAGGATCTCATAATGGAACCTGAAGGTGGCCATATTAACTCTCTCAACGTCGCAACATAACCTTGTCGTGCTTGGGCTTGTTGGATTTGTCTTGATTTAGTCATACGTGATGTCCAGGGTTATGCTTCAAAATCTACTCCATGCACCCCACATTTTTCGTTTTAAGTCCTACAAGAGTACTACACCAATAAAAATCTTAATAAAAATTATTTCATACTTTTTAGTGCGTTAAAACGTGTTGTTAAAAAAATATTTTTTTACTTTATAATTATTTATAGTTTATCAAAATGTATGCCTAGAAAATGTATACAATGCCTAGATATTCTATAGAATGTAAAAGCAAAGTGTAAAATGACAAATAAAACATCCTTATAAGGGGCTGAGCAGCTGATATTGATACAATCTTCATTTTGTATTGCAGAAGAGAGCGGAGAGCCGCCGCGCCGCCGCGGCCTGTCTCTCACTTTTGCTAATATTATGTATGTTAGGAGGAATATCCATGAAATTTTTGTACAATAATTCAAGATCATAATAATAATAAATTAATTGGTTCATCACCATTGTTAGACTAGCTCAGACAGGTCAGTAAGTACTTCATTTGTGGGGCTCTGCGTGTGCGCCGCTAACATAATACGTTACCTAACGATATTTGAAGTCTACAGACGCTATGAACAAAGACTTACTATAAATTATAAAATACAAAACACCATCTGGTTTGATTGTAATATTTTTATTGAAAAAATTATCTTAATAACTAATAGGAACGTATTTTTTAGTTATTCTAGGGAAAACTATTTTTAATCTAATAGGAACTTTTTATTATTTACAAAGGTAGCTGTTTTCTTTACATGCATTCTAATTAACCGTAGTATCAACATCGCAGGAGCTATTTTTAATAATTGAATGTGTGCCCGGAAAAAGGGTATATTCAATACAAATGGTTCAAAACAGAGTTTTTAATAGAAAAAGGGTCTTTTACGCATTACGCATAACGAACAGACTTATGTAGGAAATGACGTAAGTATTTTTTTTCATATCCACCCTCTTTTTCCGGGCACACATTCAATTATCTACATACGAAATATGTTTAAGTAACATATTTCTTATTTATTTCTTCAACATTAATCTATGCTACTTTCCACTTATTCTATGGTATTAGTATTTAACTCATTCTCTTGATTAATTCTAGCTATCTCAATCTCATTTATAAAATTCCAGTGGCTTCCTCCTTGAGGCGTTTCAAAGGAAAACAAATATCCATTGTCAAAATGTTGGATATTACGTATTTTAATACTAGTTTCCGTTGTGGACGTCTCTACATTTTTACTAGGTATTACTGCATTACCGTAAGAATTATCCATATTGTTTGGATTTTCTTCATTTTCTGTAGGAGTCTCCCCACCCCAAACCACATGTTCAATCCAATCTAGATGGAAATTCACTTTTGTATACACGCTTGGGAAATTGTGACTTCCACATTCATAGTTGAAAGCAGTGACGCCTACAATGTTGTGTATGGACTTGTTTGTGTTGACTTCTAGTTCAGTTTGAAGCGGACTACCTGAGTCACCCTGTGGAAGAAAATATCGTCATTATATCGTTACATAGTTATTGTGCAAAGTATCCCTAAATGCTTCAAACATCCAGCCCATCATTATCATTATCTTCTCAGCCGGAAGACGTCCACTACTGAAGATACATAGGCCTCTCCCATAGGTTTACAACGTGAATAGTCCTGCACTACTTGCATCCACCGGCATCCAGCAACTTTCACCAAGTCATCTGTCCACCTTGTGGAAAGCCGTCCAACACTACGCCTTCCTGTCCGTGGCCGCCATTCGAGAACCTTTCTTCCCGGATCGGTTATCGGTTTGTCGAGCTACATCATCCAGCCCACCATCTTTTTTTATTTTACTTATTCTACCTATTTTACCAACTCAAATAGTTTTGTTCAATATCGTGTTTCTTTTAATCATCTTCATACCAGCTGAAAGACATTCACAATTAGACAAAGACTTCTATAAGTATCTCCACAATGAACAGTTCTGCACTGTGTATCCAGCTATTTTCAGCGACCTTTACCAAATTACGATTCACCTTCCAACGCTGCGTCTTACGAGCTCACTACTCCATTATATATATTTTTTATGAGTACCTAATTATTTTG
Source organism: Carpatolechia fugitivella (assembly GCA_951230895.1). NCBI lineage: Eukaryota > Metazoa > Arthropoda > Insecta > Lepidoptera > Gelechiidae > Carpatolechia > Carpatolechia fugitivella. The sequence continues at coordinate 13,410,792 of OX579660.1, forward strand.
GTTTTGTAAGTATGGATGATCTTACCGCACAAATGTCAGCCCCACCTTCCATCCCTGTCGCGCAGATCTGTTCTTTTACAAAGTAACTTTTCCAGTGTGGAGCGTCACGCTTCTGTTTCCATCTCCTTCTGCATTCTTTAGCTGGCAACACATCTACCTCGGCTACTAGAAGATCATTTGATATTACGCCATCTGCAAATAAAGTTTGCATCTCTTAAAATGTTGCTTCAATTATTTGGTCAGTTAAAAGAACAACGGCTTGGAAAATTATTCTTTGAACGACTGATTAAATTTGTTGAAACCTTTGTTATGGGAATTATGATATTTATCTTTTTATTTACTTTTTACTTAAAAAGGCAGTGACTCACCTCTTCCCTTCTCTTCACTGATAGCCCCCCACCCAGTGATTATAGCTTCAATTACATTTCGTTGATTCAAAATACATGCAGGCTGAATGTACTTGTTGAACCGAACTTTATTTGCCAACTTAATAACTGCAATGTCGTAATTCTTATAATTTGGCATGTAGTTCGGGTGCCTTATGAATTTCGCTATCCTCTTGTCCAGTGCAGACTGAAAAATATCACAAAATAATTATTATACACCTAATTTATTTTATCAAAATCTTATACAAGTGGCAAAGTGGTTTCTTAGTAGCTGAAACGACTTGGATGGACATTTACTATCAATGTTTAAGGTTTCATCAAAACTGGTTTAACATTTTTTACTCAAAAACTAAAATAAAAAGTTTCTTAGCTGTTCAAATTGTAGCATTTTAAATGCTTAAATAAAGTAATTTCTACGAATTTTCTCTAAGAGTGTCATGCTTAGGGATAAGCATATTATACGGCAAAGATGGCGGCATCAGGTAACTAGCTTTTAAATTTCCATTTACCTTTGCATCTGTTATGTCGACGACGCCAAATCTAACGATGTCCGGTGTTTTGTTTTTGTCGTTGACTCTGCAATGCGCTGCAGTCAGAACAAACTGCTCGCTGATCAGGGACCCACCACACCCAAAATCCCATGTACCTTCTTCAACACCCTTCCAACCAATTGCACCCTGAAAATAAAGCATTGTACGGTTAGATTGGCTATTCATCGTTATTAATATTGTAGGAGACATTGCAGTTATTGTTAATTTGTTTAACATTAAATGTTTGGTTTGATTAATAAAACTTGTTGTAAATAGGTATATAGGTTTAAAAAAAACATCAAAATAAATATAAGCAGACATCTCAAACACGGCCATCTGTAGGTGCAGTAGGGAGAGTCTAAACTCTGCGTATCAGAATGATACATAGGTAAATACATAAATAAATTAATACATATTTATAAAGAACAACTTTTTTTATTAAGAACAACAACAGCTTAGTATAACGCAGAGTTTAGATAACTATTTCAAATAAATAATTAATAACAAATAATATAAATAATAAATGATTATGTATAAGGGTTTATGGCTTGAATCTAAAATATTACACAGAGTGTACAAACATGTATATTAAAAAGCATAAAAAAATAGTTAAACTCTTACCATATGACCATATTCCCCTTTTTTACTAATTTGTCCTCCGACAATTCCAGTTAATCCAGGACCTAAAATAAATATTATTTTTTAAATTTGTTATATTGTAGGTATATTATAATTTTCTTTAATCTAATAGAATATGGTTTAAAAACATAATAAGTTATGACTTAGATATACATACATTGACTGGCTGAATATTGTTCCCCCTCATTGATTTTGATGTCCCATACGTAATCAAGGCATTCTGAAACAAAAAACCTGATGGTTAGGTCATTTGTCGCTAGATGTTGCTAGTTTGCAAGATGGTAACGCACTCAAAAGTTATTGTGATGATTTTAGTATTTAAAAGTAGCTGTTGCTGTGTCGAGACCGTACAATATTCATTCATTCATTTTTACCCTATGACAATAAAACTATTTTTCAATAAATACTTGTCTAAAAATAGTTTCAAATTTTATAAACGCTATGTCATAGGTTCACCTCTTTTGTTTTATTTGCAAAAAAATACTTTTGTGCGAATTCACTCGTTCACCTTTATTTTATTTTTTTGAGAGATTGAAAAAAAAACGTGTTAATATGTAAGTTTCATGGGCTGAGCTACTGGCTGAGAGGTTTTTGTTGTTTTTTTTTAGCTAATACGTTGTTGTACAATAAGACATGAACACTTGTTCCAAAGCCGTTTGGTGACGGCAGAGTAGAATACATTAGTCACCAACCCCTACTCTTCCCGTGGGTGTCGTAAGAGGCGACTTAGGGACTACACGTTGAACAGGGAACGGGCAGCAGCGCTCTCTGATACAGTAACCAATTATCTGCGATCTCCAACCCGCCTGCCAAGCGTGGAGATTATGGCAAAACCCTCCACTTAAGTGGAGGAGGCTCATAGTCCAGCAGTGGACTGTAACGGGCCGTTGATGTTGTTTTTGTTGACTTGTACCTGTCCTCAGTAACCCTTTCAGAACCACTCAATACAATTGTGACGTTTGTAAAAATCATTTTTGTCCGCAAATTATTTATTTAAACTGAACGGAGACGACTTCACACGATTGCGCGTAAAACGAACTTTGACCTTGATTACAATTTTCGCGCGTATGTCAGTCGGCGAGCAGGCACAGACCTGTTAAGTTGCGTGAATAATTGTGCTCCCGCCTTGGATGACTGTAAGTACAATATTTCGAAAATTTGTTTGTTTTATGTACTAGTTTTTGCGTTAAACATGAATATTATTGTTTTTCTTTGGAAACTTGTAAAATTTTACATTCAAATCGCTTGTTTTGGTGTGCGTATGGTTAACCAAACTTTTCCGGCACAATTGTTCCGAGCCGGGCTGTAAGGTACTACTTATTACTGTAGGCTCGTGTGTAGGACTCGCATTTTATTTGGGTTATTTTACAGGTTTCCCAAAATGCCACGCATTTTAAACGAAGAGGAGATTGGAAACCTGCTGCACGGGTCTGGTGATGAAGGCAGTGATGATGAAGACCAGCCAGATGTGCCAGGTCCAAGTCAAGAGGACACTCAATCCGAAGGTTCATCTGCAGATAGTTCTGGATCGAGTAGTGAAGATGATGTTTCTCTGAGTGATCTTAGGTGGAAGAAGAAGAAATTTACATCTAAACCATTACCAGTAAAAACACCTGATCGGGATGAGAAAGCAGTATTAACTCCAGCGCAGTACTTTGAACGATACTTTACTCCAGAATTAATGGATAAATTTTCCTTATCGACAAATCAGTATTACATGACTGCAACAGGTAATCAAATGAAACCTGTAACTACTGCTTCAGAAATCCAAAAATTTTTTGGTATTCACGGTATGTTTTCATCACTGATCTCATTTTAGAAGTAACTTTGAGACTGAGAAGTAATACTTTTGACTGATTAAAGCTAATACTTTTGACTGAATATTATACTAATACTTTAAAAATGATTTGTAAAAATCTTAATTCGAATAAAAAAAATTGACTTTGACTTTGACTAAAACAAGATAAAGAACTATTTGTTAACTATTTGTTGTACCTAATGTTTGTTGATTATGCATGTAAGTAAATAAACAGTAAAATTTTTCGTAAAGAAACATTGTATCATTTTACACATTGAACCTTGTACAGCCCGGCTTGATACAATTGTGCTGCATCACAATTGTAGCTTTGATATTTTTGGCCTGTATTGATACAATTGTGTGGGTCTAAATTTTCCAAGATGGCGGCCGGAAAATGGAAAAGTAATTACAGATTCTTCATCAGCGGCCCAATTTATGGTAGGAAACACTTTTTTTTCGGTAAATTTTGGGCTAGTTTTCCCGTCGGTCCGAAAGGGGTGTTAATATGTAAGTTTCATGGGCTGAGCTACTGGCTGAGAGGTTTTTGTTGTTTTTTTTTAGCTAATACGTTGTTGTACAATAAGACATGAACACTTGTTCCAAAGCCGTTTGGTGACGGCAGAGTAGAATACATTAGTCACCAACCCCTACTCTTCCCGTGGGTGTCGTAAGAGGCGACTTAGGGACTACACGTTGAACAGGGAACGGGCAGCAGCGCTCTCTGATACAGTAACCAATTATCTGCGATCTCCAACCCGCCTGCCAAGCGTGGAGATTATGGCAAAACCCTCCACTTAAGTGGAGGAGGCTCCTAGTCCAGCAGTGGACTGTAACGGGCCGTTGATGTTGTTTTTGTTGACTTGTACCTGTCCTCAGTAAGAGCGATAAACTTACTTATTTCGCTAATCCTTCGGCCGTCTACTCTGAAGTTGGGTTTCTGGGGCCGGAATCTTATACAGGATTTTTCATTCAATTCAGCTTGCACGGAGATGTCCATTTCTTGCAAAGCAGCTGGGAAAGATCTCTTGTTTCCATCCATAAACACAACGTTTTGTTCTCGAATCTATGACAAAATAGGATACAATATTTAAAAAAACAAAATAATATTGAGACGGTTGAAGCAGATCTATTAATAATATTCTGTTATACTATACCTAAAAATAAGAAATTCGTTTTGTTGTAGAACTCAAGAAAGAAAAAAAAAAGTTATTCCTAATGACGAGTAATTATTCCTAATGAAGACAAATTGGAAATACAATTGAATGTAACTTACATCATCGAACTGAGAAATTTTTCCGGCTAAGTATGGAATTATATGTCTTGCGTTTATTGTTGAAATCATTTCTGAAACAATTTTAGAAAGATTAAACACACTCTTCACTTCACATGTTTGACGGCTGCGCAAGAGATGGTCAGGCAGGCTCTACTGACAAAGATCGCTTTGTATGTCGTGTAGGTCATGTGTCGCTCGTATAGCAAGCACGCATTATCAGTTGATATAAGCATTAAGCATACGCACAGCGCCTGCCTGAACATTTCGTTTGATGACCGTGTACACCAGAGCCCTATATAAGTTGCCCCGTTATTAATGTCAAATATTTACAGGGCTGAAAGAAGTCCTGATCTTCACTTCATAAAAAATGAGATCAATTTACATGTTAGTTTTCAAGTAATTAAGCCAAACAACTTGGTTACCTAATTAAAATAAAACATCACCCTCAACCAGCTGATCACTACTACATTTGCATTCATGCACGCACACACGCGTTTGATGCGTGTTTACATGGATCTAGAGTAATGTGAGTGTACATGCAGAGGGTGATCTCTTTTTGTCATATTTAATGATGATTTTTTTTGTTAGAAAAAAATACTTTTAAACTAACGTGTAGATTTTCGAAATATTTCTTTTAAGTGACTATTACTTTCAGCCCTGAAAATATTTGACATTAATTACGGGGCACCTTATACACGGTGTTACAAAAAGACGAGTAAATTTTGTATGGAGACCATCTACATTTTGTATGGGAATGCGATTTTTTTAAATCGTTTTTCGACCTATGTTCTTTGGGGAAAGTTGTTCAGTTTTACGAGCAGATTCACACCCTTTCTGCTTTATTTGTAGTTTTGTAACACCTGGTATAAGATAAAATTAATAATAGGATGTACTATGACAATCAAGTCCATATCGAACTTACGACTCTGAGCAAGTAGGTAAATTAACTTATTTATTTGTCGCATTTAAATGTATTAATTAATAATTATAATATCAAACTACTTACCCATAAAAAACATGGCAATTAGAAATCCACGCAAGATACACGTAGTGTGGCCAGACATTTTCACTATTTTCAAAACACAATTTTACTTTAATTAATTTACTCGGACATCAACTCTCAGCTAATTGTTTATTCACACTAATTTCAGTAAATTGCAAACTAGCTTTTTATGTAAGATTTTCCCTTCAATGTCATGCATATAGGTTTTTTTTTTTTATTAATTTACAAACCGCAAATGATGCTGCCCTTACGTAAAATCCGACACTACGTAAAACGAACCACTTTAACCGTCATTACTGTAAATATATCACAGGATAATTTGATGAAAACCCGTCTCAATGAGGTAACAATATATACAATAATCGACAGAGAAATAAAAATAAGTTAATAAGTTCTAAAGGGAAGGCCCCAGGCTGTGGGATGGGAAACAATAGCAAATATGTTGTGTAAAACTGACGCAACAGAATTATAATTATTATTATAATAAAGCCTTTTCTACAACGTGTTACAAAAAACACCAAAAAAGAGAATATTTTTATCAAAGGCATTTAATTTAAATCTTACCATCTCTAGTGACCAGCTGTGTCAAAGAATATTCGGACCAGATATGTAATTTTAGGTCAATGTGCCTATTTTTACCGCTATGGTTAAAAATGTTTACGTACTACTTGTACCAAAACATTCACATTAGAACAATTAATGAAATAACTACAAATAAATAAAAAAAGCTTTGTTAAATCATTGTTACGGAATAATGAAATAATTAACTAAATATTTCAAAATAATATTTATGTTTGTAAATACGTAAACAAGAAAATTAAGGCAAAAAAGAAAATGTTTTCTAACATAAATTAATACAAGTACATCTCTTTTAAAAATGTAGGCACAAATGGTGTACAAATACTTTTCCGTTCTGATAATCGATAGTCTATATTTTAGGTGTCAATTGACACTAGAGATGGGAAAATTTTAATTAAATGCCTGTGATGAAGAATATTCTTTTTTTTTGTATTTTTTGTAACACGTTGTATAAATGTATAACTGACGAACTTTCATTAATGTACTTGGGGGTCGTTTGCCAACATTCGGTAATGGCTGATCATGTTTTCGTTTTAATTTTAGTTTATTTGAGTATTTGAGCGTCGGTGGTCTAGTGACTAGGGCCGCATATTGATTTAGTGGTGTTTAAAATAAAAGAGAACATTTAAAATATACGTTTACTAAAATCATATATTATACACATTTTCTATAAGGTGTGCGTGCTAGGTATACTAAGAATATTATAAATATGAAGCAAGTACTTAGGTACTTCAGTATGGCTGTACTGTGTGGACTGCAATAGGCTGATTGATTGATTGATTGATTAACATGGTATTTGATAAATTGAAGAAAAACAAAATGTTACTTACATACAGAATACTAATATTATATTAACACGTTTTTAACACGTTGTTACGAGAGCGGACTTAAAAAAACCTTATCTCATCATGCACCTATTAGTCTTAATAATAATAGTCGCATTCATAAATTGCATTGAAAAGAGTCGTATGTAATAAGTTTGATAAAAAAGGATACATCCAGTACTTCATTTAGATCACGCATATATTAACATAATTTTGACTAATAGACAAGAATGACAAATCTTTTTTGTGTACAAATGATGATGTTCGTCGGCCATGAATGAATGAATGAATGAACACACCATTATTAGCGGTAAGCTAGGAACTGCGATAAATATCTCAAGAACTCTTGAATAATTTAAACATAATCAAATCACTATTGTCCAAAACTTGATTATTTTACCATTTTCACCGTTCAATGTGTTTTAACATCATCTCTGTTCAAAGGGTGTACTTGATGTGTTTCAACAAATAGTCACTATTCAAAGGGTGTACTTGAAGTGTCTACACATAGGCTCTGTTCAAAGTACTTGATGTATTTAACATCGTCACTGTTCAAAAGCTATACTTGGTGTGTTTCAACATCGTCACTGTTTAGAGGATGTAGGTACTTGATGTGTTATAACATCGTTACTGTTCAAAAGATGTAACTGATGTGTTTTAACATCGTAATTTTTCAAATTACTACCCCAAACTTCTCTTTCAATCCAATTTATATAGTAATGTACCCTTGTATAGACACTAGGAAATTCTCTGTTCCCACATTCAGAACTGAAAGCAATGACTCCTACAATATTGTGTATGGACTTGTTTGTGTTGAGATGCAGTTTTGTCTGAAGAGGACCACCTGAGTCTCCCTGTAAAAAAGAATTTCAATATAAGAACTTACAGTTTTAGTAGTTATTACTAAAAATGTGCTAAATTAAAGAAAACGCTTGCTTTTGTTTATTTTTAATTATGATGTAATAAAAAAAATGTTTCCTTATTCAGCAAGTTCTATTCTTGTTGTTATTAATTTTTTTCTTTTTTAATTAAAGGTAATTACTAGATGTTACGTCTAAAGCCCGAAGAAGTGTACACACAAGATTGGCCAGGTTTTCCTTGAATTCGTTACAGTTCATAGCCGTCTCCAAGATAGCCGTAATAATTCATAAAGGCCAGTTTATACTTTGGCAAGTACAAGTGCGAGTTGCAAGTACAGTTGTCAAAACAAAAGTTTCATATCTTCCTGTTGTCAAAAAGCATATTATTTCCTGTTGCCAAGGAAACACTCGCACTTGCAGAAAAACCGGACTTCTATTTTTAGTTGCAAGTGGACCGATTAAGTTGACTTGTAACTCGCACTTGCTACTTGTCGAAGTGCAATACGTTTGTCAGGAAAGCTATACACAACACACGTGGGCGTTACATACTAAGATTTCAGGACAGAACCTTTCTAAACAGCAACACTAACTAACCATAGTCGTTATCATGAGCGATCAGGACCGATCACACCCTAAATGGGTTTTAGGTAGGTCCGAGCACCAACAGTTATGCCACTGGGAAACACGGGCATGAAAACAGACACTGAACATTGGCCAACCAACATACAACGGGCCGCCCCGCCCGGACCCTATGTAACTCGTCCACATTACAGTTACTCTACCCGCGGTCATGATAACAACACCTACTCTCAAAGTACTACACGAATATCAGATGAACTAGCTATCAACACAATATCACTCTACTTACGGTTATAAACACCACTGGACTGTGGTACAACCAATAATGGAACAACCAACACTATTCCACACGCATTCATCGAAACCACATATTCGATCACCACACATGGACTCGCACGTCCACTCGAAGTATTCACTCAACCTCACAGACACACAAGTTATTACCACGACTGCAACGGACCTACTGAAGGTTCTTTTTTTTTTTTGACAAGGACCTAATGCTTGTGTCAAGGGCGCCCACTTGGGGGCACGGACCTCAACCTAGGACGTTGCCATGGCGAGAAGCGCGCGGGAGAGGAATGACCCTGACGGGGTCTTCCAGGATTATGCAGAACTTGATTGGGTCTACCGCGTCCCCGCCGGCGGGGGCGGTTGCTACCAGAAGGGCATTCTGTGGAGTGTACTCTATTGGCAATGGCTATCTCAACAGCAGACTGGATGGGATCGACAGGATCGGACAGAAGACTGAAGGTTCCATTCTACTCGCACTCTTATAAAGGACTTCACTTCGTTGACTCATTCATTCACTCACCGTTACATCAACTCATTCGTCAATCTGACGTTACCACTCAAACTGACAGGTGACACTAGTTTGTTTACGAACGATCTACCCTCAGTTACTAACAATGCTAATCTAATGTTAGAAACCGAACTGTCAGTTGTTTGTTTACGACCAATCTACCTTTAATCTCCGACATATATATATATATATATTATAAAGATATTTTTTCTTACCGCACAAATATCAGTCTTATTACGAGTATCTCCAATCGCGCATAACTGCTCATTTTTGAAGTATATTTTCCAATGGTATTTTTTTTGTCTCCAACTTTTTTTGCATTTCTCTCTATTGAGAACATATACTTTGGCTTTTAATAGAACATCCGATGACACGTCAACTGTGGAAACAAAAGAAAATCAATCAAAATCAACGGCCCGTTACAGTCCACTGCTGGACTATGAGCCTCCTCCACTTAAGTGGAGGGTTTTGCCATAATCTCCACGCTTGGTAGGCGGGTTGGAGATCTTTTCCGAAATTAACGTTTCTAGATCGAGTTGTTTTCATAGAAATCATCATATTTAAATTCTGAAAAAAATATATAGTACAGATACATCTTTAATCTAGTATTTTTTTGGATAAAAACACAAAAGTAAACATTTTACTTGATTAAAAAAAATTCTGAAGCAACGTCGATTTTAAAAGTATTTTGAGTTTTATGAGATTTAGGAAACCGCAATTTTCATAAAATTATGATATTTCAGTTTCAAATTAGGTTTGAAAGTAATATTTTTGGATAGATTTGTAATATGGCACTAATTTTTTTTATATAAAATAAATACGTGAAAAACGGCTCGCGCGCACCGCGCCACTCTGCGCCAGTGTCCGACCGGACGTCATCGAGGAAGGACCTATGCCATTTTTGCTCGTATGCCACATTCTCGTCACCGCGCGTGTAAGAGCTACATCACAGAAAAAATAAAAGGAGCAGTAATTCAACTCCATACGTTTGTATGCGCGTTTGCGCCGTGTTTTGGCGCGCTTCGATAATATGTAACTTTCGAGGGGCCGTGTGTTTTTCAGTGCGCTCAGTAGTTGAGGCATGAAAGCTAAACAGAAATGTAAACATCCACACATAATATTTTATTTTTATTATTATTATATAATTATAAAGTGCGATGTGATAGTGTGATAGGACGCATACTTATGAAAATAAAAACACGCATTTTGTTATACTTTTAACATTGATATTTGTTATAATAACAAATATTCTAAGGTATGTACTCAGAAAGACAAACATCAGGTAAACATCTGAAATTCAAAATGTCGTCAAACTTTTATGTTCATGGACCGGTTTTGTTAAAATTATATTTTGACATGAAATGCACATAAGTTTGGCAAATACGATGCCACACAGACAGACATTATAAAAAATAAATAATGTTCAAATATCTCGAAAACTATGCGTCGTAGCGAAAAAATAATGAAAATTTGTGTCTCCTTTGGAATTCTGAACACGTCCATGGTCATTCTATATAATGACCTTGCTTGACCTTGACGCTTACTTTTGCTATAATTATTCCTATTAATATAGATTGATTGAAATTATTCGGTTAGATAGTTCCTATTATTTCATTTATCTATACTATATATTTATTATAAAGAGAGAAGTCCGCCGTACTGATTGACTGACTGACTCATCAATGCACAGCCGAAACTATTGAAGCTAGAAACACCAAATTTGATAGATAAATAGATAAAACGTTAACGTTTGCACAGTAGGTTACACTTATGACGTAGACAAGCGACAAGAAGTGATTTTGGAAAACTCCCCCTCTAAGGGGGGAAAAAGAGGGATATAAGATTTTATGAAAATCCGTTATTTTAAAAGTTAGGATCATGAAAACTTTGATTTAGACAGCGATTAATATATTATTTGACGCACGGTTTAGCATTTTTTCGAAATCCTTATTTTGAGGAGGAAGTATCTCTAACTAACCACCATTTTTAAGTTGGTAAAAATGTGTTAAAGTATGAATTAATCTATCCGCGGGGGCGGGCCTCTAGTTGGCGATAAGATTAACAATATATTGGTTTTGAGGAAAAAGATATTGAAACATCATTTGACGCCAAATATTGGCCATTCTTATTAAATATATAGGTATATAATATACATGATATACCCAGTAACACTCTCACAATAAATATGAAACTAATAATGCTTCTCAAACTAAAAACCATAAAGCCGTGTAGACTACAAAGCGAGAAAAAAACATACAATACATACACATGACATAACTCTCCTTTTGAAACAGTCGGGTAATTAAAATTACAAACATACATAACAATACAAGAAATTACAATACAAGAAATTATGTTTAAAATTTTAAAAAATCTGTCGCCACCTCCACCTTGTTGTTATTAACCGACTTCAGTGAACTGGACTTGAATTAGCATAGCATTGTAATTCTTGCATTATTGTTTGGGCACTGGTCTTGGACTAATTAGTCCAAGGCACTGGTTGCCTTTTTGGTATAGCTGGTCCGCAAGGCGCTCATGTAGAACGTCTGACAGTGACAGTATGCCTTAAATTAAATAACTACTGAACTGCCATCGAATCGCAAAGAATTGAACTACTTTTCGATAGTTAGAGATAGAAAAAAAAATACATCGTCTTATGGATCATACATGGAAGAAAATATCTAAAGTAAAAACTAAAATATAGTTACTTTCTCAACGTATAGGGGTATATTTAAATAATTTTATGCATAAGCAACAAATGACTCTTAAAATGGCGTGGATGAAAAAGGATTACTTCCCAAATTTTCCCCGAGTCCGAGTTTACTCACCATTAATCGGGCAGGGTTCTGACCGCAATGTAATGTGTTTAAGAATCTCACCATGATTAACTTACTAACTAGCCCATTATTTGACAGTTAAAAAAAGTCTAATAGTCATTCAAAATAATCATATTATGGTACTAACGATCACTATCCACATTTTTTATATGTATCACTATCCAGTTTCTCTAGATAGGATTTTTATAAATTTAAAAAAATAATGTAACTAAGTACATCTATCCGTGTATGATTTAGGATTTTTAAACACATATTTTTTTTTTAGCAATGTTAATTTTTCTAAAGATTGATTCGTAACTGCTGCTAACTATATGCTGCTAAATGTGTTGCTAACTAGTCAGCCGCACATAATACATAATCCATTTATTTATAAATTCAAACATGTTGTGTTAATACTACATAATTTATTTATCGCATCTATCAAAATTCCTATAGGATAGCCAATAAAGTCGAACTATTCTGATTTATACTGTGGCGTGTCGCCTGCCGCGCCGCCGCCGTTCACCGGAGCTCAAGTCGCGATGGCTGGTTTGCGACGCGGGCGCAAGCGATCTCGGTGCGTAAAATACCTAAACTTTCGGGAAAAGGGGCCCTTAAAGGTTACTGTATCAGAGAGCGCTGCTGCGCTGCCCGTTCCCTGTTCAATGTGTAGTCCCTAAGTCGCCTCTTATGACACCCACGGGAAGAGTAGGGGTTGGTGAGAAATGTATTCTACTCTGCCGTCACCACACGGCGAAGTTAACTTATAGGAAATTACAAAAAGCTTACTATTTTCGTTACTAACAGCCCCCCAGCCAGTGACGATACCTTCTTTAATATTGTATTGTTTCAGCACGCACGCGGGTAGAATGTTATTACTGAACTGAACTTTGTTTTCCAGCTTGATAAGTGCTATGTCATAATTTTTATATCCAAACTTGTATTTAGGATGTTTTTTAAATTCCTTTATATGTATGTCTACTCCAAATCCATCGTCGATTAACTGTAAACCAAAACACAGATAAATTTCATCGGTTTTTGACTTGAGTTAAAACCAGCACTCCATAGAAATTGCTTGAGGCAAAATTAACCTATCGTCATAGGTACATAATTTCAGCGGAAAGATGTCCACTGCCGGTCAAAATCCTCCCCCAAATATCTTACAACGACCGGTCCTGCGGTGCCCAAATGAAATTATAGCACATAGTAAATAAAACAATGGTACTCTTGTAGTCCCCGCAACGTCTTATGAGCTTTCAGCAAAATTGTTGGGCGAAATTGCCTTGAACGAACGCAATTACGGACTGAGTGAAAGATATAACGACATTGGCGCATTCGAAGTCAGCGCTCATAACTTGTTGCGTTACTTTTATTATGTCACATTATGAACGCTTATTTTTCAATCCGTGCTAGTCATGGGAAATATAGCTCATTTTGAAGAGAAGAGCGATTCGGATCTTTTAGCTCTCGAGATTCGAATCACTCTTTTAGCTTAGTACGGCTCGCGAACGATTATAGGCTCCGAACGTCGCCCAGTTACTCGCATAAAGCTAAAGAGTTTTTTTTTAATTAATTAAGCAGGTAAACGAGCGGACGAGCCACAGTGATGGTAACTGATCATCGTCGCCCATGGACATTTGCAACACCAGGGGGGTTGCCAACGCGTTGCCAGCCTTTGAGAGCCCTGTACACTCGCCTTTTGAAGAACCCCATGTCTAATCGCAAAGGAAACACCTCAGGGGAGAGCTTATTCTACATCCTGCAGGTACGCGAGAAGAAAGATCGCGACGCCACCCGTACATTTTTACGATGCCAAGCATCCAGGACGTGAGGATGAGCCCCTGCCCTGTGGCGGGAGGTGCGGTGTTAAAAGCGTGACGGTGGCACTAAGTCAAACAGCTCATCAGAACACTCCCCATTGTACAGACGGTAGAACACACACAGAGAGCCAACGTCTCTCCGGAGACTGAGAGTGTGAGAGTTGAAGAGAATCACTCGCTCAGGAGTTACACACCGTTAATCCGTGCGCATATTTCATTGCGGCATTTAGACCATCATTTACAATAATACTCTTCCCAAGGAACATGGGTGGAGTACGAAAAAAAAGTCAGAAGTTTTTTTTTAAGTTGTTGTATAGTGCTCAGTTTACAATAATGAAATATGCGCAGGAGCGTGTCCCAGACTTACAGCAACGAAATTATGGTCATGATAAATTATTATATTTACCGTTTGATTTCCTACGTCAACGACGCCAAGCCTGACGATTTGAGGCCTTCTTCCAAGGGAATCGTGTTCGCAATGAGCAGCAGTCAGTACGAACAGCTCACTGATCAGGGAGCCCCCGCACTTGAACGCCCATTTTCCGTTCTTGACGTCCTTCCAGCCAATTGCACTCTGAAAATTTGAGGTAGTTCTAGAAAACAATTCTTTGAGTACTAAGCGTACTAATCTACTAATCCTAACTTTTCGATTATTTTTTTATCTAAGCTAATGTAACAATTTAAATAATTTGAAAATAAGGTGCTTAGACCCGAGTTCACCAACTCGACCCTTAATCTTATATTATGGATAATTGGTAAAATAGATTCTGTTAACGAAATATCTAATAATTATAAAGCGAAAAATGAAAAATTTGGTCGATCTTGGACAGGACTCGAACCTGCATCTCTTTGGATATCCGACAGACAGATGGAGCTGTAATGCACTCTGAACATTAAAGTAAAAAGCAGTGTCAAATTTCGTCAACCTTTCACAGAGGTTGGTGGCATAATTGGTAATACGCCAGTTTCTGGCCCAGATAGCCAAGGAGATGCAGGTTCGAGTCCTGTCCAAGATCGACAAAATTTTTCATTTTTCGCTTTATAATTGGTAAAATATCGGCGTTAAAAGATTATGGTACAACATTTTGTTTTATTTAGTTAAACTTATAAATCCACCATACAGACGATCTTGCAAAAATTACATTGTAATAATGTATTTCATAAAATAGCAAAAAGAAGTCAGTATGCGTTGGAAGGAAATTTTATTCCTTATAATATTTATTTATATTTGACACAGACACAACCCACACTTTATCGAGTAATAATATTGTACGAGTAATAAAAAATTGTTGAATATATGTATTCAAAATGTACCTGTAAATAATAACATAATTAAACAAACATGAGGGATATTTTACACACAGCCATCAGAGCCTGTACTAAGGAAATCACACACACATACACACACACAAGATCACGCTTCCATTCTTGAAGGGGCGAACAGAGCTTCAGTGAACTCCCAAGGAGCAAATACTAAAACCACGTTTGGTAAGAGAATCAGACGGCTTATATTCGTTATTGGCTATGTATAATTTTAATGTCACTTATTTAAGATGTGTTTATGTGCTGTGAAGTATCACTAATAATAAATAAACAAATAAAATAAATAAATAAAATATACGTGCAAAAATACGAGTAGATAAAAAATACATAGATATATATAGGTACCGAAGTATATAGTTATAGATAAATAACTTTTGAACACAAGTGCTCATCACCCGAAATTAAATATTTCTTGGTCTGAGCGGGAACTAAACCTGCAACCTTTCGCGTCCTACGTACTATCAACTAGGCTTCAGAGCTGACAAAAAACCCTGCACAATCTAATTAAAACCCGGAAAACCACAGTGGGTATTTTTCTTTATTGCTCGCGATTCTGTATTTCAGCGCATTAATTAACACATAGTACATATGTTCAGTACATGTGGTAAATCCACGCTGCTATCCCAAAAGGGTTCGCACAGCTTTTAGTCGGCTCTTTCGGCAATTTTTCGCAGTTTTTTTTTAACGCCTATCTAATAAAAATCTAAATCCCTTATAGTACGTCCGCCCGTCTAAGAACGATATCATCAAAATTTCTGGTGGTTTCTGGTATTAGTCGCCTTGTTCGTCAACCATGAGATGACGTGGTGGGTTGGTCCAAGTCTAATGCCGGGAATCTTATAATATTTTCGTACCATATGGGAGTGTTCTCCTAGGTTATCTGGAACTCCACCACTGATGCGATGTTCAGGACCTATAAGGAATGAAAAGAATAATCATCATATACAACGTGTTACAAAAGAGAGAGAGAGAGAAAAGAGAGAGATGGGAAAATTTAATTAATTGCCTTTGATAAAAATATTCTTTTTTTTGGTATTTTTTGTAACACGTTGCAACCTCACAAACCCTAATCACAGGTATACTTTAACACAGACAACAGGAGGGGTTGTGTGGTCGGTTGTCGACCTTAAAATTACGATTTATAACAAGAAGAAATTAAATGAAATGAAATTAATAGTTTTTGGAAATTACATCTTTTAGTTTCGTCATTACATTTTTTTGGGTGAGTTCAGTACACAATGTGCGGACTCTGTGGAGAAACTCAACAAAGAAACTCCACATACGTCGCATCTTTTGCGTTTTTATTTTTGTCAAATAATAATAATAGTCATTTACAGGATTCAAGCATATTGATATAGCCTGTCATTCAAGAAATCTATTCCCATGGATCTATCTATTCCCATGTCTATTTAGTCCTACGAGATTTAGTCAGATATTCTATACTAAGCTTTTTTATAAAATTATTGCTTAACAATTGCTTTGAACTATTGTAAAGGTTTTTTAAATCGGTAAGGACCTTATTGTAAATGCGTATACAATAAGCTTGTGTCAACTAACAATGAAATCAATGGATGAATGTTTCTAGACGTAAATTGTAATATTTAAACAGGGAAAACCGAAATAATTCCACATAAAAATTAATGATTATTGTTATTTTTACAAATTAAAATCAAATAAATACCCCCCCTGGCCCCTCCGCTGTGAACGTCAATCAGAACGTATTACGTCACATAGTGGTATGCCGCCATTGTTGTTTCGACGCTTGGTTAACTTTTTCATACAACAGCACAAGTGAACACAATCGTTTGCCACTATTATGTGACGTCTTTCACGACGCCATGACACTTTCTTGTGTTTTTACGCCAGATTAAAAATATTTTCTTAAAACTTAAAATATGTGTTTTAAATATAATTTTTATCATGAAATATTATTTTTTTGGGGTAATACAGGTACTAAACAAACGAAATAAGCCATTTTTGAAATTTACGACACAGGCCTATTGCTTTTATAAGAATGTGTTATTCTACACAGTCGGCTAACATGAGCAGCCAACTTATTTTTATATCTAGTACTAAATTGTGTTTATCGCCGTTCTTTTTAAACTTATTGATATTTCACATGTTTGCCATAGATATTGATTTCTTCAAACGTACCTAGCAGCAATTAAGAAAAATAGAAGCATCTTACATTTACGACTCTGGGTTTCGCCATGCTTAATGTACCATATGTAATCCAGGCAACCTGAAACAAAAAAGTCATTAGATTCAGAGAAAAACTTGGTCTGTGATTGCTTGAAAAAATATGTGCCTTTGATCTCTTTAAAAAAATATATTGTTACAGTTAAGTTACATTTAGTTTTAGAGCGTTGTTTATTTGTCCTTTTATCGTCCTGTGGTCATTCTTGATAGAGCGTCGGTGGTCTAGTGGCTAGGGCCGCTGCCTCCCGTCGACGCGGGTTCGATCCCCACCACGTGTCAATGTGTTTTCGAATTTCGAATTCATACGTACATTTATCCGACGCTCTTACGGTGAAGGAAAACATCGTGATGAAACCTGCACACTCCTGCGATGAAATTCAAAGGTTGTGTGTGAAGTCGACCAACCCGCACTGGCCCAGCGTGGTCGACTATGACCTGATCATCCTAATTCAGGGTAGGCTCGAGCCTCTCGGTAAGGACGTATATGAGCAGTTGTTTTATTAGTCATTTTTGATAATCGAACCTACACCGACACTATATAGTTTGACGGCTCCGTAGCCCAGGTGGTAGTGTATCTGCCTCCAACGCACAGGGTCGCGGGTTCGAATCCCGCCCAGGGCAAACATTTGTGTGATGAGCACTTGTGTTTGCCTTGTGTCTGGTTGTTGTTTATCTATATAAGTATGTATTTATCTATTTAAGTAATGTATATCAGCTGTCTGGTAACCATAGTACAAGCTCTGCTTAGTTTGGTATCAGATGGCCATGTGTGAAGATGTCCCCACTATTATATTATTATTACAATAGTTAGTTTTAAAATCGAATATATTGTGCGCACAATAATACTCACTTATTTCGCTAAGCCTAAGACCTGCATCTGAGAAGTTAGGTTTCTGAGGGTTGAAATTGCAGGTCTCGTTATCAGCCTCCAAAGTCTTATCCATTTGAAGCAGAGCCATTGAGAAAGTTTGCTTTTTACTACCTGGAGGTAACTGTGAAACAAGATGAAACATTTTTACTGAAGTAGTAGTAAGTAGTAAGTAAACAATTCTAAAGGAAATCGAATTTGTAAAAACACAATCAAATTACGCTTGAATAACCTACGTCGCAAAATAATATGATGGATATTTTTGGCTACACTACGGAACTCTACACCGTGCGTGGTTCGACACACACTTGACCAGTGTAACTCCCCGACCCTAATGTAAATTAAAACTATGTAGAACAACGTGTGTCTGTTGTAAGACATAGAGAAAGTTATAATAAAAGATTCGAGACGAATTAAGAGAATTTTTGTTTTTTTTTTAATACGTTCTTGTAATGAATTTTTATAATTTTAATACGTTCGTGTAATGAATGTTTTTAATTTTATTACGTTCTTGTAATGAATGTTTTTAATTTTAATACGTTCTTGTATTGGACATTTTTGATATTTCAAAAATTAATAACTCAGAAACTAAAAGAGATAATGCAAAACTAAATGCATACTTGGGGTGCATAGACTGAGATACGTTCGCATTGTGAGTTTCAGAAATATCGAACAAGTTTAGGAAAAGGGCCTGTTGACCTAGCGCGTACCGTCGATGCGTGTCGCCAATATACATGGTGGGAGGCAGTCGGCCGTCTAGGAATAGATGGCTGGCGGAACGTTAAGTTCAAGAAAATTGACATAATTATAAAAGTGCAAAAATAGACTAATATAAGTCTATACTTGGAAAACCAAGTGAAATAATTGCCGAACCTAAAGTCGCAGGCGCTGCACAGCCTCTCACTGCCTTTCGACGGGATTTCGGTCCCTGAAGACTGGCGTGCTGCCTGTTTGATATGGGAACGGTTAACTATGCCTCTATGGATGACATATCCCATCCGAGATGGTCAAAAATGAAAATCAAGGGAATCATAGGCTTGACGCACCTAGATGACCTAATGAAAGCGGACACGGCCGCTGGATCAAACTGATCATATAATGCACTATATTTGACCATCTCATAGAGAGCCCTTATCTGACGCATGAAGACGAGGTATAACTATCGCTGCTATGATATTGTTGGCACTGCATGTCTAGCTCTGAACCGCTGGAGTATGGGTCGCATCCTAGGCGTGATAAGTACACTAAGTTTAACCCCGATAGTGGAGTTAACAATATCTTAGTGGCTACCTTCAAGACGCAAGTCTGTGGAGAGATTTCCGTATCTGACCTATGAAGATGTGGAGTAACCATCGGGCTGCTATGAATGCCGCTACCACTGTATGTCTAGCTCTGAACCGCTGATTGACCGAAGACGCATACAGCGACTTGAATACATAGCCGCGGATGGGGACTTGTCCACAGCCGTGTGCGGTGGACCTCAGACTGATTAGTGTCGATGATGGTCTTTCAAGTCTTAACCCCGATAATGGAGATAGCGGAGGACATAGTGGCTTCCTTCAAGACATAAGTCTGTGAAGAGGCATACTGGAACGAGTTTATTAATTGAGAACGAGAAACTGGACGTGAACTGCTCTGGCTAATATCATCATGTATGATTTATTACTGAATCAACTGTGCGATGTAATATCGACACATATGGTTGCAAGGAGAGGAGGCTCATAGTCCAGCAGTGGACTGGACGAGCGATGATGAAGGCTGTAAAGCTATATTCAGAGCGATAGCTGAAATGAGTCTTTAGATTCATATGCGGTCTCAGGCACGGAGACACGCGGCAGAGATATGTATATATGGAGATATGAAGTTGGAGCAGATCTGCCCTGGCAGTACCGTTCGGATAGACGGAGATCCAGTATGCAGGAGCAATCCAGATATGAGACCCACAGTCAGTAGCAGCTGTGAGGTCATCCCTTCGAGCTTGCTCGTTGGAAGATGGTTTACCATCATAGGCGCTGGTTCACGTGTGGACTATCCTATAAACACACCCTTGAACGCAATACGTTGGACACTTCGGTGGAAGACGGGATTAGCCTCCCAAAAGGTTACCACAGCGGCTCAGCCGTATCGGGAACGCTACGGCTAGTATCGATTGGACGTAGTCCACTAGCTTCGGCTTACCACGAGAAGCTTATGCTTTCAACGAAGAGACTTTGGTCTCCTTCCATCGCTTAAGGCGCACCGGTCGGACCAGAGTCCGCTGTAGACAATCCTTCGGGGTTGTCTATTATTTTAACCTTTTTCCTACACCTCTGTGGTGAGGGGAGGACAGGAGCATTCTGAAGGACAGAGTGGGAAGTGACTCACAGAGAGCGCGTTGGTGGAGCGTTTATTCTCACTCGTCTCGTAAATGCTTTAACAGTTAGTTTGCTGTAAAGGTGTGAGCGTATCGGGTCTTTGCTGCTAGACTGCTGTCTTGCTCGGGATCTGGGGTCTTAGCAATCAACTAGCTGAAAGAACTAAAACTAGTTCCTTCGTCAGGGCTGGATCTTGCTAGATCTTGCTGGATCCCTTGTGTGATGGTAGTATGGAAGACACAGAGAGATTATGTAACTGTATTTTTCAATACGGTTGACATAGCTTAAGGAAAAGGGTATCCCGGTGCGTAGAGCTAGGATGGTCGTCTCCAGGAAGTATCATTAGAGAAACTTGGTTATTGATCATTCTGTTGAGGAAATGCCCCTCAACGAAAGTTCCTCTAAGAACTAGAAGTTCTATTCAGAACTACAGACGACACACCCGTCGCCGGCTCTAAGGACTCGCTGAGGCAGTCCTGGAGCCATCCTTTTATACCTTTTAAATTACATATATCATGTAATAATCCTTGTGATCCATTTCAGGAATCTGGGCTCTTATTGCAGAAGCAATAAACTTCGAAGTTCTTTTCAGAATACGAAGTTAGTATTGTTTAATAAAGTCGCTGGGATTTCCTGGTGACTTTATTCTTTCAGTCCACGAGCATGGGTAATCAGGAGTAGGCTGCTTGCCGGCTGGCAACTGATACTCCTGTGTTCGGGCGAGAGATAGGGACAAATCAGTATATAGGAATAACATAGAAGTTGAGTAGGCGACTCTATGTGTAATTCCGCAGTTAGAAAACATAATATAAAGACGATCACATTGTAAATTTCTAAAAGAGTTTGGGTTACTCTCACAACGTAGAAAGGATCTGTTATTAGATGATCAACGGCCAATTTTGATTATTATTTTAGAGATGAGATGTTCAGTTACACCAGATAATTATTTAATCAAGATTTATTACGTCTTGTAAATATGAAGTACTTACAGAATGAGCTGTAATAATACTGCCATATCCTGATGAAGTCATTGCTGAAACAATACGAAAGAAGGATAAATTAAATGAAGACATACATTACTCGTAAAAAAACTTTTTAGGATATGAACTGCCAAATAGATACCCTAAACAGCATCTGGCCACGTGCGAGAAGCTGAAAGCTGAATTGAGTAAGGCACTGATTTAGCGCTGACCTCATGGACACTCATAAGTCACATCTTTCTCTCCTATTATAATCTAACTTACTATTCAATCAATCAATCAGACTATTGCAGTCCACTGCTGGACGTAGGCCTCCCCTTCGGCACGCCAAAGCGCACGATCACACGCTTTCTTCATCCAGCCACCACCAGCGACCTTCCTCAGGTCATCAGTCCACCTGGCAGGGGGGCGTGCCACACTTCGTTTCCCAAGACGCGGTCTCCATTCGAGAACCCGTCTGCTCCAACGCTCATCGGTTCTGCGACAGACGTGGCCAGCCCACTGCCACTTCAGCTTGCTACACTTCTGGATGATATCAACTACCTAACTAACTTACTATTATCGTTACAATATTAATTGTATACCTGTTAAATAAATTGCTATAAGCAATTTACATAGAGTTCGATCCATTTTTAACTTAATCAAAACTTATTACACTCAACACACTACCTAATGCGCCTTTACTATCGCACTATTTGACTTACAAATTTAAAATTATTTTATATATACGTTTTATATACTTTTTCCGCGTTACCTCGTAGCCTTTTGTGGAAGTTTGTGGTTTGGTGGTGGAGCTAATCGGAATAATGATTAGGTATAAAAAAATTACAAGAATTTAGTTTCAGTGAGGGACCAGCTTGCGAAATATTTCATCACTATTTAAATAAATAGTCCTCACAAACATCACTATAAAATGATGTTGAATAAGTTAAAGTAACTCTCATCTTATTTTTTATTTTTTTAATGTTTTATGGCCTGGTTGCACGACCTTTAAGCCAAGTCTTATTTTATTCACAAAAAAACGGAACACTTCACTTTTTTTTTAGTTCTGTATTGGTTTGGTTCTGTACGTCACTGTCAAGTTGAGCAACGGCTGTTTATATTTTCATAAAAGTATTATTTATTTATAAAGCGATATGAAATACTGTTTGTTTTGTAGTAAAAAACTTAGGCGGCGGGAGGTATTAGAAAACACTTAACTTTTGTATTGTATGGCCACAGATAAAAGGCACAGCGTAAATTAAATAAGATTCGAGTGAAGTTCGCACAAGTTCAAGTATTCAAGCACACTGGAATTGTTATTTTAATTGCATTATACCTTCCTTCGACGACGCACTTACGGTGAAGTAAAACATCATAAGGAAACCTACTCACCTGCAAACAATTTCAATGATTGTGTGCGATGTCGACCAGATAAAAAAAACTGATTAATTTATCGAACCTGTTCACTAAATTTCAAGAGAAACGGTTGAGAAACGCGACCTGCGGCGTGGAACAAACAGACAGATGGACAGACAGATAGACATACAAAAGCAATTTTGGCCAAGCTGAAACGGAAACGCTTCGCTCGCTCGATCAATTATATAATTAAATTTTTTAACCGCGACCAGGAAAGCATGCATTGTTTGAGTAAGAGTGACTCACAAAAAAAGTTTCGATGCGTGTCTCCTTTGGGATTTTAATAATTTCTCATAGTATCAAAGGCGTGATCTAGCGTGGTGTGTGACGCTGCTGTGCGTCGATGTATGACTATGCTGTGACGTAGATATAGTGTGACGTATGACGTTTTAACCCATTTGAAAAAGTCTGGTTTGGTTTAACCCACTTGACCCATTTGAAAAAATTTCGATAGTGTAGTGCCTAAGCCTTTGGTCTAAACCGTTAGTCAAAATAACCCTTGTGTTTATAAATTACTTTCTTCAATAACAATCCATAAGCCCAGCTCACAGTGTGGGCTGAAAATGATGATGAAATGATGAATAACAGTCCATAATGTTGAAAACTGTTGCACCAATTTTGATAAATCTTGCACTTTTCCCTGAGTAGAAAAATAAATAAATGCAATCAGATTTCTAGTGACAAATAAACATATACATACACTTACGATATAATTTGGCATATCTGTTTAGAAGCCCACATAGACCAAGTATCGAATTCATAACCTCCTTTTTTTTAAGTCGGTTAATAAGACTGCCGTAAAATAAAAGTGTCATATTTTCCTGTTGTCAAAAAGCATATTATTTTCTATTGCCAAGGAAACACTCGCACTTGCAACTGGCACTTGCAACTGGCACTTGCATCTGGCACTTGCAACTGCGAAACATTTAAATGCGAAATGATAATAATTTTTATTATTGCTTGTAAAATACTATTCCAAATATGTCAAAATATTACTTTAATTATTTCATCTCTTTAACCTAGAATTTGTCAAAAGTCGAGTTGTACTGGTTAGTTTCGTTAAGTATTATATAGGAAGTAAAAAATAGGCCCTTAGTCAGGGTAGGCTCGAACCCCTTGGTGGGGACGTATATGAGCTGTTGATGATGATGATGAAGTATATGATAGTGAAATAGGAGTTTCAAGCACGCAAGCATTGATAAACTATCTAGTTAGTAATGTAGCAAACTCTTTTAAATAAATAAATAAATATGTGGGATCATCTCACACACGGCACTCCGATCCCAAACCAAGCGGAGCTTGTACTATGGGTACCAGACAGCTAAACATTACATAAATAGATAAAAACCTAGTTACGAGTATATAGATAAACAACAACCAGACAACTGGAACATTTTGAACTGTTCATTATAAAATTTAAAGATCTTACAACATAATATAGACATAGTTATCATGATGAATAATTGAAAACCTAACTGGATTAACCAATACATTAACCTAAGCAGTAACATCATGAATAATTTAAATAATTATTCACTCAGAAACCTTTTTTGACCTAGAAACAAAACCATAAAATAAGGAAAATGAAATGTTTATGGATTTTCCTAAATACCACCATCATAATATTATCTAAGTATCACATAACACTATAATGACTGCAGAATGTGAGGGATAGCTATTCGCAAACTGTATTGCCAAGATAATCACAGTAATATCATGGTAATATTAAAAAAAACCCCGACTGCGTGAAACCTGTTTTAACTTTCAATATTATCATGTTCCATCATAGCGTTTTTGTGAATTATGAATATTTTGATGCCTTCGACTGCTATTTGTGAACACTATCAACCACGATCATTCAAAACAAAACAAAAAAACTTGTTTTCATCATTTCAGTTCATTTATTAATTAAGTTTGAAAGTTAAAAATTTGCACGCAGTCGGGTTTATTGTTTTTTTAATATTTTTTTTTATTTTAACCTTTTTAGTTTTTGTAAGGAATGACCAATACTGTTGTCTCTTCCACAGATTATATAAGTAGGTAGTTCAATTTAAAACGTTGAAATTATTGATGTTAGTTAGTATTTCTCATTCCAAATTACATTTAAACATATAATTTAAACATACAAGACTTTTATAGATTTAATCATAAATCCCTTTATTTTGATACCCCACTCGATAGGTTTTGGAGAGATCAAATTTTTGAAGTCATTTTTTTTGTTTTGATTTTTGGCGCCAAAAATCAGCCATCTCGGTTTTTTTTTTATTTTGATGTACCCAGTGTCACTTTCACAAGTAAGACGAATCGAACGACACCTCTTTAGCTAAAATCCATCAAGCCGTTTAGGCGTGCCACAAAAATACAACGTGTTACAAAAAGTAACAAAAAAAATAATATTTTTATCAAAGGCATTTAATTAAAGTTTTCCCATCTCTAGTGATCAGCTGTGTCAAAGAATAGGTATGTAATTTTAGGTCAATGTGCCTATTTTTACCGCTATGGTTAAAATGTTTACGTACTACTTGTACCATAACATTCACATTAGGACAATTAATTTCAAAATTAAAAAACTACAAATAATTAAAAAAGCTTTGTTAAATAATTGTTATGAAATAATAAATTAATGAAATAATGAACTAAATATTTTAAAATAATTGTTATATTTGTAAATACGTAAACAAGATAATTAAGGCAAAAAAGTAAATGTTTTCTAACATAAATTGATTTAAGTCTCTCATCTCTTTTAAAAATGTAGGCACAAATGGTGTACATATAGTTTTCCGTTCTTTCTCACAAAACATAACACGTAAAATTATCTTGAAACAAATACCTATGAAGAAATATTTTGAACTTCAAACTTCAATATCTGAAAAGTAACTTTGTGTGGATTGGATCCTTTTCGTGTAACTACGTCCAAATGGTGTACAAATACTTTTCCGTTTTGAGAATCGATAGTCTATATTTTAGGTGTCAATTGACACTAGAGATGGGAAAATTTTAATTATATGACTGTGATGAAGAATATTCTTTTTTTTGGTATTTTTTGTAACACGTTGTATACATACATAGATACACTCGAAAAACATAACCCTCCTTCTAAAGCAGTCGGGCTACCCTCGCGTTTTGCAAGATTTTCCCGTGGGAATAAGATATTTTCTCGTAAAAAATATACTTAGTGGTAATCCAGTGTACAAACTATCTCTATTCCAAATTTCATTGCAATCCATTCAGTAGTTTTTGCGTGAAAGAGTAAAAACAGACTCTCACGTTTATATTATTAGTAAGAATGTGAAAGTACTTTTTTTTTTCTTTTTTTTCTGACGGACCTAATCACTATTTATACCAGAGTGGTAATATAGTGGGCGCGGACTTGCGGGGAGCAGAAGGCTCGTACCCCTTAATGTGAAAGTACATTTGGATATTTAGATGTTTGCAAGTTTGTCCCGCTTTCCGGATAACACATAGGGAAAAGTCTTCTTTCCACTGGAAAATTCTTACACAACGCGAACGAAGCCGCGGGCATATATTGGCATAAGAAAATTATTCAGGAAATAAGGACCAGCGAAACTTTGCGCAGGAGAAAATAATATAATACATGTTTAAAAAAAAACACCATTTCCATTTTAAAAGGTCTCCTGAAAACTTGAAATAATTTCCATGGTAGTAGGATTTAGCGTTACAAGCAGAATGAACCCTATTAATTAATTTTAAAAGTGCTTCGGAAAACACGTCAAGCTATTATATACCGAAATACGAGTAGTCGCACGTCGTCAGCGATCACTTGATTAGGCTTACTAATATTATAAACGCGAAAGTTTGTAAGTATAGATGTAACGGATGTATGGATAGATGTTTGTTACTCTTTCACGCTAAAACTACTGAACGGATAGGGATGAAATTTGAAATGGAGATAGTTTGTTACTTGGATTAACACATAGGATTCTTTTTACGGGGAAAAGTATTATTCCCACGGGAAAATCTTACACAACGCGAGAGTAGCCGCGGCCGGACCGCTAGTAAATAATAAAGCTGCATCGAGTAAACGTATAAAGGTATTTAAAATCCGTGATTCGAATATATGTAGATTGTTGCGTAACCTAACCATTGTGGCTGCCACGAAGCTGCTGAGCACTACACGAAGAGTGTTGTAGAATAATAAAACGATGAAGTATGGCAATAACCAGGGCACAGTCCGAAAAAAAAGGTATTTATGTATTTATATATTATATAATCACTCTCTAGTCTTACAGCTTAAGAAAAATTGTAACATGGATAAGCGTTTACTGTTGGAGTTCAGGACATGAAGTGAAGAATTTGGCAGAAAAAAGACAAAATCGAAACGTAAGAAATCTAAATTTGAAAATGAATTTAAAATGAAAGATAAAACTGCCAGCAAGAAAGGTTGCCAGTCATAAAACAGGAAAGAGGACGAATGCTTCGTTACACCATTAAGCCACTAACGAGGCTCCTAATTAGGTGGAAATAATAATACAACATAATATGGCTAAAAGGAATATGTAAATATAAGTTCTACATATTTATAGGTACAGACATAATAATTACAAATAGAATTACGTCAAAGCCGATGGGGATAAATACTGTGCCTAATTACAACATGCCCATCTCTCCAATGCTGAGGCAATCGCGGCAGACGCGCATTTTGGTTCACTTAATAATACTGTTCCTTTAATTTAATTTATTTAATAAATGCAGTGTAGTTTTGTAACTATGACTTTTTTATTAGGTGACTGTCTTTTATTTACTTTTTGCAATCAATTTTATTTTTAACAACATCGTCATTTATGTTCTTCTGTTTTGCAGTAATAGAAGCAAATTTTTTATGGGGCAGTCAATGGAGTAAGCTGAAGAGACCGAAAAGAGTGAGTACCTACCTTACTAATCAATATTACAACAATAATAATAATAAATCATTTATTTCAGGCAATATTTACATAAAGGTCTTAAATATGTAAACAGAGGTCTGGTTGTTGAAAATATTTTTGATAGTCGACTCAATTTTCTTTGCATTGTAATATTGCAAATATTAAGAAAATAAGCTGCACTGGGCCAGCGTGTTCGATTAAGACCTAATCGCCCTAATTCATGGTAGGCTCAAGCCCCTTGGCGGGGACGTACCTATATGAGCTGTTGATACAGAAAATAAACACGATATAAAAAGTTTACTACATTAACAGTAACACTAAGTTAAATCAAAATTAATAACTTATAGTATTTTCTTTAATTCAGGTATTTATAATTTCTGTACATTTCTAAACTCAACTCAAATCAAATCAAATAAATTTATTTGCTGAGAATGGGGTTACACCACGGACCAAGTAAGTACTTCCTACTTGGTCCATGGGGTATAAATAGCTGACAATTATGCAAAAAATTGGTTTCTCCCACTCAGCCATCACATCATCATGACATGCAAATATAAATCATATTCCAGGTAGCCATAAATTACTTATAATATAACTTATACAATTCGGTGGGACGTTCATTATTATTATGAGCTTGAGACTACATCAATATTAGCTATGCAATGGAAATGAGTTTCTGTCATTTATATATTTTAATTTAACATTATTTATACACTACAACAAATTCTTTATTAGGCACAACAAAAGTTACAACAGATAGTACATTTAAATCGGCGCTATGTTAATTTGGAGATACTTTTGCAAGACCACCAGACCTAACCCCTCTGCTGAGAGTAAAGTTCACTTTCTCACTTGAAAACCACGAGAATAGGGAATATGCATAAAAAATATTAGTTTTTTTCATAGTTCATCTGAAAGTATCAACATCAACGGCCCGTTACAGTCCACTGCTGGACTATGAGCCTCCTCCACTTAAGTAAAGGGTTTTGCCATAATCTCCACGCTTGGCAGGCGGGTTGGAGATCGCAGATTAAAAGGTTACTGTATCAGAGAGCGCTGCTGCCCGTTCCCTGTTCAATGTGTAGTCCCTAAGTCGCCTCTTACGACACCCACGGGGAGAGTAGGGGTTGGTGACAAATGTATTCTACTCTGCCGTCACCACACGGCATCTGAAAGTATACAAAAATAGAATACTGACAGTCGAAATCGAAAAACAAACTAGATACAACATTATTAAACAAATAGGTATATCTGTCCCTCTTTTCATCATCAACGAAAACAAAATTTTCTATGGCGGATGTAAGACCCGCGTGACCAATGACAATCATCAACTTTGAAGCCTTATAACTTTGTTTCTGAGCAAGATATTTGAAAAAAAATATTTTGTGTTTATCTTGAACTTGAAATATTTCAATTAATTAATTTAAAAAAAAATGTGCATATTCCCTAATTGAGCTCGTATAATTTATCTAAGCGGAAGGAAACAATACTTTTAATTAATGCAGGTTCGTATCGTAACTATACGCAATAATGCCTCAGGTCAAAGTTACAGAGTGTACTTGAACTTTTAGCAGGAAACTATTCATTACTAGCGCTCTTCACTAGCGCGCAACTTCACTTGCGTGGTCAAAGTCGTACCTCTGTGATTTTTTTTTAATTAAGATTATTGTGAAGTGCCGATACGCGGCGCGAGTAGGTATTTTCAAGACTAATTCAAGACATCACGCTCTAATCCTTAATAATTTCATCCGCACTTTTCGCTTTTTAAAGATTAAAAGGTACATCAGAAGGACATGCTAATATTAGCCCTGTAAAACATCGAATTATGACCTTATAGAACGAACACGCAATTTTATTATAGAACGGATATAAAGACGTCCGACTTAAAAAAAATCTTAATATAAAATATATCACGGATCGATAAAAGCCGATTTCAGATACTTTAAGATTCGGTCATCAGTTGTTTGCTTTGAGTTTCAGTCAGCTATTAAAAAAAAAAACACAATCGGTTCCAGAAATTCTACACCGCCCACTTTTAGTTCATCATCAACAGCTCATATACGTCCCCACCGAGGGGCTCGAGCTTACCCTGATTTAGAGCGATTAGGCCTTATTCGACCACGCTGGCCCAGTGCGGGTTGGTCGACTTCACACTTTGAATTTCTTTGCAGGAGTGCGCAGGTTTCATCACGATGTTTTCGCTTTTTCTCCGTAAGAGCGTCGAGTCGAATAAACATACATATTATATGAATTTGAAATCCGAAAACACGATCGAACTCGCGTTTCCCGGACGGGAGGCAGCGGCCCTAACCACTGGACCACCGACGCTCTCAATCTCTCTATATAAATATATTCTTCTTATAACCTTAACATTGATATTATTTTAAGAAGAATATTTCTTTTTTTTTTCTTTCTTTTTCTTTTTTTTCATAAATAAAAACAAAAAAGGTACCTAAGTTTTTCAGAGTGTTTCACAAATTCCAGATTTTATCAATACTTGCTATGGCGTTCTATAATCAGAATATTTTTTTTAGGACTACCTTGACGAAGGAGGTCGTCCACAATGGGGATTTGCCGTACAACATGTAAGTCTTCAATCAATCAATCAGCCTATTGCAGTCCACTGCTAGACGTAGGCCTCCCCAAGAGCGCACGCCAAAGCGCACAATCACCCGTTTTCCTCATCCAGCCACCACCAGCGACCTTCCTCATGTCATCAGTCCACCTAGCAGGGGCGTCCCACACTTCGTTTCGTAGCCAGCCCACTGCCACTTCAGCTTGCTACACTTCTGGACGATATCATCTACCTTGGTCCTCTGCCGAATGATATCGTTTCGGATTTTATCCTGCAGCAAAATACCAAGCATCTTTGCATGGCTCGCTGAGTGACATGTAGCCGATGGGCTAGCTTCACCGTCATGTTCCACGTCTCGGCTACGTACGAGTATGTCAATACCGTATGTAAGTCTTCACTAAGTCCAATTTAGTCAATTTTATTGACCAAGCGGGCTTGAAGCGTAGCGGCGCGTCTCCGTTTTAGCTTGTGCAAAAATGCTTTCGTATGTCCAACAGACGTTTCGAGGATGTACTGTGGATGTCCGATGAATGATTTTGTGAGCAGGTTCGATAAGTAGGCAGGTAGTTTTTTTGTCGATTCAGTTTATCAATGATTTTTTTCAAAATGGCGGAAGATATAAGAGATGAAAATAAAAATAAAATTCATAAATCAGACATTTCGAAAAGGTCTACAGCTCACAGAGCCACTAGTGTATTCGTTGCAGACTGATTTGGCCCCGCGTTTTGCCAGGAGGGTTTCAAAGTAGGTAAAGCGGCATACGCAGCATAAGCGGGAAACGTAGTGTGAGACGCCCCCCTGCCAGGTGGACTGATGACCTGAGGAAGTTCGCTGGTGGTGGCTGGATGAGGAAAGCGGGTGATCGTGCGCTTTGGCGTGTCCTTGGGGAGGCCTACGTCCAGCAGTGGACTGCAATAAGCTGATTGATTGAAAGCGGCATTTTGTGTTAACTATCAGTCCAATTATTCTCCTAGCTCTACATACCATTATATTTACTGACACCTTTACTTTACAGATACCTGTGACAACAGCTGACCCACAACCAGTAAAACCAAATGTAAGTTGAGTAATTACAAAAATATCTGTTTCATCAAATCAAATATTCTTTATTGCACATAAAAAACACTCATACAAACACAGAATAACACCATTCGTTCATTT
This sequence comes from Carpatolechia fugitivella, assembly GCA_951230895.1. NCBI lineage: Eukaryota > Metazoa > Arthropoda > Insecta > Lepidoptera > Gelechiidae > Carpatolechia > Carpatolechia fugitivella. Next base: position 13,442,439 of record OX579660.1, read on the forward strand.
CATTCATTTTAATTTCATTTGTCTTTGAGAACGATAAAAATCGAGTAGCTCATTTGGCACTACTTTATTAGATTTTCCCGTGGGAATAGGACTTTTTCCCGTAAAATTAGGTACTTATGGACAGACATAGTTACTTTTTTGCAAGGGAATAAGAATTCGCGAGGCCTTCAACGTAAATAGGCCGGTATATAGGCATCAACAACGACTGGCAACGTCCTAAGCTAAGGTCCGTGCCCTAGATGCCCCTAGGCATGTTGTCCTAAGCTAAGGTCCGTGCTCTAGATGCCCCTAGGCATGTTGTCCTAAGCTAAGGTCCGTGCCCTAGATGCCCCTAGGCATGTTGTCCTAAGCTAAGGTCCGTGCCCTAGATGCCCCTAGGCATGTTGTCCTAAGCTAAGGTCCGTGCCCTAGATGCCCCTAGGCATGTTGTCCTAAGCTAAGGTCCGTGCCCTAGATGCCCCTAGGCATGTTATCCTAAGCTAAGGTCCGTGCCCTAGATGCCCCTAGGCATGTTGTCGTAAGCTAAGGTCCGTGCCCTAGATGCCCCTAAGCATGTTGTCCTAAGCTAAGGTCCGTGCCCTAGATGCCCCTAGGCATGTTGTCCTAAGCTAAGGTCCGTGCCCTAGATGCCCCTAAGCATGTTGTCGTAAGTTTTTAGCCTTTTGCTCCCCCCCACAAGTTCGCGCTCGCCACTTTGTTAGAAAAAGTGATCAGGTCCGTTAGGGCAAAAACTGAAAATTAAATTATTTCAGTATAACCCATGCAGATAAAGAATAGATATGAAAATGGCGTCCGCTCGCACGCTATCTCGCTCACAATCTATCGCTGTCTATACTCACACAGTGAAGTACGCGCTGCAAAAAAATAATGATAATAATCAGGGGTTGGATTTAGGAACAATTGGAATCGATCGGAGGAAACTGAGCATGTGGGGAGGTTCAGAGGCCTTAACTGAATCCCGCTACATCGATTTAACCTTCAGGAGACTTCGAAAATAAATTAATGAAAATATCAATTTCCTATCGCATGCCCTTGCTCCTTATTTATTTTATTAATATTTTTTGTCATTATTATTAGTATCATCAATTAATAATAATAATAAACCCGTCCCGTTTTAAATCATAATAATAAAAAAGAATAATTAATAACAAAAAAGGTAAGTAGGACAAATAAAAATCTATTTTTGAGAACTTGTTTTACCAACCGTACCATAAGTACCCACCGCCATTTTCATATTCTATTCTTTATCTGCATGGGTTATACCTATCTATCTTTTCTTTCAGTATTACACCTTCGATAAATATGGCCGTCCTATTTGGGGAGTTGAAGTAAGTATGTAGTTAAATGTAATAGTACGTCCGCCCGTCTAAGACCGATATCATCAAAATTTCTGGTGGTTTTCTTCATGATATTTGGAAAGAACACGCTCTCGTGATCTCATAAAGCTGAGTCTTAGAGGGCGCAACGCAATCGGCCGCTGTAGTTTTTATGGAGGAGTGAAAATCGACAAAAATGCTCGTTAATTCTGGTGAACGATTTTGCTATTAACGTGTAGTCCTCGATGGACTGAGTATCGTGTATATTGTTAAGACGCAAAAATATGGCCGAGGAAATTTTTAAGGCCGCCCATACTTCGCCATTTTTCCTCTTTAATTATCACTAGGGCGGACGTACTATAAGTATACTCACCGGCACATCTAACCGCCCACCCTTGTATTTCGGGTTAATTTTAAACTACGCTTATTGCTATAAATTACAAATTGATTTATTGATAATTTTACGATAAATTAAACACACTTAAATAAACGTTAAACTAACAACTTTTTAACTGACATCAGCTGTAACTAATAGAGTTATAAAGAATCACGAGTATTCCCTGAAATGAAGGGTGGGCGGTTAGTTGTGCTTGTCATCATAATAATAATTTCTGCTCTATGAGGTCCGCCAAAATAAGTAGATAGAGTAACCTAAAAATGTATTGTTCACAAATGTCAAAAATGAAGTAACCTATAACTTTTTTATTACAAGAAATAGAACGATGTAAGAAAATATTATATATGTATGTAAATGTCATTAGTAGATATATAGGTGTAATGTTTTTAAATGCATCAAACACTTTTTTTTACAGACACCAAAAACTGCATCACCACCAACAACAACAAAGAGAAGTGTAAGTGCAACTGTATTTCATCCATTCTTCTAATCCACAGAGCGTCGGTGGCAGACTGGTAAGGGCCGCAAAACGCGGGTTCGATTCCCACCGCGTACCATCGTCAACTAAGGCCTAATCGTCTGCATAGGCTCGAGCCCTTGATGATAATGTGAAGCCGCCGATTAAACCGCTGACATAAGTGCCAGTAGGTTAGCGGGTTCGCTATGTAGAGTGTTTTAGGTCGGATATAAGTTACTTTTTATCAAAAGAATAAGAATTCCAACGGAAAAAGTAAAATTCCAAAGGCCAACAAAATATAAATGAGCAGGTATGCGTTGAACTTTCCTCGACTTCCAAGATGAAAAATAAAATATTTTTAAAAGTAATCTTTTTTTTTCAGCATTATACAGCCTTCGATAAATTTGGTCATCCAATTTGGGGACCTGTAGATAATGTAAGTATGTTGTATATAATCATTTCGGTCTTGTAAGACGACCGCCCTATTTATACGTTAGTGTGATTATACTATATAATTTTGATATTTTTCAGGCACCACACCCTTCTGAAAAAACAACTACAACTCGTACCACGACAGAAGAAATTATTGTGAGTAATTGGATATCCTTTTTAGGGTTCCGTATTTTACATTTGATTGTTTGCTTGACAAACTTCAAGCATTAGCTGGCAATGTATTCCGTGGAGTTTTAGACGATACGCAAAGTCGTTGGTGCTATTATTTACGGAAAATTGTCGTAACATGAGCCATGTAAAGAGATCTTCGGCGGAACGATAAATTTAACACCAGGGTTTGTGGGGTTGAGCCATGTGGTGACGGCAGAGTAAAATACATTTCTCACCAACCCCTACTCTTCCCGTGGGTGTCGTAAGAGGCGACTTAGGTACTACGCATTGAACAGGGAACGGGCAGCAGTGCTCTCTGATACAGTAACCTTTTAATCTGCGATCTGCAACCCGCCTGCCAAGCGTGGAGATTATGGCAAAACCCTCCACTTAAGTGGAGGAGGTTCATAGTCCAGCAGTGGACTGTAACGGGCCGGTGATGTTTGATGATGTTGTTTGTGGAGTTGGTTGTTGGCCTCACCTTACACGATAAAAAGTTGAAGTTGGAGAAGTTGTTCATCTTCTTCTCACTTAACGTCTTATTTCGAGCCTTTCGGAAGTCCTTCATCAGGGAGAGCGGGAAAACTTTTTCTTCTCATGAGTATACCATGATAGTAGTACAATTATTATCTTTCAGACACCATATCCATGGGATAAAAATCCACCAACAACCACTGAAAAGTCTACTACCACCACGACGACGGTAAATAATTTTGTAGTTAGATTATTTCTTTCTTGAGGAACCCTTAAACTGTTGACATGACAGTCAAATATAAACACAATAATTTGAACTGAAGACAAACAAAAACTCATATATAAAAATCGTATGTTACAGTCATTTGACTTTGCTTGTGTTAGTTATTGGGTCCCATATTGCAACTAAATTAGATTGAAATTCTGCATAAAGCGTGAAAAGCAAGCGACAACGCAGTAATTAGGCAATAATGTTGCCATTAATTTAAATTTAAAACACTATGTTATTGATAAAATATTTAATTTTATGCTTTTGAAATACCCATACCCATACCCGTACCCATTACCCATGTTTTCTCTCTCTCTCTCCATTTACCAATTTCATTGAATTCCAGATTTTTCATTGTATTTTTCATTGGTTCGATTCCCAAACAGACCGCAAACAATTTGTCAAAAATATTTGGAAGCATTTTTGTTAAGTTTCCTTTCAGTTAAGTTTTGCATCATCAAAAAAGCTTATTTTCGCACCCGTCCACCCCCAAATGGTAATGGTTAATGTAATTTTATTTCAGATCCAGATCCCTAAAATCATTACGGAGGAACAACGTCGCGTAAGTACTTTAATTTTATTTTAAATGCAGATTTATTTCAAAGGCATTTACGCCGAAAATCCTAAGTCCAGTAATAAAACTATCAAAAAAACCTATTCGTACTGATTGAGGCCAATTCATTAGTCATTTCTTTTCTTATGAATACGTGGATTACACAGTTTTAGAGAGGACGTAAAAACATTTTAGGTTAACATTAATTTATTCAAAATAATCATAAGAAACGAAAATGATAGGTGGATTTTTTGCTTCTGAAATTCAATAAGATCTATTCAATAATCTATGAGCCAATACTTTTTACATATTTTATGTTATTTTTTATTCGAAATCGAAATAAACGTCCGTGTAAAAAATTCTACATAAATCGAAAAAGATACCTAAACACGTAATGTATTTCATTTGTCCATCATATTGCAGCTGATACGCGCACAAAGACGCAACAACGCTACAACGTCAAATAAAATTCCTGGTGAAGAAAATCCATGCGAGAGAGACCCGCCAGCGAAAAAAACCAATTTCAGCGCACCAGGGATACGGATGGCTCTAAAAAGTAAGCTATCATTTATTACTTAAATGAATAATTCTTTGATCTTGAACAGGACATTAACTTGCATCTCTTCAGGCATCAATGCGAACATAAAATTGGTGTTTCTCTAATGGCGCTATTCTAACAGTTCCTAAGAAAATATGACTATAGATAGAGATAGATAAACGATGACTATTGACTCCGTGGCTCTGATAAGAGATTTGACAGAATCGTAGAATTTTTGGAATTATTGTATTTAAGCCTCAGAGGAACAAAGGACGATAGCGACGACGCGCGTCGGAAATCTTTTATTTAAGCTGTTTGAAAACTCCTCGTTAGCAATTTTTTCATAGGAAATCGTAGTTAAAATTTTCTGGCGAAGATGATGATGTTGATGATTACTCGCATGTGAATCCGTGTCTTGCAGCCAGTCCTTGTTCCAAATAGTATTATTAACCTTCTAATATTTTAATGGGCAGGCCATATGGTTCGACGAACCGATAACCGATGGGGAAGAAAGGTTCCCGAATGGCAGCCACGGGCCGGAAGGCGTAGTGTTGGATGACCTCCCGCAAGGTGGACAGATGACTTGGTGAAAGTTGCTGGGCGCCACCGTTGGAAACCTATGGGCGTCCACTGCTGAATATATATACATATGTTCAGCAGTGGACGTCTTCCAGCTCACATCTTTAATCACTATTATAAGGGTTGATATTAGAGCCCATACAGTGTTGCCGTTTTTAAATTCACTAAATTGTTTATTTTTAGAATGTGAGGAATATAAAGAAGAAGAAAAATATAACTTGCAGATGAGAAAAAACGCCGCTGAGTGTAAGTAAACTACAAATGTTACAGACAAAATAATAATACACTATAAGTACCTACCTACCTATATATTCCATTCTATTCTAGATTTTTAATTAAATCTTAATATTATTCGACGTGTTACCTAAAACAAAACTTCTCGAGTGTTAGCTCTATCCAACGTATTTTTATTTTATTTTAAAACTTTTGCAATCATACAGCATGATTTTGTAATCCCAAGATTTCCCAAGGAACATGGGTTGAAAACAAATACAAATTAGTAAAGTTAATGGTGTATTTTGTATGAAAAGTCGATATTTTTTGGGGGTTTTCAACCCATGTACCTTGGGAAAAGTGGTTACACAATCATGCTGTATATCAGAATATTTGTCTTTTTGTACATTCTGATCGGCTAACCAAGTCAATTGTATGAAAATTCAAAATTGTTTATTGCTTATTTTTATAAGTTGTGTTACAAAACTTATTCAGTTTCATAGGCTAGCCATCAGAGAGGTATTGCATCATTAGTGAGCAAGTGTTGCGAATTAGTGTTGTATTTAATAATGTGAAATAATTTCAGTTTATTATTTTTTAAGCCGTGTGGTGACGGCAGAGTAGAATACATTTGTCACCAACCCCTACTCTTCCCGTGGGTGTCGTAAGAGGCGACTTAGGGACTACACATTGAACAGGGAACGGGCAGCAGCGTTCTCTGATACAGTAACCTTTTAATCTGCGATCTCCAACCCGCCTGCCAAGCGTGGAGATTATGGCAAAACCAGCAGGGGACTGTAACGGGCCGTTGATGTTGTTTGATGTTGATGATTTTTGGCAACTGACAGAAACTACCAAATAATCTTTTTTTACAGGTATAGCATACAATATCGCTCACAATATTACTAATGTTGGTGTAACTAACGGCCTTCCAACTGAAGAAGGGGAATACCCTCATATGGTACGATAAATAATTAAATAATTCTCCTTTTAAGTTCCTACCCTTTTAAACGGGAAAATTTAAACCGAAATGCGTGATAATCAACCAGTCCTTCTTTATCATGTGGCTTGTAAGGTATGTACTTGAATCGTGACCCATTTTGCCTATAATTCGTTTGAAGCCGTCAAAACAATAAAGCCCAAGTTACACAGAGCGGGAGCGGCGCGGTCCGGGGCCGGCACGGTTCTGTGTCACTTGGACTTAAAGCGTCCAACTGTAACCGTCAAATGTATTTCGACCTACTTGTATTTGAATGACTGAAAGAAAATTACACATCTTATGGGGGTCATGATTCAATTGGTTCGACTGATAAAACCCAGGACTTCACGAACCCAGGTATAAGGATAGTAAAACGGTAAAAAAAGTCATAATAATAATACTAAGTAATAATAATGATCTTAATTATCCAAAACAAACACAATATTATAACAAAAACAAGTATCTAGCAAATTGTACTACGAATGGCATTGTAGATGTTTGACACAACTACTGCATTCCTAAACTAGTAAAAACTGTACTTTAGGAGAAGTCATCTGGCATATTTGTTCAGTAGAGTTGATTGTGGCGCTGTTTGAAGTACTCGTATCTCACATTAACAACTGGGGCTCTTGAATGAATGAATGAATGAATGAAATATACTTTATTCCACACAGACAGAAACATTCAGTAATTACAGAAGTAAAAATAGTACAATCGGCGGCCTTATTGCTCAGGTAGCAACTTCTATGGGCTCATGGTGTGTGAAAATCTAACACACGGCCATCTATCCTAGGCAAAGCTTGTACTGTGGGTATCAGACAGCAGATAAATAGACCTACACTACGTCCAGACACAAAGCAAACAAAAGTGCACATCACGAATGTTTTTTGTGGGAGGGATACCAACCCGCAACTCTACATTTCGTAGGCAGGCGTTCTACCAACTAGGCTACAGAGCCGTCATATAAAAACTGTTTTCGCATAAACTGCCAAAAGAAAAGGAACCTTCACGACATAAGCGCTAAGACAAAGAAGAAGTGTGAAAGTGTTGAAAGGTTCCTTTCTTTTATCGTAGGTTGAAAGTGGTAGGATCATTTAACCGACCTATATAACACGAATCATTATAATGTTATGACTCTATCTCTCTGTATCTTTTCAGGCAGCTCTGGGTTGGCTAACAAATAAAGATGTTTATGACTTCCAATGTGGGGGTATTTTAATAAGTTCAAATTTTGTTCTGACTGCTGCTCATTGTACTACAAACCCAAGTAGTTCCCATCTCGCAGACTTTAGGCCTAAAGTTGTAAGACTGGGCGATAGTAATATTGGAGATGATGTAAGTGAAACAAACATTTATAGTTTTATGCTATACTACAGATTGCTGTATACGAGTACAAGTCTTGCCAAGAAATATTTTGGTAATAATGTCCCGACCTGAGGCCAGTGTCAGGACCTCACAGGAACAAAAGACGATCGCTTCGCAAAGCGCGAAATTGCTCAGAAATATTTGGTTAGGTCAGGACAAATTAAACTGACAGGCTATGATAATTTAGTAAAGATGACGTATATTCATACTGTTCGGTATTCAAAATTGATTCATTTTTAATACAGGCAGGCATTTTGCTGCTACTGGCTACTGCGACTGGTTTTTTCTTTTTCCTAAATCCTGCCTCAGTTTCTGCGCGCTAGTGCGACATCTATCTACCTCACTTTTTATATAACATCATTGCTGACAGGACACAACTTAAAATCGCTTAGTAAATTAAATATAATATCAATATCACTATAGTGGCCGTTCAGGGAAGTGGTCGTTTATGGTATGTGGCCATTCATAGAAAGTGGCCTTAGGTAACCAGCTGGATCCGGTCACCTAAGGCCACTTCCCATGAATGGCCACTTCCCATGAAAGGCCACTTCCCATGAAAGGCCACTTAAAGTTAAAGTCAAAGTCAAAGTCAAAATTATTTATTTCCATAGGATGTTATTACATCACTTAGATCCGTCATTACATTTATTTTGGGTGAGTTTACTAACACAATGGCGGAATCTGTGGAAAAGAGCTCACCGAAGAAACTCCAAAGAACTTCCCTGAACAGCCACTTCCCATGAAAGGCCACTTCTTTGAACGTCTACTTTCCTTGAACAACCATTTTCCTGAGATGGCCACTTTCAATGAAAAGCTACTTCCAATGAATGATAAATAAATCTTGATGTTGCAATTCCATCTAATCACTTACATAAGGCACACATGTCATCTAAAAAACAATTTTGTTATTTGTAGGGTACACCGCATGAACATAGGATTGATGTTCCAATTTCGGATATAATAAAACATAACCAACACAAGAGCCCAAGCAAGTATAACGACATTGCCCTTTTGAAGCTGGAAGAAGACGTATTTTTCAACGCTGATGTGCGACCTGCGTGCCTGTGGCATCAGTTCGACATAACATCTCTTAGCACAAAGGCTAATGTGACTGGATGGGGCAGAATATCACGTAAGCTTATGAATTTGAAGTTTGCTTTATCCAAGAAACTAATTCATGTAGTATGTACGTTATGTCATTTGTTTGAATATTTTTGGCTATAATGTACATATTATCATTATTTATTTATTTTTTATTTAAACTTTTCTATTTTACATTTATTTATTGCTTTACTATTTGGTATTATTATTTACATAAAACAAAACGGTTGGGATCCGGTTGCGCGTTCGCTGGATCTGGCGCTGACAGAATACCAGCGCTGTCGCCTTGTACTGCAGCACATGCTGAGTCAGCGCCAATTGGTTGGCCCAATGTAGATGGCGCTGTGCACTCCGCAAACAATTTTATTTAAACGTTTGGCTGTAACTTCTGTAAATTGTATGTTTGTGATTATTTTTGTTATGTGTTTGTTTCTGAACTGTGCCTATTTTTATTTGTAAATATCTGTGTTTTGTTGATTTTGGTGTGCAATACTGTGTTGTCTATATGTGTCATTCAATAAATATTTTTCTATCTATCTAATTTCTAGATAATTATGATCATAACTGAAAATATATTATGTAAAATATGATTTTGCTTGCACCTTACGAACCTAACAGCGGTAAACATTTCAAGACCTTCATAGTTACCTAGTTATTTTAACATAAAGAACCCGACATTTCTTTGATTGAGAATGTTTTGTGAGGCAAGTAAAATTTTATTTATTACTGTATAACTTGTTGACCCACACGATAAAAACTACAAGTAATACTGGTTTTAGTTCGTTCTTCATCAACGGCCCGTTACAGTCCACTGCTGGACTATGAGAGGGTTTTGCCATAATCTCCACGCTTGGCAGGTGGGTTGGAGATCGCCGATTAAAAGGTTACTCCATCAGAGAGCGCTGCTGCCCGTTCCCTGTTCAATGTGTAGTCCCTAAGTCGCCTCTTACGACAACCACGGGAAGAGTAGGGGTTGGTGACAAATGTATTCTACTCTGCCGTCACCACACGGCGTTCGTTCATTCGTTCTTACTTGAATACAATTGTTGTACCCTTTTTTTTAGCCACATCTAATGAGAGATCTTCAAAACTCTTATATGGAGAACTTAACATAATCACGAACAAGATTTGTAACGAATCTTTGGATGATATGCTCAGTACTCGTAGATTCCCCAACGGTGTCGAAGACAGGAGTCAAATATGTGCTGGAATTCCAAGCGGTGGAATTGATACATGTCAGGTACTCGTTATTATTACGTCTTCTACTTTGCATCAAAGTTTTTTTACTACATAAATATTAATAATAATAAATTCAGGTAGACAGTGTTGGGCAAAATTTAGTTTGATTGACGATTATAAACTTAAACTAACTAATTTAGTTTTAACTAATGATTGACGATTGAATTAGTTTTAATCACGTGCAGATTGATTCTGGAATTGATTAGTTTTAGTTTTTAGTCAGGATTGATTTCCAATTAACTACATTTTTATTTCGTTTACCAAATCAAATTTCAAAAGAATGTTTGGATGATTGGATGTTTGGATGTTTCAATGTTCAGATGTTTGGATGTTTGGATGTTTAGATAATTGGATGTTTGGATGTTTGTTACCGTAGAAACCGCACCCGCGGGGGGAACGCGGGAGCACTCCAACTTATCCAGGAAGGCCCTTTCTGTGTCATTCACTCGTTTTTCTCCCTGACAACGTCCTGGGCTGAGGCCCGTGCCCAACTGAAGGTGCCTTTTTTGGTCTGAGCCTTCTGTTCCTCCGCAAACCCGCGCTGACTATACAGGGTTACCTCGGAGACAGTGGGCATATTTTTTCCATGCAATCAGTATCGTTAGTAGAACACATTTCACAAAAAAGAATCATATTGTTTTTTTTTTTCTCCCGCAAAAACAAATATCATGGTCACTCTACGCACGAGCTGAAGCACGGGAGTGCAAGGGGGTGAGGGCGCAGCGCGCGGGCGTACGCTGTTATCTCGCTGTCGTAACTACGTAGAGTGACCATGATACTGGTTTTGGTGTGGATATTTTCATACGATGTTTTAACTTTTAACTGTTGTTTTAACTTTTTAAAACCTTTCTGTACGTAAAATTTGCGCACTGTTTCCGAAGTAACCCTGTATTACCACTTTGGTAGATAATATAGTGAGCGCGGGTTTGCGGAGGACAAAATACAATATAACTCCACTCAATTGCTCTCTTATGGTGTTTTAGGGAGACTCCGGAGGTCCTTTGCAAATTCTAAAGAAGGAAAAAGAAGTATCTGTGTATTACGTCATTGGAGTGACGTCTAACGGGGTTGGCTGTGCAATTCCCGGTATTCCCGGCATTTACACTCGAGTTTCGCCCTACTTGGACTGGATTGAGAGTTGTGTTTGGAATGACATCAACTCGTCAACGTGCTTAAAATACTCAGAGAGAATATTATAAGTTATATTTTCTAATCATGGACTGGAACCCTTACGATTTTGATCAACGATATCTCGTTCTCTTATTATGCTATAATCGTAACGTTTGCAAATCCAACAGAGTAACCCTATCAAGGAATCTGATAAACACATCATATTTATTTTAATTTATCATTCTGTAAATACTTAAAACCCTAACGACTGAAGGGGTTTTTCAACGGGTAATCCGGTCCCTGTTTGTAATGTATAATGGTTTTGAGAAAGGAACACAGCTGATATTACAAACACCCACCATTGATGGTAATTCAATTTAGGTTGTGATAAAAATGTGTTAACCTCTTGGTAATAAGTTGATGTATAATTTAATTTAGGTTGTGATAGAAGAAGAATAGTAAACTCTTGGCAATAACTTTTATGTTATTGGCACGTAATTTGTCTTATGTTTTAGACGTAGAAATATTACAGTATGTTCAATCATTCAATCAACCACCCAATTGCAGTATACTGTTGGACGTAGGCCTCCATCCAGCCACCACCAGCGCCCTTCCTCAGGTCATCAGTCCACCTGGCAGGGGGGCGTCCCACACTACGTTTCCCGAGACGTGGTCTCCATTCGAGGACCCGTCTGCTCTAACGCTCATCGGTTCTGCGACAGACGTGGCCAGCCCACTGCCATTTCAGCTTAATAGTATGTTATGTTAAACTTAATTAGTATTTATTTTATAGCCCTAAGCAAGCATTTATTAAAAGTAAGTAGAGGTTTAAGTAGTTCTTGTGTGAGGTATCGTTGGATAGTTTCTTTTAAATAAACTGGGTTTGCTAAAACCGTTTTTTGATGCTAGTGTAACTTTCAGAAATAATTCATTTAAAAGTGCTTATTTTTGTTAGAGTCAAGCAAATTCCCCCCCCCCCCCCCCCTACCAGCGAAACTGTTGTATTTGGAAATGTAAAAAAGTAGTAGTGTATACCAGGTGTTACAAAACTACAAATAAAGCCGAAAGGGTGTGAATCTGCTCGTAAAACTGAACAACTTTCCCCAAAGAACATAGGTCGAAAAACGATTTAAAAAAATCGCATTCCCATACAAAATGTAGATGGTCTCCATACAAAATTTGCTCGTCTTTTTGTAACACCTTGTATAATGAATTTAAAAGGAAAATTATAAACATCAAGTAGGCTTTACAGGTTATCGAATAATAGACCAATTCATAAAATGTACTTGTACGAATAAGAAATTCGGTACAAATATCGTAGAAAAATGTTTACCCCTAAATGTTTAAACCTAAGTAGTATTGGACAACTACGGAACCCTCACTTTTCGTGGACCGTCACGTGCTTAGCCGGTTATTTCATTGTGACTTAAGAACACTAACTCGCCTAGAGTACGTTAGAAGAATGCGTCATGTGTTGTGTTATTTATACGTAATGTTTATGTATTGTTTTATGGGTTGTACAGTAATCTGTTAGTTAAAATAGATAAGTTCATTAAAAAAGTACTTACCGAATTAATTATAACTATTTTTATTTTGCCTCTTTTGTTTATAATCTCAATTTATTTTATTCTTGTTTCTAAATAGCTCAAAATCAAATCAAAATCAAAAATAATTTATTCGAATTAAGATTTTTACAAATCATTTTTCAACTAGAGTGACATGATGGGGGAAAAGTAATGTCACATCACAATGATGAGATGAAAAACGAAAATCGTACTTATCTGTGAAATAAAAACCAAAACTGAAATTAAAATATCTCTCGTTAAAACGTTTTTTTATCTTGTCTGCTGTTTTATATCACAGTTAATCTGCATACTTGGAAGTTACCTGTTTGATTAAAAGTACAGTTGGCGCCAAAAGTTAAAATAAAGAAAATACTGTGTGAAATTAGATAATAAATTAGATCTTATAAATTAGATCTTAAAAATAATAAAAAACAACCAGCTTTAGTTTGTAAGAAAATAAGTTCCAAAAAAATAAAAACGAATAATTAAGTTACATTATAAGTACTTATCTTCAGTAATATATGTTGTAGTTTAAGATTGTTCTTATAAATAATGTCATGTTTGCTGTGCTCTAACAGGGCGTCATTGTACAATACAGTAATTGTTAGGTATAATGACAAATGCAAATAAATATTTTGAGTTTGAGTTTGAATTTAATTCACCCGCAATAGTAAGGCAACGAGGGAAATGGTCTAACCAATATTAAACAAAACTGGTCATTAAAATACTACAAAAATTACCTTCGTATTTTATTCGGCAGGTTCACGTTTAGCCTCCTTTAAGATAAGGCTTTACATACGTATAAGCTTTTAATTTAAGACTTTTAACCGCAATATTATTTGAAGGACAAAAACGTGACCTGGTCAGACCAGCAAAAAACTGAAAAAAATAAACAATCTCTAAAAAAATCCTATTTTCTTTTTTCTGGTGGCAGCCAGCAGCCAGATTCATCTACCGGGCCATCCGAATGAATATAAGTTGTTAGTGTTAAAATACTGCGTATGTGACTGTATAGATATACAAGGTGTCCAAAAAGGGTGTTGGCAGTTTATACCCAAAAAATATATACTCACCGGCACATCTAACCGCCCACCCTTGTATTTCGAGTTAATTTTAAATAACGCTTATTGTTATACATTACGATTGATTTATTGATAATTTTACGATAAATTAACCACACTTAAATAAACGTTAAATTGACTACTTTTTATCTAACATCAGCTGTAACTAATAGAATTATAAAGAATCACGAGTATTTCCTGAAATGAAGGGTGGGCGGTTAGATGTGCCGGTGAGTGTATATGAAAAATATATCATTTCATAATTTTATTACTATTTGCAATAAGTACATAAAATGGAAAGTTTACGACAAAAAAATTATGTTGTCCAAATGACATCCATTACGTCTTAATCCATTTTCTAATGATATTCGCACTGGGAGATAAAAAATGTCCCGTACATTGAACTGCGCGCAATGTGAGCGGCGAGCTGTTATTATCGAATTATTGTTTTGATATTAAGCTCGTACACATAATGCGCGCTGAGCTCCGGTATACGAATCCATTTCAACTAAATTTCCAATAAATTCCACGTATGACGTTAAATTTGTTTTTGTTATCTACCCTCATCAAGACGATTTATTGATATTTAAAAGTGCAAATACCCTTTTTGGACACCCGATATATTATTTAGGTACTTCCCTCAACCCTGACATCATCTCGAGGTCCATACAGCGCAGATCGCTAACCGGTATTAAAACTTGCAGCGATCGAACTGCGCAGACGTCAGACGTGTTTTTATTTTTGTTTCCAAAAAATAATACTTTTAAATAATATTTCAATATGAGAGCCATTGTTACTGTTTTAACTGCAGTTTTCATAGGTAAGGCAGAATAGTTACAATATTCTTGTGAGTGATAGTAAATTTTATAGTGAAAACGATTATTTTGACAGTAATTGGAGCAACGTCATTGGATCCTGTATCAAGTCAAACGAGGAAACAAGTAAGTGGCCAATTTTTTTTTTTGGCAATTTGATAAAGGTCGTATGAAGCACAAGTCGTTGTGACAGTCTTTAGAATGGCTTTTATCGAACAGTTTGCACATATTTTAGCTAAATGAATATGCTCAGAGTCTTTACATTTACTGAAAGAGCATAGACGTGCATTTGGCTTGGTCATCAAATGCATTTAAAATTAACACGAGAAGCTATTTACGAAATTCAGCTAGTAATTTTAAACATCCGGTAAAATAGTCCATCTTAGACTAATTGGACGGATGGGCAAAGAAAACTCAATTATAATGGATTGTCTTTATCTACACGACACACCAATTTAATAGCTTGATGTCGAAGGAATAATAGAAAATTAACGCGTATTATTTTAAAATTAAATTAAATTAAAATTATGCCGTGTGGTGACGGCAGAGTAGAATACATTTGTCACCAACCCCTACTCTTCCCGTGGGTGTCGTAAGAGGCGACTTAGGGACTACACATTGAACAGGGAACGGGCAGCAGCGCTCTCTGATACAGTAACCTTTTAATCTGCGATCTCCAACCCTTTTCACATACCCTTTTACTAGTAAATCAGGTTCAAAATGCCAATTAACATCTGGACGTTGCTATGGTTGCCGGTTTAAGGGTCAATTCACATTGAAAAAACACCGACGCGCGGCGGCCAGATCTTGATGTGAAATGGCCTTTTGAATAGGTTGTCAATCAACACTGTAATAGGCATGATGATTACTTTTAAGTTTTCTTTGTTTATTGTTTATATTTTTACATAAAATTCATATAATGACCTGCACAATTATATAACATTTCATGGCAATACATGATAAATTACCTCACAAAACGTCATCAGTTTGCTTATTGTACAATATCTAATTAATTAGAAGCATATCAATATCAGTGAATTAGTACCTACATTACTTTATTTTATTTAAATCACCTCATATGTAAAGAATTTTAACGAGGAGATAAATGAGCAAACAGGTTGTTCGATTTGTCATGTGTCGTGTCATATACTTATAAGGGTGTCCAAAAAGGGTGTTGGCAGTTTATATACGAAAATCATAAATGAAAAATATATCATTTCATAATTTTATTACTATTTGCAAAAAGTACATACAATGGAAAGTTTACAACGAAAAAATTATGTTGTCCAAATGACGTCCATTATGATTTTGACACTCTTCAAGTCGTGGCCGTAAATTGCCTAAGCACAAAAAAAAAAAAAAAAAATTGCCTAAGACACGTTCACATAAAACGTTAGTGATTTTTGTTATTTCACTTGCAATATTGTTTTTCAATTGGCTAAGAGTTGACGGCTTATTTATGTAAACCTTACTCTTTAGGTAACCCCATAAAAAATAATCAAGTGGACTTAAATCCGGGCTCCTAGGGGGCCATTTAAGGTTCCCGTTTATTGAGATAACTCTTTCTGGGAATAGCTCATTCAATGCTTCAATAGACCTTCTACTCGTGTGACATTTGGCACCGCCCTGCTGAAAAAATGTTGCCGAATTGTAACCTCTAAATTCCTGTCAAGATGGTGCAAAAAAACTTTCAATCATGTTACAATATCTGTCCGCGTTAACTGCAAGTGCATGTCCCCTACCGTCCTCAAAGAAATAGGGGCCGATTATGCCCTTGGCGGACATTGCTGCCCACACTACCACCTAGGGCTGTGAAGTGGACGCATATGCTTATAACGAGGATTTTTATCACACCAATAGCGACAGTTTTGTTTATTGGCATGGCCATTTAAACTGAAATTTGCTTCATCGCTAAACAAGACATTGTTGAAGTTGGTAAAGCGCGCAAACATCTCCTGAACAAAATTTTGCTGCTGTTCATAATCTGTGGGTTTTAATTCTTGCACTAATTGAATCTTGTAAGCACGTAAATGCAAATCCTTCTTTAAAATCAGGTGCAATGTTGATTTTGCAATGTTTACGGATTGACTTCGCTTTCGCAGTGATAGTTACAACAAAATTTCCAATAAATTCCACGTATGACATTATATATTTTTTTGTTATCTACCCTCATTAAGACGATTTATTGATATTTAAAAGTGCAAATACCCTTTTTGGACACCTTATTATGCGAGACTTTCCTAATACATTAATATGCACATTTAATAATGGTCATTAACCTGAATGTGTCACATACACATTAAAACACAGGGAATTACCTTGATGGTTTCCTTCTTCGTAGAGTATTCTTTGCACTTTCCTTATTTTAGGTATTTACAAATGAAAAATTGAAATAATAACTTCTAATAACCTCATTATTTAGGAACAGGGTAGCGGAGACAAATGGATTTGGGGTTACGTAGATTTGAAAATGCAGGAAAATGTAAGTACCTACACCTATATAACTTTTAAATAAAATCTTTGACGAGCCATCGATTCGAAAGAAGAAGAAGAATGTTTTGTGTATGATCTATTCTCAAGAAGCTCTATTTTAACTGATTAGCAAGTGACCTTGAACGAGTTCCAATTTTTTTTTCTCGTATTTTGCTTGATGATCTCCTAAAAGATATTCCAGAAAAAAAAGTAATAAGTCAACACTCCCATCATTATAAGTCGGCTCTCCACCTGCGCTTTTTTATTTTTCCGGTGGTAATAATATTTTTCTCCGCAGTATAAATGCTGCCTATATTCGTCGTTGGGTATATACTATCTTATAATGTAAAAAATCATCGATCGAGATCGATTTAGTATTTACCTAAGAATATTACTTTTTCTCGCGGTAAAAACGCCATATTTTCATCCATATGTAAAACAAACAAACATTCTTCTGCATTTGTAATGTAGGTAAGCTACACTTGAAATAATTTTGTTTTAAGGACACTATTACCACACCCACGATAACACCACTCAAGAGTGATAAGTTGGAATCAAAGGAGAACCCGTGCGACAAAACACTACCTCCGATGCCCAACTACAGCGCACCGGGGAAGAGAATTTCCGAACAAAGCAAGTAGATATATACTTTACATACTCGAAAGTTTATTTAAAAAAAAAAGAACAATGCTGTGGTAATTCTTATTACTAGCTAGAATCAAGGACTAGAGTCTGTCCATGATTAGCATGTTCACTACCAAGGAAGGTGGCATTCTTCTGCGAAACAAAATGGCCAAAAAAGGTTCACACTGGTATCGCATCTTTTTTATTTTATTTTGTTAAATAACTAAACCCATATTGTTTATTATTACGAATGAGTATAATATTCTGCCTCCTCCTCCTACATGATCTTGATAAAGAACTATTCAAGCGTGACACTAATGTTCATTTACGAGGGCATCATCTAAAAAGAAACAGATTCTCCAACAACAATCTCCATAAACACTTTCTCAGTAACAGATTAGTGAAAGAATGGAACAAACTAACTAAAGAAGTAGTCTCGGCGCCGAACGTCAACATCTTTAAGAACAGACTAGACAAACATTATTCAACAGAAAAATAAAAACTAAATTAAAAATTGGATACAAACTCTATTATCAGTTGTTTCAACTGCTTGCCTGATTAAAACATAATAAACTGGGAGCCAGCTCTGTCCACTTTTCACTCATATCACGTTTGACATTATCACGTTTGTTTGTTTCACTGAATTTAGTCTATTTTTTTTGAGAATACCATTATAACACAAGGGAATTAAAAAAAAGTATTAAAAAAGAAATAGAAGTGAGAGTTAAACTTGTACAATTTATTAATTTTCAATAAATTAATATCCTTTTTTTTCAGAATGTGAAGAATACCTATGGATGGTCAGAAACAGATTAGACCGAAACACGCTGGCAGCTGATTGTAAGTAAATATTACATGTTTGAGTTTATCTTAACTTGGAGATGATGAGGAGAAGCTTGAAAATTACACCATGGCTAAAAACAGGTTAACTTTAAATACGAGTATTATATTTCCAATAGAACTTACATATTTATCTATGATTAAGGATATTTTAGATTTTTTTAGAGCGGTAGTCTAGTGGCTAGAGCCGCCGCCTCCCGTCCGGGAAACGCGGGCTCGATCCCCGCCACGTACCAATGTGTTTTCGAATTTCGAATACATAATGTACGTTTATTCGACGCTCTTACGGTGAGGGAAAACATCGTGATGAAACCTGCACACTCCTGCGAAGAAATTCAAAGGTTGTGTGTGAAGTCGACCAACCCGCACTGGGCCAGCGTGGTTGACTAAGGCCTAATCGCCCTAATTCAGAGTAGGCTCGAGCCCCTCGGTGGGGACGTATATGAGCTGTTGATGGAAGGATATTTTTACAGAGATATATCTCTAATATATTAGGTATTTATTTTATAATGTTGCTACCGATCAATTCGTTCTGTCCGATAAGGAAAAACTTGTACAATATTCCAACAACGACATATTATGTTGACATTAAAATTGTGAACTCTTGATGCGATCATTGACCTAATAACTTGTTTTTTTTTTTACTTTTTTTTTTTATTTGTATTCCATTCCATCCAACGTGTTTATGACGACGATGAGTGTGTTCCGAATCAAAATTTGATTCGCCATCAGCTCGCATATTCGCTCACAGAAATTTGGTACGTGCTTTGAGTGTGTTCTAATCGCTTACAACGTGTTTCAGAACACAGGGTTATTGGTGTGACAAAATTTAACATAAGGTAGTACTACCTGTGGCCTCTGGGAGATAGGGCGAGTTCTGAATCAAACTGTCAGCGCCGTCAGCGGTCAAAAAAAATGTATGGGTTTAATAGTAATTCGGTACGCGCTTTGAGTGCACTAAAATTTATTTAAGCGTGTCTCAGAACGCAGCACAGGGAAAAGAAATCGGAGAGGAAATAGTCTCTCATGAACTGTACCGGCTAAACAATAAGTTATTTGTTGGGTAAGAGAGGAATATCGATTTTTCCTCAGAGAACTGATATTGAATCTTGAGTATGCGAAGGAGTGTATAATATAAGCACCAGCGAGCGAAGCGAGTGTTTCATAAATAAACTCCTGAGGCTCGCGAAGGATCCTAAGGTTCGAGGTGAGATTCTTTTCAAACCCGGCACACAATTTTTCACTTGTTTCGCTAAGGAAACCATTAAGTACTTACTTACGTTAATATCACTCCAAAATGTTCTTGTGTGACTCCAAAGTGGCTTATTAACTTTCGATACTTCTATAAATTATGATTTTGTCATTGTATTTTATCATAACGCTCTTTACTTTTTTAAGTAAATACACAAAAATAAACAAACTTTTAGGTTATGTTTTATTGGTATGTTATGTTAGTGTGGGTGAGTATGAGTGTATGTGCGTCTGTGTGTGTGTGTGTGTGTGTGTGTGTGTGTGTGTGTGTGTGTGTGTGTGTGTGTGTGTGTGTGTGTGGTGTGTATGTGATGTGTGTATTGATAATGATTCTAAGGTTCTCGATGGGAGTAATCTACCTCTCCCATACAACATACTACTTTTGAATCCTACCAGCTGTTCTTTTTATTTATTATTTTGGAAATGATATGGCGACCATCATCTGGGTTTGTCAGAGCATATCAAGAAGTCGAAGTCGGTTTCTGATGAGTCCTTTTGTCGGAGTTATCAAACCACCAAATAATCTCTGGCTTGTGAGTTTCCGTGTGAGAAACATGGACAAAGTGCAATGCTACTGTCAGGGTTTTTGCTTAATGAGTTTTTTTTTTTTTTCAGGTCAAAGATATAAACACGAACACGGCATTAACATATTTGTGCCAGCAGCAATCGGTGGTAGAGATGCAAAACCAGGAGAGTTTCCACATATGGTATGATTATTTTCACTACAGGATAATATTATATAGGATACATAAATCTAAATATTACTTAAGGCTTAAAGGCTTAGCAAGTAGCAAAAAGTGATCTTTCAAAAAAAACTGGACAGAGGTTTTAATTACTACTCTAACATATTTTCGAACATTCAATTTCTATATTCGATATTAAAGGTATTCTTTTTAGTAAAATTTAATATTATTTTATTATGGTGTTTAGTATTTTAAACCAATTCAATTTGAATACTCTATTGTCTTTGTACCAGGGTGCCATAGGCTGGGAGGCAGTAACGGGAACCTGGATTTTCAAATGTGGAAGCATCCTTATCAGTTCCAAATTCGTCCTGACCGCTGCTCACTGTTCAAAAGCTTCTGAACGGGACACTGAAATAAAAGACGCCGTACCAAAGGTCATTCGATTTGGAGATAAAAATATTAAAGATCAGGTAAGATAATAAGTTAGCTATAGATTAATGATAGTTATGATAAGTAATGGAAACGGCACTGCCACCAACACTGCTTAAAATGGAGACTTAAAGTCAATTCAAAATTGTTTTATTGTTGCCATTCTTTAACTCTTGTGTATTGTATTATTCTCCTACCAAATTTTAAATTTTCGTTTTACAGAGACACAACGACTTTTTCCCTGTCACCAGAAAAATCATCAATATTATCGTTCATCCGAAATACAAATCGCCGAAAAAATATAATGACATTGCTCTGATGGAGTTGGATATTGAACTGGACTTCGAGAAGAATGTCCAGCCAGCCTGTCTCTGGCACCAGTTTGACACCAAACCTCTCGGGAAGAAAGCCACTGCAACTGGATGGGGGGTCGTCCAAGCTTGTAAGTCACCTCTCTCAATGTTCTTAAATCCTAGTAACTTAATTCCATCAGATACAGATTTTGGAGGTTTTTTTTACATAAGGATATCGTTGTGATCTTGATGGCTCGGACCAACCACCCACACCCACTGGACACTACATTCAGTATAATTTACTAATAAACTAATTACGAAGAAAGTTGTGGTGCGTTGCGCGGGGAACAAGTCGTGATTGGTTCGGTCGCATAATTGGTGGAAGGAAACTGAAGTGAGCCGCGAGGTATTGGCCGCCCAGAGATATTTATATGTGCAAATGCACCTATGCGTTTCGGAAAGTAGCGCCCTGACATGTGGTGTCCAGTGGGTGGTTGGTCCGAGCTTGATGGTGAAGAACATTGTAATTTTTGATTTTTTACGCCTTTCAGTCACATTCGTAATCGTAACTAATTATTAATAGCCTGGTTAATAGTTACCAAAACAAAAATCATGCTACTACTGTGGTAAAAGTTCACAAATTATGATTTTTATCGTGAAATTTATTTGATTGATTTTCGTTAAATGTATTGTTCAGTCTATTAAACTGAACAACTTTTCCCGAGTAACATGGGCTGTAAAAGGTGCCTTGAATCTCACGATTGTGATAATTGATGCATTTAAAAAGTTTCAAACATTTTTATTCCAGCTAGCCGCGAGAACTCTCCAATACTCCAAGTGGTTGACCTGAAAATAATCGATTCTCAGCAATGTGACGCTCTGCTTCGGCCCAGGTGCAACCGGCTTTGGTGCGGGATCGAAGACACCCAGATCTGCGCAGGAGAGCTGAGCGGAGGCGTCGACGCCTGTCAAGTACGTTGAAATTAATCCTAAAAGAAAAACTGGTCATAATTTAGTGTATGCACAAAAAACATAAAGGGAATGCTTATTTACTAAATATTTAAAAAAACTCATATTTCGCCAGCTCATAATAGTGCAGATGCGTATTATAATAATATACCATGATGAAACTTGAATATGACTAAAATGACTAAAGTGAAATTTAGTAGTTATGACTCAAATTGTAACCGACATAAAAAAAAAAACAATTTTACTGTTTCTCTCTTCTTTCTTTCAGGGAGACTCCGGAGGTCCGTTACAAGTGAAGATCCCTCTCCCTGCTAATTTCGAAGGAGCCATGCATTACGTCATAGGAGTGACGTCATTCGGCTTTGATTGTGCATTAGAGAACACACCTGGGGTATACACGAGGGTATCGGAGTACCTTGACTGGATCGAGAGCTATGTATGGAAATAGAATTAAAAAACAATTTGCTATAGTGTGATGTAAGGCGCATGTCCATATTTATAAGGGAAAATCTAGTGAAATTGAACGTACTCGTATAATGAAATTGAAAAATAAAACGCAATATAAAAACTTATGGTACATCTAAATTATTTTTATAAATGGGCAGTTGATCTAAATCCATAATGGCTCATTTATTTTTCTGGTCTTAATTATGGTCTCACCACAGAAGAACAAGAACAAAAAAAACAGAACAAGAACATAACTTGCCCAGACCCTTATTTTTAGTACTCATTTTAATTCACCATCTAACTAAAAGTAACTTCCGCTAAATCTGTTTCCAGTAAGTAAGTAAGTAACACTTTATTGCATAACACATAATATGGGACATATAAAGAAAACATTATTATAAAATGTGCGCAAAGGCGGCCTTATCGCTAATAGCGATCTCTTCCAGACAACCTTTCTTTTTTATAGAGGAACAGTATAATTCGTTTACATTCATTTCTCTTGTTTTCGAACAATCGTACACTGTTTTCCACAACCATTTCGATACCTGATTCTCCTTGATTCATGGCGGCAGTACGCCGAATGTTGCCGCTATTTTTCCCGTGTCAAACGGCAAAGCAGACGAATTGGCCCAACTGAAGTCAGATTACGGCAAATCCCGCAGTTTAGGGAAACGGCTAAGTGGAATACTGGATTGATCTTCGACGGATTGCTGAGATAGAGCGCTATGTTTTTGTTTTATCCTGAAGCGGCTGGAAAAATAGCAAGGAATCGCGAGATTTTTCTATAGACGGTACTCGTATACTTAGATGCTTTGGTAAAGATAAAGATAACTTTATTTGTCATAACATGGGTAATGTTTGTATACAGATGACAGGGTTTTTATAACAGATCTCCATGCTTTGCCTTTCGGCGTACAAAAAATATATGTGTAAAATTAAATTAAAAACATTTAAATATAGATAATCATAATTCAATAAAGATTAAAATATCAAAATTCAATAATTAAAATATCACAATTCAATAATTAAAATACCTTTCACAATTTTATATCATTATCAGTTATTATATAAATTATGGTGGTTTGTTATCACAACAAGACTAGAATGAACGTGTTCTCTCTCTCCGTGAGTATAGTTTTTAACTTTATTTCTTTGCGAATATACCATTATTTTAGTACATAGAATACAATATCAGAATCCATCACCGTGTTTTATCTTTGCTGATTCTATCGAGACTAAGGAGTTTCATCCAATGGCCAACACAATTTATTCATTATGATCTTCATCACAAAAAGGACGTACAGAAATAAATAATCATAATTTTAATGTAACATCAAAATATACAAACTTTGAGTATCTAAGTATACAAAAGCTTAATGTCTTTGCCTCAATTTTATAAATTTTACCCCTTTTTTAAGCTGATTTCAGCGAAATATTTCACCCTCTACCTTGCTACTTACCTTCCAACTGCCATCCAAAAATACTCTTAAAATGTATTTCAGAACGAGCAAGTAGCGAACCATTTGTGACATGACCTAAAAGCACCGTAGAAGAAAATAACGTTCAAATAAAATTTCTCACTTGAAAATTTGTAAAAGCGTTGAGGACGACAGTTCATATTTCCGAGAGTCGTGTCCGGAGTGGCTAGGACATTGTGTGAGTGAACTGCAAAAAATATCTGTTCACTCACAATATACGAAGCTGGCCGTAAAATGAAAACTACAAACAATAAAACTGGCCGAAGCTTGCGAGCGGATCTAAGGACGTAGGCTTAGGGTGGACGCATCTGACACCGTTTCGTAAGCATTACGTACTTCATTTGCAGTTTTTGTGCTAGACATTCGTCAAATTTAATTAAAGATTTGGGTCAAACATATTGAGGCTAATTCTTACTGTCACGCTCTAATCCTTAATTTAAGTTCGTCCGTCCTTTTCGCATTTTAAAGATTGAAAAAGGACAGGAGATGGCCATCCTAATATTAGAGCTGTTAAACATCGAATTTGAACCTCATAGCCGTGTCAATTGCACAATAATTTTAGAGAGCACTTAAAACATGTGACTTAAAAATCTCTTAATCTGACTGCTATGGTCTTATTTTAGGTTATCATTCGTTCAAATTAATATCATTCATTCGGCCTAATTCATCACCTCTCTTTCATTGATCATAAAAAAGAAAAGGATAGCTGGATTTTAAAATTAGGAAAAAAAAATTAACATAACATTAACATTTTTTTTTATTAACATTTTTTTTTTTATTATTATTATTATTATTTATTATTTTTTGAATTAGGGGATTGCTCTAAAGCATGGCTTCCCGAAACGAGGCCATTGTAATTTAGATTATTTTTCTCGTAGCAATAAAAAATAATACTCGCTTTTTATCTCCTTTTCAATTTTCCTTGCTAACATTATTACGCAATCATCCAGAACTATTATTAATCCATTCGATATATCCTAATCCTACTTCATTCCGTTCTTTTAGCAGTTTTTAATACCTTGTACTTTCTCGTTCATTGACGACTCATTCTTATGCGATTTGTTTACTAGGCGAATACAAGTCCGAGAAGCAAAATTTAAAAGAGTGCTGGCAAATAGATAAACTTAAAGTGTAAATGTTGTGAAACCATGTTCAAAAAAGCCTGGTTTTCTTTCATTTGAAGAAGCTCTTGTAGAAGAATAGCAGCAGTTTTGAGAAACTGTAGGTACCTTCTCGGTCGCTGGCGTCTCATTATATTGCTTCTTACATAGTCCTATATGTATGTATGTATGTATGTCTTATGGGGGACGCCTGCGACGGAGCGCAGACGGGTGACCTGCTCTGTATGTAGAACTATTTCACCCCTAATTCCCAGTTCGGTTGTCGCCCTTCGGAGTCGCGGTGCATCGGACATTTCTCCCTGTTCCCTCGCTCTCCCCGGACGAGTTCTGCCCCCACACGTATCCTCTCCCACCGCTCCAGGTAAGCGCTTGCTGGAGCGTCCTATCCGATTCACCCCAGACAGAAGGGGGAACCACTCCGCATGAAGGGAACCCGAGGATTCCCCCCCACGGAGCTCCCCCCCCCCCGACCAAAGTTCCTCGGTAGTGCTCCCACACTTCCTTATATATATAGTCCTATATAGTATGTTTCATGTGTAACGTGACGGTGTTCAAAGAGGCCAGGTTTATAGTAATCTTTTATTTGAGGAAGCAATTTTTCTAGTAGACGAATGGTAGTATTTTAAGAAATACTTGTCTTGTGTTTTCGATCAGCAGCGTCTCATTCCATTCCTACTAAGAACGCTGCAATGTGGGCTGTAGAGGGTTCGTGAATGAAACGACTAGATCGAAGTTCAGACGTATAATGCCCGCGAGTGCAGGCTGTAATGCCTTATATCTACCTTACAAACTAGCTTACGTAGGGAGAGTGTGTCACTACACTACACCACCCCCCTTGGTTTTTAAAATTAAAAATCATTGATGTTTTTAATTTTACTCTTAAAATATTACATATGTACCTAAAACAGTTATAGTTTTTTTTTTTCAATTTTGAATACAATTTTAAATTTTGCAAAGTTTATTAACTTTGAAAACAGATATTAAAATACCTTTTATTAATACTATCATATGAAATTAAACCAATCTACCAAAATTTCATAACTCATAATAAAATCATTAGTATTCAGAATGTAATCTTTTTGAAAAAATATATTTTTGGACTAACAATTTTAATAATAAAAAAAAAGATGATGAGAAATGATGAGAATAGGATGTGAAATGCAGGCGGCCGGAAGACGATGGTGTCGGATGGATGATAGATGATGAGTCGCAGGGCGCTGGGCGATGCTCGAGTCGGAAGTGGATGGATGCAATGTGGGCTGTAGAGGGTTCGTGAATGAAACGACTAGATCGACGTTCAGACGTATAATGCCCTCGAGTGCAGGCTGTAATGCCTTATATCTACCTTACAAACTAGCTTACGTAGGGAGAGTGTGTCACTACACTACAACGCATAGGAATGCGTTCTTAGTATCTAATGTTCCGAGTGTAAATGTTACGCGACAGTGTTCAAGGAGGCCAGGTTTATAGTAATCTTCCATTTGAGGAAGCGATTTGTCTAGTAGACGGATAGCAGCAGTCTGGAAGCTGCTGATCCTCCCTCGTTCGCTCGCGACGCACTCCTATTGCAGCCACTTCGGATTACGGTCTCCTTGGTGCCACACGAAACATTTTGTTTGTTTCTATAATTTGCTACGTTTGTCTTTTTACTGTATTAAGTTTACCAATCTTTTTTAGTGTTTGCTGGAACTGTTTGTTATAGTCGGGTCATGTTCCGAGAGTCGGACAGGGATGTTTTTGCATCTGATCTAGTAACTACAAATTTACCTTTTCCATTGAAATTCGCTATGAGTAGTAAAAAATATAATTTGTTGTAGACCACTTTCCATTTCCATATCAAACAAAAAGTATCAAAGCAACTATTTATCGTATTTCAATAAAATTATAATACATTGTTTTGTACTTATGTCGCACTTAAACCTAAATCACTCACTGTAAGGCACCGGTCCCTCTCCCCAAGTTTCTTCGGCTGGACATGAAATAATATTACATCTGTGTTAATGAAAGTGCTGGCGCTACATTAATCAATTTCAGTCAGATCTGACGTTTAATATTTCAGCTTATTTCGATCCAGCCTTCTACTGACCAGTTACGTCATAAGACACCTAAGGATTGCTTTATCGTCCCCACTGAGGGGCTCGAGCCTACTCTGAATTAGGGCTATCAGGCCTTAGTCGACCACGCTGGTTCGATGCGGGTTAATGATCGACGTCACACACAACCTTTGAATTTCTTCGCAGGAGTCTGCACGTTTCATCACGATGTTTTCCTTCACCTTGAGCGGCGAATACACGTACTTAAGAATTCGAAATTCAAAAACACATTGGTACGTGGTGGGGATCGAACCCGCGTCCCCGGGCGGGAGGCGGCGGCCCTAGCCACTAGACCACTAACGCTCCGAGGATTGCTTTATGCCGTAAAGAAACATGCACAAACCTGCTAAGAAAAACCTGCTAGTTTGGGGTCGGACGACCGTGTGTGAGATGTCCCACATATTTATTACTATGGGGAAACTTCTTCAGTTCTTATTGTTATTATTATTCTTTTCTTTCTTTTTTCCTCTCCCATTGGGAGGTGTAGTTCCTTGCCTCACGCCGTAACCAAGTAAGGAAGGGTCGTTAGTGGTGACGTAAGATGTGGTAAGATATTGTGGTATTATTATTATTATTATTATTGGGAAATTTTAATCATATCAGCATAAAGCTGGCAAAAACTAAACTTACGGGCCAAAACAAAGTAAGTGCAGAGTGTGGTGTGTAATTATTTATTAAGTACTAGCTTTCCGCCCGCGGTTTCACCCGCGTTTAATTAGTTTTCCCGTAGGAATGAAGTTATTTCCCGCGGTAAAAAGTAGCCTATGTCCTATTCCAGGACCTAACCTATATGTGTGCCAAGTTTCATCCCGATCCGTCTAGTGGTTAAAGCATGATTCGGCAACAAACATCCAAACTTTCGCATTTATAATATTAGTAGGATTCTGACTATGAGGTGCTGTTGTTTCATTATCGTCGATTTGCATGAACTTTCCCACTATCCTGCATGTGTTTAAAATGGCAGCTTTCTGAAGGTAGATGTAAAGAGATTTCTGGAGGTCTATTAATTTTATTATTATTATTATGTATATTTTAGAACTTTTTCTCCTGTAAACGGGGTAAAACATCACTTCCACGGGCGTTTGGCCAAAGCGCAAGTGATGGTGAAGTGGGTTATTATTATAATTATTTAGGGATGGCCCGAGCCCCTCGGTAGGGACGAATATTAGCTGCTTCAATCAATCAATCAGCCTATTGCAGTCCACTGCTGGACGTCGGCCTCCCCTCGGGCACGCCAAAGCGCACGATACCCGCTTTCCTCATCCAGCCACCACCAGCGACCTTCCTCAGGTCATCAGTCCACCTGGCATTACTACTACATTTATACTAAAGTACGGAAGCCTCGGTGCGCATAGCTTACTCGCATGTTCGAAACATTTAGACAGAATCTCGTACTTACTAAGATCCATTTAATTTTTGTCCTTTCGAGTAATCAAATACAGGCCCTCATCATTTAATTTACGCTGGAAAATACGCATGTAAAGAAAAAACAACCGCTTTATTCAAATAATATGCGGCCATGGACAAGTTAAAAAAAAATGCTAATCATGGAAGGACGCTTTTTTAATCCTTCCATTATGAACATCCAGACCCGAGGTTCTTTATCGTATACACTTTTACGAAAATAATGTTATTCTGTTCATTACAGGCAGGACCATAAATATTAATTGGATTTTACACACAGGGGTTTGGGTAACTTTGTATGGACAAGTGGCGTCATTTTTTTTTTTAGCGGTCATCGTCTTCGTTGCTATAGCAATACCTTGTATTAACATACATATATAATGGTTTTTGTCGTAAGTAATATCGGGGCTTAGTTATGGCCCCCCAAAAACATAGCTGGTCTCAAGCTGTATAATTATAAATAAGTTTAAGAGAGAGATGTATATTTTTTTCTGCTTTTCAGAAGGTAGAAATCCGTAGTTTCGTTTATATTTATTAGGAATACGACCAAGACGAAGTCGACCAACCCGCACTGGGCCAGCGTGGTCGACTAAGGCCTAATCACGCTAATTCAGGGTAGGCTCGAGCCCCTCGGTGGGGACGTATGTGAGCTGTTGATGGTGATGGTGACATGTAAAATGCTGTATATTGAGAAAATGGCTTATAATTTGTACAGAGCAAAAATCCTACGAGTAAAATAAGCAAAAGCTTTCCACATAAAGGTTTAGCTACTTGTCTACTACTGGATACTTCTCTTCTGGTAGCTGTAATTTGCAGGGCCCCGTTTCACGAAGCAACAAGTTACAATTTGATATACATTGCGTAGCCAATTCGCCTAAACTGTAAGCCCTTATCGTTTTATCTAATCTTTTACGCAATGTACGTCGAATTGTACTTGTAATTTGTAACTTGTAGCTTCGTGAAACGGCTTTTCCTGATTCATGAAATATATTAATTCTTGCCGTCACGGAGCAAACTAGACCAAGTAGTTCAATTGATAAGTTAAAAGCGTTTTGTTTCCAATCGTCCCATAATGAGGGATTTTCTGACAGCTGTTTAAAAAATAAAAATAATAGTATTATTTAAGATGATAGATGGCGCCAAGTGTACTTCGTGGATTCTTTTTTTTAAATTCCTTTTATGGCCTTGGGTAACTCGCCGGATTTCTTCGAATCCACGAATCGTCAACGCCATCTACCGAAGTTTTCTGGACTATTTTTTTTTATTGGTTGTCGGAAAATCCCCCATTGTTTTTTCGAAGGTACGCAGATTACCTAATAATATATTTTTAACGGATTAATCGCTATTTCTACCAGAGTGGTAATAATATAGCGGGCACACGGACGAGAACCTAACAGCAATAGTAGGTATTCCATAGCTCACATTATTTTGAACCCTTTTGTTTTTGTTTGAAAAGCGGTTGAGGGTCTACGCCATGGAGTGGTTCCTTCAGTTCGATGCACGAGAATGCAATGCACGCTAGTTCGAAATAAAAAGTATAGATTTTTTACAAGACAAAACATACATATAGCTATATTTCTATGCAAGTCTTAAAAAAACAAGTACTGGTATCAGATTTTTTTTTTATATAGGAAAAATTATATAGAACAATCTTTTAACCACAGCGGCCCGTCTGTGGCTACGCTCGCGTTGTGTATGTTTTTTTCGTGGGAATAAGACTTTTTCCCGAAAAAAGTATCCTATGTGTTAATCCAAGTTACAAACTATTTCCATTCCAAATTTCATCCAAATCCGTTGAGTATTTTAAGCATGAAGGCGGAACAAACATCTAAAACATGCAAGTATATTTTCACATTTATAATATTATTTGTGTGATAGTGTGATGTGATGTGATAATAGTCCATTAACAACTCATAATATTCGTAGTAAGTCTTCCCGCACAAAAGAAGCGAGGCTATAGGGTCAGACAATTTTGAAATTTATAAATATTAAATGTTTGTTGATGACAGGTCTTCGGCTTCTTCTTAGCGTGTTGACGTTCCCAAAACCTTCCATAACTGGACAACACGCATGGCATTTGTAGAAACCTCTTTATAGTTCCTGTGGGGAGCGAGAGACTGGACAAGAGGAACAGGCAGACCAATTAGCTCGAAAACATTTTCGCGGAATCTTATTTTCGAGAACGATTAGTTGCGCAGACGCTCAATAGGCTGAAAGCCTAATATAAAATGAGATCACAAAAAAAGTATCGTACAGAGTCAAGACAAAAGATTGTGCATAAGTTCGTATGACTTAGTCCACCCTCCGAATACAAATAAAACGTCATAGCATTGTCGCACACGTCTTTTTACGTCTCGATACAAATAAAGGGCCTTCCTGTTGTTATTGGTGGGCATAGATTGTAGTGCTGCCTACTCAGGGTCCACGATAGTTTATCGATAGATGCTCGATAGTAGTAGAAATAAGTTTGGATTCACTAATTGACATCGTATTTACTCCATCGTTCAAATAATTTTTTCAACATATTACAGATAGCAGTGCCCGCGACTTCGTTCGCGCAAGCATTTTGAGTTTACGAAGAAGTGTTTATATTTTGTGTACACATTTAAACGAAATTGTATAGTAGTTTACGAAGAAATATTATAACATGTTTATTTTAATATTTCTTCGTAAACTATATTTGATGTTTTGTTTTGTGTATCAGTGAGTATAAACAGGCTTCGTGCACTGCTTACTCGTGACAAAGCTACATAAAGCTGGCCGTGTGAAAAACAGGGCTTCCGCAGGTCTACACCAACGCGACTCATAGTCTGTCCCTGAGCTTTATTAATGGCCATACAGAAACTCACACTTATTGGGAACTGCACACGTTTAAACCGGTATCCGAGGAATAAAAACACGCTCACCAGCACCACATCCTGTTAAAATTTGCCCCTCTATCACGTTGCGTTGAAGTGATATGACTTTTAAACGTGTGCCGTTACACAGTTTTGGGGGACTTAAATTTCTTAGTAAAATTATGGGCACACTGACTTTTAATTTAATAATATGTGCCGGAAGGCCAGGAGCGGACAAGGAATTTAAAAACTCGACAGGGTAAGTGGTTGCTTCATCTCGGTCGACAACATTGTTAATCGCAGTGTACTCTACTTGTGACCCGTCAACGCGTTCCATAATTATATTAACCTTTGATTTTTGTATGTCATTAGAAAATACTTATTACGCTTAATAACTTTTCCTAAAGTACTAAATTTGTATCTCTTGTAGTTTATATGGACTGCTGTGGCTCCACAGCAGGTGTACCAGACCTTCGATTTTTGTATGTCGTTAGAAAATACTTATCACGCATAACAACTTTTCCTAAAGTGCTATATTTGTATCTCTTATAGTTTAGCTGTGCTGCTAGGGTTCTACATCAGGTACCAGACCTTCAATATTTATACGTCAATAGAAAATGCTCATGACGCTGAACAACTTTTCCTAAGGCGCTATTTTCATATCTCTCATAGTTTAGCTGGACTGCTATGGTTCCACATCAGGTATTCCGATCTTCAATATAAATTATAGCCTATATGTTACCGAGGACCAATAGCTATACAACAAAAAAAGTTTCATCAAAATCCGTTCAGTGGTTTTTGCGTGAATCGCGGACAAGGCACAGACAGACAGACAGACAGACAAAAATTTCAAAAATCATATTTTTGGTATCTGTTACGTTTAAGAAGACCCCCAGACGTATTTTTGTTTTTTTTATTTTCAATGTACAGAATTGGCCTCTTTACAGATTTATTATATTATTATGTATAGATCAACTATTATAGACAGAAAGTTTTCTTTAACAAAAAGATACTACGGTCTTTACTTGAAGTGTAATAATAATACATTACGATACAAGGATCGTAGGTGGCATATTACAAACGAGGTGACTTTTGTAAGCCCGAGCCGCAGTATAGCCAAGTATATTCTATTCTATTCTATGAAAATTTTACAAACTTGGCGCCAACCACAAAACGATAGTATGTTTCTTTTTTCTAAGCATAATTACGGAGAAAAGGCTCTGGCGAACTTTCAGCCTCTACGAAAATAATCGAGATAATTTTATTTTTATAATTAAAATATTACTCGCTGATAATATTTTTGATACAATTTGTAATAAAAAAATATTAAATACTTTTCTCTTTGTATGAATCGATTTAAATATTTTTTATTGTCAAAATTATCCTGGCTGAATAATAATTTTGAAGACCGTAGGAATAAAAAAAAAATGTAATAAAATCGCACTAGTGCGGTAAAACGCATTTACCGCACAGTTTACTGCCTTCGTAAGTTAAATTTTCGAGCAAGGTGTATTAAAAAAATATTACAAACGATCTAAAATTCAAACGGTATTCTGCTTATTTTATTGACAGTCTACGAAAATATCAGTGCTACAAAGCGAATTTGATCCTTTATTTTTTACCGTTATTTTTTTGATCCATGTTTCTTGGAAAAGTTATAATAATATTATGAACGACTGATGGTGTTGGTGAACTCACCCAAACTTCGACTTCGTCGTTTTAGTCGACTTCACACACAACCTTTGAATTTCTTGTGTAGGTTTCATCACGCGAGTGTGTAGGTTCCATCACGACGTTTTCCTTCACCGTAAGAGCGCCGAATAAACGCACATAGGGATCGAACCCGCGTCTCCCGAACGGGAGACAGCAGTCCGAACCACTAGACCATCGACGCTCCTCCACTTATAATAAATGATTTTTTACTATCGATAGTCTAACTAACATGATTTGGCAGCGCTAATGTATGTAGGTATTGTTCAGTGGTACTTCACGGTGACAGCCAATCAATGGCGCGTCCGCAGCGAAATATGGCAGCAATGAAGGAACGTCACATTTATTTGTTTGCTTTATTATGTTATCAGTTGAGATGTTTTGAGATATTTGTTTCGTGGTACAGGTAAAATAAAAAAGACGAAATTCTATTATCTTTGGTTTACATTGTTATTGCTCCAATAAGTTTTGCTCGTGGTTTATCAGACTGGAAACATGACGGACAAAAACGAAACGGTTGCTCCGACCGATTCTTTCTCTCTTCACATTCTTTTGTGATTTTCATTTTGAACTGTGAATACAATTTGAAGATTGTTTATTAATTTTCCTATGCAGCGAGTCGGCGAGCAAGTTAAGATAAATGCTAAAATAAAACTTTACCGAGAGCAATCTGTCAAATTCACGCTTTTTTCTCGTTAATTCTTCCCTTTCTCCTTGTGCATAGACAAATTGATCCCGGAGGAGTTGGGAACTTAAATTAACTTATGTCAGGATATTGTGCCAGCGCAGATTTCTAGCAGATACATTGCGGTGACTTTAAATGTATTTAGTAAGTAATGCTTCTATGGCATTAATTTTATATAGGTAGACCTTGATTGATAAATAAAAATGACAAAAAATAACCTTAATTACCTAGGTATGTCATTTTTCATTTTTTCAGACGTGTTTCAAAATGTTTTTTTATAAGCTACTTCTAAATTAAACTAAAAATCTTGACCTTAAAATATTAAATTAAAGCATCAAAAATGTTTATTTTATGATCCGCCGCGCAATGGATCCAAAGTAATGTTCGTCATATAAAAATGAAGTTTTTGCTCGCGGACCAATCAACTACAAACCCTAATTTACATTCCACATTACTAGAATTCGTTGCGTAGCAACTTCATATACAACTACGAGTATAATTAATAATATTACGTCACCAAGGGCATGATAAAATTAGGATGCTGAAAATAAAATAATGTTTTTAAGTTATTTAAATGTAAAAAGGCTACTTCAATTTGGTTAAAATCTCTCAATTATGATGATACTGAGCCGCTGTCACGCACACACACACACACACACACACACACACACACACACACACACACACACACACACACACACACACACACACACACGTACACACACGCACCCACGCACACACACACTCATACATACATCACTTAATCTCTCATAAACATGTTTATATAATTTAGTGTAATTTAAGTTGTACTAACCTGTCGTCCTCCTGGTCCGGTGTTGGAGAGGCTGGCCTGTCATACAGGATATCCTAGTACAGATGCCAGTCTCTCACATAGATCATATTTAACTGTACGTCTTAGATTAATATTCATTTAATGTATTTTATCTATGTGAGAGAAGAATAATAAAAATATTTTATATTTATATTTTATATTCATTGGCCTCAATTCGCGATGTCACGCTCTTATCTTTAATTTAAGTTAGTCCATCCTTTTTACCTTTTAAAGATTGAAAACGGACAGGAGATGGCCATCCTAATATTAGAGCTGTCAAACATCGAATTAGAACCTTATGGCCATGTCGATTGCAAAATTTTAGAGAGCACTTAAAACATGCGACTTAAAAATCTCTTAAACTGACAGCTATGCCCTTATTTTA
This sequence comes from Carpatolechia fugitivella, assembly GCA_951230895.1. Taxonomy (NCBI): domain Eukaryota; kingdom Metazoa; phylum Arthropoda; class Insecta; order Lepidoptera; family Gelechiidae; genus Carpatolechia; species Carpatolechia fugitivella. Next base: position 13,477,628 of record OX579660.1, read on the forward strand.
GGTAATCATTCGTTCAAATTAATATCATTCGTTCATCACCTCTCTTTCATTGGTCATAAAAACGAAAAGGATAGCTGGATTTTAAAATTAGAATTAGAGCATGACATCCCGATTCGAGACCATTATTTGGTAGAGTTTTTCTAATTTGCTTTATTAAACTTTGATAATACAGAAAACAAAAAAAAACAGGATTAACTACTCCGTCGTCACTTACATTTGAATTGTAAACCTGATTATATGTATTACAAAGAATCCACTAATGTTCTTACAGATCTTCATCCCTTGAGTAAAATAATAAATAATTAACGCCGTTAATTTTGATTACAAAATATTTAGAAGACGAAAATTTGCGATACTTTTCGAACTGTCTCCGTACAGTTTCGACCATTATTATATCCTGTTTGAATGTTTTATTAATTTGTTACATAATTACTGTGTAAGTGTAATACAAGTATTTATAACGTAGATGGTGGTGTATAGTATAGTCGTATTCGTGCGTTCATGGTTGTCACCAAGTACGGAAACTATGCGAACTTTAGTTCACCTGCATGGTCCTGACGGCGGTAACCACAACAACGCAACGGTGGTCAAAGTTTAAACATGGGACATTGCATGGGACTAACTAAGTACTAAATGGGCGAGTACTTACCCGGATACCTGATAAGGAAATTTGTGTACCCTAAGATTGTCTTAAGGTACACACATTTATTATTATTAGGATATTACTAGGTTTATTCGACGCTCTTACAGTAAAGGAAAACATCGTAATAAAACCTGGAACACTTCTGCGAAGAAATTCAAAGGTTGCGTGTGAAGTCGACCAATCCGCACTGTAGGCTCGAGCCCCTCGGTGGGGACGTATATGAGCTGTTGATGACACATTATTTCCGGGTGAGAGCCTGGTCAGTACTTAGCTTATGGTGGCTGGACAAACGGAGTCTGGCTACCCCCTTGCGGTTGCTTATTTTAGTAATCATATGAAGTTAACACATTCAGCGGAGCAACGTATCATTACGTAATTTTTTAATAATATTTACTGGCTCAACGTTCAATAATGTCGACCAAAAATGTGTATTTATATCCAGTACGTACGATAACGTTCGTGGACCATACAATATTCTATTAGCTACGTCACTGCGCCTTACTTTGATTTCCCAGACCTCTACCGCGTGTTACATCATTTTTACCGGCATTTTATACAAGGCGCTCACACATACACAACTATTAACACACACATTCACAACTTCAATATACGTCGCTACGCTACGTTAGCATTTATAAAGGTTGTCGTTATTAGACGTTGTTATTTAATTTGTATAAAAACTAGTGATTGTATGCGGCACAGCATTCAGAGACGACGATGATGTATTCTGACGCTAGTGTCCGATTTTAAACCCTTCTTGTTTGTGATAAATACAGAACGTCTCTAAACGTCCATTAAGTTTGTATGAAATCAGAATGTGTCTTATAATAAAATAAAATTGAATGGCATGCTCCGCTAAAACTGTAAAGAATACAGAGAACCGTGGTAGGTTACCTGTTATTTATATTTCAAGAATAAAATTTATAAAGCACTGCCAAAGAAATTAACAGCGCGACTCATAATGTGTAAGCCTTCATGGCTGAAAGGTCGAGATTTCGACGCTCATTACGGAGGTCCTGGGTTCGGATCCAGGTGGGGACACAGTCAAGCAAAAATCTCTTTGTAAGACATGCAGGCTGAACCACCTGATTGTCCAAAAAGAAAGATGATTCTTCTGATGAAGTTTCCGCAGCTCTATTACACTGACACCAGGGTTTGTGAGGTCGGTTATGGACCTTACAACCCACAAGCTGAAGAAGAAGACCGTGAACTGGTTTTTCTACTTAAACTATGTTTCTTTTCATCTAATCCTACTTAGCTCTCGAGTACTTATTAAGTCGGTACATCAATCAATTCCTGGCGGTAGTTAATTAACGAAGCCTGACGTCGGTTGTAAACCTACGATACGAGCAGAATACTAAACACTTGTCCCGTCCCGCACTTGATGAGGAAAACCTTGTACCTACACTGGAAAAACTGGCTAGGAAACCTGGTAAGCCACATTTTTACTATTAACGCCAAAAAGTGACTTGCAGACTAAGGGACCAAAATATATATTTTTTTTAACGTTTATTACCACGAACGATAACAACAACATCTCGACAATTAAACAACCAAATAAAAGCAACTATAATTAATAATAAAAGCAACAAAAATAATTTTGAAGTCTTTTTTATCATAGGTTAGAGTTAACCACTTAATGGAAACCTCCAACTAACTGGCGACGACGACGTGGCAGACCTCGGCGGAGATGTCAGAACGAGCTAAAAAAAAATCCAAGACCTGGCTTAGCGATGCTCTAGACAGAGAATGGTGGAAAGAAAAGAGAGAGGCCTTTGCCCAGCAGTGGGACAGCATATAGGCTTAGAATAGAAATGATTTATTAAAATCTTATCTAATCTTACTATCTTAGTAAGATAGATAAGATTTTATCTTAGGTACGAATAATTTATTCATACTCATGATATGCTTAAGATAATAATATTAATATACCTATATAATGATAATATTTCCTAGTGTTTTATTTTTAAATTGGAATTAATGTATTTCTACTAATACGCTCTGGGCCCGTGTGGCTGCGCAATACTAAGAAGCATTTTTAAGCTGTCCAAGATAAAGAAAGTTTTGTTTTATCGTCACAAAACGCAGATACCAAGGTTTACCCCACAGCACAGTATTGTTGACGCTGGACTCATGAATCGACAATAAACTCGGGGGCAGACCGCCTGATTACTCGCTCAGGAACGTATACATACACATCAATAAATAAGTACCTAAAGCCACCCTAAAGCTGACAGTTGGTTACAGTAGCTTGCAGGTGAACGACAAGATGGCGGGTTCCCAAGATGGCGCGCCTTAAAACCTTAAAATTTTTGTACCGTTGTTCTAAAAAGCTTCAAAACGACGACGCTTAGCCGACTCCTAATATTTTTGGAAAACATAGTTTGCCAACCTGTGTGGAAGTTGATTTAGTGCGTCTCCTCATGAGCCAACTTATACCTACTCTGCTTATCAAGAGCGAAATGTGCATTACATGTGATTTTGAAACATAAAATTGCAAACACTTACAGTTAGAATGTGTTGGTAGAAAGCTATTTTATCATGTTTTTATTAACTCGCTTTCTTGTCTGTCTGTTTGATTGTTCGTTTGTGGGTTTATTCGGTCCGAATCTTGCAACTCATTTTTGGAGCACGTGCTGTCATTCGATTGTGCAGAAATTTAGTACACTTATGTAACCTTGATGACAATGCAATATTATGATATCATGGAGCTGGTCTGATGATGGAGCCGGAAGGTGGCCATAGGAACTTCTAAAATGCACAACACAACCTCGTCGTGTTTGGACTCGTTGGATTTGTCTTGACAAGATCTTTAGTCATACGTGATGTCCAGGGTCTCATGATGGATCCGGAAGGTCGCCATAGGAACTCCTCAAATACCCAACATAATCTAGTCGTGTTTGGGCCCGTTGGATTTGTTTTGACTAGATCTTTAGTTACACGTGATGTATAGGGTCTCATGATGGAGCCGAAAAGTGGCTATAGAAACTCCTAAAATACACAACACAACCTCGTCGTGTTTGAGCTCGTTGAATTTGTCTTGACAAGACAAGATCTTGAGTCATAAGTAATGTCCAGGGTCTCATGATGGAGCCGGAAGGTGGCCACAGGAATTCCTCAAATACTCAACATAACCTAGTCGTGTTTGGGCCCGTTGGATTTATCTTGGCTAGTTCTTTAGTCATATGTGATGTCCAGGATTTCATAATGGAACCATAAGGTGGCCATAGGAACTCTCTCAACGTCGCAACATAACCTTGTCGTGTTTGGGCTCGTTGGATTTGTCTTGACAAGATCTGTAGTCATACGTGATGTCCAGAGTCTCATGATGGAGCCGGAAGGTAATCTCATCGTAACAACATAATCTCGGCATGCTTGGAATTTTTAGTCTTAGCAATTTAGTCCTACGTGATGTTCAGGGTATCTTGCAACATTTAAATACGCTGGACTAAAAAGCACAAAATAATTATAAAGTAAAAAATATTTTTTTAACAACACGTTTTTACGCACTAAAAAGTATAAAATATTTTTTATTGAGATTTTTATTGGTGTAGTAACTCTTGTAGGACTTAAAACGAAAAACGTCATTCACCGTAAGAGCGTCGAATAAACGTACATATGAATTAAACACATTGATACGTGGTGAGGATCGAACCCGCATCTCCCGGACGGGAACCTAGCCACTAGACCACCAACGCTCTCCGACTCCGACATTTAGCACTTCGTACTGTGTAGCAAGTAGCAACTTGTTATGTAGGCAGCAGACGGGAATATTAGCACAGAACTTTCGTCTTCGTTTGTTTACTTTGAACGGATTTTGTGAACGTTACTCATTGTCTAGCGCCTAAGTTTTTTCCTTCTATTACACCGTTTAAAACATTTATTCAGTTCCTAATATTTTAGCGTGCCCGGTGGGCCCTAAAATATTAGGAACTGAATCTAATGCGCACAATATATCTCTATGACACCAGACCACATGCAGTCCGCGTCGCTGAACATGGTCGAATACGATTCAGTTTTGTTATGTATGGTTATCGACTCGATAAGAAGAGAAAGAATAGTTTTTTTAATTGGTCATGTCGATAGTTGGAGGCTACTTATCCCTAATATCACAATAATTTCATGTGAATCAGCTATTGTTGGAAAGTAAAAAGAATAAAAATGGGTACATCAAAAGTTTTGTCAAACAGACTAATAGGAAATAGTTCATGAAAAAGAATAGTGCAAAACTTTTGGCATTTCGAGTTCGTATGTGACAAAGTAGTGCTGTCACACCGACGCTACCGTGGCGATTAAAAATGTGTAGTTGAGTTCGTCATCTCATTACGCCACGGTGTAAGAGTCCCTCTTTATCCTCACATACAGAGATCGGGGCGTGTCTCCGCATACATTAGCGCCCCCAGCGTCGCACGGATTAAATATGAACCCCGCTTAACTTTAATAAGCCGCCGAGTGTTTGCTTATTTGTCACTCCTCACACTAACTGTTATTACAGGTCGCACATGACGTTATGAAATGACCTTGAATGTGACATCTCACTCACTCGTTAAATGTGGTTCACAGGCGCAAGCAAGCTACTCCCACAATTTCCACCAGGCGCTCATAATCTAATGGGAGCCATTTGTCAGTCTCCTGCTACGGATTTGCTACGACGACGACGGCGTAGCAAGAGCAAGCGTAGCGATTCAGATTTTCTACGAAATTACCTGTAGATTTTAAAAACATAATGTATGGCACTACTATAACTGTTGGTGCGATCGCGTGGACTGAAACATAGGATAAGTGCCGCACAGGACTATTGCTGGGATTGGGCCGTCCGGTTGAGGGTCGTCGAAAAGAAACACCAGTATTCTGTGCAGGATCGCTTCCTCGGTCCGCTGTACCACACTACACCGTTGAGGTACTATTTGCACTGCCGCTGCTACCGTTCCTCTTTCTGTTTTCCTCTTGAGGCTTCCGAACTGTTTACTGTACTGTGAACCACTGCTTAAAACACACTGTCGGTGCAGCGGGCAGTGCTCCGTATTTATATTCCTACCCGTTAGGGTAAGGGGAGGTGAAGGCGGAGTGAGCGGGGCGAGGGACCGATGTTTGTTTATTAAACAATAGTTGTTTACAACAAATAACAATGGGTTGTTTACCTATTATTTTCTAGAATTTTCTAGCTAACTATGACGAATGTAAACAACATCGAGTAACGTAAACAACATAAAAAACATCGGCTCTATACTATTCTTTACCCGACTAGACTAAGCGAAAAGGTGGGTAAAGTTCGAGAATATAAAACTGTAAGCTATTAAATATCTATAACTACTTAGGACACTAAAGTTCTTCCCTATAAACCTATAAAATACTATTCTAGCAGGAAAAACTAATCTGTTATACAACAGTGCCCTACTATCTACTTACTATAACTTAGCCTACGAGTTTAAATCAATAAACTTAATCTACAATATCTATAAGGCTAAGTCTTATGCTAGCAGTTAATTAGAGGCTGTCCCGTACATTCTCCCGCCGTGCGTCGTCCGTCGCCTCGGTCGACGCATCCTTGTTCCGTGGAAGGGACGCCTCTTCTGTTGATTGTAGCACGACGAGCTTCTTGGTCGGTCTGCGTAGAATGCCTCCTTTGGTCTTCACGTCTGCTGTTCTGACGATCCCATCTGTGCCAGGGTAGGTTGCGACGATCAGTCCGCGTGGCCATGTATTACGCGGCAGAGTGTTGTCGGCGATTAGGACGACGTCTCCGATGCGAAGTGCTGGTCCCTTGCTTCGAGGCTCCCGCCGGTGTTGAAGTTCGGGAAGGTATTCACGAATCCACCGGGACCAGAAGATGTCAGCGAGACGTTGAGATGCTCTCCAGTGTGTTCGTCCTATCAGGTCAGAGTCGTCGAACGTCCCTGGTGTTGCTACTCGAGCAGATCCGCCCAGCAGGAAGTGATTCGGTGTTATTGCCTCTGGATCGTTTGGGTCTGTCAATACGTGGGTGAGTGGTCGACTGTTGACTGTATATTCGACTTCAGCGAGTAGTGTGTTGAGGACCTCTTCTGTCTGGTTTGTTTCTTTCAAAGCGATGTAGAGTGCATTCTTGACGCTCCGTACTAGGCGTTCCCAGGCCCCGCCCATAAATGGTGCTGCAAGGGGTATAAAACGCCAGCTGATCTTCTTGTTCGTCGCCTCTTGTTCTGTTGCTTGATCGATTGCTCGGCGTAGTTCCTTGTCCGCGCCTTGTAGATTTGTTCCGTTGTCGGACCATATCTCTGTTGGGCAGCCGCGGCGCGCTATCATTCGACGAAGCGCCATGATGGCTGAATCTGTTGTGAGTGAGGCGGCGATCTCCAAGTGGACGGCTCGCGTGGTCAGGCAAGTGAATAGTGCGACGTATCTTTTCTGTTTACTCCGGCCCACAGTGACTGTGAGAGGACCGAAGTAGTCCAACCCAGTATAGGTGAAGGGGCGCTGATGGTGTGCTAGGCGCGCCAGCGGATGGTTCCCTGTCGATGGTTGAGGCGGAGCTGTCTTCCTCAGTCGACATGGCAGGCATCTGTGGATCACCATGCGTGCTGTTGGCCGCAGTCGAAGTATCCAATAATGCTGGCGGCATTCGTTGATTGTCGTCTCGACATTGGCGTGGTGCAGATGCCTATGTGTGAAGTCGATGTAAAGCTTTGCCGTCGTATGGTTTCCGTCGATAATCGCTGGGGTCTTCACCTCTTCCTGGATGCCAGTTGTCGCGGCGATACGGGAGACGATCTTGATGACGCCGTCGACCAATTGAACTGCAAGTGGGCGTAGGCGGCTGTTCGTCGCGATATCACATCCTTGCTGTAGCGCTGCTATCTCTTCTGGGAACGAATCTCGCTGACTCGCTATGATGAGCAGCTTCTCTGCCTTGACCATGAGCCCGGCTTCTATTATTCTGTAGCTGCGATCAGCTTCTGTTGGCTTCATGGTCACCTGCGGCTTCGGCTTGCCTGTTTGTTTTCGTCCCCAGGCTGGATCAGCTTCTCTATTCTTTTTCGTGCGCTTGTAGTTTATTCTTTCTATTTTCGGACGACAGAGTGCTATGAATTGAAGCACGCGCGCTGTGGCTCGAAGTAAGCGTTCCCACTTCGAAAATCGGTTGCTATCGGGGATCGCGTCTGTAAGTTTCGATGTTGCCTGCTGTCGAACGTAGTTAGTCCTCTCTTCCCCAGTTTTCTCCTCGGACGTTTTCTGTTTGTCTTCAGGCCATGTTGTCGGATCTTCGAGTAAGAAGGGTGGTCCCCGGAACCATCTGTGCTGTGCGTCGAAGTCGCCCGGTACGTTGCGGGTGGCGTCGTCGGCGACGTTGAGCTTGGTAGGTACCCAACGCCACTGGCTGAGCTTGCTGTTTTCTTCTATGGCTGCAATGCGGTGGGCGACGTAGGGCTTGTATGAGCGCGCGCCTGTCTTCAACCATGTGAGTACTGTTCGGCTGTCTGTCCAGTACGTGACGGAGTCGGGTTTGCGATCGTGTTCGTCGATGACTGTCGCGGCCATGCGACTTCCCATAACGGCGGCTTGTAGCTCGAGGCGTGGTATCGAGGTCACTTTGAGTGGTGCGACCTTTGACTTTCCCATGACCAGGGAAGTGATGACGTGGCCGTCCGGTGCGGTGATGCGCCAGTATAGTGCGGCGGCGAAGGCGGCCTCGCTGGCGTCGACGAACACGTGTAGTTGTAGATCCGATGCGTCGCTGTAGTGTGGGTGGCAGCGCGGCATAGTGATGCCGGCTAGCTTCTGTAGGTACCCCGTCCATTCTGTCCACTGTGCTGCGAGGTCGTCGTCGATGCGTTGGTCCCAGTCGGTTCCCCTTCGCCACACTTCCTGTAGCAATTGCTTCGCTCGTGATATGACCGGTGATGCGAAGCCCAGTGGGTCGAAGAGGGACATGACGATTTTCAGTGCTTCTCGCTTGGTGGGGCGCGTGTTCTGTAAGATGTCTTGCGGTAGGCGAGCGAGGTCGAGATTGAAGGCGAGCTCGTCTGTGTGTGGCTTCCATACGAGCCCGAGCACGCGTTCCGTCGTAGTCCCGCCGTCCAAGGTGACCGGTTGAGACGCTGTAGTCGTCTCGGCGAGGGCGGCGACAATCTCTGCCGAGTTCGATTTCCATTGTCGTAGCTCGTAGTGTGCTTCGCTGTGTATGTCGCGCATCCGGCTTGCTGTAGCTATTGCTTCGTTGACTGTCGTGAAGCTCTGTAGGTAGTCGTCGACATAATGATTTCTTATCACGGCGTTGTAGACGTCTGGCTCCTTTTCTTTATAGCGCTCCGCGTTGACGTTCTTGACGTAGATCGCCGTAGCCGGTGATGACGTAGCGCCGAAGATAAGCGACGTCATTCTGTATTCGCGGGGAGGGGTGTCCCCCCGCTCTCCTCCTCTCCATAGGTAGCGCAGCGCATCTCGATCTTCTTTTCTTATTTTGACTTGCATAAACATCTCTCTGATGTCGGCGGAGACGGCGTAGCAGTGCTGGCGTAGTCGCATCAATACGCCGGGCAGCGATTGCAGAAGATCGGGACCGGTAAGGAGATAGTCGTTGAGCGACACCCCTTTCGTCTTCGCTGCTGCGTCGTGGACCACGCGAACCTTGCCGGGCTTCATAGGGTTCAGGACGGCAAAGTGTGGTAGATACCATGTCCTTTTTTCGGTGCAGTCGGCGGGTGCTGGCTCGGCATATCCCTTTTGTATGAGCGCTTCCATCTGTTCTTCGTATTTTTTCTTGAGGAGAGGGTCCTTGTCTATCTTTTTTTCTGTAGTTTGAAGTCTCTTCAACGCGTTGTCGTAGTTGTTGGGCATCGGTGCATCATCGGTGCGCCAGAGGAGGGACGTTTCATAGCGGCCGTCTTCGCGTCGTACTGTGCGCTCTGCTAATATGTTGAGCGCACGTTGTTCCGGATCGCTGTGTGGTCTTTTCGGTGTTATGGCGATTGACTCGATGGCGAAGTATTGGCGGAGCTGTTCATCCATGTTCTCTTCCTGGGTGAGGATGTGGTTCACGTAGTGTACGCGCTTTCCGAGCGTGCGTGTATGTGCCCCGTGTAGTACCCAGCCGAGGGGGGTGAGGGACGCGACGGGTTGGTGCCGCTCTCCCCGCTTCGTCTCTGTAGCCAACAGCAACTCCCAATTATCTTGACCGATGAGAATCTTCGGAACGGCGTCGTGAATCAAGCGCGCGCTAATGCCCGCCAGATGCGGGCAGTTGATGACGTCACTCCTTTCGACTCGCTGTGGTGAGAGACGCAGGCTGTTGATGGTTCGCGCTTGAATGCTGACTTTGCTCGATGTCCCCTGTACTGTGATCTTCACGCGTTGAGACTTAGCTTCGCCCATTTTGTTCGATAGGGCTTCGATGTGTAGTGGGTCGATCGGCCCCTTTGCGCCGATCTTTCTAGCGATGGCGGCGTCGATGAGCGTGACTGTAGACCCGTCGTCGAGTAGGGCGTAAGTACTGTAGTCGCCCCGCGGTCCGGTGACGGTGACTGGAAGAATCTTCAAGAAGCTGTGCGTCTTCTCTGTTGTCCTGGCGGTGCTCACGACTTCTGTTTCGTTTTCGCCTTTCTTGACGAAGTGTAGCAGCGGGTGATGCGTGCGGTCGCAGTCGTCGACTTTGCATCGCAGTGGCTTGCAACCAGGGGCGTGCACAGGGTTTAGGGCTAGGGTAGGCACTAGTAGGCAGGCAGGTATAATAAGGATAAACGAGCACTTACCAAAAAATTTCATGAATTAGGTTATTACTGTATTGTGTTGACCGGCGACCGGTGGTGTGGTGTTTCCATGCAAAGTGATGTAATGTAAGTTTGGCCACCTCAAGTATCTAACCAGGTGATTGAATATTTTGAACAAGTCACACTAGAAGATACCCGAAATGGCCTTGAAAAAGGCCTTGGTTTTTTTTGTTATTAACTTTTTTGTTATAACGCACAATTGACAAAATAAATTAACGGTATGATACTACAACTTTGTTTCTATTTATAAATTAAATCTACGCGCCTATCTTTGAGAAAATATTTTTGCAATACGTCATCGTAAAACGCAGGTGATCGTTTTACATCAATTAGGAGCTGTTTTTCAATAGAAATCATAGAAAGAGCTGCGAGTCTTTGATGCCCCTGGTGGTTTTCGACTTTTCGTGCTTTTTGGCCGCGTTAGTAAAGTTATTCAAATCGACATAGCCGGCGTCGTTCCAAACGTTCAAAGAAGTGCAGAATAAAGTACACGGAAAACAAAACAAACTATTGGTGTGTACACAACCTGTTAGCCAGTTGAAAGTCTCGTAAGATTTAATTTGAAAATGACGAGTTGCATTACTCTTCCTTTGAGTTAAATGCAACTCGAGTACACACCTTCCTCTATGAACGATATTCGCCTTAGCTTCAAAATTACACGTTGCAAATCCACCTTTTTTCAGTTTAAACAAATACGGCCCGTCGGCACAAAGTTCACAGCGATTACTCATTGTTATTAAAGTAATTTACTAACACAAAAAGCACTAATTGCTCAAAAAACCAAAGAAAAACACAAAAACTTAAAAAATCACTGCGCGTCACAACAAGAAAGGTAAACAATATGGCGATTCCAAATTCCGCAATGAAAAAAGTGATTAAAATATTGTTTTTACCCAATTCAGCATTGCGCGCTTTATTCATAATGCGTCTTGAGACTATTAAAGCTTTAAAGCGACCGACGCCCCCACCGCTCGCGAGCTCGCGAAGCGTCGCGGCTCTGAGGTGGCTGAGAGTTGTGATTGGTCGTCGTATTTCTGTCGCCAACTTCGCGCCTGCGCACTGGCTGACATGCGCCTCGCGCGGCGCGCAATTTTTGGAACTCGGGAACGCTTTACATCGGTGCGTTATAAGGGAATGACTTGTACTAAGATCTATTTACGCCACCGATGTTCCTTCGACGACGATTCGCCTTGTATAAGTCCAAGTCGAAAAAGCTGGGCTTTTCGGATTTGTATGGAGCGAAATCACGCACACTAACGCATTGACAAGTTTTGTGTTCGCACATAGGGCCTTTATAGCACACAGTCATATATTTTCTCTCACTACATGTAAGTAAACGTCAGTTGGAATAGGCAGTGCTTTTGGCGAACGTGAACAAAAGACGAGTGGAATTTGTTTAAGATAAGGATGTGTAAAATTAATATGGGTGTTATGGTAGTTAGTATGATAGTGTAGTGTAGTTAATTAATGTATATAATTGTGAAGGTATTTATCTGAAAATGACAGGGTAGGCAGTGCTTTTCTGCCTCTATGAAGTGCACGCCCCTGCTTGCAACTGTGCTTCCGCGTCCTATATTTGAGGCATCTGAAGCATAGCCCTTTGTCCTTGGCTATGTCCCATCGTTAATCGACCCCTGCGTCGATGTATTGCGGACACTTCGTCGCTGCAGTGTGTCCGGGCTTCTGGCATACCGGGCACAGCTTTTCTGTTGCTGTAACTGTAGCTGTGGGCTCCACTGTGGCGGCGTACGTCTTCTGTGGTGGCCGCCGTGGGAGTGTGCTGTGGGTTGCCACGCGTTGAGTGGGCGCGGCCATTGTAGGTTGCTCGGGTTGAGCGTACGGGGCGCAGCGTTGGGCTTCGCGTTCCAAGAAGCGAGACAACTTCAATAGCTCGGCGTCGTCGTCCTCTGGCTGGAAGGCGGCGAAGTCGTACCATCTGTAACGCAGCACCGGTGTAAATTTTTCTATGGTGAGCTTCGTAATCTCCGGGTTGTACAAGTAGTGTTGCTTCTTCAATGCGCGGAGGGTGGCCACGATGTTGTTCACCTTTGTGGCGAACATGCAGACATCTCTGGCGGAGTCGGTGAGTCGCGGTAGGGCTCGCAGACGATCGAGTTCGGCCTGTGCGATGGCGTCGGGGCGGCCGAAGCGGGACTGTAGTGTCTTCATGACGTCATGCGGGTCCGCGTTGTACATAAGCAGGTTTTCGACCGCTTCCCTTGCTGTTCCCTTGAGGCTCTTGCGTAGGCGGGCGAGATTCTCGACGTCGTTGTAAGAGGGCGCTGTTGCAGTGTAGGCTGCGTTGAATGATAGCCACTCTTGATGTGACCCGCTGTAGCTCGGTAGCTCGAAGAAGTTACGTGACGTCGGACGTGTTGATTGCGCAGCGAGTGTGATGGCTTGCGCGAGCTCGGAGATGTCGAGGCTCTGCTGTTTGACTGTCATTTCCCGCGCTCCCGCCGGTACGCAGACAGGGGGGGGACACTCCCCGCACCCTGGTTTCGCTGCTGCGGGGGCGCCGGGGGGGTGTGGCATTTTCCGTGTTTCTGCATTCTCGGCGACGCAGCGTTGTGACTCGTTACCGCCGTTGTCTTCCTGTATGTCCTCCTCTTCCTCAGAGCTCTCTGCTTCAATGCGGGCGATGCGGGCGAGTTCATATTCTATCTTCAGGCGGAGGAGTTCTTCTTTTCGTATTGCTAGCTCCCGTGCTCGCATTGATCTTGCTTTCGTCGATGTTGATGCTCGGGATGCTGCAGCGTGGCGCGCGGGGAGGTGCGCCTGAACGGCGGCGGCGGAGGGGCGGTCGGAGTGTGCGGCAGTTACACCCCGACCGTCTTCTGTCGGGTAGGGCTCTTTCATTGTGGCCCCGTCTGTGTTGCTGGCTCGCTGGACAGCTTCTGTGGTGCCCTGGTTGCCCAGTAACGTCGGGCAGAGGGGCGTCTGTTTCATGATTCCGCTTGCAGTGGAGTGGTGGGGGGCGACCTTAATGGGTGCGTCCTTGACGGATGGCTCGGACGTTGACGTAGTCTGTTCCGCGTGTGCGTCGGTGTCTTCGATGCTGTTGCCTCCTAATGTTGCGATTTCACCGGTGTGACGGTGATCGGTGTGGCTGCCTTTTCCGCTTCTGGTGACGACCATTCTTCTCACATATAACAAGAGCTGTTAGTAAAAATAAGTATGATGTTCCTAGAACTATTAATTATTATGGTCAGAGGACCAAAGCCTACCTAGTACCAAAAATTTGTAATGAATTGTTATCCGTAAAAGAAGATGAATTGTCAAAGTATGCATTCAAGCGAAAAATTCAACAATTGTTATTGTCTAAAGTCCATTAAAATAACACTATACAACTAAAACTATGTAATAGATTAATATAGATAGTATAACTTGGCATGTATGTACCTATGTATATTGAGAGTATCGTGTCTCCGCCAACAAACTGCTGTGCAGTTTGGCGGGCTCTTTGTGTGAAATGCCTGATATTTTTGTCGGAATAAAACAATTTTCATTCATTTTTTTTTCATTTTCATTCTGTATTGACCGCAATCCGGCTCGAAGGACCAAAATGTGTGGCACTACTATAACTGTTGGTGCGATCGCGTGGACTGAAACATAGGATAAGTGCCACACAGGACTATTGCTGGGATTGGGCCGTCCGGTTGAGGGTCGTCGAAAAGAAACACCAGTATTCTGTGCAGGATCGCTTCCTCGGTCCGCTGTACCACACTACACCGTTGAGGTACTATTTGCACTGCCGCTGCTACCGTTCCTCTTTCTGTTTTCCTCTTGAGGCTTCCGAACTGTTTACTGTACTGTGAACCACTGCTTAAAACACACACTGTCGGTGCAGCGGGCAGTGCTCCGTATTTATATTCCTACCCGTTAGGGTAAGGGGAGGTGAAGGCGGAGTGAGCGGGGCGAGGGACCGATGTTTGTTTATTAAACAATAGTTGTTTACAACAAATAACAATGGGTTGTTTACCTATTATTTTCTAGAATTTTCTAGCTAACTATGACGAATGTAAACAACATCGAGTAACGTAAACAACATAAAAAACATCGGCTCTATACTATTCTTTACCCGACTAGACTAAGCGAAAAGGTGGGTAAAGTTCGAGAATATAAAACTGTAAGCTATTAAATATCTATAACTACTTAGGACACTAAAGTTCTTCCCTATAAACCTATAAAATACTATTCTAGCAGGAAAAACTAATCTGTTATACAACAGTGCCCTACTATCTACTTACTATAACTTAGCCTACGAGTTTAAATCAATAAACATAATCTACAATATCTATAAGGCTAAGTCTTATGCTAGCAGTTAATTAGAGGCCGTCCCGTACACATAATGTTGAAGTCTTTAGCAAAGTTTTTACTATTACAGGCTTCAGCATTTGATTTTACTCTTTCAAAATTTACAGTTATTCAAATAAATACATTATTAGTACTATATTTAAAAAAAGAAAATCTCCCGTAAACGGGGTAAAACATCACTTCCACGGGTTTTGGGCCAAAGCACAAGTGATGGTGAAGTAGGTTCAGGTGTTACTAAAGAGGATTATCAATAGCTCTAGTATAAAAAGGCGCATGTACTGAAAACTTTTGATTAAAAAAACAATTAAATGATCAAGGTATTTACACATTTTGAGATAATGTGCTTAAGATGTTTTGTTATTGGTTTTTAAATAACAGCTAATTGGTAACTAACTTTTTTCTGCTCAGGAAAGGTTATTTTGACGCCTTGAAAAGTATAAAAACTGGGTTAGTCGCGCAGATCACTAGCCAATACATAGAAGAGGTTTGTTTACTCTTCTAACTCGTAGATAAAGAACACTTGTTCATGAGCTCCGAGATATAACAACATAGATCAGTAGCTATACAAACACTCCATCATCCAAGTTTGGACACGTAGCAAGGACAACCAACAACAAAAAAGAAAAATAATCCAAGTAAATATACCCAAAGAATCCTTATTTACAACCTCCCGGGACTAGATGTCATCAAGTGCTTACACTTGCCCAAGTATACCCAAGTTTTGGAGTCAACAAGTGTCCGAGGGGAGACCGGGGAAAATCGGAAAAACGGTTTCCTAATTCATTAATTACTGGTAATTTTATGACTGGTAATCTATCACTCTGTGAAGGTTCGAAACAGAAAGAAAGGTGATATTTTACTTGTTTTCTATACAAAAGGCTCTGGACGTTGTGTAGGTATATGATGAGTTAACTTGACTAGCCATGATAATTCATTTTCATTGTATTTAGACCTTTAAAATTACTGAAACTTTGCCTACTGATCTGTATTATTCTTCATTGTTATGTATTTCAATGGCGGGATGATCTGGACACGTTTCTGACAGAGTGGCAGATAGAAGCTAAAGATCGTGAACGGTGGAAAAATAGAAGGGAGGCCTTGCCCAGCAGTGGGACACATTACAGGCTACATAAATGTATAAATGTATTTCAATAAAACTCAACTCAACAGTATTATTATTTACTTACTCGAGTTCTGGAATCAAAAGCGATCTTCTTTTGTTCCTCTGATACTGGAATAATATCCACAGGTGTTATATAAATAGCGCATGACATAATGTTTGTCACTATACTGTCATAACAAATAATCTACCTAGCGCTGTACCTACTTATCTTTACCTCCAGTTTTCTACATAATAATAGTTATTTTTGGCGGAGTGCCAGACCAGTGTTGTCAGATATGTTTATTACCTACCAACATTTAAGCCATCTGTCTGGTATTATAAAGACCCATTCCTTGATTTTCTTCTTAAAATATGAACAAGTCATAAAGGGGCTACCCTGTTTCATAAAATTTTAGGTAGTTTAATTCTAACGAGTTTCTTAGGAAAAAGATTAATAATTGTGGACAAGTTACGCCGAGTCTACGTAACGTGCGTGCGCTAAAAGAAAGTCTATTTCATTCACAATTTCATTAACAACAAGTACGAAAATAAAATGAATATACCTCAAATGTGATGAAAAACCGTTAGCCTCACGGTGACACTCAAGAAAAGTGTATGATATAAAGAAACATATTTTCAAAAAATGCAATATTGCACCGCGTTTTTCTTGTTGTCAATAAAGGTCATGTTTATCTTTTAAAATGTGATTAAAATTCATATATTATTCATATATATTTTCTAATGTAACTACTTAAAAATAAATTGTGATATTTTATACCATTAACCTAGTCCCGCATTATAAACTACTCTACACGTATCCTGAGTTCCTTGCTGAGGTGCTCTTGTTTCGTTAAAAATAACAGCGCAATAACCTCGTTCTCACGTCCAGAAGACCGCATTCTTCCATTACCGGCTAAATTTGTGGTAGAACGTGACACGACGCAAACAAAAACCTACTACTATATTGAAACAGAAGAAGTAGTCGCGTTGTTCGATAGCTGGTCATTGGCTGGACAAGAATCTTTACTTATAAAGTTATAAAGCGTATATCGATCCGATAACTCAGATATTTTCGGGTTTCTACCATTCTCCGCGTGCTTTTACTTATTTATGACTGCCTGGTACTTCAGACCTGTTATCAAAGTTAGGCCTTGTGGATTTTTCGGGATTTTAAATAAAGACAGTTTCACACTATAGTTATCCAGGAGACCGCTAGCGAAATAATAAAATATATCATCAAATAAAAAACTATTTTTGCGAGTACCTATAAATTGAAGCACGTGCAACTTTTATTATTTTTATTTTCGTGTCTCCAATACGATATCAGCATTGTTTTTTCCTCCAATTTTCAGGTAGGTACAATACAATATCAGTTGTATTCCGTGAGGTGAACGAGAAGTTCAATGAACCCCTGAACGTGGACCTGAATATAAACGTGGAAGAAACAATAGGCTTCTCTGCGAGTCAGCGTATAAAGGATAAGAAGGTTGCCTATTTTGGTGAAGATAAATTATATAATGTTCCCAATAAAAGAATAGTTTCATCGATACAGTACGATTTTAGATTTTTAGACTTCTAAAAATCCCATAAATATCTATTCTATCTTGAACTGTTTTTATTTTACGATAAGAAAAAAGCAGATTGGCAATCTGCTGAAACTTGTTGTTTAAAAAGGTGCAATGCC
This sequence comes from Carpatolechia fugitivella, assembly GCA_951230895.1. NCBI lineage: Eukaryota > Metazoa > Arthropoda > Insecta > Lepidoptera > Gelechiidae > Carpatolechia > Carpatolechia fugitivella. Next base: position 13,495,120 of record OX579660.1, read on the forward strand.
TGTAAAGTTTCTTTGTTGAACTTTTCTCTACAGATTTCGCCAATCTGACTTAGTGATCTCATAAAAAAATAACGAATCTAAAAGATGAAAAAAGAAAGATGAAAGATGTGTGTGTGTATGTTGTTTTGTTTGTTTGTTGATTTTGATCCTATCGAGATTCCTGAGAACGTCGGTGGTCTAGTGCTTATTCATGTGTACGTTTATTGGACGCTCTTAGGGCGTTTGCGCACTCATCCGTATCACTAGGTACCTGACCTACCACAATGTTTTTAGTATTTTGGAATTTCCTCGCATATTTCAGAGAAAAGCACTATACAAGCCTCGGCCGCAATAACTCTTGCTCGACTCGTACACAATAAAAGTCCTCGCCTGCACCTCGGACTTTAAACGTGCCCTCGTCCAGCAATAACTAATTTTGCGGCCGCGGCAGTAATGTACTATTATACCCCCTTAAAACCATTATATTGATCCCACCACCACAACCCCTAAACTATAAGTAAAGCCTTTAACACTATTCTATCACAATTTGAGATACAATACCTATAGTCGCACATCCATCAAGAGCATATATAAACTATTCTCCATCAAACATATATTTTTTCACCCAAAACGGCGCGCGTACGCAAAACGCCGTAAATCACAAAACGCAATAACGCCATAGTGACGTCACAAGTTGACGTTATGACGTCACATTCGCTCATTCGCGCATGAACGCGGTAACTATGCGTTTAGTGCGCATTCAGATTTCATGGCGGCATTTAAAATAAATGGTTTGTGAAATGAAGCCGGGGATTATCGTTGTTTTATTCGTAGGATATGTATTCAAATGTGACACAAGGGAGTTTAATATAAGATTTAAATTAAATTAATTGTACATTCGTAAAAAATTCGTACCACATTTTCAAATTTTAATGTTACTTTCACAAAGTGGTTATCAAGTATCGTTACTTTATTAACTTGTGGGTTAAATGGGCTTGTGTGTACTTCACTCGAAATAAAACCGGCCAAGCACGTGCCGGGTCACGCAAAGTGTAGGGTTCCGTAGTTGTCCAATATTACTTACTCGTAGATACCCGTTTAAGACAGAAACATTCGTCAAAATATTCGTCATAATATTATTGTAGTACCAAATGTCTTACTTGTACATTTAATAAGTTGGTCTATTATTCGATAACCTGTAAAGCCTACTTGATGTTGATAGTTTTCCTTTTAAATTCATCATATACACTACTATACCTTGATTTTTTATTCCGTGGAATTCTGACAGATGGAGTATTGCCAGGCAGAAAACAGGTTACCAAAATTACAGGTATCACATTTTGATGAATAAAAATAACACAGTATGCAAACTTCACTTTAATTTCGAATTGTATGGCCACAGATAAAAAAGCACAGCGTAAACCATACAAGATTCAAATAGAGTTGGCACAAGCCACTGGAATTGTTATTTTAATTGCATTGTATGTAAATTATGATTTGCCTGTCTTGTTATAATAGTGATAACAGAAATGTACATGTGAAAAAAGGTTTGCGACAAGCGACCTGAGAACTGTCAGAATTCTACGGAATTAAAAATCAAGGTATAGTGTGATTCTTTTCACATCTCCAAATACAACGGTTTCGCTGGTAGGGGGGGGGAACTTGACTAACAAAAATAATCACTTTAAAACGAAATATTTCTGTAATGTACACTATCGTCGAAAAATGGTTTTAGCTCCAATATTATTAAAAAACCTATCCAATGATACTTCACACTATAAGGTAGTCGTAAATAAAAAAAAATAACCCCCACCTCACGTGTACCAGAGGAACCCTAAAAAAAATTTTTGTTCTTCAGCTTTTTCGTCATGATTAATGAATGAATGAATGAATGATATGAATGATTAATATATATCCATGCCAAATTACAGCCTTCTAGTACTAAGAGTCTCTGAGCTAAGCCGCGGACGGACAGACAGACAGACAGATAGACGGATGGGGACGGAGACGGAAAGGAACCCTTATGGCGAAACCATAAGGGTTCCTTTTTGAGTACGGAACTCTAAAAACGATTAGAGCAAAACCATGATTATAATCTCAGAGTTACAAAAGACGATCGCTTCGAGTCGACGCACTTCAGAAATCTTTGCATATAATATTATGATATTAATGTACGAACTATTGAACGGATTTGGATGAAATTTGGAATGGAGACAGTTTATTGGATTAACACATAGGATACATTTTACGGGAAAAATCTTATTCCCACGGGACAATCTTACATGACGCGGGCGAAGCCGTGGGCGGACCGCTAGTTATTAATACAGAAAAGTTTAATACATTATAAGGTTCTTCTAACTAATACTTTTTCAAATGAAAAATATCCTTTCAAGAACCAGGTCTCTTAAAACTTTATTTAAAATAAATCCATCTTAGCAAGCTTGCCTAGATTTCAGGATTCTTTTAAAATGTCGTGATAAATTCAGTGGTAATTTGGTGAGCTCACCTCGGAGGTACAGAGCAATAAGACTGCTGGCTAATTAGCTCATTAAACTTTTTCATCTTCGCCGGAGTGCGGAAGTGCACAAGTTGAAGTGTGGCCAGAGGTCTGGCCGAAAGCGGGGAGAGGAAAGAGAGATTACTAGATAGGTAAGTATAGTGAGTAATTCGAATTACACTGCTGCATTTGAGTCGCACTTGGGACGGTAAATTGGTTTTGCAACAGCAAATACCCAAACCCTTGGAGACCAATCGAGTAAACACTCGCAATTGGCACTTGGTTCGCGTTCCGAGGTGTCGCCGCGCCAAGTCGCGCAAGCTACTTGCCCTTGTGGGCGCTAACATCTATAACGCGCTCCCCGCACACATCAAAGACTCTCTTAGTTCGCACACTTTGTTGATTGAACTTGCTTGCTACAACTTAACTGACTTCTACACCACCGTCACCACCGCACGTGCGCAGTGACAGTCACTACCCCATACACTTTCTTCTCCACAGAGGGCGTACACTGGTAGTGAACGTGCCATCCATGATAGCTTTGCCGTCGAAAAATGATTTGTAAAAATCTTAATTCGAATACAACATTTAAGAGATCCCTGCGAATAAATTCAAAGGTCTTGCGTGAAGTCGACCAACCCGTACTGGGCCTGTGTGTTCAACTAGTGTTTTTTTCCTGTAAATACTCATATAACTTTTAATACTGTAACTATATTTTAATCCTTGTATCATTAAAATTTTGTACGATCAAACTTCTGTGCGTTTAGCTATTTATTCACTAGCTGTTCACCCGCAGCCACACTTGCGTTATGTAAGATTTTTCCTGTGGGAACAACACTTTTTCCCTTTGTGTTAATCCAGGGTACAAACTTCCAAGTTCGTTGAGCAGTTTTGGCGTGAACAAACATCCAAACATACTTTCACAAATTATAATATTAGTGTGATTTTACCAAAGTTTAGATAAAAACAATTATCAAATTGCCAGCTCTACTTTTGTGTTAACATACACTACTAGAGCATAATATTCACCTCCTCGCACTTAGTGCCCCTACCTTAATGGTTTCCTTAGAGCTCCCATTGATCTTTTAAAAGAAGAATTTATAAGACACCATTAATGATTCCCCCATTATGTGGTCTGGACCGCGCTGAATATCCGACGTCTCTTTTACGGAGTAATTAGTCACCCAATATTGAATTAGATGACAAATTGTGGATTATCGGAAGCCTTAGTGAAATATGTTATGGGAGATAATATTGATATTGGCGGTGAATGACTATGTACTAATTAACTGCGCTAGAGCTAAGCAATCGGAAGCAAAGTTTGAGACAACTTGATCATCATCATCATCATCGTATGGGTTGTAAGGTCGACCACACATTGATAACTTCATCAACAGCAAGTTCATTAAAAAATACGTCCCCACCGAGGGGCACGAGCCTACCCTAAATTAGGACGATTAGGCCTTAGTTGACCACAATGGCCCAGTGCGGGTTGGTTGGTTGACACAACCTTTAAATTTCTACCTTTTGTTGTGTATGTGTGTGTGTGGTTTCATCACGATGTCGCATAAACGTACATATGAATTCGAAATTCGAAAACACATTCGTACGTGGTGGAGATCGAATTCGCGTCTCCCGGACGGGAGGCAGCGGCCATAGCCACTAGACCACCTTCGCTCTCATTGTATTGATAATTTATCTATATTTGAACGAGCTATTATTATGGCTACAAGGAAAAACAAGCAGCAAGCTCCCAGAAAACTTCTAAAAGTCTTGGTATCTATACTTGTACACAGATATCCATACTCCATGTGTTGACATGAAACGACAATAGAATCGGCTGCCATAATCGTTGTTTGCCCAGCTAATGCTGGCAAGCGGAGTATACAAACATACAGACAATTGATTATGTAAATATAGTGGACAACGAAACGTGTTTAGACGATTTTCTAGAATAAATCTTTTTAAAGCGAAGCGAAAAGAGAAAAATAACGACGCAATCTTAAATATATCATAAATTATTATTTTGTAATCAAGTATATCGGGACACAACATTTCACCATTCCTCGTCATTTTGCTTTTTTTGTTGAACAGAAAATTTAAGCAATAAGAAGCACGTAAGTCTACCAGAACTTCATAAAGCAGAAGGCGCTGACAACCAAGCAAGATGAAGTGCAGGAAAAACGTGCAAAACTACCCAATAAATTGTCCTAAACTCTTTGTTTCGCACGTCGCTACTACCAGGGGTGCAGAAAAGAGCGGAACGTACGAGGTGCTGGTACGAGTATAGGGCTGAACGTGAACACTCATAAAAGATGTGCAACGGTGTGGTGCTACCAAAACTTTACTCTTTGCACTTATCAAGACATATTGCCGCGAGGTAGGATACACTGTCGTGGCGTTTGCTAAACATTCGTAAAATATAAATATTCGCTGTGTTTTTTTAGGATCACACAACGATCACATATCATAATGGGTCATTAAGCACCTTAACTTTAATTATTTTGTTTGTACAGCGTGTCTTCGTTGACTACGAGTATATTCAGAATTTCAAGGGAATTCATTACTTTGTCTATACAGCATGAAATTTACATCGTTTTGTTCCTGCCGTGTAGTGATAGTACCCGTCAAACTGAACAACATTTCACGAAAAAAAAATTTCCTGCGGCATAAAAATTTTTGGTCTCTCCATACAAAATGGGTCGGTCGGGGGAGTCTCACTTTGTATGTAGAGACCAAAAATTTTTTTGTCGCAGGAAATTTTTTTTTCGTGAAAAGTTGTTCAGTTTGACGGGTACTATCACTACACGGTGGGAACAAAACGATGTAAATTTCACGGTGTATAACGGTGTGTAACTCCGTTTAATTTTTACACAATCTCAATTTACGTGCTCTGGAACAATAATATCGCGGTGTTACTAGCTCATAAACGATTCCACTTATTTGTTTATTATTCTTGATAAATATTTGCTCGTCATTTTCATCGCTTCTTATGTCTTCACATGCCATTGCCACTACACGGTGATATTTCAACAACATTATTCCGCATGGCTAAAAGCTCGCGTTGCAAGTTGTCGCGTAAAACTGTAATGGCTCCTTCAACCACTTTATTAGTCTAATACCCTAGTAGCTCTGTTAGTAAAGTACTAAGTCACCATGCGACGTGGTTAACTAGTACTTAATAGCAGCATTTGAGGTACGAAAACTCTAACCTCAGAAATCTGTTTGAGCTGTCAAATTATTTGTGTAGCTGAGCAGATGTGTTGTTATTCCTAACCTATGATATATTACATAAAAAAACTTTTGATCGCAGATCTCTCTCTCTCTCTCTCTCTAAAAAGTTTCGATTATGCAATGTCAACATTGTATGTAATGTATTATTTCTTATACATTTTAAACATTGTTAACAAAATGTTTCCACATACAATTCGTATTATTTTAATATCTACGACATTTTTAAGACCATCGTAATAATTTGCTACGATTGCTACGCCGACTATATAAATAAGTACCTACCTAGTAGTTAAATCAGACCAGACGAAAAATGAGATAAGCGGTTTAATATTGAATAGTCTACTTGAATATCACAATAGCTATATCGAAAGTATTAAATCTGTCAGCTCAGTATACTAGGTAGTCGGTAGAGTTCAGGAAATAATTCACTTGAGGACTGCTATAAATATTCTAAAAGAAAGGTCCCTTTACTTAAAACCTATATTTTCTTACTTGTATATCTTTCATGCATGGTCCAGAATTACTGCGTTCGTAGAAATGTCGGGTCCACTTTTAATCTTTTCATTCCACACCATTAGGAACTAATCGGGAAGGCTGTGGTTACTCGACTAGTTCAAATAGACCTCTTCTCACTACCCCAACTCTGTGAATACTTCATATTTTTCCAATAGTACGAGGTCGTCATAAATTGGTCGGTTGAAGGCTCTCCCACATGTAATAAGCCTGAGATTATATCTGCATGATTCATGTCCGTGTATCGTGCTAGACTTTGACTTCCTTGATTAAGATGTTGCCCTGGTAGTCCTGATACATTGCAAGCGAGTTTACAACGCGTGTTCTGGTTACAAATTTATAGAAAATAAGATAGTGTTCACAGAATTTACTTTATTTTATTTATTTATTAACTAGTAAGTTAAATAACATATTTCTGAGATAACTTATTTTGTCAAAGGATTTCCTCCTTAAATTTTAATATCTCTAGAATGAACATGCATCAAACTCATGTTGAATGGAAGACGATTGATATTATGTGCAAATTTATACTTTTTACCCTAAACCGACGAGCGTGCATGAAGAGGTTGATGAATGTGAATGAAGCGAAAGAAGTATGTCTGGATCGTAGCAAGTGGAAGGAAGTGGTCTCTGCCTACCCCTCCGGGAAAAAGGCGTGACTTTATGTATGTATGTTATACTTTTTAAAATCGGTGCCACAAGTCTTAAAAAACAAAAGCCTAAAACTATACTTGTGTGAGATGGTGCCACGCACTGTAGTGCTGGTCTAAATACTCGTAACATCTGCGTGCAATATCGCTCGATATAGGTGACTGCTGACAAGGGTCGCCACCCTCGTCGCCACGCTGTTAATTTCGCTTGCCCACCAAACAATGTAGTAAGAGCCATAAAAGATAGCGAGAGAGAAAAAAATGCACAAAGAAATAAGAAGTGGCAAGAGATATAATGTAGGTATCACAAATCATAATTCTTATTTTTTGCCGAAACAATGTCTCGTGTCATCGTGTGGTCGGTGCTTACAAACGGCCATTTGGATGACATGACTTCAATTTGTTTGTCTCAGAAAAGATAAACATATTATAAATAAGGTAGAGAACTATTCCACATCAAATTCGAGTAATATTTTCGAAATATCCTTATCAGATTAGGTGGTAAAAATCTCAAATTAGAAATATTTTTTTTACCTCTCCACCTCGGAAAGTTGGCTTTTAATGCCCGAAAACAGGGTCGAAAATCGCTTATTCATTTCTAGACATGCAAACTATTCTCATGTCTAGAGAGGAGAATTAGTTTGAATTTCGAACATTATCTTACACAGGAAAAAAGTTTTCGTATATCCGCGCGTAAAATAATTGACGTGTGCCATATTTTTTTTATTGGGTGTGTTCCGAATCAGAAAACCAAAAGATTGTATGCGTTTCGCTGCCTTTGGGTGCGCTAAAATCGATTTCAGCGCGTCTCGGAATGCAGGGATAGGTTTTCATACAATTTTGGAACGCACCTTAAAAAACATAACCTAAAAGTTTGTCTATTGTTTTGGTTGTTTATTTTTATCTTATTAACTAAACATTTAAAAGAGTTATGATAAAATACAGTAATTTAATCTCGACTTATAGAATTATATCTAAAATAAGAGAACTCTTGTACATTTTTAAGTACCAATATTTACGTAGGTAAGTAAATAGTTAAATGATTTCCTTGCCGGAACAGGTGAAAAATAATGTGTTGGGTTTGAGAGGAATCTTATTCTCACCTCGAACCTTAGAATCCCTCGCGAACTTCAGGAGTCTATTTTTAGAAACACTCGCTTCGCTCGTGCTTCTATTATAGACTCCTTCGCATGCTCTGGATTCAATATCAGTTCTCTGAGGAAAAATCAACATTCCTCTCTTACCTAACAAATAACTATTTTGTGATAGGTAGTGATGACCAACAAGCCAACAACACAAAACCATTTTCTGTGAATCGCAGAAGGAGTATTATTTTTGTGTGCAATAAAGAGTTTGGGAAGAAAAATAAAGGGAAAGGTGGTTTATATCTAATTTTAAGAGACGTCTGAGAGACACTTTTTACTTTCAAATGGATGCATCTCATATGTTATGAATTACACCAATAATAACGAAACGTAACATGGAAAAATCCTGTTGCTTCTGTTCTATAACTCCTGGATACTGAACATGGCCAACGTGGCACCTTGGGTTATGATAATGTACTCGTTCACACATACACAGTTTTCCTGTTAAATAATTAAATAATAAAAATACTATTAATGTATAAAATACAATTTTTTTTTTACTAAAAATTTATCTTATTCCCTATTCAATACGGTTTATTTGTTATCAATAGGATATTTGTACGTTTTTTTATTCGATTCCTGACTTCGTTTTGGCGGCAAACTCTACATGACGTAAAAAAACTTAGAAAAAAAAAATGTTCAAAATTTTTTTGATACTAAAAAAGATTACTAAAGCTAAAAAAAAAAATTAGAAAATAAATATTATCAAATAATAATTAAAATATGTTGCCTAATTATAGGCAACAGTAAGCATTTAAGGAGGCAACGTAGTAAACTCTATGGGTAAACCTTTTGTACAGCAGAAGATGTCGTTCTATTGATATAATGACGTGACGATAAAGAGCAGCTAGGTTTTTCGCATATAGGTATGTAATACGGGTACCAGATATTTCTGGTTTTCTATTAGAATGTAATAAATCAAGCTCTCCAGATCCTTCCAGTAACTCATGGCTAATACAGTTATAGCTGAACTCGGTCACCCGTGGCACGTTAAACCTTCTAAACTGCCGAGCCATTATTATAAGCTTTGGCTTTTTGAAGAACACCAGGCTTATTGGTCCGTTAAGCATTTCATAAGTAAGAGATTTTTTTTAAATCCAGATATCAATAAGTATGTTCATCATGTAGCATAGCTTTTGTCCAAAAGATCTGACAACAAACAAACAAGAATTGATAATATTAAATAATTATGAAGTAAAAAATATTTTTTAACAACACGTTTTTACGCACTAAAAAGTATAAAATAATTTTTATTGAGATTTTTATTGGTGTAGTACTCTTGTAGGACTTAAAACGTGGGGTGCATGGAATAGATATTCTAAGAAGTAGAGCACGAGGTGATGGCTGAAAAACAGCATAGCTGACGCTGTACGATTTTCATTGTCTTACTTATTTTCATGTCTGTCTGTACTACTTATTGATACATAACATGTTATAGTTAATGTAATGACAATGAATAAATGTCTTCTAAATCTTATTAGTGCCAGGGGTTGTTATGTGTTATGTCTTGAAAACTTACAAATATGTAGTTATTATTAGTATATTATTTGCAGTGCAATTACATTAGGAATTTCTATGGCCACATTTCGGCTCCATCATGAGACCCTGGATTTGTAACCTAAGATCTAGTCAAAACAAATCCAACGGGCCCAAACACGACTAGGTTATGTTGGGTATTTGAGGAATTCCTGTGGCCACCTTCCGGCTTCATCATGAGACCCTGAACATCACGTATGACTAAAGATCTTGTCTTGACAAATCCAACGAGCCCAAATACGACGAGGTTATGTTGTGTATTTGAGGAGTTCCTATGGCCACCTTCCAGCTCCATCATGAGACCCTGGACATCACGTATACCTAATTAAAGATCTTGTCAAAACAAATCCAACGACCCCAAACACGTCAAGGTTATGTTGTGTTTTTGAGGAGTTCCTATGGCCAACTTCCGGCTCCATCATGAGACCTTGGACATGACGTATGACTAAAAATCTTGTCAAGACAAATCCAACGAGTCCAAACACGACGAGGATGTGTTGTGCATTTTAGAAGTTCCTATGGCCACCTTCCGGCTCCATCATGAGACCCTAGACATCACGTATAACTAAAGATCTTGTCAAGACAAATCCAACGAGTCCAAACACGACGAGGTTGTGTTGTGTATTTTAGAAGTTCCTATGGCCACCTTCCAGCTCCATCATCATACCAGCTTCAAGATATCATAATATTGCATTGTCATCGAGGTTACATAAGTGTACCAAATTTCAGCACAATCGAATGACAGTACGTGCTCCAAAAATGAGTTGCAAGATTCGGACCAAACAAACCCACAAACAAACAAACAAACAGACAGACAAGAAAGCGAGTTAATAAAAACATGTTAATAAGACGATGCCGCCCACATGCCGCCATAAAGACAATTGACAAAAGAAAGGCTTATGATCAATAACTACTCCTTTCCATGCTTATGGTAGATGAGAACTGCTAATTTGATATTCAACCCGAGGAGTGCGAGTTTCGCTCTCAGGCTTATCTACTTTAACAAACCACGATCACGTTTTTTTTAATTGCTGTGTGCTTTTCAAACCAGGAAATAAATCATTAACTAATTTTGAAAAATACATAACTTTTCACATTACACACACAAATGTTATCCTTCCAAAGCGAAATTCCATTAGACTCACCTTCTGACCACCTTAAAGTATACGAAAACAATTACCAGGACTGCATAACTTATAATGTACCAAATCTACGAGGAACTTCTTAAAATTATCGTCGAAGTTGCCGACCAAAAGTTTCCGAAACGAATTAAGTGGAAGCGAGAGCTCCTAAAAATATTCGCTTAACTTTCAGACATAGCTTTGGGAGATGGTTTGTTATTATACTTTTGAGGCTGCATTTTTTAGATTTTTTACTGAGCGGTTTATGCTTTATTCAGACTATTTTCGTTAAAACTTTATCCCCTTTTTAAACTCCGTGGTCGAGTTGGTAGTACGCCTGTCTACGATACCAAGGGTCGCGGACGGGAATCCCGCCCAGGGCAAACATTTTGTGGTATATAATATGCTATGACTATATACAGCGTATGGTAACTCAAAATCTCTCGGTTCAAACCTTTAAACTGAACAACTTTTTTTGGAACAAATTTACTAGGACAGGTGATCAGTTTTATGGAAAATCAACATATAATATTTTTAAAGATTTCAGAATGTTCTAGATGGAAAATATTCATTGTTATTTTAAACTACACTCGCGTAAATATCACATTTCTTTTAATCGCATTAATATTATAAATGTGAAAATATATTTGGATGTTTAGATGTTAAGATGTTTGGATGTTTGGATATTTGGATGTTTGTTCCGCTTTCACGCCTAAACTACTGGACGGATTCGGACGAAATTTGGAATGAAGATAATTTGTAACTTGGATTAACACATAGGATTTTACCGGGAAATGTCTTATTCCCACGGAAAAATCTTACATAGCGCGAGCGTAGCCGCGGGCAGACCGCTAGTAATAAAATAAATGGAAAGAGGTTCAGTTTCAAACTCAAACTCAAATTATTTATTGCATACCATGTTGAGTACATAAAAGGTCTTAAATAAAAAATGTGAAGCGAAAACATGGGCCCGGATTGGGCATAACAATTTTAAATACACTAGAATATTAGACATAACATATACTATACTATCTAAATAAACACATAACAACTTGTCTATTATTTTTATATATTTATTACTATTCTACACAATCTTATCATCCAAGAAGTCCTTGAGAGCATAATAACATTTCTCTAGCAGAAAACTTTTTAGCCGTTGTTTGAATTTATTTATGTTATCTTCATTTTTAATTTCTGTAGGTTTTACGGACTGAACAACCATTCGAGAGGTTTTTCGTTATATGACATGTCGAGATCTAGACACACGGCAGTGTGTCCGCCAAGTCGCAAAAGAAAAGAGCGACAACGACGCACCAGTGTGTTATATTACACGAACCATTTCGAACCACTATTAACCCCCCCCCCCAAACTTGAAATCTATTTACCTACACACTTGAAAATGCACACGAGCACAACTTTCTTATTTGTGTTATATTCCGTGCTATTAAACGGCGAAATTTGGCAAGTTTGAATAGTGAATTAAGTAGATATTACCTAACTAAATAAATTGTATTCACAATAAAAAAATTAGTGAAAACTTGACAAGGTACGCCGTTTAGTTTAGCAAGGAATATACGAGTAAGACACAAATAATTTTGAACTATTTAAGAAAGTTGTGCTTTTCTGTAGCAATGATTTAAGAACTTTATATAGAACTTGGCACCCATGGAAGATCTCACACCTTTATTGGCGAAGCCCTTACTTGAACTTAGCACCCATTCACATGTATGTTTTTGGTGGGATCCTATTTACTTCAATCGCTGACCAACCTCGTAAGCTGGCTGGGTAATCTATTGACGATAAGAAGTATATTCCTCATAGCCACTTCAGTTAATAATGTCCAACTAATACTGCCGGAAAATGCCGAGAGCCAAAGCCAACACTCAACTCAACAAAAACAATCCTTCAAAGAGCAATAAGGAGCAGATATTGGTGATTATAGTAACAGATCACAAGTATCCGATATCATACCTGTTATCTTATTAGATTTTACTCACTTATGCTTGACCAAAAGAGATTCGTCATTGCAAGTCTGTAGCCACCTTCAAAATGAAGGTACGCACACATTTCGTAGCACAATCTGTTTGCAATCACCAAGTCCTTATTGATTTTTAAATATTTATGTATATAAATGTATTATATTATTTTATTTATGTATGTATAAGTATTATTATGTTTATTATCTATATAATATGTAATAGTTTAGTTTATTTACGTTTATAATTATATATTTATACTAACCCTTTTTATAACTTCTTGTATATTTTTATATTTTTTTTTATTGCTTTTGATCTTATTTTATAAATATATAGATATATTTTTATTTTTAATATCTCCTGACTTTTCCTTTTGTACTACACCTCAGTTTCCTTTATAAGTATCCTCTCCCCAAAAGTTGCCTGGAAGAGATCGCTGTAAGCGATAAGGTCGCCTTTGCACACCTAATTAACCTGTACCTAACTGTTTGTATGTTACTTTTGTGTGCAATAAAGTGTTTTTACTTACTTGCTTTGATTCAACACTAAACTAGAGAAAAACACATAGGTACTACTCATGTCAAGTCTTCGGATTTGGTCGACGAACAGGCTCGACTGAAAAACAGTGTCTAGCTCACTCTGAGGTAGACATATGCTGAGTCGAGACCTTTTTAACTGTTGTGCCCTGCTGCACGCTGTGGTGTGGAAGCACAAGGTTTTACTTGTTATTACAAGCTTTTATTTCGCTTGTTATGCTTTTATTTAGCGTCTTATGTAGATGTTCGGGCGAAATCTTGCAACTCAATTTTGAAGCACTTGCTGCCATTGGATTTTGCAGAAATTTGGTACACTTATGTAACCGCGATGACAATGCAATATTATGGTACCATGGAGCTGGTCTGATGATGGAGACGGAAGGTGGCCATAGGAACTCCTCTAATACACAACACAACCTAGACGTGTTTGGGCTCGTTGGATTCGTCTTAACAAGATATTTAGTCATACGTGATGTGCAGGGTCTCATGATGGAGCTGGAAGGTGGCCATAGGAACTCCTTAAATACACACCACAATCTAGTCGTGTTTGCGCTCATTGGATTTGTCTTAACAAGGATACTCCACTCCACGGCTTTAAAAGCTTGTTTAAAAAGGATTTGTAATTAGGCTTATTTCTTTTAATTATATCCTGTGCTTCCTTTTTTCCTTCTACATTTTAGTGTGTAATCTATCACAACAGTGCAAATAAATGTGTTCTCTTTCTTTCTTTCAAAGAAAATGTTAGTTTGTGTATGATGTCGGTCCTGCGCTGTGTGCAACCAGTGGCTCTCACCAGGTCACGACCACGGTCCACACCGTGACTTTCAGGACCGGTTATTTAAGATCCTTGGAGGAGGCCTTTGTCCAGCAGTGAACGTCTTTCAGCTGAAGTGATGATGATGATGATGATGATGATAATAAAAAAAATACCTCATCAACGGCCCGTTACAGTCCACTGCTGGACTATGAGCCTCCTCCACTTAAGTGGAGGATTTTGCCATAATCTCCACGCTTGGCAGGCGGGTTGGAGATCGCAGATTAAAAGGTTACTGTATCAGAGAGCGCTGCTGCCCGTTCCCTGTTCAATGTGTAGTCCCTAAGTCGCCTCTTACGACACCCACGGGAAGAGTAAAATACCGATTGTAATAAAATCCTCGATGATTAAACGTGGGCTTTTTTTAATTCATCCCTTATAATAATAGAACTGTTATTCATAGACCTGTTATTTAATTTCCTGGTCGTTGGTCCACACCGTGATTTTCAGGACCGGTTATTTAAGATCCTTGGAGGAGGCCTTTTTCCAGCAGTAAACGTCTTTCACCTGAAGTGATGATGATGATGATAATAAAAAAACCTATTATAATAAACTCCTCGATGATTAAACGTGGGATCAGCATTTTTTTAAATCAAAACTGTTATCCATAGACCTATTATTTCATTTCTTGTTCGCTACATCCCTTCTCAAGATTATCGCGAGCGTCAAGTGACGTCATTATTCATTTTTTCCCGTCTCTAATTCCCTGGTGGCCATTTGAGTTGCTACGTAATAATGTAATTGTATACAAGCTACTGACTTGCAAGATAGAATGCTTTTCATCGCTGCTAATTACGTTCTAGGTGAAATTTTAATGTGGGGAGGGTTTTCTTAATCATTCTCTGTTAATATATTAGCCGGGTAGATTGGATGTTCCCTTTTTCCATAGACTTAGATTTTTTTTGCTGCGCTAGAAGACCCCAGTAGCGTGGAAAAGAGACGTCTTATCCTTATGGATGGCCTGCAAGTCAGAAATAGATGCACATCGAAGTACTGGCGTGACATTCTTTTTTGAGTAGCGGCCCGCTTTTATACGCAATCTATTTGTTTTGTAAGAATTTTTACCAAAATGTTATCTTGTCCTGTAGCTGAATGCTACATTACGGGAAGAAATAACCCAAAAAATGCTTATGACGTTTTCGTACTATTATAAAGATGTTGTGTGACGATAATATAGTTTGTAATACTAAATTGTTGACGATGATGACAAACTGACAAGTGCCGACAAATGCAACTTCTTGGCCAACATCTTTTGTTTAAAAACATAAACGAAATCTCAAAAATATATTATTAAAAAAATGCTGAACAATATAGTAAAGTTGTTCATTGTCATAGGCTGACCTACTAATACCCACAGTTCAGTGATCTGGATGTCATTATGTCATCTAGTCAGCTCGGAGGAAATCTGGGTTCGGCGCATCTGAATCCGTTGATTTATTGAATCCTCTGATTCCTCCTTATCAGACATATATTAATCCACAGGTAACAAATTCCTTTTTGAAAAATTCCATTTTTAAGTTATCTTTTATCCGCCTATCATTTATCATTGCTAATAGTCGACGTATTAATGCTGGCAGCCATTTTTCATTCGGATCCTCTGATTGGACAAAACTGTCATACTGTGACGTCATAATAAGGTGGAAAGGGCGACCTTAGAGAAAACGAAAAGAGGCAAAGTTTTCCTTTCTTCTTCGTGGAGTTTTGTGAATTGCATAGAAAAATGGTTACTTAACAAATAAAGTTTATTGTACTCTAGAAAAAAACAGTAACACAAAAGAAAAGTTACATAACAGGCCTACAGTAACATCCTCAGAACATCTTCCAGCAGACCCAATTAGTAGTCAGACAGTTTTTTTTACAAATGAGAATGAAACCAAAGTGCACGATTATTTGCTAGATTATTTGCTCAAAACCAGTCCAGCTAAATGACAAATAAAATTGTCACTTAACCTTGACCTAACCTCTTTATGCCAGTTTTATATGAACAGGCATAAAAATAATGGTATCATAACTTTTTTACAGCCGACATACTTTCCAACAAAGTTACTATTGTGCGGAATATCGTATCTGGCTTTTTGTTCCAGTCTAACGATTTTTTTGACTGGACCAACAACTGTAGGCTTTTTAAGTATTTTTCCATTGAAAAATTGCTAAAACAATTGAACGCTATGAATTCGCGTTTTCGACGGAACTATCGGAAAGCTATCAGTTTTTGTCTCGTCATTTGTCGGGTCGCCGAGTTTCTATTTTACTCAGTTTTACTAAAAATCGACACAACCAACATGTCTGGATTTAATTAAATAAATTTTTAAATACACTCGTAGTCTCGTACACATATTTATGACAATTGAACTCACATAATATTAGTATTAATTCGTGTGTTACAATGTAAAGTAAAGTAAAAGTTTATTTAAAACATGTAGAACAAGCTTACAATTAATATGGTGTAACAATAAAGTAGGTACATGTTTAGGACGTTTTACAGGGATCTGGTTCTGTCGTGGCATCCACACTAGGCAAGCCTGTATCGTGGACACCTAACTAGGTCATATTACATATTCCGGTCTAGCCTCAGTAAATTTAATAAAAATTAGAAGTTCATTATAAAAAATAAAATAAAAAAACTGTAAAACTAAACTGAAAATGTACAACTGGAAACCACTCATGTGCATATAATTATGATGTAATAATGTAATATTAATAGATTCATATTCACATAATTATGACTATCTAGTGATAACAGACTCTCTGACTCGCTCCTTAAAAATATCCAACCAGTACTGGAGGGAGACTCTACATTACTTTCTTTTGAATAATTATATTTCGTATATTTATAAAGATGTAACGAGGCATTCGTCCTCTTTCCTGTTTTATGACTGGCAACCTTTCTTGCTGGCAGTTTTATCTTAAATTTATTTTCAAATTTAGATTTCTTACGATTCGATTTTGTCTTTTTTCTGCCAAATTCTTCACTTCATGTCCTGATCTCTAACAGTAAACGCTTATCCATGTTACTATTTTTCTGTAAGACTAGAGAGTGATTATATAATATATAAATACATAAATACCTTTTTTTTTCTCGGACTGTGCCCTGGTTATTGCCACATAACCCTCTACAACACTCTTCGTGTGGTGCTCAGCGGCTAGTGGCAGCTGTTGGGCCACAAAGATAAATGTTTTAAACCTAAAACGTCGTGTTTTTTCTTTATCATAGTTATACTTATATCTACCTACATGCTGTCGAAGAGGCAATTGGATGAAAGGATCACGTCTATCACGCGAAATAATCTCGTTTCTGAGGACGGGCGGGCCTTTGAACTCGGGCCTCGCTCGGCTAAGTGCATTTTATTTTACAGACCCTTTGACGAACGAACCAGCCTTACTGATCCCTGAAATGTTATTGACAAGTATCTGAAAGTTATTTTTAAATAAAAATATATAAATAAAATAAAATTATTTTATTTCAGGCGTTGCCCATACATAGTTAGTAACAAAGAAGACTTATGCTATGTTAGTAGATAAATTAAAATTATAATTATGCCAAATTTTTGTGTCTTTGGCGAGCTGGACACGTGTCCAATGCACTGTCCACGTCCAGTCTCGCCGCAACAGTCTGCAGAAGGCTGTTGGAGCTGCCCCTCACGCGATGATTCAGGGAAGCGATACGCATCCTAATGATAGCTGGGAAACTGTCAACTCCCGCTTCCGCCAGCATCCCTGGGGCTGCAGTGACGTCGCAGCTCCACCAGCCCCCCGAAAGCGTTGTTGTACTGGGTGCGCAGGGCCCGTATGTTTTTTGGGTTTAATAAGTCCATAGGCTGCACAATACATAGAGTTACAATAGGCTTTGGATAAGCGTCACTAACTTGTTTAGTACAGAGAACAAATTCAGGCCAGGCCGCTTGAAACGGTTTGAATTTTCTCAAGAGATTTATATTTTTATATGAAATTTTGTTTACATGTAGTGACTCGCTCACTGAGCAGAGTTGAGTGTGGCCGAAAATACTTTTTCTCACAACTGTACGCTATCTGGAAGGAGTCTACGCAAAATAACCTCGACGCAAAAGGACTCGACTTGGAGAGATTCGATGTCAGACGAATCGACACTCGCTGCATAAATCCGAAATTTCATGACAAAGCATAAATAATTACCAGAGAAAACTTAATCCGTTTCAAGTAGCCTGGCCTGACAATATCTTTTGTCATCTGTACAACGCGCAAACCTGCGGGCCAGCATATTAGCCCTTTTATTACACTTAGGCAGTGTGTAATCTCCACCAAATGCGTTACGTCATCCGTAGGAATGTACACAGAAGACACAAGAAAAGAACAATTTGCCCCGGAGAAGCAACGACCCGATCACTTGTGTATACACGGCACTACCGAGACTGAGCGAAAATCGTCTTTTCGCCACAAAATAGCGACTCCAACGAAGTGTCGACAGCGGATTTCCTGAAGTATTCAAAGTTTCGGTCAACAGTGCCCAGCACCGGGATGTCCTGCGGTAGAAGCCATGTCTATAGTCTCATTTTTACACTGTGTGTAATAGCCAACTTGTTTGAATATCTTTGAACATTTTTATGATGGTTTTATCAGTATTACACAAATTATAGCTGTTGTTGACTCAGTTGGCTGTACATTTTTTTATTACTTATTTATTTATTTATTCGATAACAATATGCAATTATGTTCGAAATCAGTTTTAAAACAAAAATATTACTTAATTAATTAACTAAACATCGAATTTACTAGAATAATACTAAACAATCTCTAAATATTAAAAACATCAATTCAACTTTATATTTTAACAATTTATGTTAGATAAAGCAATTCAAAAACAAAAATATTAAATAGATTAAATTTAAAATGTAAATACTCATGTTTTTAAAACTCAGTCTTAAATATAATATGAAAAGTATATTACTAAACATTCACATCACATTTAATACTATAAATGTGGAAGTATGTTTCAATATTTGAATGTTTGTTCCGCTTTCACGCCTAAAGTACTGAACGAATTTATTAATTTATTTTATATTATTTATTTAATCAGGCAAGCAATTGAAACAACTGATAATAGAGCCTGTATCCAAATGTTTCATTCATTTGGATGAAATTGTGAATGGAGATATAGTTTTGATTCTGGATGTAATGGAAAATGTCTTATTCCTAAAAATCATATACAACGTGAGCGTTCGCTAGTGCTCATATGAGTTCTTGAACAACTTCGTTACCTTGAGGTTCTTGTTACCCTGGTCGTGGGTGGCGTAGTCCTTCAACTGAATTGGTTAAACTCAATTATTTGTGGCCATTATTCCTCTAGTTTCGACCAGGACCAGGGACCCGCGCTAATAGATCCTTTATTTGAAGCTAGTCCGATTTATTCGGTCGAGTCTTTGTTTAGGGAAGAAAGAGGGAATTTGGACTCAGTTGTAGTTGTAATGAAAGGAAAACCAAATAACCGCACCCACTTTTATTTTAAAATTATATGCTTAATTAGTTCAATGGAACTAAAGTGATTAACTAAACTGAGATTAATACAAAAATGGTAAATATTGGCTCTTGCATCTGTTACTATGACTTTTATGATACAAAGACAGGAAACCTCGTGGGAACGAAAACAAGCAAAGTTTTTGCTGACGTAAATGAAATTATTTCCAGAGCCATATCATATATTGCTTACTTTGCAATTTAAACGTAAATGCATTGTCAGTTACAGTCAAAATTAACTTATCACGAAAAATAAAAATAGCCCATAAAAATAACCCCGAGTATAGTAATAATTACTTCAGAAAGTCATAAGAAAACTCAGTGATATATTTTAATTAGTAGACGTAGCTGATGATTTTGTATTATTTACAATAGAAATACTGACATGCTTTCAAGGTGTCGTTGATCATAAAATACCACCCTTGAACTATGAAATTATTACACCATGTTCGAGTGAGTTACATACAAGTTTTAGGCCTACCTTGTTCTTCCAATTCACATACTAAAAATATTCTGAAAAGAACTCGGTACAAAGACATGCATTCAATCGTTATTGATATCTTTACTACCTGAAACTACTCCCTAACATGTAATTGAACTAATTGTTGTCTTATGTTTGCTAAACAATTTTGTATTATGTTCTTGCTGCTACTCGTACACTTAATTTTCTCATAAACAAAATCTTATTAATCAGCTGAACATTTAATTCATACCCAAACTTTGTTTATTGAAAGTAGTCAACTGCGGATATGGAGGAGAACAATCTCACATCTAAGGATGCCGAAGACCGGGCAAAGTGGAGAAGATTGAGTAGGAAAGCGGACCCCAGCATTAGGCCGGAAAAACACAAAAGCGTGCATACAAAAGTATACCTAGTATATTTTACCTCCGTACGAAAGTCCGTAGATTTATGCATTCCCTCATGTACAGACGTTTTGAACTTTTTTTTTTTTTGACGGACCTAACTACTATTTATACCAGAGTGGTAATATAGTGGGCGCGGACTTGCGGGGGAGCAGAAGGCTCGTAGACATACCTCCTTCGAGATCTTTTTTCTCAAAGAGTATTAAAAGTTATTGACATCTTGTCTTATAAATATTGCTGACATCAGAAATAATTTGCTTTTGAAAATAAAAACGTAAGCATAACGCTACACAAGTTTGATATAATTAAGCAGAAGTAAGGTCTAAATAAGTTTACTATTGCGATTCATGATGAGTATGCCTTTTGACAAATACTTTCGTATCAGAGATGAAAATAGATACAGTTTTAATATAGAAAAATGGATTCAATCTATAGAAAAGGAATTTAAAATAAATTTTAAGTTACTGCCCCAATGGAAAGAATTAACACAACGTATGCATGTTGCAACCACAGACCTCAACCGGCGCATACAAGAAGCTAAAGCGCGCAAAGTGAGAATAGCTCAAAAGCTGATTCTAGAATCTGTAAGTCTTCCACCACTCCCATCAAATGCCTTTCCTAGAGTACGCAAGTCGAAGCAAATAGCTGCTGCAATAATAAATAATGAAGAATGTAATATATTTAAACCAGATCCTGAAATCATAGAGTCTGATTATTCTGATTCATTTATGGGTAAAGAAATTACAGTAGCACATCCGAACACGGAGTCATCGTCGTGTTCTAAAGGTGCAGATCAATCATATGGGCCATTTTTGCCACCCTATATCTGCCTAAATAAACATAAGAAATATCCTTCAGTGAAATCTGACGACGTGTCTTACTTTAGTTTTCAGAACTACGGTAAATTAGTTCGTCATCATAATATATTTGAAGATAACTTCGAAATTCATAAGGATTTTAAATCAACAAAATCTGTAAAATTTGCTCCATCAGTGATTAAAATTATTTACGACGAATTAAGTACGCAAACACTGAAAATTACAGTCTCAAATGTTACTTCTCACTGTGTGCACATACAATTTAAAGATATATTGTTATCTGAACCGTTTAAGTATATTAAAGTAGTTCCTTTCACAAGAATAACGTTATATCCTGGGTTGCCAGTCGTAAATTAGATTAGATTATATAAACAATGAACCTATATCTATTTACAGGGGTTTAATAGGTATTGAAAAGGTCATTTGCCTATTATAGGGATCCATACATAAATTGTTAAACTCTTTAGTTTTTAAAGGCACAATATAAGGGCGAATAAATATTTTTAATTATGATGGTGCTCATTATAAGCTCAATCAATTCAATACTCAAAAAAAACATTAATCCCCATTAACGGGATAAATTAATGGGGATTATTGGAATAATATCATCGTGTCGTTGTTGGCGCTAAATATATAAGACTTATCATACCTAATTTATATTTCAAAATTTTAAGCATCGCCTCAAGCAGCAATGTAGCTTGCAGCAGATTACTAGTATCGGCAAGTTACACTTTTAAAGACTAGCTTAGCCCGCTTGAAGCTAGTGTTTATAGCTAACAGATTTCAACTTCACTCTACACTACGTTTTAGTACCGGAATTTACAAATTTAACGAAGATGCAAGAATTTAAATATTGAACAGGAAGTTGGATACGGACAGCGCAGGACTGTTGGTTATTGTGGGGATCTTTGGCGGAGGTCTTTATCCAGTGGACGTCTTTCGGCTGAAGATAATGAGACAGCAAGAAACCCTTATTTACGACATCTACTTTTAATTTAGAATTGACATCATCGACTAGCTCCAGCCAATTTCAACTTTAAACAACACTTTATTTATTTTAACAGTTGTTGTCAGCCAATATTCGACGCTCAATCAAATCAAATCAAATCAACGGCCCGTTACAGTCCACTGTTGGACTATGAGCCTCCTCCAGTTAAGTGTTTGGTTTTGCCATAATCTCCACGCTTGGCAGGCGGGTTGGAGATCGCAGATTAAAAGGTTACTGTATCAGAGAGCGCTGCTGCCCGTTCCCTGTTCAATGTGTAGTCCCTAAGTCGCCTCTTACGACACCCACGGGAGGAGTAGGGGTTAGTGACAAATGTATTCTACTCTGCCGTCACCACACGGCACATATTCGACGCTCACGGTGAAGAAAAACATCGTGATGAAACCTGCACACTCCTGAGAAGAATTTCAAGGGTTGTGTGTGAAGTCGACCAACCAACACTTGGCCAGCGTGATTAACTAAAGCCCGATCAGCCTAATTCAGGGTAGACTCGAGCCTCTCCTCGGTGGGGATACATATAAGCTGTTGATTATGTCAGCTTACCTTTATTTATACTTTAAACTACCACGATTTTACATTTCACGTTTACAGTTTCCTCCTCTGTTTCTGAAATGAAGATAGGTACGTTAAAATGGCTACAAAAAAAAATGGCGAATGGTGCAATGTAATTCGATCCTTTCATGCGACTACTTTGAAAGCTTCCAGCTCTTCTCTGATACAATTTTAGATGCAAAAACGCAGCAAAAAGAAACGACGTAAGCAATTTTCCTTTTTTTATTTTGTGTTACTAGTGCTACCCTTTTGAGTATCTGTGGTGCAGCAGTTTACAACAACAGCCTAAATGGCCGAGTGGTAGAGCGGTTGCCTTTCCGGAGGTTCCGGGTTTGAGTGACTGTAAATCGTGCACACGACATAGTATAAATTCAAAAGATTGCATGTTGTGTGTGTTAACCCGCACAAGGCCCGTGTCCTTCCTGGGCTTGTCCGCTCTCCTTCAGCTGAAGCTCGAACTCCTCGATGGTGACGTTTTTAATGTTTTATTTTCTCTTCTACAATCTGAACCAATTCATCTACTTCACAAAAACTTCCTCTTTCTCCAATCAAGCTTCAAGAATTGGCTAAGAATCGGAGGCGACCCCATCAGTTCTTCCCTTCTCTAAAAAACCCGCGATCCCGCCTCAACTTGCTAATTACTTTGGCTCGAAAAGGCTGATTCATCTGGCTGTAATTAGAAAAGATCGCAACGGGACATTCCAGAAAGTTCCCGATAGTTCATTGTTTTTCTATGCAAATGTTCGCGGGTGATTGGAAAGTTGAGATTCGGTTTTTCAAAGTGTGCGATGTTTTAAATTTATTTAAAACCAGCTTTCCGCCCGCGGCTACGCTCGGAGATAGTTTTCACCCTGGATTAACACATAGGGTATTTTTTACGGGAAAAAGTCTTATTCCCACGGGAAAATTTTACACAACGTGAGCGTAGCCGTGGGTGGACCGCTAGTATCACTTAATATTTGCACTTTTGGCTTTTGGTGGGTCAGAGTGATCAAATACAACCTGATTATCCGAATTTAGGGTATAGGCTCGTGCCCCTCAGTGGGTTGTATCTCAGATAACATAAGTGTATTCTAAACCAAATGTGGGTTTAGAATACACTTTACTTTAAAACTACAATCCCTTGTTTATTTACAGCCGTGTCGAAGTTGTTAAACAGTATGAAAATTCAAAACCTTGAAAAAAGTAAACAAATACAGTCCGAAATAAAAATAAGGCTGGTTCGTATTCCGCTTGCGTGCTCGGGAAAGCAAGATATAAATACGTCGTTACACATGCAATAGTCTAAACAAGGGGCTTGTGAGATCAACCGAGCTCGCTAACTTGAGAACTGCACTTTAGAGAGGGAGGAATACATTGGATGCGGTACTTTCCCTGCGTTCCGAGACGCGCTGAAATCGATTTAGCGCACTCAAAGCGCGTACCGAATTACTGTCAGCAGGCGAAACCCATACAATCTGATCGCTGATGACGCTGACAGTTTGATTCGAAAGTGATTTAAGCGCGTATCGGAACGCGGCCTTTGTTACCTTCACAGTAAATCAGTGATGCCAATACAGCAGTACTTTCCAAGGAAAGCAACCAACACTTTTTTGCCGTAACCATCTAGGTTCTCAAAAAAAATATAAAAAAAACTACTTAATAGGGCGCTTACAAACGAGCGCCAGAAAGAGGCGACGACTGCCAACGATAAAGGGCTTCACACACGGCAGTTATAATGTACCTACTATGTAAGGTCGACCAAGAAAGTGGTTTACCATTTTTCATTCAATTTCCTAGTTATCGAAAATTTCAATAAGGTTTATACTCGGTATCTGACAGATAGATCTGCAAACGAAAATAATCTTTGTTGTTCTATAATTTGCAACTGACATTCAACCTTAGGGTGGTAAACCAATTTATTGGTCAACCTTACATTACAGCTGTCGTAATAATATGTCTGTAAAAATATACATTATAGATGTCGTGTGTGGTCTCCTGACGATTTCTATGGAAAGATGTAATGAGATTTATCGTGCTATATGTACATCTTTACATTATAGCTGCCGTGTGTGAAGCCCTTGACCCGCGGCAGATAGTCTTCGACTGTCTTGTACAGACAGGCTTCTCTGTGAGCGTTCTTGTTAGTGGCAATCACATAGCCGATACCAACTTGACACTTAATATACATAATGTCATTGCTTTGGTAAATAAAAACAGACAAGTGTAGCTTGTTCTGCGTATCCCGAAAAGATAGCATAACTTTATAAACGAGCAGTATCAAAAAGTAAAGAGGTTGTAGTTGTAACATCGGGCCGCGATGGTCCGCGTGCTGGCCATGTAATTTGATGCTGGCTGCATGATTTGTTTTAATTTGTATTTGTTTTTCTTTTTCAAATATTGGAAAGAGAGCAAATAAAAAACTTGACACTGGCACAAAGTCATACTAGTGCCATAAAAAAAAAAAACTTCATACGGTCGCTATCGGGGATTTGACATAGTCTGGAATGTGGGGCCGTCACGTGCGGCCAGTTTTGAAGTAAGTATACATTGTAACAAATAGATAAGCTAAAAAGCTATGTAACCTCTGGTTTCGTGAATAAAACATTTTATTTCAGATTTATATTCTACAGTACACTTTACAATGCTTTGTATTTCTTCCCCCAAATTGCCATATCCACCAATGTCACATGAGCTGGGGTTGCAGTTAACCACGTCCCAGCCGTTTATCTTCATACGGTCGCCGCTGCTTGCCGCGTGCTGCTTTCGGCCATAAACCGTTCTGCCCACAGAATGTGTATATTTTCAATGGCTACTATAAAATGTAACTGTGTGGCTCAAGGTTTTATGTGGGATCATTCATAATACAGAATAGTACAGGACTGAAACAGACAAATGGCGAATGTCGAGTAAGGATTACTTTCCTTACTGTCCAGCTGAGAATCTGTCCAGCTGTGAATCTGTCCAGCTGAGAATCTGTCCAGCTAAGAATCTGTTCAGCTGTGAATCTGTCCAGCTGTGAATCTGTCCAGCTGTGAATCTGTCCAGCTGTGAATCTGTCCAGTTGTGAATCTGTCCAGCTGTGAATCTGTCCAGCTGTGAATCTGTCCAGCTGTGAATCTGTCCAGCTGTGAATCTGTCCAGCTAAGAATCTGTCCAGCTATGAATCTGTCCAGCTAAGAATCTGTCCAGCTGTGAATCTGTCCAGCTGTGAATCTGTCCAGTTGCTCCGGCCGGGGGCGTATACATAGTTACTCGTATAATGTTAGTTGTTTTGGAAATTATACAAAACATATATAGATGTATTGAAGAAGGGCTATGCTGGCATGTCATTCTTTTTTTCATTATTACCTGAGAAAGATACTAAGAACAATTTGAAACGTTACGCGGAAAAATTTGAAATTTCGTGAAACACTGAGTGTTTTTTTCTACTCATTAATGTTTTTACTGTATCCTAAAAGCTAACTAAATCCCTCCTTTAGTGATAGCAGTGTAACTTTATGTCTAATTCACATTGACTTATCACTTATCATGAAAACACATTACATACAAACACGTACTATCCATCTCAAAAATATGTCTTAGCCAACGCACAAGTTAAACTCGTAAATTGTGGGATCTTCGGCAAGATTTATAGTAATAGATTTAGCTTAGATTTGGAGCTAAAACCTAGACCAGACTGGCTGTAAGCCAGAGCTTTTTATCCATCTGCACGATGCAAAAACAGAGATAAGGTTTTACACATCTATAAAGTCAAATCACCTATTAATAGATCAGTAGAGCTTTTTCTTGAAGCGTTACTTTGCAGAAAATACCTCTCGCCATCATCATCAACAGCTCATATACGTCCCCACCGAGGGGCTCGAGCCTACCCTGAATTAGGGCGATTAGGCCTTAGTCGACCACGCTGGCCCAGTGGGGGTTGTTCGACTTCACACACAACTTTTGAATTTCTTCGCAGGTGTGTGCAGCAGGCCTAAGATGCGCACAATTTATAGACAAAACTCTCGGAAGAGAAGAGAAAATTTGTCTTCTCTTTTGAGACTCGGAAGTCTTCGAAGAATAGACAATTACATTACACTTAAATTACTTTGAAAGTGTAAGTAATTTACACAATAAATCCTTACACAATTATACACAATTATTCACAATACACACAACTCTTAATAATAATAATAAATCAATAAAAGTATGTATTCCCGGTAATTTGCAATGACGTTTTTTTTTGTGGCTTGGTTTTTGTGTAGCCACAATTCCGCCAATATCACATACTAGCGCGCTGCCGCCACCTTGTAGATTTGTATCATTTTTACTCTCTTTCATCTCGCGCTGCATAGGTACACGAAAATTAAGATGTACTTCATTTATTTTATACGTATAAAGTATGATTCACGTTGCGGAAATTAATAAAACTTAACTTTGCTGCCAATTCTTCATTGTCTTCAACTCAATATGTTGAAGACATGTTCTCTTGATCCAAACGTCAAAAATAGACAAAAATAGCGATCGTCTTTTGTTCTTCTGAGACAAATATTGAGTGCGCATGTTAGGGATAGAAGACAAAAAAATAAAACAAAGAAAAAAGACAAGTTTCTCTATTTTTGTCTTCAATTGGCATGTTAGCCCACGTAGACTTGGCTCTCTATTCTTCCTAAGTATAGAAATGAGCGTAGAGAGACTTTTTGTCTTCGTGCGCATCTTAGGCCTGCTGGTTTCATCACGATGTTTTTCTTCACCGTAAGAGGGTCGAATAAACGTACATCTTTCGTATCTTATCTTACTTAGCCTATGCTGTCCCACTGCCGGACAAAGGCCTCTCTCATATGAATTCGAAATTCGAAAACACATTGGTACGTGGTGGGGATCGAACCCGCGTCTCCCGGACGGTAGGCAGCGGCCCACCACCGATGCTCTCGCCATAAAAAAGGAAAAATGTAACTGTAATGTAACTACCCCCGCACGAGGTCTAATTTCTGCAAGTTACGACTGCAAAGTTAAATATAGTACCAGGAACTTAGCCAAGAACGCAAATATCTATTTCCATCTAAATTAGATTGAATTTTTAGTTTTACGTAATAAATAAGATTACTTAGCAACTCAACCTAAGAAATACAATTTATGTGGACTATTTCGATGCCCTTACGGTAAAAAATGGAAACATGGAAAATATGGAGGAAAGGTGTCAAAAGTCAAAAGTCAAAATTTTTTTTATTCGAATTAAGATTTTTACAAATCATATTTCGACGTCAAAGCTATCATGGATGGCACGTTCACTACCAGTGCACGCCCTCTGTGGAGAAGAACGGCCAGAAAAAACTCCACAGGAAGTACCTTTTGTACTTTTCTTTTAAATATATAAAGAATCATACAAGGTGTACATGCTTACGGAGATATTCAAAGGTTGTGTATGAAATCCGACTCGAGCTCCACAGTAGAAATATAATATTATTCATGAGCAATTTTTTAACGTGTGGTGGGTTATAAAGTCGCCGACCGACCCCTCAAACCTTCGCATCATAGTTATGGAACTAAATTCAATATATATTAAAAGAAATTATCTAATTCCTCTCACCTTTTGCTAATACTGTTACGAATTTAAGACGATTTATAAACCTCTTTAATAAATCACTATTGAAAAACAATTACCCGTTTGTTCCACACCATTCAAACACCTAAACAATTCTCTCGAACTACAAGTAGTAAGTAACCGGTAGTCTGTGACACCGGGCCAATTAGCCATTCGACACAGCTCCCGAACTGAGGCTTAACTGTGCGCTCCGACTAGCTCATTTACGTGCGAGCGGCAAACATCACCGGTGACTTACAGCCTGGTTCAAAGAGAAAGGCATCGGCGATCTTCATCAACATCAACAGCTCATTACACGTCCCCACCAAGGGGCTCGAGCCTACCCTGAATTAGGGCGATTAGGCCTTAGTCGACCACGCTGGCGCAGTGCGGGTTGGTCGACTTCCCACACAACCTTTGAATTTCTTCGCAGGAGTTTGCTGGTTTTATCACGATGTTTTCCTTCACCGTAAGAGCGTCGAATAAACGTGCATATGAACGTGCATATGAATTCGAAATATGACTAACTGTGAAATTAAGTCTTATTTTAGTGGCATTTTATTCGTCATGGTGTTAGGTAGGCACTAAAACAAGACTAAATTTGACAGTTAGTCGTGAAGTCAAAGACAAAAACAAAACCGATGATCTTCGGTCCATTTTCAATTAAAAATGATAGAAAGTGACAGGACTAACTTTAGTTTGGTTTCACTAAACTGGGCGTATGCTGAATCGACACCACTGTCAACTCGTTGTCATCTATCTATACTATTATTATAAAGAGAGAAGTCCGTACTGACTGACTGACTGACTGATTGACTGACTGACTCATCAACGCACAGCCGAAACTACTGAAGCTAGAAATACCAAATTTACACAGTAGGTTACATTTATGGCGTAGAGAAGCAATAAGAAGGGATTTTGGAAAATTCCCCCTCTAAGGGGGGAAAAAGGGGGATTCAAGTTTGTATGAAAGTCCGTCATTTCAAAAGTTAGGATCATGAAAATTTGGATTTAGACTGCAATTAATAACTCATTTGACAGCATTTTATCAAAATCCCTATTTTGGGGGCAGAGTAGGGATTAAAGGTTTGTATGTAAAGTCTGTCATTTCTAAAGGTAGGAACTTGAAAAATTTGGATTTAGACTAAAATTAACAAATAATTTGACACGTGTTTTAGCATTTTTTCGAAATCCCTATTTTGAAGAGGAATTAGGGATTAAATATTTGTGTGGAAAGTCTGTCATTTCTAAAAGATAAGAACTTAAAAATTTGGATGCAGATTGAGATAAATAAATCATTTGACACGTATTTAGGTACTTTTTCGAAATCCCTATTTTAAAGTGGAAGCAGGGATTTAATGTTTGGATGGAAAGTCTGTCATTTGGGATCATGAAAATTTTTATTTAGACTGCGATTAATAGATCATTTGACACGTGTTTTAGAATTTTATCAAAATGTCTATTTTAAGGAGGAAAGTAGGGATTAATTGTTTGTATGGAACGTCTGTCATTTCTAAAGGTAGGAACATGAAAATTTGGATTAAGGCTGAAATCAATAAAACATTTGACATGTGTTTTAGCATTTTATCAAAATCCTTATTTGAGGGGGAGAGTAGGGATTAAAGGTTTGTATGGAAAGTCTGTCCTTTCTAAAGATAGAAACTTAAAAATTTGGATTTAGGCAGAGATTATTAAATAATTTAACACATATTTTAGCCCTTTTTAGAAATCCCTGTTTTAAATGGAAAGTAAGGTTAAATGTTGTTATGGAGAGTCTGTCATTTCTAAAGGTAAGAACTTGAAAATTTGGATTAAGAAATCATTTGATTCATGTTTAAGCATTTTTTCGAAATCCCTATTCTTAAGTACAAATTACCGTATAATACCCTAAGACTGTTATATATGTCAATGGCAGATTCAATTATTAACTATGGTATTTCTAGCTATGGCAGAACGTATAAAACTTATCTACAAAGTATTTATAATTTACAACTAAGGCTATTAAAATCTATTGTTCCTCTAAAGATCAAATATAAGTACAAAAATAATTATGATAACTTATTCCAGTATTCCAGGGTTTTAAATATATACGATAAAGTGAAATTCACTATTGTATCCGATTATTGTTCAGAAGTCAAAAATTTAGAAATAAAATCTAGGGCTAAAAACTTGCGGAAATTGTCTAATCTTCCTCTGTGTTGCATACCTAAATTTAACAACAATTATGGTAGAAGGGTCGGGAGGTGCATCCTACCTCAGATATTGAATAGTTTACCAAAAATTGTAGCAGAAAAAGTGATATTAATTAAAGGATAGGTATACCCCCGTCCTCCTAAATAGCAAAGAAAATTATAAAATGACCTACCTTCCTACCTACCTTTATATTTTTTAAACATATTATGTTGTTTTTAACGGCGTAACATAAACCCGTCATGTTAAGGGCTGCCGCACAATCTTTTACATTTAAGATTAGGGTAAGACCCAATGTAATCTGATAAGTTTTTATTCAATAATAAACAGCTTAAATTTTATTTTTTTTAAGAGGAAGAAGGGATTAAATGTTTGTGTGGAAAGTCTGTTATTTCTAAAAATAAGAACTTAATAATTTGGATACAAACTGAGATTAAAAAATCATTTGACACGTATTCAGGTATTTTTTCGAAATCCCTATTTTAAAGGGGAAGCAGGAATTAAATGTTTGTATGGAAAGTTCGTCATTTCTAAAGGTAGGAACTTGAAAATTTGGATTTAGGCTAAGATTAATAAATATTTTAACACGTATTGAAGTATACTTTCGAAATCTATTTTATAGGGAAAGTAGGGATTCATGGTAAGTGTCATTTCTAAGGCAAGAACTTAAAAATTGTCATTTAGACTAAGGAAAAATAATCGTTTGATATGTTTCTCATTTTCTTGAAATCCCTATTTTGAAAGTAGAAAAGTAGGGATAAAGTTTTGTTATGGAAAGTTTGTCATTTCTAAAGGTAGGATATTGAAAATTTTGATTAAGACTGAGATTAATAAATAATTTGATACATGTTTAAGCTTTTTACGAAATTCCTATTTTGAGGAGGAAGCAGGGATTAAATGTTTGTATGGAAAGTCTGTCATTTCTAAAAGGTAAAAACTTAAAACATTGGTGTTAGACTGAGATTAATAATTCATTTGATACATGTTTTAGCATTTTATCAAATTCCCTATTTTGAGGGGGAAAGTAGGGTTAAATGTTTCTATGGAAAGTCCAGTTCTAAAGTAAGAAAATTGAAAATTTGGATGTAAGCTAAGATTAGTAAATGATTTGACACGTCTTATAGGATTTTTTCGAAATCCCTATTTGAAAAGGGAAGTAGGGATTAAATTTTGTATGGAATGTCAGCCATTTTTAAAGTTAGGAACTTAAAAAATTATACATATAATAAGACTGAATTATTCGGTTCGAGTTCCAAAATGTTTTTGAAATCCCGACTTAAAGAAGGTATTTAAAAAAATTATAAAAAGCGATCCTCCTCCATTTTGAAGTTGGTTAAAAATTTGTTAAAGTATGAATAAATCTACCCGTGCGAAGCCAGGGCGGGCCGCTAGTCTATTCATAAACTGTAAGTCCCGCCTTGCCAAAAGAGTAGTTTCTACTAGTACAGAACCAGTTTATAAGAGATATTAGGTAGGTAATCAAAGTGCGGTTTCGCAACTTTGCCGTATCTGCGTGTGGCTATTAAACTTACAGGCAGCGCGTCAAGCCGGCCCCACTTTTATCAGTTTCCAAGCCACTAGGCCGCTGAGTGACATACCAAAGCGTTTATAAAATTCAATGAATTTTCAATGTCGTTTGTCACTTGAGCCACTCGCAGCAAGCTTTATTGCTCCAAGTTTAACCCTAACTGCAAATACCTTGGTAGCACGACGCCGCCGCGAACCATTGTTTTGAATACAACATATCCACTCTAGAAGTAAACAGCGGGACAAATCCAGCACTCTCAGTGTATTGCTCTCAGTAAACTGGACAAGCCATTGTATGAGTTGAATGCTAGTTTCAGGAATGTTCTGCCCGTTCTTTATTTCGTCTGGCGTCGTAAAGCAGTTTTCGTGATATTTTGTTTGTGTGAAGATGACCAGCGATTTTATAAGCTAAAGTCTGAAGGGCAACGCATTTTATCTTGTCTGGTCGAATATTTTTATGTCCAGTCAGCCATTTTTAATATTTTTGCTTAAAATTTATGATATTGTACAAAATAGAAGCTCAATTTTACTTTAGCACTTTTGCTACAATATATTTGTTTGCACATGCACAAATTGCGCCAAGTGTTATATATAGGTAAAATCTAATAGGCCTAGCAAAAACAGGGAACCGGAAGCACTGAGGTATTTTCTCTTTTTTAATAAAATGTTTTTATGAAAAATATTTTGTATTTTGATTATAAGCATAATAGCCAACAGCAACGGTTGTAAAATGAATTATGCAGCGAGTGTCGATTCGTCGGATATCGAATGTCTCCACGTTTAGTCCGTTTGCATCGCGATTATTTTGCGTAGACTCCTTCCAGATAGCGTACAGTTGTGAGAAAAGGTATTTTCGGCCACACTCAACTCTGCTCAGTGGGGTGGGCGAGTTATCCAATAATAATAAAAAGTAACTGGACAAGTTTACTGGTCTCATTCTTCTTACAAGCATATGACAGCTGTCAAAATTCAAACGGTCATATAGTTTTCAAAATGTACAGAGTAACTTTATTGGTCTCAGTTCTCGATAAGACTTAAGGTAAACAAAACAACAGTAACTATCCTACAAAGGACAGCAGTTTTGTCACCACAGCCAATTTGATTTGCATTAAAGCCGTTGGTTCCTGTAAAACGACGCGGGAACCAGTCGAATTTATGGACACAGCACGCACTTTTGTCGCAGCTTTATAGCCCTGCAGTGATTATAGTGCAGCGTGCGACGTTGGTAGACATAGCTCCATTTGCACCAATAAAATTAAAAGGTTTGTATTCATTTTAGACGAAGATGGCGGCTGGCCAAGTATTTTACTTTGTTCGAGGAGTTGGCGACATTTTGTCATGTTTAAAATAATAAAAATCCTATGTATTTTTTTTTGCCTTGTCGTACATAAAAGTCAAAGTTATTAAAAGAGGTGAACTGAAATTTAGTTTTAGTTGGTACGAACTTAACGTTTTCAAGACGTAAATCCATTTATTTCTGTTTTTTTAGCGCCATCTTGGATTTAAAAATCACAAAAACAGGCAATCACATTTACTGTTTATTTCTTATACTATCTAGGTACAATTAAAACTAATTAAAGCTTATGCTAACACTAGTTCGTTCACCAGGATTCGCTTCCATAGTTTTCACTCAGATGCTCGTATGAATTTGAGTTGGTATAGTCTGTAAGAGAAAAAAACAATAAATAAATAAACAGCACAAAGGACAGCGAATTAAAACCATTATAGGACAAAAACATGTTCCTTCTTAACCCACTGAGGTCGGTTAAAGGTCGAAGTCAAGTTTAAGGTCAAACATTAATTACATTATTATACAATTCAAAACCTGCTTTTACGATTATTTTAATTTTAAAATTCAGCAGGTGTGTAATAAAATCATAATCAACAAAATCTGATCGTTATCAACACTTCATATGAAGCTATAAATACCTATTTAAGATGCTATTGAGTAAGTACTATGACCACACCGGATCTACTAGTATTGGCAAGATGGCCTTCGGTATCATCTCATACTATGTCCTACCTATTCTCTCCTCTAGCATACCCAAAATTTAAGCTATCAAACCACTCAAGCCACAAATTCTACCTAGTGATTGACTTCAAACAAATCATTTTTTCCACGTGTGCGAGAGGTCTTTTTTAGGCGAAAGAATGCAAATGTCGCATTCTTTGTCGTCGTCGTCAGTTATAGAGCACACGAAAAAACGGAGATCAGGCGTGAATTTTCTTGGTAAAGTTAGATAAACAGTTTATAACAGAACAACAGTTTGTTTGACAGTTTGATAACAGTTTGTTTCAAGGTTGCTTGGAAGAGATTGCTACCTTAGCAATAAGGCTGCCTGTTGACTCTTATGTTTTTATGTTTCTGTTATATTTTCCTGTTTTTGTTTCCGTTTGGTGTCAATAAAGTATATTTGTATTGTATATGCCTACAGTTTGTCTAAAAAGTCGTGAAATTAATAGGGGCGCCACCACCTTTGCAGTGTTGCCATTTTATATGATGCTATCCTGCTCTGACTTATGGATATTTCTGAAAGGTAAGATAAGTTCACATTCAAGACTTTTTAGACAAACTGTACCTGGCCACGGGCCTTGGCTTAAGACATTTCCAGGGAAAGGAGAGACGGTTGCCTTCGAATAAGACAACCCAGATGAACTAAAACGGAAACGATAAGTCCGTGAAATAAAGTTAAAGAACAAGAATAGAATGAGAAACTAACCTTTGCTGTAATACGAGGATGAAGGACTGTCGTAGGAGACGCTGTCAGCAACTGGAGCACTGCTGATAACGGTACTTGAAGGAGCGTGGCTAACTACAGTGGTAGACGGGGCACTGCTGACTACGGTCGTAGATGGTCCGCTGACGTAGCTGGTAGAAGGGCCGCTGACGTAGCTTGTCGAGGGGGCGCTGACATAGCTTGTCGAGGGGGCGCTGACATAGCTTGTCGAGGGGGCGCTGACGTAGCTTGTTGAGGGGGCACTGACGTAGCTGGTAGAAGGCGCATAGTAGCTGGATGATGGGGCGTAATAGCTGGATGATGGGGCGTAGTAGCTAGCCGACGGAGCGCTAACTACGGTCGTAGCCGGGGCGGTGACCACGTGGTTCCTAATGGCGGGTTTGTAGTTGATGTAGGAAGTAGTGTGGACGGCAGGGCGGTCGACCTCGTAGTTGTATTCATAAGGCACTTTCACGTGGTATTTCGTGTGACTTGTCTTTTGGATGGTCGTCTTGACAGGCACGTACTCAGGTACGCCGACAGTCTGGGTCTGTAAAAAAAAAAACAGTTATTTTCACAGCATTGATCATTCATTGCTATCTGTCTTAAGCAGAATCCGTTTTAAACAGAATCTGTCGTAAACAGAATCTGTCGTAAACCGAATAAACGGTTTTGCGCCTTGTGGTGACGGCAGAGTAGAATACATTTGTCACCAACCCCTACTCTTACCGTGGGTGTCATAAGAGGCGACTTTGGGACTACACATTGAACAAGGAACGGGCAGCAGCGCTCTCTGACTCTGATACAGTAACCTTTTAATCTGCGATCTCCAACCCGCCTGCCAAGCGTGGAGATCATGGCAAAACCCTCCACTTAAGTGGAGGAGGCTCATAGTCCAGCAGTGGACTGTAACGGGCCGTTGATGATCATTCATTATTATTCTAAGCATTTAATTATTTTTTTTGACATTCCATTTATTTCATGATGTGGTGATAAGAGAAACAAACATCAAAGTTTCAACAAACTCGTCCGTTTAGAAGAAAAAATATCTTGAGATATGTGTAGACCGTGAAACTAAACAACATTTGTTCCAAAACTTATAACAGAATGAATTGAAATTTTCATACAAATCGACTCAGTCAGCTAAAAAAAAAGTTATAGAGAGGTTTTGAGTTATTTAGCACGAAGTATGAAAAAAAGTTTAGGTTTAGATCAGTGTGAGAATCGTAAAGTTTCATCAACATCATCAGCAGCTCATACACGTCCCCACAGAGGGGCTCGAGCCTACCCTGAATTAGGGCGATTAGGCCTCAGTCGACCACGCTTACCCAGTGCGGGTTGGTCGACTTCACACAGAACCTTTGAATTTCTTTAGGCGTGTGCAGGAGTGTGCAGGTTTTATCACGATGTTTTCCTTCACCGTAAGAGCGTCGAACAAACGTACATATGAATTCGAAGTTCTACGTGGTGGAGATTGAACCCGCGTCTCCCGGACGGAGAACAGCGGCACTAGCCACTATACCACCGACGCTCTAAAGTTTCAAATATTTTCTAAATTTCACATTTACACAACAGGGTCACTCGTAATCATAAAAGAGACAACTGCACAAAACAACTGCATAACTCAATTAGTTTTAGCTCTCAGCTTGCACCGCGCGCTACGTGAGTCCACAGAGTCATAATTAGAGAGCACTGAGTGCATTCTGGTGCATACTCAGACAGGTGCGAAAGCCATATGCGAGCACCACTGTGAGTAAAGTATTTCATCCCGACAAAATTATTATAAAACACTACTGTTCAAAGGTGAAGGAAAACATTGTGAAGAAACTTGCACACTCCTGCGAAGAAATTCAACGGTTGTGTGTGACTGAAGTCGCACTGGGCTAGCGTGGTTGACTAAGGCCTGATCGCCCTGATTCAGAGTAGGCTTGAGCCCCTCGATAGAGCCGTATAAAAGCCTTTAATAATGATGATGATGATGACTGATCAAAACATTACTCCAAATGATTTTGTGAAATAGTTATCTTTTAAATAAAGTCGTTAAACATCCAGACTCAAAGCACTTGTGTTTGCCTTGTATCTAAATGTTATTTATCTGTAGAAGTATATTATATATATATTTTACCTATATCTGTCTGATAGAGTATCAAATAGTCGTGTGTGGAATGTACCCATCCAATACATATTTCACTCTTATGAAAATTTAAGCGAACATTTCACTGATGCACAAAAACTTTTAATTAAACTACGAACTCAACAGGTAAATAAATTAACACTTATTAATATTTTGACCAGCCCGCACTGGGACAGCGTGGTCGAATAAGGCCTAATCACCCTAATTCAGGGTAGGCTCGAGCCCCTCGGTGGGGACGTATATAAGATGTTGATGAATGTTTTAACAGAGATAAAAACATTGACTTACCGTATAAGTGTTAATGACATGAGGTTGTCTGTGCACAACTGGGGCAGCAATGGTCTCATGAACGACTGGGGTAGCTACAGTTTCATGAACAACTGCTGAGGCAGTCTCTGTGTAGACTGGGGCAGAGTGTGTGTAGACTGGGGCAGACTGTGCGTATACTGGGGCAGAGTGTGTGTATACTGGGGCAGACTGCGTGTAAACTGGGGCAGATTGGGAGTAGACGGGGGCAGACTCGTAGTAAGAAGCCGACGGCGCGTACGATGGGTAAGATGAGCTTAGGTATGATGAGGAGATTGGTGCTGAGAGGCCTTTGCGGTATGCGCAGGACAGGCACCCGGGCGCAGGCGCAGGCGCGGCGGCTGACATGCCAATTAAGGCCGCCAGGAATAATACCTGCAAAAATGTTATTTTTTGTGACACAAAA
Organism: Carpatolechia fugitivella; assembly: GCA_951230895.1. Lineage (NCBI taxonomy): Eukaryota > Metazoa > Arthropoda > Insecta > Lepidoptera > Gelechiidae > Carpatolechia > Carpatolechia fugitivella. The sequence continues at coordinate 13,532,676 of OX579660.1, forward strand.
TTTTCAACCTGCTTTATTTGGATAGCGTAGAGAAACAAAGTTGCAAATTACTACACCGAAATATCAATGCTTCATCTATTCTGACTAAAAATTTACAGTATTTTGTTCTTCACTTCTAATATTTCGATTAAAGAGATTAAAAATATTCGAATATTTGTGTTTCGCCAAATCGTTACATCTTCTTAATTCTTATAACGAATGCCTTAATGTGATTTTATCAGCAAACATATTATTTCTGAATTCAAAATACACACTCCAAGGACACACATTATAGGTAATAGATATTTCCAAGATAGACTAAAAGCTTAACCAATCGCAAAACAAAAACTTCTTTGACATTTCATTACTTCATTCATTGCATCATGTATGAAGAGCGTCGACTTACCAAGAAAGTTTTCATTGTAAAAAATAATCACACACAACCACTGACTAGAGTAACACAGAAGGATCTATGTGGCCATACAAATTGGTTGTCCTTATATAGACACCACAATAAAATAACTTGAAATGAAGATGGGTTTGTCCCAACTGGACCTAATCAATTCAAACTACCAAACGACGAGAAATAATCTAAAAATAATGTGAAACAGGATCTTACTATTTACACCATAACAACAGATGATGCGACGGCACGGCTACGAATATTTTGGTTCAGTAAATGTTGGGGAAAACTATACTATACACACACATCGATACACGTGACCGAGAGTTACATTTTGATCTAAGCTCGTACATATATCACGAATATAACATTTGCCTGTGTTGAAAACAGAAACCTATCTCACGCTACCTAGTAAATAGAGCGGCCTAAATAATTCGTAAAATTTTAAGTCTACGGCAAATGTCACATTTATTTTTATTACAAAAAAAAAAGCGGCATTGATACCTACCAAACAGAAACACCTTTATTGAAACGATGCTAACCAAACACAAAACAGAAGAGTCCAAAAGCAGTCTTCAGAAATTGCTTCACCTCTTTTTTGTATAAATTACCTATATGTAATTTAAAAAGTCAAAAGTCAAAATATTTTAATCTAATTAAGATTTTTAAAAATAATTTTTCGACTTCATAGCTATCATGCATGGCACATTCACTACCAGTGTACGCCCAATTTATTTATTTATATACCTCCGGAACCATGCTAGCAAATATAAAGGAACTCTCACGATCACAATTTAATCTAAACTAGTCCGGTTGTTTATCAAATATAAAAAAAACACTTAAATATCACATGATTTGTCACGTGGTGGTTAATTTAGTAGAAGAAGTGGAAAAATGTTTAAATAAAAAAATCTAGAGAGGACACGACAATCTTCTTCATCGTGTGGGTTGTAAGGTCGACAACCGACCTCACAAACCCTAGGTCAGTCAGTGTTATAGAGCCGCCAAAGGCCACTGACATGGCTCGTGTAACGACTAGATAGTAGCTGAGACCAACGGCTTAACATGCCTTCCGAAGCACGGAATCATCATTCCTTTCGGACAATCAGGTGATTCAGCCTGCAAAGTCCTACCCAAACTGGGGAAAGTCTCACAAAGAGATTTTTGCTTGACAGTGTCCCCACCGGGAATCGAACCCGGAACCTCTGTAATGAGCGGCGAAATCTCGACCACTCGACCACGGAGGCTGAATACAAGTATAATAATTAACTAACTTAAATCACCAAAATCATGTTTATTTAGAAGGGACTTAATCGCTTTTTCTACCAAAGTGGAAATATAGCGGGTGCGGACTTGAGTACCTACCTATTGTGATTATTATTCAAAGATTGTGATTTTGTTACCTACATGAAATATTAAAAAAGAAACAATGTTCTACCTGATCGTTGGGGCTAAAAACACTAATTAATATACTTTACAAGATAACCTGAAATGTGCACTTCGGAGCTCACTCAACGCATTGGACGTGTTTCAGCTGAAATTGTGATGTTTTCAAATCCTTCTTTTCTATTGTCTGCATGCAAAAAAACACTAGGAAATAACATGGCATAACCGAAAATAACCCCGACCTTCGTCTGCTCATTAATTAAATCATAAAAAAACTGAGAAATAAAGAAAGCATCGACCTCAAACCGTAACTTGTTATGTCATAGATACGGAATGATGTTATTTGTAAATAAAAAACGACTAAAAACAACTTGGAACTCCCGGGTTCTTGCTCTTTTCATAGGTCGAAATATTCAGGATTTGGACTCGTTACGTAGAGTGTTGACCTCTATCAAGAAAGAACTCCAATATATGACGGCTCCGTAGCCCAGGTGGTAGTGTATCTGCCTCCGACGCACAGGGTCGCGGGTTCGAATCCCGCCCAGGGCAAACATTCGTGTGATGAGCACTTGTGTTTGCCTTGTGTCTGGTTGTTGTTTATCTATATATGTATGCATTTATCTATTTATGTAATGTATATCAGCTGTCTGGTACCCATCCATAGTACAAGCTCTGCTTAGTTTGGGATCAGATGGCCGTGTGTAAAGATGTCCCCACATATTTTTTATATTTTTTTATATTGCCGTGTGGTGACGGCAAAGTGGAATACATTTGTCACCAACCCCTACTCTTCCCGTGGAAGAGGGACTACACATTGAACAGGAAACGGGCAGCAGCGCTCTCTGATACAGTAACCTTTTAATCTGCGATCCCCAACCCGCCTGCCAAGCGTGGTGATTATGGCAAAACCCTCCACTTGAATGCCCGATGATTTCGTTTCGGATTTTATCCCTTGGGTGAACGAGATCTTTAATATTAATATATTGGATTATAACAAACAACAATCGCATCAAATAACTTTAAATAATTACAAGGTGATTAACATGTCCAAATAACAATTAGATAAAACTGTATGGTAATCATGAATTTACCAATATTTAAGATAACGGAGGAAAGTGATAGCCTTATACAACAAACTTGTTACTTCGTTAGCAATCTTGAATCACAATCACAGCATTCTTGCAGCAGGATAGTTCACGTTTATATTACTTAGAACTGTTAGTCTACGCGAGTGAAATTTTATCCTAAATACGTAATATTATAAAAGATAATAAAACACCAGTGACGTTAACCACCAAAGTGACGTTACCAAGATTTAAACATGAACCTAAAAATATTAACTGCAATATTGTTGCTTCAAAATGGCATACTTACTGAAGGATTTTCTAAAAGGAATCCTGTGGTTGTTACAAAAGTGGGCTCCATTAGAGGATTAAGATCGGAAAATGGAAACTATACTATGTTTTTAGGAATACCCTATGCATTAATAAACGAAACTTTTCCTTTTGGGGTAAGTAGAAAAAGTGAACGCGAAAGTAGCGAACGCAGCGAACCCGAAGCAGCTCTGCTACCAGCACCCTCGGTGAAGAGGATGCAAATGTGAAAAGTGCGACCACGAGTAGGTAGTATTCGAACCGTAGTCACACTCGTCACTCCGCGTTTCTGCAACCGCGTTACGAGGCGCAGTATCGTCGAAAGTTAACGATATAACTTAAACTTAAGAAAACGCAAAGGACTCTTATAAAATACGTGCTAATTAGCTCAATAATCTGTTCCCAGGGTAATCCGATGCCCAAATAGGCCCGCAACGATCGGTACAAACTTATTTAACAAAGCAGGGCAAAAAAAAAGGTTATCAAGAAAAAGAAACGGAAATTCCCGGAATACGGGAAACACGGGAAACGGTTAAATAGATTCAAGGTAGTACAAATAACCGCCCAGACGCAAAATAAAACAACAAAATATATTTCTGGGTAAAGCCCAGAAGTACTACTAGTGCTTCCGAAGTTATGCACATCAAAGTCAGAAAATTATTCTCCAAAATTTTTAATATTCCTAATGGTTACGAATCGTACAAGAATAGATTTATAATGAGACGTCTACTCAAACCCCTCGGAGGGGTCGAAACAATAAGTAGAATACAAAATGGAATTTAACCTAAGTCTCAACCAAATTTTATCTCAATACCTAGTTCAGATACTGATCTGACTGATACTGACTGATCAGGAAATATCGTGGATTTAAATGGAATAAAACTTGTTCTATAGAAATGATTTAAATCTGGACGTGATAAACGGAAGTTGTAGGTAGTTTGACACTACTCGACGCAACAAATGGTGAGATTTACACCGCGTGGAAAATAACTCGATTATACCAACCAATTTTTTTTTTTTATTTGTTGATGGGCTTACTCTTGACCACAATCAGGTCCGCGAGGGACCAGTCAGTCAGTTCTGTGCCGTAAATTGAAAATTCAAACAAACAATCAATATTTAGAAGGGGTTCAAAATTAATCAATGGGTAACTAACCTTTACAGGCAGTCGGCTTCGCGTTAGGAATCCGTACGGCAAGAATTTAAATTCAGTATGTGTACCTAACAGCTAAAGTGATTTGTATTAATGTTACTGTACATATTATCATGAAATATACTAAATACTTTAATAAAAAGGTGTGTAGGTACTTGCTTGCGGGAACCAAGCCACCAGTGGTGGCCGCGAACTTCACTCAAATCAGTTTGGAGTCTTCGATTGCACAAAACGAACAAGAACCAACTTTATAACGGGTTATTTCACATTAGACGTCTCAATAATGAAAACTGCAAAGGTCTAAGACAAATTAATAAACTGAACTAGCATCAAACAAAAAACCCGACTATCTTTTCAACGATCAGAATACAAGTAAGTGCGCGCCGCTACCGGCATCTGTCCGCAAGACGCGCGCAAATCCGTAGAATTGTATAGGTAAAGGCGAGCGCCTCGCTCGCGCCAAATTCAAAGTTAGCCTACTGTAGGTCGATTTGAGAAATATTATTTAAAATCGAACAAAAAGTCTTGGCAGTTCTCAACTAAGCATAAAGAAGACTAAACAAACTAAACTAAATAAACTAAAACTAATATTAGATAAAATATTTAAGATAATTCAACTATTTGCTTAGGTACAATTATTTTATTTTTTTCAAGATATTACGATGAAAGTTAAAGCCTAACATTACGAAAGACATAAATGTACGTGATATTACTAATGATTAAATTTTCTAGGAATCCTTGCATGTGCCTCCATTTGAGGGAATATTTGAAGCCGACAATGATAACGTCAGATGCCCTCAAAGAGTTGGTGGTAAAATAACTGGTGCGTTAAATTGTCTTTATGTAAACATTCACGTCCCTGATTCGGCTGGTCCTGACAACCTCCTTCCAGTCATGATGTACATTTTTGGAGGCAAGTTTACTATCGGATATCCTGGACACCACCAATTAGGCCCTGAAAATTTAGTTCAACATGATGTTATTTACGTTTCAATGGGCTTTCGACTTGGAGCTTACGGTTTCATGTGCCTTGACATACCTGAAGTACCAGGAAATCATGGACTCAGAGACCAAGAAAAGGCTTTTAATTGGATCAAGAACAACATCGAATCATTCGGTGGAGATACAAATAGGATGACTTTGTTTGCTCACAGTGCCGGAGCCATGGCAATTGGATTGCATCTGTTATCTAATACAGAAAAAGTATATAAAAATGCAATATTACAAAGTGGCTCGCCTTTTCATCCAGATTTGGTACATCCTAGTGATCCAGGCTTACCACTTCGCTTAGCTGAGAAACTTGGGCTTAAGACTGAAAATATATATAAAGCCCTCAATTTTCTATCAAAAGTTCATCCTCATGACCTTATAAATGTTGATGATCCTTATTATAATTACAGGCCATGCGTTGAAAAGGTATTTCCAGGAGTAAATGCCTTCTTATCCGACTATCCGTTAAATTTAAGATTTGAACCCATCAAAGGCATGACAATAATGCAAGGTTATACAACAGAAGAAAGTTCATACTATTTTACAGAAGAATCATTAGACCCTGAATTGTTTACAAAAGAAATTACTAACAACCACTTCAATTTTGAAGGAGAAACTCTAATCACAGCAGAATCAATAGTGAGACGGTTTTATATAGGAGATGAAATAATTAGTGTAAACCAGGAAGTAGTCGACTTTCTTTCAGATTTCCATTTCGTTTATCCTGCAATAAGAATGATTCCAAAGCTATTAGAGGGAGGGGTGAATAAAATTTATCAATATGTGTTTTCGTATGATGGTGCCAGAAATTATGGGAAACTGTTTCGAGGGCTCGAGCAATCAGAATATCCTGGAGCCATGCATGCGGACTGCCTCGGTTACATATTTTCATCACGCAACTTAGGGATCCTGGAGCCGTCGGGAGAAGATCAGGTCGTGCTTGACATGATGACTACCATGTGGACAAATTTTGCTAAATACAAGTAAGTAAGCTGTGGTAATTAGAGCTCATCTTTCTAATTTTCACTTTTTTTACATACTACCTACTGCTGATGTGAGTTATTTAAAAAATACAATTTAATGTTCTGCGTTCGGGTTTCAAGGATGAGCTGAGATCTTGTTACATAACTTTTCAAGCTAATAACAAAACGTGTTAAAAATTGTATACAACGTGTTAGAAAAATAACACGAAAACCTCTCGGGTGGTAAGTCAGCCCATGAAACTGAACAACTTTCAATTCGCAGTTTTTGTTTTAATAAGATTATATTTATTTACAGCACACAGTCAGTATACAACATTAAACAAAAACAAAACTTAGTAACAGACAGACAAGCGTAAACGTGTAAAGTCGGATGGCTGCGCAGGCGCAATCCGACCGCTTCCCATCTACAGACCTACCACATCGTATCTGTGAAATGACCAAAATTGGAACTACAACCATTACTATGGAAATGTTAACTTTCAGAATTGAAAGAAATTGGTTAAAATACCATTTTATATTACAACTAGCGCCGCACGTTTCACTTCAGAGATAATTTTTAAACTTTCATACAGATTGTCTCGATAAAGTATGAAAAAAAAGTGGTTTTGTGGAACTTGTTCAGGTTCATGGGTTGAGCCACCACCTGAGAGGTTTTTCGTTATTTAGCTAACACGATGTATATAAAGTGTCAATAAATTAGGTGACACTATTTTAAAGGATCAAGCTACCCATGAAATGAAACTAAACAACTTTCCCCAAGAAAAATTCAAATTCAAATTTATTTATTGCATTTCCACAACATAGGCTGTCGGACGACAAAAAAAGTTGTCCCTTTCATACAATACCCGCGGCCAGCTAATCGATTTACTATAGAAGATACAAATTTTTTTGTCGTCCGACAGCCTGTGTTTCTTGGGGAAAGTTGTTCAGTTTCATGGGTAGGTTGATCCTTTAAAATAGTGTTGGCTAATTTATTTACACCTTGTATAATAGGTAACTACAATTTAAAATTAAAAAATAATAACAATTAAATATACATTATAATTAATCAGCATAAGCTTTCCTTTCTAATATTTCAATTTTTTTCTATTATTATTATTATTATTCTATTAAATAGCTTCTGATAGGTCTCTACTAATCTATCTTTTATCTTTCCCTAGACATGAATGCGCCTTCATTTGCACTTGTTTACTTTAATGTCACTTATGTCCCCATTTTTCGTTTTAGTGACCCAACTCCTGAGACCTCAAAGTTGATACCAGTGAAATGGCAACCTATTACAAAGAGCTCACCCGAACATTATGTTAAGATCAACAATACTTTGACTGCAGGAGAAGCTCATGAACATCAAAGGATTAACTTTTGGAGGTTGTTCTACAAAACATATCAAAAGTATGAAAGAGGTTACAATTACACAAAAATTTTATATCCTTTGTAAGAACGTAATCAATTTAGACCGGCTACTTTTATGATAAAAATACAGTTTTTTTCTCTATATTACAATTTGTTTTTCAACATAATCCTTCTTTTATTTGATTTGAAGCGTGAGCGAAGCGGGTTCGTTTCAGCTTGGAAATAAATGCTTTCGTATGTCCTACTGCTCTCCTCTACAGCTCACATTTCTCAACCGATTCTCGTGTTTGTGAGCAGATTCGATATCAATCAATCAATCAACGGCCCGTTACAGTCCACTGCTGGACTATGAGCCTACTCAAGTGGAGGGTTTTGCCATAATCTCCACGCTTGGCAGGCGGGTTGGAGATCGCAGATTAAAAGGTTACTGTATCAGAGAGCGCTGCTGCCCGTTCCCTGTTCAATGAGTAGTCCCTAAGTCGCCTCTTACGACACCCACGGGAAGAATAGGGGTTGGTGACAAATGTATTCTACTCTGCCGTCACCACACGGCTAATAATGTAGATACGATAATTATAGAAATATTTTTGTCGATTCAGTTTTTCGAAATTTTTCAAAATGGCGGAATTAAGGGGGTAGACAACGTAAAGAAGATCACATTTAAGCCATTTTGAAAAATGTTCAAAAATGTGCCAAAACTTTTTTGTTAACCTTATTCAGACGCATAAACTTCAAGGGGTTAGGGGTGTATAGAGGTGGAAAATAATGAAATAAAAACGCATAAATACTAACTCGCAAGGTCTAAAATCACAGAGCCACTAGTTATATTGAACAATATTGCCTTTTACAAAGTAATCTTGCCGTTTCGGGTTCTGAACCATCTGTGATTGGTCAAAAAGAATTAACTCAAGTACTTGCCACAACGCCCTTGCTCTATCAGCGACCACCGTCGACGTAAATTAATAATCTTGCCCCCCGCGGTCACTAGCGTAAGAAGGATGTTCATGTAGAACGATAGCTATTATAAATCAGTGTCCTAAGACAACAAGGCTAACTAGAGGAGAACCTCGTTAACCTTTTGACCGTGCACCCCGTCAATATAGACCCGAGCCATGGTGACCCCGTCTCTTGCAGTAAAGGGTGACATTACATTATCTTGGACTTTAGGAGAGTGCTTCAACCAAAGAGTAAAGTTATTCAGAGTGCGGTTTATTAGTAGATAAAGAGTAAATTTTAATAAGATTATCTGTACTGAATGTCACAGCGTCGGTGGACTAGTGGTTAGGGCCGCTGCCTTCCGTCCGGGAGACGCAGGTTCGATTCCCACCACGTACCAATGTGTTTTCGAATTTCGAATTTATATGTACGTTTATTCGACGCAAGAGCGGTGAAGGAAAACATCGTGTGAAACCTGCACACTCCTGCGAAGAAATTCAAAGGTTGTGTATGAAGTCGACCAACCCGCACTCGGCCAGCGTGGTTGATTAAGGCCTAATCACTCTAATTTAGGGTAGGCTCGAGCCCCTCGGTGGGGACGTAAATGAGCTGCTGTATGTACTAAACCAAAGAAAACTATGCAAGTATGTCTTTGTCCGTCCTCTCGTTAGTTCGTTCATCGTCGAATTCGTTAATAACGATTTTATCTAACTGTCTCATTCATAACCTCAATTCTTTGTAGCTCTCCTATTTTATAGTCTGACTAACTTTTTTCTGAATAGGTACAGTAGAGAACGGGGGTGGTAGCCAGATGGGCGCTAAGCTAATTTGATGATTAAAACGACGGAGTTGAATCTAATATTTTTATATTATTTTTCAATAATCTCTTCAATATATCAAAATATATTCTACTCAGTAGCCCGTAGGCATCCCGAGTCAAAACAACAAAAAAGAACCATTCGATATTTCAAAATATTCAAATCCAATCGAACTAAACGAACAGCCAGTCACCTCAAAGGAGACCGCTCCTTACAGTACCTTGTTTTTGTGTTAACCAAAGAGAGATTATATTTATTTTCATATGTTGTTAGACATTATACTTACTTACCTATGCAACTCCAAAGAAAAACATTGAGAGAGAAAACCTGTGGCGAAACATAAGAAATTGTTTAAGGACATTATAGAAACTTACTTGCAGAAATACCTTACACGCGTCTTCAAAAGATCTAAGACACAGAGAGGCATTCAGGCGTGGCGCGTAAATCTCGCGCTCCCGGAATTCGGCTCTGTGCGCTGCCATGACAGTTCTGTAATTAGGTACCCAAAATGGCGGACAAGAATTTCGGCGGTAAATGACAGTGTAGCCTCGAGTTTAGGGTGACCTTGTATACTTGGTTCATAGGATTGATTAAAGAACTTTATTAAACCTAATTTATCTCTCTCTCTGCAAGTCTCTTTTTTGTTAAATATTTAATACGTCTTTTAATGTTGTCTCCAAGTTTAACTTTTGATTTTACCTGACTATACCTTACATACTCTTAATTTAAATTCATCATTCAATAAATCATGCGAAACGACTTAACTTCTGATAAAAATTTAAATTAATGTCACTGATATATAAAAATCTAGTTTAAGGTTAAAGATGATGATGATATTTTCAAAGTTAGGTAAGTTTGACAACGAAAACAAACTTCTTTTTTTTTACCATTCCATTTAAAATTAGATTTTATTCCGTTTATCAGTTTCTCATATTTTACACAGTGGCAGTTTATTATTTTTGATGGTACCTATTATTTTTAATTTATTTATAAACTGATTTTTGCATCACGAAATTTTGTTCAGAACCTCTTATTTACGAGTTCTACTACGGCCAAGTTCGTTTGTCTAAAAATAACTAAGAATATTTTAGACAGACAATAACAAACGATTAGAGATAGATCATCAAAAATTACATTGGATTGTATGTATGTCGTTGGATGATAATTGGAGAATCCTGTAAAAAACACTGCCTATGCGCATTTTTTAGGATTCCGTAATCAAAAAGGAACCCTGTCTATTTTTTCATTCACGACTACCTTATAGTGTGCGGTATCATTGGATAGATTTTTTAAAAATAACGGGGGTTTGCTAAAACTATTATCCGATGATTTTTTGATGCTTTTTTTACGTTTTAGAAATAAATATTTCTTTTATTTTTATTAGTGCTTATTTTTGTTATGATCAGGTTTCCCCCCCCCCCTTCCCCCTTTCCCCTACAATCGAAACCGATGTATTTGGAAATGTGAAAAAACCACGGTAGTAGTGTACAATATTATGATGAATTTAAAAGGAAAATTATCAACATCAAGCAGGCTTTATAGGTAATCGAATAAACTGGTGATGTACCAACTTATAAAATGTTCTTGTACAAGTAAGAAATTTGGTAGTACAAAATATCATAGAAAAGTATTTTGATGAATGTTAATGTCTTAAACAGGTAGGTACTTAAGTAGTATTTGACAACTACGGAACCCTACACTTTGCGTAGCCCGACACGTGCTTGGCCGGTAATTTTTTATTAGAACAACGTTAGCACATTGCTAGGAGACGGTCTATCTAAGACTACTGCAAGAACTTTATGTTAAACTGTTGCACATACTCTGATCCTAACATTTTTGAGAAGTCACCACAGGCGACATATTTTGTCCCAATAAATCAATGCCACCCTACCATGACTTGCCTCACAGCAAGTTGAGGGAAATATCTGGTCGTATTCGCTAATAGTTCCCAGATTTTGTAGCACCTTTGTTTGTTGGGTATCTGGGTTAATATCCAGCGGAGACTACGCGATTTCAGCTGGAGTCCTGTCAGGGGACGACGACAGGTCAACAGGCTAAGTTTGAACAATGTTCTAGATCGACTACCTAGCAGGAATGGTGTTAGTAACTTTAGAACAGTACTGAAAGTTTTCATAAAGAATGAGGAGCTAGAAATTGTTAAAATTAAATTGGATATTGCCACTAAAATAAATGGTCTTCGAACATAGATAGGAAGAGTAACCATACAAAAATGTACACAAACAGCATTCATGATAAATGTTACCTTGGATACATTATTCTATTACAGGTAAAAATTAATTATTCTATTAAATAAATTATTCTATTCTCGCATATTTCTGTAAATTATACAGATCAACAAGCAAAAAAGTTGAAAGTATTTATACCCGTAGCTACCTAAATTATCATATCATGCATAAAATTTGCTTAACTGCTTGTTATATCGTTAGTTCGATGCCCTTTGCTATATTTTTCCAATGCCATGTATATCTCCACGTGTTTTTAGTACACAGCTATTTTTACACACTTTTATCACTAGGAAGGTAGAATTTCTATAATAAAATATGTTACAAAATAAATTATAACCTACTTAAAATGGATTTAGAGTTAAACTAGTAAATGATATATCACACCGTTTTATAAAATCCATCGGTGGAATGTGCTGACGTATAATAAAATCGACTTTTTCAAAATACTGATGAATCCAACTAACAAAAAAATTCTAGTTTTATTACAAATTATACACAAAACGGCGGCGCGTTTTGTAGTTTTATTATATTAAGAAAAAATTAAACTAAACTTTTTGTCAAATACCTTACCAGATTAAGCACGATGCTTCATATTTCCCGAACTATTTGTTAGTTACATAAATAATGGTTTATTTATTGTACGTAGGTAAACTAGAGTAAAATTAAAATAGTACGAAACCATGACAAAATATACCTATACAAAATAACAAAGATGCCGTAAGATTTAACTACAAATAAGTACACAATGTTTAAGTACGACTTCCTACATGTTATAATACGTTTAAAACAAAAATTACTGAGTGGCTAATAAAAAACTGTTTTTACAGTACTAAGCAGTACCTCGAATTTAAAGAAGGATCTATATATGTGCATTAATTATATTACTAATAATAAATGTAATACTATGATGTAAGTTAACTATATATAAGTAACTTATTACTTCATTTTGAAATTAATTTTTCAATAAATATTTGCACACCGACTGCGTTCGGTAGAGTACATTGATACTTATAAAATATTTTTTAAGACCTCGTTTATCTACCAACATGTATTCTCGCAAATAAATATTTTTATCTTTTATCTTTATCTTTACAGTTTTCAAAAGGACACAGAAATATCTGGAAAGTTGTAGATGAAATTCGGCCGGCTTCCACGACGACGCCCTGACTGAGGCGTGGAGGAAGTGGCCGATATAACTTCCGACACTCTTTAATTCCAATCCAACTTCAGCCTTCACGTGCAGAGAAAATATTTCTTAAACGCCTTACAAATGTTTTCGTAATTCGGTTCAGTATTTTACGGGTATACACTTCTAACGATGTTGCAACTTTGAAATTGGTGATAACGTCTGTTTTTAACAAAATTGGTCCCGGGTTATACTCCCGTCCCGGGTTGGGTGGAAGATATCTTGGTGTCCTCTATGTGGCAGTTATCGAAGTGTTCTTGACACATCTAAAGGGAATGCTACCAGGGAACAATGAGTGAGTGGAGAACGCTACGCTCGAAAAATACACATTGGATTTACTATTCCAAACAAGTAATCAAATAGACTATCTTTCTTCTTCTTCTTCTTGAAAGTGACGATAGACAAAATGATTCATCGGGAACCTATGAACATGAAACAAACATTTTTACATTACAAATTACAAAGAATCAACGATAGAATGTGGGACGTCGCGACGCGTCGTGTCGCAACCAATTCCTTCCGCTTTGCTGGTGATAAAACGAGTATTGTTGAGTGTTTCAGTTTTTTTTATGAACGGAAATATTATCTCTAAACCTTAGTCTTTAACCTGCCTTAAAGCTAGTCTAGGATCCCTGTCAATCTAGGGCACTTAAATATCTATGATTTTAAGTTTAAATATCAGCTCGCGCGTATATTTTTTGTTTATTTATTATTATTTTTTTATTTTTTTTTATAAAGATCTGCTACCAGGCCTGAAAGAATTTCGATACTTTCTCGTTCACGTAACCTTTTTTAAACCTATTGAGAACCATATTGCAAAATCTTCTTCGGATTAGAGGAAAACGGAAACAATAGTAGCGTAATATAAAAACTCAGCTTATGACTCAATCCCCGAGGGCTGCGTATAATTTCATCAGGGTTCTCCCGGTGATAAGCTGGCCATTGGTCGGCACATGGTGATAAGCGATAGCGGTAGTATCAACAGCTCATAATCCCCACCGAGGGGCTCGAGCCTACCCTGAATTAGAGCGATTAGGCCTTCCACGCTGGCGCAGTGCGGGTTGGTTGACTTCACACGCAACCTTTGAGTTTCTTCGCAGGAGTGTGCAGGTTTCATCACGATGTTTTCCTTCACCGTAAGAGCGTCGAATAAACGTACATATGAATTCTAAATTCGAAAACACATTGGTACGTGGTGGGGATCGAACCCGCGTCTCCCGGACGGCAGGCAGCGGCCCTAGCCACTGGACCACCGACGCTCGATAGCGGCAGTGAGAAACGGATACTCGTAGAGAGCTACCACGTACAATAATTTGCTGATTCGTAATCAACACTCGATTGTCACACCAATATTGTGTCCAGTAACTCATGATCCTATGTACAGGAATTAATTTTTAAATAATAACTTGCTATTTTTATATACTATAATGCTATAATGCTACACTTTTTTTTTCACTTAGAACCAAATTTAAATCATTTTTTTTTTTCTTGACATTGAAATAAATAATTAGCGAAAGATGGCATGGTAAGTTAAGGTTTGTGTGAGCTGTAGCGATCAGCCCAATTTTCCTATTTATTTCACTACAAAAACTGATTTCGTGGGTATTGTCAAACTAGTGGCTAGTGGCCAACCTAACACGATTAAGTACTTACCCAGAGTCAGAAGTTTCAAGATGCAAATTAACCTCCACGTTATCTTCTTCAGCGCTCTAGTTCTCTTGTCACCATCGGTCAACCATCCGTGTCCTGGCCTTACTTTCGGCTGCTTAACTTACGTGATCGTACCATTCGTACCACGAACTCTCCGCTACTTTTAGCCAACATAATACCAGTCTATATACACGTACCGTGCGTGATCAGAAACATTACAAGACACACTAGCTGTGGCCCCACGCGATGCTTGCGTTTTCCTCGCCCCCCACCCCCCTCCCTAGGCACGCAGTCTGCACTCAGGAGGAAACAAACGAACACTGATTTATTGCAAGCCGCATTGTAGCATTTTAAAAATGGTGCCTGGAATTTTCGATATTTTAGAACTTAGTTTAGATCAAGTCTTAGAAAATATCGTTGATACAGATACAACATCAACGGCCCGTTGCAGTCCACTGCTGGACCATAATCTCCACGCTTGGCAGGCGGGTTGGAGATCGCAGATTAAAAGGTTACTGTATCAGAGAGCGCTGCTGCCGTTCCCTGTTCAATGTGTAGTCCCTAAGTCGCCTCTTACGACACCCACGGGAAGAGTAGGGGTTGTTGACAAATGTATTCTACTCTGCCGGCACCACACGGCAAGATACAGATACAATGCGTTTAATTTAAATAAGAATACGACTGGGTGAATGACCTTCTGTCGTTATTTTGTCAGACATCACAATCCTACTAATATTATAAATGCGAAAGTTTGGATGTTTGTTGCCAAATCACACTTCGGATCGGGATGAAATTTGGCACACGTTTAAGTTAGGCCCTGGAATAGGACATAGGATAGTTTTTACCGCGGGAAAACATCCTATTCCCGCGGGAAAATTAGAAAACAACGTGAGCGTAGCCACGGGCGGACCGCTAGTACTATTATAAATATGAAAATATGAGTTGATGTTTGTTTCGCCTTCACGCTTAAAGTATTCAACGGATTTGAATGAAATTTGGAAGTGAGATAGTTTGTAACCTGGATTAACACATAGGATACTTTTTACCGGAAAAAGTATTATTCCTACGGGGATATCTTACACAACGCGGTCGTATTCGCAAGCGGATTGCTAGTGTATACAATTAAACTGAAGCCCTTAGCCCATACGCGATTCGCGTGAAGTTAGACGAGTGCCCGTTTCATTCTTATTTTAATCACACTGTTATATTCTTTGATTTATAACCCCTTCCGAGTATTAAACAAGTTTTATTTTCATGAGTAAGTTGAAGTTCTCAAATAGTTTCTAAGAATGTACATTTAGGTAGCGAACCTGCCAACTTTGACTTAAATCCGTGGAATTTTGTTTTTACGAATTAGGTAGCTTTTATTTCGCTTATAAAAGAGCGTCGGTGGTCTAGTGGCTAGGGCCGCTGCCTTCCGTCCGGGAGACGCGGGTTCGATCCCCACCACGTAGCAATGTGTTTTCTAATTTCTAATTCATATGTACGTTTATTCGACGCTCTTACGTTGAAGGAAAACATTGTGATGAAACCTGCACACTCCTACGAAGAAATTCAAAGGTTGTTTGTGAAGTCGACCAACCCGCATTGGGCGTGACCTAATCGCCCTAATTCAGGGTAGGCTCGAGCCCCTCGGTGGGGACGTATATGAGCTGTTGATGAAATTTCACTTATAAGTTGGACCCATCGTGCAAACACTCAGCTGGCGTCAACTGCAGCTAATTATCCACAGCCCGCGAATTTCGGTGCTAACTTTTGCAGATTCGATGAGATAAAGTTTGTATCGCGGCTACCTTTGAAGAAGATTCTATAGAAGAGTAACCAGAGAATGAAAGAGAATTTTTTTTAAAAGGAGGTATGGCTATTTTAATAAAGTAGGATAAAAATCCGTTTGACAAACTTTGTGTGTGTGATGTCAACCAAAATCCTCTCAGATTTTTATCCATTCAAAAGAATGGTTTCAAGAAGGTGAAGGATTTGTGATATTTTTATTTATACAAGCTCTACTTAGTTCGGAATCAGATGCCCCCGTATATTCATTTAGGCTAGGTGTTACATAAATACGAATAAAGGCGAAACTGAACAACTTTCCCCAAAGAACATAATATATTATGCGAAAAACTATTTAAAAAATTGCATTTCCATACGAAATGTAGACGTCTCATACAAAATTTACTCGTCTTTTTGTAACACCGTGTATATTTATTAATTATAGGTACCGCCATTGAACGAGAACATATGTTGAGGTACGTGGTGAGCATCGAACAGCAGCAACCTTCCAAGCAAAAGATAGATTTTTGTCGTTACAAAACAGACTGATAGAAAAGCCAGGCACATCTAGCTACCACGATGCGGATCTTTGTCGGTGGCCTGTTGATTACTAGAAAGTTTAGTTTATCCCGGTTTGTTTTCACATCGTCAGTACCTACTTACTTATGGCAGCCTGGTAAGCAGCTTTCAAACTGTAATGGGGTTTAAAGGGTCTACACACCAAAGCAGGCACTTTTGTAACGGCTTATGTCATTGGCACCAGTTTCAGGTTGAACTCAACATGCCAATAAAAGGGGTGCAAACGCAAAGCTTACAGTCACCATCATCATCATCATCATCAACAGCTCATATATATGTCCTCACCGAAGGGTTCGAGCCTACCCTGAATTAGGGCGATCAGTCAGACCTTAGTACCGGATTCGTGTGAATTCTAACACTACCTTTATATATTTCTTTGCAGGAGTTTGCAGGTTTCCTCGAGATGTTTTCCTTCGCCGTAAGAGCACTAAATAAATTACCTACTTTGTGGTAAGAGCGTCGAATAAACAATAGTTAATTATTTAATAAAATAATCAATCAATCAGGCTATTGCAGTCTACTAAAGAAAGAAAGAAAGAAAGAAGAAATTTATTTGCAGTACACAAAAACAATACAGAAGTAACAGATGAAGGAAGCGAAGTGGGTACATAAAAAAACAAAACAATAACAACAAAAAAGGGACAGATCGGACCGCCAGCCATGCGCCTCGCCGCGCCACTACCATAAATACTACTGGACGTAGGCCTCCTCAAGGGCACGCCAAAGCGCACGATCACCCGCTTTCCTCATCCAGCCACCACCAGCGACCTTCCTCAGGTCATCAGTCCACCTGGCATAAAATAATAATTTAGTAAAATTATTAAAAATATACTATTAGTGTGTGCTACGCAATTATTTCTGACGTGTTGCTGCGAGCATGGTCTCTTTGGCTCAAGCTAAAGAATGCCAAGCTTTAGTGCTCCTCTGCCTTGGCAGCATCAGTATCGAGGATGTCAGAAACGTTACAACCTCATGTGAAATTGATACTGACGATACATTATTCAGTAGCAGCTCGTGTCTGAGAACTAATAAAATGCCTTTCAAAGGCGACTTTATAAGCCACATTTTATACTGCGACGATATATTTTATTAACAACTCAACGTATGGCGGAAGTTCGGGCTTAAAATATTCGGCAATTGAACTAACTTTACTCGACGTCACGAGCAGTTACAGCAAACTTATCGATATAACATTAGGCTTGGCTTGTCTAGTTTGAAATGACGCGCGATGACGAGTGCAATATTAACAACGACACTTTCAACTGGAGAGCGTCGACTGTTACGTTAACTACGATCTGTGTGCCTACGTCATGGTCAAATACCTAAACCAAAAAATTCGTGAGTGTAAATGCGGTAGTGGGGCGCGTCTTTTTTTTTTTTTTGACGGGCCTAATCACTATTTATACCAGAGTGGTAATATAGTGGGCGCGGACTTGCGGGGGAGCAGAAGGCTCGTACCCCTTAAACTAGTGGGGCGCGTCATTTCAGCCTAGACAAGCTACCTTGCTGCTAAAATATACATACGTGTAGATAGATGCGTCAAGCCGTGCTTCTGTCTCCAGAGGGTAAGCAGAGGTTATGGCTCACTAGGGAGCACAGAATTCACGTTTGGCAAAATTATATACGCACCTTACCTGATATCAGGTTAAAGAGAGAAGTGTAACTCATTAAGTGTAATCAGAAAACCCTAATTAAGAAATAAAACCCTTCCTTCAGTCGACAACGGCCAAAGTCTGAAGCATTGGCTATCTTAGTATGAAAAACGCAATGTATTTATCATGGGAGCAACATTAATCACGAAATGATATTTATTTCAAGCGTTCGTTAACTCAGCTAATTGCTGCGTCCCCGTCCTAGCTTCCAACCATAAATTATTAGCTTGTACAAGAGATAAGTTACAAGCGTCATCCTGAAAACACGATTTCTACTTAGATTAAATAAAATAAATAAATAATAATAAATGTGGGGACATCTCACACACGGCCATCTGATCCCAAACTAAGCAGAGCTTGTACTATGGGTACCAGACGGCTGATACACATTACTTAAATAGATAAATACATACATATATAGATAAACAACAACCAGACACAAGGCAAACACAAGTGCTCATCACACGACGTCGGACCTCTCTGTCATATGTCATTATGTCACGCGGGACATACATCCGCCACAGAAAATTTTGTTATCGTAAAAGGGACAGATATATTTGTTTAATGTTGTATCTAGCTTGTTTTTCGATCAATTTCGATTCTGTTTTGACTGTCAGTATTCTATTTTTGTATACTTTCAGATGAACTATGCAAAAAACTAATATTTTTGTTATAATATGCATAAAAGCAGTGGACTGTAACGGGCTGTTGATGATGCATAAAAAAAATATTAGTTTTTTTTTTCATATTATCCTATTTCAACCCACACGATGAAAAACAAGCTACGCATCCGCCGCCGCTTATGAGACCGCCTCGCTGCCGCCGATGCCTTGCGCCACCATTTTCCACTCGCTCGTGTTCCCAACGCCATTAGTTGAGTTTCTTGTAGACTGGACTTCCAGCGAATTACTTAATGAACAGCATCGCAGCCGCCACTTGTTATTTGATAAGCCCTTACTTTATTAGCTAGCTGACGCCCGCGGCTTTGCCTTAG
Source organism: Carpatolechia fugitivella (assembly GCA_951230895.1). Classification (NCBI taxonomy): domain Eukaryota; kingdom Metazoa; phylum Arthropoda; class Insecta; order Lepidoptera; family Gelechiidae; genus Carpatolechia; species Carpatolechia fugitivella. The sequence continues at coordinate 13,552,127 of OX579660.1, forward strand.
ATTTCGACGGGTGGCATGGAAATCCAACTCATTTTATACAGCAGGAGTTGCATTGCATTCATTATCGTGTGAAGTACGGTAAATCGTAAGTTACGAGTAGTTTACGTACTAGCCTGGACCGTTAAAGTCTTAGATAACAATTTCTATTAGTACTTAATATACCCTTAATATATTCACCTATACAGGATGTGTTGAGAGCGTCGGTGGTCTAGTGGGTAGGGCCGCTGCCTCCCGTCCGGGGGACGCGGGTTCGATCCCCACCACGTACCAATATGTTTTCGAACATCGAATTCATATGTACGTTTATTCGACGCTCTTACAGTGAAGGAAAATATCGTGATGAAACCTGCACACTCCTGCGAAGAAAATCAAAGGTTGTGTGTGAAATCGAACAACCCGCACTGGGCCAGTATGATCGACTAAGGCCTAATCGCCCTAATTCAGTCAGGGTAGGCTCGAGTCCCTCGATGGGGACATATAATGAGCTGTGGATGATGATACAAAAACAGGGGTACCAACACAGCGACAGTACTCATGAAACTGAACAACTTTTCCCGAGGCATATGGGTCGAAATATGAAAAAGTTTTTTACTACCAATACAAATTGTTCAATCAGCTGACTCTCTTAGTATGGAGACTTCAATTTTTATTTTTCACTAGCTTCCCGCCCACGTCTACGCTCACGTTATGTTAGATTTTCCCGTGAGAATAAGACTTTTTCCTGTAAAAATTATCTGATCTATGTGTTAATCCAGGGTACAAACTATCTCCATTCCAGATTTCATCCAAATCCATATAGTAGTTAGGGCGTGAAAGCGGAACAAACATCCAAACATCTAACATCCAAATATATTTTCACATTTATAATATTAGTGTGATGTTTCGATCTTTTTATATGCACATTAACTAGGTTACCCAGTGCTATTAGTGAAAACCTATAATTGGCTTTCTGTGTTAACATTTGTTATATTAAGTAGGTATATATATATTGTTATTAACGCTGTTATTTTTCCAAATAAAATAAAATAAATGAAATTTCAACCCATGTTGGGAACAGTTAGGAACAGTTGTTCATTCATGACTATTGTGGCTGTGTTTCTAGTTTTGTACGCAGTTTTGTTACACCCTATACCTATACGAATATAACTTGTCCGCCGTACCTTACCTACCTATCGGCAGATCTGGTTAGGTTAGGTTACTATTACTATCTTCTCTGTGTAGTAAATATATGCACGGCTCGTTAAATTGTACAATACTGTAATAATAATAATAATAAACTTATTTACACAAAGCAACCAATTTTAAGAATTTGCTAATTAATTCATTCGTACACCATTCAGTCTTCCGTTCATTTCACTTATTCATTCAATCAATTACATTTCCCGCTTTCCTCTCATGTAGCTCTGATCCAACCAAATGAGCTTTGACTAAGTTCGTTTCCTGAAAGTGAGGCTTGATGTGAAAATGAGAGCATTTTTCTTAATTTTTGCTTTGGTTTTGGTATAATTGTACTTTTATAAAGATTTTCTTATTATTTATTACAGCAGATCATAGCAATAATTTTGGAAGAGCCTACCACCATAGAAAGTAAAAAAAATAAATCACCAAATCATCATCAAAAGCATTTGATTTGAATTTAGAATTTACAAAATAATTTTTCGACGTCAAATCTAATTCCAAGGACAAGGAAAGCTTGTTCATGGCTAATCTGTGGTAACATACCTTAAGAATAGTTAAAGACTATTATTTCTTCTGTTGGTAAAGTAGCTTTTCGAAGGGCAAAACCATGTACCTACTAAGAAGTGTATTCGAATATCAAAATCATTATTTTATTTACACGATGAAGGAAAATAATGGTATGAGATTATGGCAATTCATATCAGCGTAAAGTTTAAACGCGTAGCTACACTCGCTACGGCGTAGCCTCCGCGTAGCAAATATAAGTGGACACCACATAATTAAAGCTGCCAAAAAATAGCTATTTATGCAACTGTTGCATAATGAGGGGTGCATATCGAGTGTGGTTTATGAAACGAGCGCAGCGAGTTTCATAAAAGTATACACGAGTGTTAAATACTAATTATGTACAGTTGCATACAATAGTTTATCTACACTCATACAACAAATTTAAATTAAAGACAAAATAAAGTAATCATTGTTTATTGTAATAATTATTGACATTTTGTATGGTACAATTATTAAACTTGTAATAACGATACGATACTTATTACAACGAATAACGAATTACATATTATACAAACTGCATAGGGAAAAATACAAACGTTACATAATGGCGCGAAAATAAATTTGCAGCAATATCGCACCGCGCATGCGCGCCGCCAAGGTTGCGTTCCGAAACACGCTAGTGTGCTCAAATAGCAAGCATCTGCGTAAAAATTTAAAAAAAAACTTCATTTTGTTACAACTTTGCGATAACGAAATGAAATTTGTATGGATCCTTAGTCACGGCTCCATCGAAAGGTATATCATTTACTTAGCGTTTCTGATAAGTAAATGAAGGATTTACGACATGAGTGTAGATAAAACCTTATTATGTACACCTACTAATTTCTTTATTAAAACACCATTAGGTAGGTAGATACTTTGTGTAAATTTTTATACTGCTTGCTACAACATCGCGTTGTGTTGGGGTGGCAGCGGTCAGTAACTAACTGTAATGTCTGTAATCCAAGCTTCTGCTATCAACCACTGCCACGATCTTCTAGTCGCAATCCCAGAAGGTTTCGAAGAGCTAATCTGAGTGAGCCTGCTTGATTTCTGTAACTCTATAGAAAGCGCTGGCTTTATGCCAATGCGCGCTGCAGTCAACAGCTATGCTGTCCCATTAAGGTGCGCATTCGCAAGCCAAAAAAAAGTTTTTGAACAAGGCTTGAACTCTAACCGCAAGAAAATCGCACTTGACGTCGGGCCTTTTTTATTTCATGGCGGGCTAAGTAATAGCCTACATAATCCTACTCTCCCAAAGACTAAAACTTTATAATAAATGCTTATCAATGGTACACGCGTCGAAAGGAAATTGAGACTTCAATATAGGGGATCGGACAATGGGATCGGACTACTTTTATTTTTATTTTATAAATCCAAACTTCTTAGTATCTGCTATCGAACACGAGAAGAATTTTTGCTCTATCTTTAAAATTGACCGAGTTAAAGGTTTGAAATTCAAGATTAGACAGAGAGGCACATACCCACTTGTGACGTCATTTGTTAGTAACGCCATATAATCTCCATACAAAAAATCGTTTTTGAAAGTGACAGACATATTGAAACTTTAAAAAATCACTGTAAATTAGTTTTTCAACCGATTCTGTTTTTTTCTTCGCGAATCGTCTGCTACTAATCTATATTTTAAAAATAATTCATAAAATATGGTAAATTCATAAAATATGGTGACAGTCCGATTCCCCATTTTATATTTTTTATTTTAATACTAAGCATATATTTCCAAATAAGGAAGTCAGTACTTTTATTTTTGTTTGCATAATCAATTTTCTATGATAAAGCCGGACAATACTTTCTTACCAACAAAAACGTCTGCAAGAAAACTTAATATTTCTTAGGAAAAGGTTTCGTGAAACTCATCCATTGCAAAGCGTTATAGCAGGAGCTCAAAAGGCTCCTTTGATAAGAATAAAATATGAAGCGGATATGTTAACTTCCAGGCTATTTAAATTCATGACGAGGACGCCGGCGTACACGTTGCGCGGGAATTGATTAGGTGCTTTACCTGCAACCTGCATTTTGCATGTAGGAAAGCTTTGACATTGTAATTACGTAATAATGAATGAGAGCGTCTATGGTGCAGTGGCTAGGGCACTGTAGTGCTGCCAGGAGAAACGAGTTCGAAATCCCACCACACATTATCTACGTGTTTTCGATTAATCGACGATTACGGTGTAGGAAAACATAAAACTCCAAACAGAGTTGCTCCTGTCTGTCCCCGAATGTGTCACCATTTGGGAACAAACAGGAATCACACATTGCTGTTTGTCCCCGAATGGTGACGGATTCGGAGACAGACAGGAAAAACTCAACAAACAAACAGCATAGGCGACTAGGCCGGCGGCGTCGGCGGCGATAGGCTCGAGTGCTTAGTGGTAAAATACGAGTAAATGATCTGATGAAAAAATAATTGGAAACGTATAGCCCAAAACCAAAATTTTTAACACAATATTAACTCTGGAATTTAATGCAGCGCATTTTTTATTATATAGGTAATGTATATAGGTAATGCTTTTGAGTACCAATCCTGATCATATTCACATTTCAAGGAACCATACATTCTTCTTACAATAATTTCGCCCCCTATTAAAAGTTATAAAAAATACTCGAACGACAAAACTTTCAATAATTTGATAACGTCCTTGATAATTTGTAAAACTGCCATATTAATTTTTTACTCATCAAAGTCTTGTTTGTCTTTGGAAAGTTAGTGTCAAAAAAATATCTTGTTTACATTATTGCCGGATTCTATTGAAAGGGACCTTTCCTGTTTAGTTCATATCAGCGATAAAGGTAGGATAATAACTCCGCGATATAAGTACATCACAACGTATTTCTTGACGAGCAGCGGCCCAGATCATATTGTATTCAGATCCAGAATACATATTTAGTGAAACAAGTAGACGTTAAACAGTAAACAACAGATAAAACATGTCTAAACAGAAAATAATCTTTACTGCAAGGCCGTAAAGTCGTCCGGAGTATAACTTCCTCTCTTGGTCGTATCGTATCTACAAGAATCCGCTTCCCGAACACTTTCTAAGCTTTGGCTCGGTTGGCTTACGCCCAGGCCGATAAGGCTGGTCGCAGGCGGCTTGATACGTTAGCAAACGAGGTTTTGATTGCACACACGAATAGGGGAGGTTACGTTTTTAAATCGTTAGCGTCCTCTCCTGAAAACGTTTCCAACTAGACGGCCAAATCTGATATGCTGCCTAAAATGTGTTTACGTAATCAAATAATAAGGACAAGGCCGAAAGTGGTCCAAGGGCCTAATGAGGCATAATGTTGTAGCAGTACTGCTGTCCTGCCATCTTCTGCTATTTTGTTTCTGGCAAGCAGCCTCATCATTCATTTTCAATTTACTTTCAAATTTCGAATCCATCCGTTTCGGTTTTGTCATTTTCGTCAAAATTAATAACACACATTATCTACCGGGTTATTACCACGATTTTTCGTCAAAATTTCCTCGTTCCACCTTAAGACATCAGGCTTCCGTAGCAAGTGGGCAGATTCGCAACTGGACAGATTCTCATAGGTGGACGGATTAGCAACCGGACAGGATATGTACAATCCATGACATAAAGATAATCCATGACATAAAGATTATCTCTTGAACCGTCGTTTGTGCAATATATCATATCAATGATTCATGTAAAGCATTATTTGGTGCAATTTATATAACTTTTGTCTTTTTTTTCCATGAAACACTAGTTCACTGTTTACGTACGACTGCTGATTTGTTAGCCGGTTGTCCAATACGCAGTGCTTTGTATACTTCTATGTATTGGCGGCGGCGCGGCGCGGCGCGCGGCGGTAGTAATAAATTAAATCTCTATTAGACTGTGATCATTATTTACCGTATTTTATAGATTTTATTTGAAAGTAAGCTTACGTTAATTTCTTATGCAAATAAATCGTGTGTGCAACTATCTGGACCAGGGACCGGAACCCTTACGATCTTGATCAACGATATCTCGTACTCTTATTATGCTATAATTATAACATTTGCAAATCCAACAGGGTAACCCTATTAAGGAATCTGATAAACATATATTTCTTTTATTATAATTCTGTAAATACTTAAAACCCAACGACTGAAGGGGTTTTTCAACGGGTAGTCCGGTCCCTGATCTGGACTGAACCCTGTTTTCTTCTGCCACGCTACCTCTCTACAACTACATCTTCTACCACATCTTCACCACCTTCAAACTACTATCATCGTGCGGCCAGCAGCGTGTGACCGAGTATTTTCCGTAGATAGCGGCAGAAACCAACACGGCTGCCGTGGCGTCTCCAGAGGGGCCGAACGGGTCCAGAATGGGCTTAACGTGCCTCACGAAGCACGGAATTATCTTTTTTTTCTGATGAGGTGAGGTGGTGAGGACAGGGAGAGCTTCACAAAATAATTTTCGTTTGTTCAGTGTTCCCACCGGGATTCAGAGCACCGAACGATGCTTTGCCGATCAACCATGGAGGCTACTATTCTACCTATTATATGTAGGTATATATAAAAATCAATTGCTGTTCGTTTGTCTCGCTAAAACTCGAGAACGGCTGGACCGATTTGGCTAATTTTTATCTTGAAATATTTATGGAAGTTCAGGGAAGGTTTAAACGGTGAAAAACAAATAATAAATAACAGGAAATACTAAAAACGACAATTTAAGATAAGGTGTAGAGAGCGACGGTGGTCTAGTGGCTAGGGCCGCTGTTTTCTGTCTGGGAGACGCGGGTTCGAATCCCACCGCGTACCAATGTGATGCTGAATTCATGTACGTGGAGAAATGAGTATTTTAAAATCTTGCTAGACCCACCAGTAGAACCAAGCAGTGGAACCAACGGTCCGAAAAGGTTTATTCGACGCTCTTATGGCGAAGGCAAACATCGTGATGAAACCTTGACCCAGTCGACATGTGTAGCATAATTCGCACGCTTCTGCGAAGAAATCACTGTCAATAATGCAAAGCTGTGTAAATTTTTTCTGTTAGCTGACGTTTATAGTACAGGATTTTCCTATTTTAAATGTCAGCCGTCCCACTTTTTACTATCATTAGCCATACGCTATTTAAGCTAAAATATCTACATACAGTGTAAATTGGCTTTGTTTTTTCAAATAAAAATTTATTATTATTATAATTCAAAGGTTGTGTGTGAAGTCGACCATTGGATGAATGTCGTCAAAATGAACAATGCAGTATTACCTGTCGTTGCCCCTGGCCCACCTAAAAAGTTCACCTTGGTGTACCAAGGGCAATTTTTTCTTCCCGTGGTTCATCCTTAGCCGGACACTCTTGTCGGAGTGGTCGTGGTTGCGCTGACGAGGTACACGGTGGAGTGTTCGGCGGGTCGATATCTTTTCCGAGGGTAGCTCTCCTGGCTATGTGCTTCCATTTCTGACGGTTAGAGGCGTCGCGAATACACTGGACCATGGTGGACTCAGTAGCCTTTGTGATGGCGTCTATCCGACGGGTTGGCGATCGACCGCGTGCTCTCTTGCCTTCCACCTGACCCTGAACTACCAGTCTCTCCATCGAGTTCTCATTTCTAGAGACGTGACCCTTTCTAGAGACGTGATCCAAGTTCACCTAGTTAATGAGGTGATTTTTTCTTCCCATAGACCACCCGTGTTATTGACATTTAAAACCTTGATTAAAACTAATTATTTAGTTATGAACGCCAATCACCGATCCCTATGTTATCGCGCAAACTGCTTTACATGCTATTATTGGTTACTATGAATTTACGTCTATTCCAAGTTACCAGAAAAATGTTAGAAATACAACAGGATGTTTAAGTCCAAACTCTTTATTTGGAATTATAATAATTATAATGAATTATAACAATCTTAGTTCCTTTACAATTCCTCATAAGATCTAACAGTAGAAGTTATTATGTTTTATATATCACATAGTATACGGTATTTCTTTAAGACTGTAACAAAAGTTAATCTTTTGACGCGACTGCTTTAGAAGGAGGGTTATTTTATCAGTGCACTTTAATTACCTACGGCTATTAGATCATCAACAAAATATTTCACAAGGAAATGAAAAAATAACCTTTCATAGATATGGCGTGAGCTAATAACGCTTTTTGTATGGAGGGTCGAAAGTTATGCATGCAAAATTAAATTTATTGTTATAAGATTATTATTTTTGTTATTCTTTAATATAATTATGATTTTTTGTTATTTTCTCTTTACTGATAATGTGTGGCTTAGCTACTGGTAATTTGAGACTAATTAGTTTTAGCAGTAGTTAAATGAAAATTAAATTTATTGTTGGCTGTTGTACTATAATTTGATACATTTGTAGTGTTATTAGCAGTATTAGTTTTACCTACTTGTATTCCTATTAATTTCCGAAACAATAAATAAATAAATAAATATTTTGACCATGTTCTTTTAGAAAAAGTTGTTGATTATGGCAGTCTCAGTGCCGTATTTAAATTTATGCACTGATAAAAATCTAACAATATGCATACTTTCATTTTGGAGATTATTCTGTTTTGGTGTTACTTATAATTATGTTAATTTCGTATCGAGTAGTATTCTTTTTTCTGAGTTACATACTTATAAAAAACACCGTATAATTAGTAGTATTAGAATAATATAGGACCTAGGTATGTAGGAAGGCAGGCACCTACTAATGTTTTGATTTATAACAATTCAAAAAGATAGACCGTAGAAAGATTTATCAAATTCAGTGCAGATTATTGCTATATAATATAATAATTATAGTTAGTTTTTTTACTATAGTTTGCTTGACCCACTTAAGTTTGATAATATTCGATCAATACAAAAATAAATAAAATTTATATATCTATTTATCATAAATACGTACATAACAATACATATCAAGCCATGTCCTATCTGATTGGACTGAGAAGGCAGATAAGAATAGAATGGGCTACCCTATGCGAACACTAGCGCCACATCGATAAAAAAATCATAACTTAATGAAAACACACAATATATAAAATCTGTATGTACAATTTGAAGCGTAGGTATTTTAGAATTTTTAGAAATAAGAAATTTTATATTATCCTATACGTTGTAGTAAGAGATAGCAAATGTGCTAAAAATGGCCGCTTTTAGCTCTTTCGCTATCTGTAAGTACAATTAACCATAGTTTACTAATTAAAACAGTTCTAAAAATACATCAAGACATATAAAACAATTTGATCGTCCAGATTTTTGATATTTTGTGTTTTCACCAAGTTATGATTTTTTATCGATGTGGCGCTAGTGTTCACATGTGGCGCTAGTGTTCATATGGGGTAGCCCCGTAATAGATCTGACAAAAAATTAAAACTAAATGAATTCGCATAACACAAGGTGAATTATTAGTACGAGCCCGTCCGCTCCAAGCTTACGTAGGATACCAAGATGGGACTTATTTGTGGAGGTTCAGAACAAGACTGGCTTCTTAGATCTATAAGTTTGCCTGAGCAAATCCTGGACTGTTTATGTAGAAGATCAAAAAAAGTGTTGTTATTTTTGTACTTTTTACGTCATCGAGTACCAACTTGAGGCCCGGTTTCCACCAAAGCGAAGAGGAGAGGAGATGTGTTGAGATGTGCTGCGAAGCTGGCAGGCTATTTCCACCAAAGCGGAGAGGAGATGTGAGCTGTGCGTGCGTAGCGGCGCAGCGCGGGCAGCGGGGCGCGGAGCGGGAGCGCGCAGCTCGCCGCCCGGCTACACACATCTTCGCTCGGCCGCGCCCCGCTTGCTATAGAAAAATTAGACATCTCCTCTCCGCTCCGCTTGATCCATTTCCACTGAAGCTAAGCAGAAAGGAGATGTAGATATAACGAAATCTGATTGGTTATTCAAACACATCTCCTCTCCGCTTTGGTGGAAACCGGGCCTGAGACCTGGCACATTAGATAAAGCTCATCAAGCACACAAAATACTAATTTGTCTCGTCCTACCCTGCAGCTTTTTAGAGGCGGCCAAAATAGGCCCCATTTACGTCATCAGATACCAAGATGAAAATCACACCATTGGATGGATCTAGCAGTCTAAAAAAAACTTGGTTGCTTGCCCTCAGCTTGGAGGATTTCCTAGGCGGCCTAGATATATAGCCCTAATAATCTTGTTAAACGAAACACATAAATATATGGTACTACTAACAGAAATCTGTGTCACTGCGTTGGTGAGTGCGCTTGTAAAAGAAAATAAGGATTTAGAATGTTAAGCTATGAGTTAAAAGTTAAAATATCATACTTCTAAATAATGCGACTAATGTTTTTTATTTTCGATATTTTAAATTAAAATAGACTTTTACAATATATTTCCAAGCAAAATTATCAGTGTCCGCGAATTTGTTACATGCATAATAAACTACATACATTTTCAATTTTTATTAACGTTATATCAAGTATTTTATTTGTTAAATATACAATCATAGGACCGTTTAATCTTGTCGAAACTACATTTAAACACGTATATAGTAAATAAAATTAAATACAAAATGTACAGATAACAATTTGTTAAGTTACTGAAACACGTGAAAATAATGTAAAAAATACTCAACTCCGTTTAACATAGTTCCTATAGTAACTATTAACAAAACAGCTGCGTCGCATAATAATTATAAACAAAATAAGAAATTAAAAAAAAAACATCGATGGTATGAAATTGTTTTACATTTTAGATATAAAAAAAACAGAAAGGTATCGGTTGGATAATTTTAAGGATGAGAAAAATATGTCGTTGAATACTCAGCTAAGGCGGTTTGGATTAGTGTTGCCGAAAAATCGATAGTTTTACAATCGATAGTAAAACGCCTAAAACATGTACCCAATCGATAGGCCTATCGATAGTATCGATAGGTTTATACTATCGATAGTGATCTTTATTTCAATATCGATAGTATCGAGGTAATTAAAGGTCACTATCGATAGTATTGCTGCTTATCAATTGTATTGCACTAAAAGAAATATCGATACTATCATTGCTATCGCTTTTACTTAAAATATCGATAGTATATCGATAAGCTATCGATATTGGACTATCGAGCGGCAACACTAGTTTGGATACCCCAGCCACTCGATATCAGCCCCAACGTCGCGACTTGCTAACTTCTCTGTATTTATTAAGCTGTTAAGCTTTGCGACAATTTACTATCTCTCCAATACCTTTCCGATTTTCATATAGTTGAAAAAGGAATAAAATATTACATGACTTATCAAAGAGGCACGTACTCCCGTATTTGTTGTAGTGTTTCAGGATCTGTAGACTGCATGAGGCGCTGGAACGTTTCCACTCCAACTTGGGCCTTCAAGGTCTCCAACTGCAAAAGAAATAAACAACTAAATAAAAAAAGCGCGCTGTAACGTGCCAAGCGGTTGCCCAATGTGGTGACGTCATGGTCTCATAGAAAACAAGCAAGAACGAATTTCAGCGCTGCCACTTTGCCCTCCGTGGTGTAGTTGGTTAGCACCTGGCTGCGTATAGGCCGAAGGCCGTGGGTTCAAGTCCCGCCGGAAGGACAATGAATCTAAAAATATTTAAACAACTAAATGTACAATTCACTCTCACACGACTACGTGTAGTCAGTGCTACTATCGTAACTTGGCAACTTAGCAGAAATAGCCTCTTAGCAGGTTCTCTCCATCCACCGCGGCTCAGCTTCGCACGTTTTGCGTAATAATGGAAATAAATGACCTTCTTTTGACTTCATTGTGAATTCCAGTTGTTCCAGGTCGAAAAATAAACTTGGTCGTCCGAATCTTTTGAAGCTTCAGCCTGGCTTTTTTTACGTACGTACGAGTAATATCCTAATGCAATCATATCATCCTGGTTGCAGGGCTCGTAACTGCAGTGGCAGATAGGACGGGAGTTCTCTGCTAGAGAACTCTTATACCTCACCGGCACATCTAACCGCCCACCCTTCATTTCAGGGAATACTCGTGATTCTTTATAATTCTATTAGTTACAGCTAATGTTAGTTAAAAACTTGTTAATTTAACGTTTATTTAAGTGTGTTTAATTTATCGTAAAATTATCAATAAATCAATTGTAATGTATAACAATAAGTGTAGTTTAAAATTAACCCGAAATACAAGGGTGGGCGGTTAGATGTGCCGGTGAGTATAGATTTCCATTTCTGTCAAAATTTAGCATGCAAAAAGACAGATATTTACTTTACAGGTACATACTATTTTCAAAATGCGATCAAAATGAGATCATCTGGTGCAGAGTAACAGCGCGAGAGTAGGGCGCTTAAGCTTGGCTACCAGGCTGACATGACTGCCCTGGTGCTGCGTGACGGCGCGCAGGTCCAGGCAGTGGGCGCCCTATCCTCACGGAACGCTGCAGGCTAAGCTGTACTACCAGGCTGACATGACTGAACAGAGTAAATTACCTGGTGCTGCGTGACGGCGCGCAGGTCCAGGCAGTGCGCGGGGTGCGTGGCGGCGAGGCGGCGGCGGCGCTGCTCCTGCGGGGAGTTTCCGCCGATGCCTCCCCCCGCGCCCTCCCACCGCGCCGCCCGCCCGCGCCCCTCCAGCGGGGACGCGGGCCGAGACCCGGGGACTGCTACTAGACCACTGTAATAGAAACTTCTTTTAGACTCAATTAACATTGGCCCAGAGTCGAAACGAAGCGGCGCGAATAGAAGCGCATCGAAAGTCGCGCGCGCCTTCGCCCGTCGACGCGTTGTGGTTCGGCCAATGTGAATTGAGCCTTACTATCTAACCCAGGGGTTCCCAACCTTTGTTGTCTATTGCCCACTTTAAGAATAAATTATTTTTTAACGCCCCCCTTTTTAAACATACTTAAAAACCGCTAAGTACTTATAACTGATTATTGAAACGCAACTTTATAGTATTCGGACAGAGTATCTTTTATTGAAAATAAAACAAACATAATCAATTCTTATATAAAAACTAATGTGAAGGTTGAATTTGATGCTTTTCAATAAGTTTGTTGATATCAGGTTCCAATTTACTCAAAAACAGCCGCAAGTCGCCACGTTCGGTAACACGCAAACGATTTCTCTTTTTAGTAAGCAGCGTTGCCACAGCACTAAATCCACGTTCATACAAATATGACGATGGGAATGCTATCAAGAATCGTTGAACAATTGACCACAATCCAGGGTACAATTGCGGGATCAGTTTTTGTAGCCAAAATTCTTGATATCCATTTTTGAACTTGATTTTTATTTCTTCGTTTGTTGTCAATTCTATAAGTTCTTCTTCCAGTTGAGGTGACATTGCTGTGTTGATATTTGAAAACGGATCCAACACCCAGTCTGGTATTTCCAAGTTTAAAATGTCCTGGTATCGTTCGGTGAAGTCAATGTGGAGGTTTTCCAAATGTTGGCAGTAGGCAAACAAGTCGTCGTTACTGCAGGATACTGATAAATTCGGAAAGTTGTGAAACTCACGTCTGCCCATATTCTTTTTGTGCAGAAGCAGTTTTGCTGCGAAAGCAGCAACGACATTTTTTGTTTTAATTACATTTAGTTCATCGCCTTGCAGTTGGAGGTTCATGTCGTTGAACAATTTATACAGGCCTGTCATGTAAGCTATATCATTCTTTGATGTTATGAGCTTGTTGCGCAGTTTTGTATCTTTAGTTTCCAAGAACTCTATCACAGAGTCAAACAGGTTGTAAAATCGAATCAGACAATTGCCTCTTGACAGCCAACGAACTTCAGTATGAAGCAACAAACGGTTGAAATCTTCGTTATTAGTAACACAAAGCTGATGAAATAATCTATCATTCAAAGAGCTGCTACGGATTTTATTGACTGCTTTGATGACATATTGCAGTGATTGAAATAGTCGTTCACTTAAGTTTCTAGCAACCAAATGTTGTCTATGAATAACGCAATGTATAGCAAGGACATCTGGAATTTTATTCTTTAAGTACGCTATGAAGCCTTTATGGCGCCCTGTCATAGCCGGAGCGCCATCCGTAGCAACTGATATAATATTTTTCAAAGGAATCTCTTTCTCTTCACAAAACTTTTCCAATGTATTGAATATGGTTTCGCGTTTTGTATCTGTCTCCAAATTTCTGGCAAACAATAGTTCTTCACGTATTTTCTCATCTTTAATAAACCTCACGTAAGATAGCAACAACGCTTCATTAGTTGGTAAAGTGGACTCATCGAGCTGAATTGAGAATTGACTAGTCCTCAGATGATTGCACAATGATTCTTCAATGTTTTCAGCCATTTCATCAATTCGTCTTTGCACAGAATTATTACTCAAAGGAATTTTTCGGATAATATCTGCGGCCGGTTTATGAAGCACCTTCCTTTATTGCTGGCAAAATTAACTCTTCTCCGATGTTGTGTGGTTTGCCTTTTTGAGCAATTAACAAAGAGATATTGTACGAAGTCCGTCGTCATCTTGCTTAGCAGCCGCCGAAAATAGTTTTGATACACTTGGCTGAGTATTATGCTTCTTCTCTAGGTCTTGAAAATATGCGACATTCTTGTGTTTCTTATCTGGATGCATTTTATTCAAATGATCTTGCAGTCTTGAAGGCTTCATTGCTTCGTTCGAAAATGTTTTTAGACATAGAAGACACAAAGGCGACGACGGGTTTGTGGGATTTTCAATAAATCCGAATTTAATATATTCCGCAGAGTATTGCCGTCTCTTCTTTTTTACTTCCGACATTGTTTTGTTTTGAGAAATACGTAAGTGTTGAAATCAAGTACTGCTTATCTATTATGCGCGAAACCGCAAATGAAAATAAAATAAATTTACGTCGTTTATATAGGATTGCATAAGCAGCACGCACCAACAGGAATAAGACAAACGTGCATAAACTCGTTTATCTCATTCGACGCCCAATCGTACTCGACAAGCAAGAACAAGTATTATAGAACCAGCCGATTGATACAGGAATGTACAAATCGGATTATTTAACAACAACTTGTTAAAACATGATTGCCCGCGGTCTATTATATCGGACCGAGTTTGAACTATATCTTAATTAATATTAGTTGATATTCACAAGATGTAGTCGAGAGCTCAGTCGGTGTCTAAGAGTCTTCCTAGCTAGGTAGATGAAATTATAAATCGACCCCAAAGCCCTACACAACGCCCCCTTTTTTTTCTGGGTCTCTTACCGCCCCCATTTAGGCCTGCAGCGCCCACAAGGGGGCGTTATCGCCCACGTTGGGAAAGCCTGAATTCTAACCGAATCCCGACTAGTCTAAAAAAAAATCCCCGATTAAAATCTAGCTAGACTTTATTTAATCCTAGTCTCGAATGACCTCTGACATGACGCCAAACATCAAATCTGACAATATCTCTGCCAGACTCTTCAGTTTATTTTTCTTTTTAGCTACAATACATCCTTTGATTGTCCGAAAAGTAAGGTGCTTCACTTTATTATCAACAGAAGGGTAATTTTATGACAATTAAGCCACTAAACTTGGGAAAATAACCATACGCGAAAGGTAACTTACTCGACATACGTGCCGTTTTCCTCTGTCTTCATCACATCATTTAAAACTTCGGTCAGATTTAACAGAATAGCGGGGAACCTTTGTAGAACCACTGCATTCTGTGTTGTTAATAAACCAGCTAATCCTAGACCTGGAAATTAAATAAACATAACAAACATCTAAAAGATAAAAACCTAAATTCACCGTGCATCTTATCATAAACGGCCCGTTACGGTCCACTGCTGGACTATGAGCCTGCTCCACTTAAGTGTTTGGTTTTGCCATAATCTCCACGCTTGGCAGGCGGGTTGGAGATCGCAGATTAAAAGGTTACTGTATCAGAGAGCGCTGCTGCCCGTTCCCTGTTCAATGTGTAGTCCCTAAGTCGCCTCTTACGACACCCACGGGTAGAGTAGGGGTTGGCGACAAATGTATTCTACCATCACCATCATGTATGCCGTCACCACACGGCTCATCAAGTGCATCTTATATTATTTGCTATTTTTTACACCCGTAGCTTTTACCTCAATCCAGAAGTAAATGTTATACTAAACTGCCTACCGTCCAGGAGACGCAGGTTCAAAAAAATGTGTTTTTGAATTTACTATTTGACGCTTTTACGGTGAGGGAAAACATCGTGATGAAACCTGCACACTCCTGCTAGTACCCTAGTAGTTTCTAAATTGTAAAGTCGACTAACCCGCATTGTGGCCGGCTAGATTACCTTAATTCAGGGTAGGCTCAAGCGCCTCATCGGGAACGCTTGATAATGAAGTTATGACAATAATAACGTACCAACAACCTTCCACCTCTCAACCTGCGTGACCAGATTCATCTCCTCGGTCCACAAGAGCAGGACTGGTCAACACCTTGGCAGGACCACAGCCGTACTTTTGTACCACCTTATTGAACTGGTCTGATGAAAAATATCGTAAGAAATCCTGCACCCTCTTGCTTGTACCCTAGTAGTTTCTAAATGGGGGATTTTATGACAGCTCTTTAAAAAATAAAAATAATAGTTGTAATTAAGACGATAGATGGCACCAGGTTATTTTTTTAAATTTTTTTATGGCCCTGGGTGAATCGCCGGATTTCTTCAGATCTACGAATCGTTAACGCCATATAACGAACATTTATGAACTATTATTTTTTTAATTGGCTGTCGGAAAATCCCCCATTGTAAAGTCAACTAACCCTCATTGTGAGCTGACTTAATGACGAAGTTATGAGACTATTGACTTACCAACAACCTTCCACCTCTCAACCTGGGTGACCAGATTCATCTTCTCGGTCCACACGTGCAGGACTCTGGTCAACACCTTGGCAGGATCGCAGTCGAACTCCGTTAAGCCAGCCGAGGCCTCTTGAACCGCCTTGTAGAACAGGTCTGATGATAGCAGGATCACGCGAGACAGCAGGCAAAGTTGGACTGAGAGGACCATCGGTAAGTCGTCGCCTTCGAGGAGGCAGCTGGAAAAGGTACTTGGTAAAACATCATCAAAGCTTACCATATAACAAAGAATATGACGACCCCGTAGCCCAGGTGGTAGTGTATCTGCCTCCGACGCACACGGGTTCGAATCCCGCCCAGGGCAAACATTCGTGTGATGAGCACTTGCGTTTGCCTCGTGTCTGGATGTTACTTATCTATATATGTATGTATTTATCTATTTAAGTAATGTATATCAGCTGTCTGGTACCCATAGTACAAGCTTTGCTTAGTTTGGGATCAGATGGCCGTGTGTGAGATGTCCCCACATATTTATATATAATAAAAAGAGGAGACTTCTCATACATGGCCGTCTGATCCTAAACTAGGCAAAGCCAGACAGCTAATGTATGTATAAATACATATGCACCAGATGCAATACAAACGCTGATTACACAAATGATTGCCCTGGATGGCATTCAACCCAACATCCCTAAGCTTCGTAGGCAGACGCACTACCAACTAGACTACAGAGCTAACAATAAATTGTATTCTAGAGGCTAGATAAACATTGATTATTTTCCGAAAAATAACACTATTTTCAAAAGATGGTATCCAGGTGGTTGATCTGTTTACCTACCAAACATATGAATTTGCCCTGGTAATAACGTCGTTACGAAATGCTGTCGCTCATGTGACTTAAATAAGCAGTACTACATGGAATACAGGATTAAATACTCACTGTATGACTCTTATCAAAATCGACCAGATAACTTTGACACCTAAGAACGCGTTTCTTTCAGGGAACTGCACGCTGATACATATTTCGGCCATCTTGAGCGCCGTGATGACGCCTTCGGTCCGCATGTCTCCCAACATATCCTCTAAAAGCGACATGCATTTAGCTCCTGGCCCCGAGAGGAACTCTTCTGGGCACAGGAGGGTGTATGCTTGCATTATGTACACGACTATCCTGAGGTGTTCTGATGATTGTTCTGAAAAAATCATCAGGATAGAAATCATTCTAAGCGTCTGAATTTTGGATGCAAAAATCTGCTGAACTGAAACAAATTACACTACCTATATAACCCGTTCTCATATTTTGGTACATACCTAAAATAGGATACAGATTATCAGCGAGTTGAAGAGTAGCAGGATCACAGACTTGAGAAGTTTCTAGAATGGCCAGCCATAGCTCTAAGGCGTCTTCTAGAAGGTACACGTGTGCTGGCTCTGTTAGTTTCGTGGATTCATTGACGACGCCCAAAATCCACGGACGAACTGTGGCCGAACATTCTCCTAACGCCTGCAACAAGGAAAACATTGTATTGATCAGATCAAGCATTCTAGCAAGAATATAACCTAGTAAACTCATCTTAAATACTTCTGGCACCCTGGTAAAGTACTGTTTTAAGTGGGGTACGATGATACCAGCTCAACTCTCTTTACTTTACCTCCCTATCTTATATTCTCTCTCTAATCTTCTCCCTCCTTCTCGAGATCTTACCTTGACGAGACGCATAACGGCGGAGACGGCTGCCCTCAGTATGTTTTGCTGCATTGTTGCCAATGCCGCAAGCATTCAAGGAACAATCTTAAACTGACTCGTCTTACATATTTCTGCCACCCTGGTATAAAACACCTATAGAGCTCGTGATCATTGTCCCTTGGGGCACGGGTATAAATGATCCGTATCCTCACGAAGGTAGGTTGCCAGGTTAAACCAGCTCTCCTCTCTCTCCCTCTTTTTTAGTTTAACAAGATGCACGACAGCGAAGAGCATGGCAACCCTCAGCATGTTGTGTTGCGCAGCATGGTGCCACAGCTGCAGTATACGAACGAACAGCTCACACATGCCGCAAGCATTCATCTTACATACTTCTGCGACCCTAGTAGAACCGCCTTAACGGTGAAACTCATGATAGATTTGTGCGGACCGGTAGGCCTATCACTATCTCCCTCCTTAACATGCCCTCCCACAATATTCTCTTTCTTTCTCTCTTATCTTGACAAGATGCAAAACGACGGCGGAGTACAGTTTCCTTAGCATGTTGTGTTGCGCGGGATAGTGCCACATCAGCTGCGGCATATACCTGAACAGGGCTGCCGTGATGACGCAAGCATCCAAGCAACAATATTAAACACATCACACATACTTCTGCCACCTTGGTACATAATACCAAAAGTTTGTACGTTTTCGCGCTCCCCTGGGACCTGGCGAGACAGATTTATAAGTTCACCTTTCTTAACCCTCTCTGTCTCCCTCTCTCTCTTACCTTGACGAGATGAACAACAGCAGATAGCACGGCAGCCCTCAGCATGTTGTGTTGCGCGGCATGGTGCCACAACTGGGGCAAATACCCGAATAGGGCTCCGGTGCCGCCCGCGCGCGCCGCCCCGTACCCGCACCGCTCCATCACGTATGACGTCACGTGGAGGACGTGCATCTTCGTGTCGCACTCTTCTGATTCCACCTGGGGGAATGGCACTTTCCTCTTTACAACCATTGTTTACAACATCATAAATACGCAAAAGGAAATAATGTGAAAATAATGTGCACTGTGTTTATTACGAATTATTTGCTGGATATCAGAGCGCTGCAATAATAACTGTTAATAACTGCAATAATAACTTAAACTGCAATAATAACTTAAACATCTTTTGATGGTTAAAAGTTGAATGTATTGCGTATTCTCTGTCAACATACCAGGAGATCATAAAGCGCAGCAAGTGCGTGAGGCGCATAAGGTGTGAACTGTTCCGCGTCGAAGTTGAAATCGTCTATCGTGCTCCTTAGCGCTTCAGCTGCTGCGAGCTTGACCGCCGCGTCTTCGGTCTTCGACGCGAGCGGCTCGATGAGCGCTTCGTACATTGCTGGCCGGAGAGCTTGGGATGCTCGCACTCCGCACCACTGGCCTGCAATGGACGTGTTCTTTAGTAGTTGTAAGTAGGAGAATTCGTCTGGTCGAAAAAGTTTTAGTATAAAACTTACCGATCAATTGACAAACTCGCCTCCTTATAATCCTATAGTTGTTATCCTTGATTTTAAGCTCCTGGCTCAAAATTTTTGTAAACCACTCGTCGAAATCAACCTACAAAACGAAATGTGATGCTTAAATTCATCAATAGCTCATTACGTCCCCACCGAGAGGCTCGAGCCTACCCTGAATTAGGGCGATCAGGCCTTAGTCGACCACGCTGGACCAGTGCGGGTCACACACAACCTTTGAATTTCTTTGCAGGAGTGTGCAGGTTTCATCACGCTGTTTTCCTTCACCGTAAAAGTGTCGAATAAACGTACATATGAATTCGAAATTGGAAAACACATTGGTACGTGGTGGGGATCGAACCCGCATCTCCCGAACGGAGCGGCCTTAGCCACTAGACCACCGATGCTTAAATTATTTTACAAAAATTAATTAAATTATACTTTTCCTTTTATTGTTTACATATTCATTGATATTCAATAAACTTACGTCATCGTACAAGTCGAAAGCGGCCAATCCGACAGCGTTATAAATAGCGTCCTTCCTCAAAATGGCGGGCAAGTCTTCAGGATCGGTGTTCAGTTGCTGTACTGTCGCCAGTAGCCTGACCAGCTCGGGGGCCAGGATACTGCGGAACTGGAACAGCTCCATGAACACTGCTTCTGTGCATGGCTGGAGGAAATTTGAAAGTCTTTGTAACTAAGTAAACTGTTAGTTCATTGTGTTAGAACCATATATTTGTGGCATTGTCGAATACATGAAATATATAGTCAGATAGTATCGATTTACTTGGGCAACAACCACGAAATCACTAGAAAAACAAAGAATGCTTTGTTACGGAAGATGGAAGAAACCTTCAAGGATTCCACACTAAATCTCCATACCACTCACGTCATCTCATCTAGACATTAAATAAATCGAAATACCAGGATGACATGAAAATAAAGAAGCTCACCCTCAAACTATACTTCCAAGACTCTCCCGCCTCGTCAGTAGCGAAACTCTCGGGTTCCGCGTCCCATAGTGCCAGGTCATCAGAAGACAATAAGAAGTAGTGGGTGACAAGATGCCTGCACATGTGACATACTGTGTTTTGATCTAAGACTTCCATTTTCATTTGGTGTGCTTGAACAGTTACTGTAAAAAATATTTTCATCCATATAATATAAGCATCGAATTATCTATAGTCTAGAAGAGTAACCGTCTAACAAAGCCCGCTAAAACATGACACCTAATAATTTTGACAGACGACGACAGACAGGCAGATGATGTCGCTGCTGTACATTGAAGCTTACTTTCGACGTTCTTACAAACCGAGTCATATATAACATCATTGTACCGTGTTTTCGAATGTCGTATGATATAGTTTTGCTTCTTTGATATTCATTTGGTGGGGTCAAGTTTGAAGCATAGTTACTCTTCTAGACTATAGATATAAGTAGAACCTTGTATAGTATTGTGTCATGACATTAAATTTTTAAATGAGGCACCTTCAAAGTGAGACCTATCCCAGACAAATTACAGGAGAGCCGTCTGCGGTGGTACGGACACGTTACGAGGCGACCATCCCACCACATGACCAGAAAAGTGCTAGATATCGACACTAAACCCCGAGGACGAGGAAGACCCGGAATCACATAGATGTCCGTAGTAAATAAGAACCTCACAGAAGCCCAAATAGAGGAGACACCCACAAAGAGGAGACCCAGGACCGAGCTGCCTGGAGACGCATGATACGGAGAGCCGACCCCAAATAAAATGGGAAAGGGCCAGGCAAAGAAGATTATTTTTTTAAATGATTGGTTTGTTTTTGTAAATGGTTATATTTATCGAGTTTTCTTTATAGAAGAAAAATACCAGTATGTACTTACATGGCTCTTTAGGTTGATCAATTCCTTTAGGTAGTTTATACTCCATACACTGGAGTATCTCTTTGACGATGTTCAAGCATTGTATCGTGAACCTTTCGTATATTAGCTGCATGCCTTGTTCAGTGAAGCAGTAGTATAAGGCGAATTCTAATGACGGTCGGATGAGAGGCACATAAGAGAATGGATGGAAGCACAAGACACCGAGGGCTACTTTTGTAAGGTGAATAATGAACTTTTCGCAGAGTTCTAGAGGGTAGATACCTCGGCCTTTGAGAAGCTTTCCTGTAAAGATAATTTAGATTTAAACGCATATTTTGTACAAATAAGTTCGAATAGAAAAGTTAGGAACACCAGACTTCTAAAGGAAAGACTCCAGGTTCGATACCAGCATAACTGTTTTCAGTTTGAAAATATTATGTACCATAAAACAGTTGCAGTGGCTGTTTAATTATGCTGTATGTATGTGTGTATAGTATGAATACACACCGGATCAGCCATCCTATAATAAATCCACAACAGACAAGTTTATTTTAAGTCTTTATAGTACAGAGGGAAAGTGAAGTTGGTAAGTACTTACTGCATTCTAAACTGGTCTTAGCTCTGTCAAAAACGACATTCAAAAACGCGACGGCGTCTTGGCTTTCATGGCATTTCTTGAAGCCAAACACAGTCAGTTTCCTCAATATTCTGAGGCATAGCAAAGCCTTCTCCAAGTTTTCTGTGATCAAATCCGTAGCAGCGCCATCTTGGATGTGCCTCAGGAACAACTCTGTGTTCTCATGCCAGAGATTCAGTATGAAGGAGTAAACTGTGTTAGTCAGTTCCTGCGATTGAAAAAAAAAGATTTGAGTAGTTGGCATATGCCCAATTGCCCAAAGGCGTGTCGCCTACTGAAAGAGAGAGAAAGACAATAGACATAGGATGTAGGTAGGTGCAATATGAATATGGTATAAGTAAAATCCAATTTGAAATAAAAGTCTGATGAGTTAAAATGCCTGTCACTTGTCACTGTAGTCATCTTTGACAACTACTATAGTTTTAGTGTTACCCATGGATGTAACACTAAATCTATTTTGCTTGTTAAAAATTCAACAATACTATCTCTGATTTTTTTAAAGACGTACTAAAGTGACATTTAGAGTGTTGCCACTTTTGCGCAAATTAAAAATAGTGTTGTACCAGAGTGATCCATAGTTCAATTTTGTGATTGAATCAATTTGCTCATTGAACTTGATTGTTGTTGAACAATTAGTTTTGAGTGTTACCATCACTAGAGTTTCGATTACCTATTGAAGTTTGATATTTAAACATAAAGTTCTTATTTGCATGCTTAGTTAATTACAGTTTTTATTGTTGTTATAGATTGCAGTTTTATTAGTGTAAAATACTTTCATGATTTGGTGTATGTTTTGTCAGAAAAATAATTTTTATCGTGATTGTTGATTATTAAAATTTAGAGAGGGAATAGATAAATAAGAAGTCGGCTTTTTATTAATCACTATTTATTTCAGAATTACTTTCTGAATCTGATTCGGTCACGTTAATTATAAAGGTCTCTGTTACATCATCGATTAGATGGTCGAGTTGCATCATTTTATCTTCTTCTTTTATAACATGATTGACGCAACTCCACCACCGCTCCGGTGTCACCAAACTTATGCCTTCGGTAAATAACACGTGCAGGTCGGCCATCTTAAATGTTTTGTTGTTCCGTGCGACGTGCCCCTTTACCTGTGCCCATAACAGTTCGATTGGATTCAATTCGCAATGGTAAGGGGGCAGTCTGAGTATGGTGACACCGTATTCTGCAGCAAGCACATCAATTACATTCTTTTTGTATTTATCTTTTTCTCTATTACCAATTTCTAATAACTCTGCTTTTATCATAGTATCTCAAAGTCAAATTTTTTGATCTCAGCCACTCTTGAATATCAGCTTTGCGCCACGACGTGGTGGGGGTCTTTTCTGTTTTACGAGAGTGGTAGGGGGCGTTATCTAATACTAATATGGAGTCTTTTTTCAGCTTTGGTAGAATCCCCTCTAACCACTCCTCAAAATGATTTGAATTCATTTCTGTATGATAACCACTGGAATCGGTCTTTGATTCAAAAATCAAAAGACCCCCATCTAAAAATCCTTCCTCGCTCCCAATGTGACTTAATGATAAGTCGCCTTCCTTTGCCTGTGGGAGCTTTCAAGCCGGTTGTCAGACCTTCGAGAAAAGCTTGTCGCGGTGTATTGATTGTTGAATCGACCCAAGTCTTTTGAATAATGTGTCCTGTAAAATAAATATGTTTATTTTTTATTAAAAAAAATTGAAGCCATCATTATAATAATAACAATTTATAGTGAACAGGTTATTAAATTGGGATGTGTTATATAATACTATATACATATTTAATAGTAAGTAGGTTAATAGTATTGTAAATTTACCTTCATTCACCCATGTCTCATCCTGGTAGTAAATAAATTTTCCTTCGTTGCGGTATTTTTTTATAGTAAGTAAATATTTTTTTCGCCATAAAATTATGTCCTGCCTGTCAATTAAGCAACTACGCCGTTTGCGACTAGCGTGTTTAAAATTCAAATGTTTGAGGACTAGCCTCATTGTCGACTTTGACAAATTCGGTAGGTCAGGATCTTCATTCACAGCTATTGTAATCTGAAATCAAAATTTTATCGTTAATGAGAGTTTTTCCAACAGCCAATTAAAAAAAAATAGTTCACATAAGTGTCCTACAAATACAAATTAAACATTTAAAAAAATTGTACGAAACATTCGTCTTACCTTTTCATTTGTAGGAGCTTCTTTATTATAGAAAAAATTATGCACTTTCCTCCGAATGGCGGAAAGTATAAATTCATCAAATTTGTCTTTGAATGACAGCTTTCGACCATATGGTGTCGGTGACGTTGGTACAACGTTCTCTTTGACGTCTTAAAGGACAGTAAATACGGTTGTAATTCCAATCCCCAAAATTTCAGCCGTTTTCGCGGCACACTACTGGCGTTTATTTGGTCGTTCACCTAGTTCAGGTTCTAATTTCTGCATTTCTTCGTTAAATTTGTATTTAAAAACGTTTTGAACCATTGTCTTTTCAGTATCACTCAGGTGAAGGCGGCGTCTCTTTTTTCTGGGAGACAAAACAGAACCCGAAGTGCTCGGTTGGACATCGTCCACGTTATCTTCCATGGCGTTTTAACAACAATAACAACAAGCAGGCACAAACTTAACAAACAAATGAATAACGTAACAAGGAAGAAACAACGGAAACTTAACAGAAAATAACAACAGAAACAAGCGTGGGCAAAACTGAGAAAATATTCGTGCATCGATCGCGAGCGAAGTAGGGAGACGAATGACGCGCGCGACTCTGGTTGCGATGACGTATAGGTAGCGGCACGTATCTTAAGCGCTGAGCGAGCGGTGGCTCTCTCGCATAGGGTATGGGTGGGGTGACTGAGAGAGAGGTACCGCTCTAATAGATATCGCAACAAACATTCAAACTTTTTCAAATAATCGACCTGAGTAATTTTGATTTATTGAGATATAATATGTACGCCCAACAGTAAAATTAACCCGACTTATTTTTTTCGTATACGCGATAATAGTTTCTTTAACTTTTATAACTCGACACTGGCACAAAGTACAATGAATAACTTGAATTGAATCATTAACAACACTATTTTTCTATAGGTGGCAACATTAAAAGAAAAATAATCCGTTTGCATCTGTCACTTTGGTACATCTTTATAAAAATCGTAGTATATACCTACAATCTCTTTTAGTAATTTTAGCTCATCTAAATAAATAAATAATAATATCTAATAAGTAATAGTAAAATTTTAAATTTGGTTGATTTTGGACAGGACTCGAACCTGCATCTCCTCAGCTACCTGGGCAATTGGTATCCATATAAGATAAAGTCAACCAAGCCTTACCTGAAATGTCCTACGGTCTCCAGTCAACCTCTTTGAAGCTAATGCCTTAACCACATGGTGGAAGATCAGCAAAGACCTGTGCTGCATCAAAGGCTGAGGTGCCTTCAATGCTCCTACTAGGTCAGGGACCAAGCTTGGCCAGTTTGTTGGGCAGTCAAACCTGATATAAAAAAATATATTCACCACTAAAATATAATTTTTTTATATGGCAATTTCTCAAAATAATACTGCAGTACTAACCTGGCAATCTTAGAAATCAAGACAGCTTGTTGTGTTGCAATCTGAGCTACAGGCTCATTCAAGATGCTTGAAGTCAGCAGACCAAGTCTCAGTTTCTGCTTTTCTTCGTCTGTAATAGCATTAGGAGCGTTCCTTCTCCAGTAACGGTCTACACCGTTTTTAAAGCACATTACTGCCAGCCATCGAACCTTGACATCTATTTGGTGGTTGGATAAAACATTCTGTGGATTTTATAGTATAATATATTTAGAAATAGAAAAAAAAAATTAATGAAATTAAGTTATACAGTTCAATCAAGTTAATTAGTTAGCTACATTATAATTTGCTGTAATTATTTCTATAGATTTGGACTTATTGTCAATTAAGTTGAGAAAGATGTAATCTATTATATTTTATAACTAAATTTGTAAATAAAGTAGTAAACTATTAAATGATGTTTATGATGCTTTCCATATTGTAAAAATGTATCTGTTTTGTTGCCAAGCCGAGTTATCAACAGTAAAGGCAAATATTAAGCCAATTGATAAACAAGTACCAGTGAAAGTACACTTTGATGCATAAACAGTAAACAATCTATTTATAAGATTACAACCCTGACAGATACCTACACAGTATAGAAAACTATGTATGTATAAGTCTGAAGCTCAAAATCTAGGTTATCACTGAGAGTCTGGGCCACTTGCATCATGTGTGTAAAGGGAGAAGCATGATTACATCATTTGAAAATATAATGTTCTCACCAGGAGCACAGAATAAAAGCCAGGCTCTATCTCCCATTCCTGTAGTTTCTTCTCAGCGGGTTTCAACACTTCTGGATCCTGACTGGTAGCCCGATTTAAGGTATCCAGCACCAATGCATAGATGTTAGGATCCATGGCTTTTTTTTATATCTGAAATATATAAGGAGTAGCTAAAGAATATAGATTCTCTAAGTAACATAAAGTGAACTGAAGACTGACTTGTGGTGTGTTTTACTAGAATAGTTACGTATATACAGACATTTAATCAAATACTTTGTAAGAGCACTCTAGAAAAGGAACATAATGCCGGCCGTTAAACTTATTAAACACCATGCTTGAGAATATGTGTGATAATAACTTACATTCTCATGATTAAGATAATGGATAAAATATACATAAATCAGTAGGTACTTACTTTTTTTCTAAAAGACAGGAGACTTAACCTAACACTTCTGCGTATGATCATCGTCGATCGACACTTAATTACACATCAAATGTAGTTTCGCGAACACTACAGATTTAAAAAAGAAGCGGAACTCCTCTGTGTAAATCAAACCATTTTGGAACAAAAGCAATCCGAAATATTGATGAAAATCCACAAAACTGCGACTGCGACAAAATGCAAAATCGAAAATCGAACGAGAGGACACAGCGTCGTGTTTTATTATAAATGCGTACAACCACTACGAAGCCACTAGTTCAATAAAACTAACCAGCTGCTAAAACATATAAAGGTGGTGGTGTATTAAACGTATCTCATCGATAGCGCAATCAGCTTTACAAATAAGCACACTACAGAAATTGCGGCCTGGTTTGTCACTCAAAGCGGTACCATATGTCTCCTAATCCTCAAGCTAAACAGTAGTTTTATTTAACAACTGAGCGACGGTCGGTGTCGAGCCTTTGATGTGAATCACCGTGTTTTTTTTCTTCCGTGTTTTCTTCGTTTTATTGCATTGGATTTGTATCTTTTCTGAAGTAATTGACCTTTTAAGTACTTTTATACTAAGTACTGTAGCTGGTTTAGTGTTGTGTTTATTTACTTTATTCGGTAATTGTTGTGTGCTTCGTTTTTTAGGTTATCTTTTGGATAGCCTGAAGAATGAGCGGCAACGAGCCACCTGATCCTAAGCCCCCTGCTCGTTACCGCTGGCTGGGTATCCTCTTAGCCCCATGTCCCTGCTTTTCATGGCCTCGCAGGCAGAGAAAGTCGATGATTCCGAAAAAATGGACATCGAAATTTTTTCCCAGAAAAGACCTTTGGCGGATACTGCAGTCGAAAGCTCTGCTAAGAGAACCTATATTGCTTCACAACCTGTCGCGTCCTCATCTTCACCTGGGGCAGTAGCTCACGATGACGGCTCCTCTGGTATTTCAACAGCTTCTCCTCTTTCAACAGTTCAAAATAATCTCGATGCAAGTCCGTCCTCACAACCAACATAAAATCGTGCGGCTCGTGAAAAATACAATTCGCGAGATAAAGGTCCCTTTATTGTTCATGTGGTCCGTGTGGGAGAGTCTGACCGACCCTTAAACCCTATTATGTTTGGTAAACTTTTGTTCTCAAACAATATCAAATATATTAAAAATTATGGCATTAAAAAAGTCGGCCGGAACTGTCTCTCAGTACAGTTCATCAGTGCAGAAGGGGCTAATACTTTCTTGGGCAATTCGTTACTCTCACAAAAATTTAAATTGTTCATCCCGTCCTACAACATTACCCGCATGGGTGTTATTAAGGGTGTGCCTACGGACCTGGCCACAGAAGAGTTTTTGGAGGGAGTCGAATACCCATTTGGTTTTTCAGGCAAAATTATTAAAGCTAGGCGCCTGCAGTATAGGAAAATGGACATTGAAACGAGAAGTGTTCGTCGTTTTGATTCAGAGACAATTGTCTTAACTTTTGATGGTCAAATTGCTCCCGACAGGGTATTTTTTATGAATAACTCGTTAGTTGTTGAGCCATACATGCTGCCAGTTATTCAATGTTATAAATGCTGTCGTTATGGTCATACCCAGACTCAGTGCAGGTCGCAAACTCGTTGTTACAAATGTGGAGGCAATCACACAGGCAATGAATGTTCTGAGGAAGTACCAAAGTGTGTCAACTGTTCTGATAGTCACTCCGCTACCTATAAGGATTGTCCGGAGCGTTTGAGACAAAAAAATATAAAGATGTCTATGTCAGAATTGGGTATTTCCTTTGAGGAAGCTGCACAAAAGCACCCAAAAGCTATAAAGTCTTATGCGGCTGTTCTTAAAAATAGTTCTCCTTCACAGATATCTTTGTCTCAGATTAGTGCTGGGCAGTTCCCACCTAGCCAATCTTTTTCAGCTTCTCCTACTTCTTCATATCGGAAAACGGTTTTTAAACAGAAAAACCCTCGAACATTGTCGCAGTCTGGTTACGACCGTCAGAACCATCAGAACATTTTAAACAACTTTCCTTCTTCTCTACCTAATGGTTGTGGTTATCCCCTACAATCAACACAAAATACTCAGCCTGATCCTATGGCTACAATTAATCTTATCTTACACTCTATGTCCAGTCTGATTCATAATGACTCTCTTTCTAATCCTATACCAGTTGACGTGGTCCATAAACTACATGAAATTTCTATTTTACTTATCTTCTTTAGTTTCCATTTTTAATCATGGCTCTAGTACTTCAATGGAACACTAGGAGTATTCGTCGCCGGAAAAGTGACCTTATCTTTTTAATAAATAAATTTAAACCTGCTATTTTAGCTATTTCTGAAACATTACTTAAACCAGGTAATAATTTTTCTTTGTCTGGTTTTACTAGTCTCCGCCATGATTGTGATAACGGCTGGGACGGTGCTGCATTTGTTATTCGAAATAATTTTAAATATACTAGGATTAATCTGCCCATATATAATGGTATATTTGCCGTCGCTGTTAAAACTGATTCATTCTCAATTATTAGTGTTTATATCCCTCAATTTCTATTGAAGATGACCTAAAATTTGTT
Source organism: Carpatolechia fugitivella (assembly GCA_951230895.1). Classification (NCBI taxonomy): domain Eukaryota; kingdom Metazoa; phylum Arthropoda; class Insecta; order Lepidoptera; family Gelechiidae; genus Carpatolechia; species Carpatolechia fugitivella. The sequence goes on from OX579660.1 coordinate 13,581,489, forward strand.
TTGAATCATTTGTCTGGCTCTGGCCCTGTTATTATCGTAGGGGATTTCAACTGTCATCACCATCTTTGGGACCGCACGAGTGACTCATATGGCAGGCATCTTGTGGACTGTATTGGACGAGTTAAACCTGTGTGTTTTAAATGACGGTCGCCCGACATTTAGAACCTCTCCTAATCAATCTTCCTCCGCTGTTGATCTTTTAATTTGCTCTGTCTCCTTAGCTCCGTCCATTTCTTGGGATGTGCTGCCAATATGTTACGGTAGTGATCATGCTCCTATAATTTTGTCCATGCCCAGTCATGCATCGTCTCCTATTCCCTTTTGCCCTCTACAAAAATATAATCTTAATAAGGCCGATTGGACTCAGTATTCCCGTATTTTGGATAGTAAAATTAATAATTTACCTTCTCTAGTCAATGTTAGCAATTGTTTGTCAATTTACAACTCTTTTGTCGATTGTATGTTATCAGCTGCTTCAGAATACATTCCCCTTAAGAAACCTTTTACAAAAATCCCTTCGCCACCATGGTGGAATAACGAATGTACTAGGGCTGTCAAAGGTCGGAATGAGGCTGAGTTAGAGTATGTAGTGTAGCGTTAAAAAAGGAAAGCTAGCTAACCTGTGGTCGACGACCACAGGCGAAACGTTAAATTTAGGTGTACAAAGAAAGAGTTAGTTAAATTTGTCCGAAAGGTATAATATCAATTTAAAAAAGGCCTAGAAATTGCCAAGCATGAGCCGAGAGTCGAGTCCAGAGGGGACTCCGTCGATATCGTGTCGCTGGAGTAGTGTTGTGTTGTGGTGTATCGATGCAGGAAGGTGTACCAAAACCGCGGAGTACCCCGGAGAGTAAAGCCAAACGGGAACCAAAAAAAGGAGGGCCAGAGAAACCAAAAGGGCCTTTTTAGAATTTAGAAAAAGAATTTAAATTTGGCAAAATCCGCATACAAAAATACACTGATACAAAAAAACAGGCTAAAAAAGGATGGGCAGTATCCCAGGAGGGAAGCCGGAGCGCGGGTCTGCGGCACTCAGCTGGCACGGGCGCGGGCGCGCACAACGCAGGGGTCCAGGCACGTCCAACGCCCGGTGGCCGCAGGGGTCCGGAACCACGGCGAGAGGACGAGAAAGGCTCGGAGGGACCCTCGTGTGGGTGCCGCAGAGACCGGAAATACACTGTAAAGATTGACAAAGAAAAATAATCGACATCCGACCAAGTCAGGGAAAGAAAAAAGTACGTCGATAAAAACAGACAGCACAAGACTTACCCGGCAGGTCCAAAGTAGGAATCCGCGATATTTATTATCAGCGATATCAGATTTATTGACCGAATCCCAAGGCAGACAGATATTTATTTGGAAAAAATTCAAGCACGTTCAAGGGATAAAACGTTTCTCCTGACAGACGACAACTCCGAAAAAACAATCAACAATTTAGAAAAAGGTCAAACCAAGAAAATTTTAAATTTGAAAATGTGACATAAAAACCGGCCAAAAGAAAAAAAAGCCATACCAAAAAGGTTATTAAAAAAACCCTGCAGTAATGCTGCAGACATCCCTTCACCAGAAAAAAAAATCCGCCAACTCGAAAAGGAAAAAAAATCTTCGAGATGGCAACCCTCGAAGGAAGTTGACCACCCTAGAACAAAAGAGAAGAATTGTCCAAAGTCAACTATGAAAGGAAAAAAATATCGATAAAAATTTATCGACACTCTACCCCATCACTATAAACCAACGAACACGTCATGTTCCCAGCACGAGCGGCTCATAAACGACTCACTGGCCCCAGGATAAGAAACCACCGGTGTCCCAAAAGAAGCCAAGACAATCCACCAGGGAAAAAAAAGGAGGACGGAAATGGCTTGGAGAAAGAAAAAAGAAAGTTGTCAACCACAACAGAAAAAGGTGGAGACAACCGAAGGAAACACCGATGAAGTGGTATCCCCGAGCCAGGAGGAAAATGTAAGATATGTGAAGGATAGAAAAAGAAATTTGGAAATTTGGATATGTTGGAATATTGGAATGTTAGAATGTCACTAAGTTTTAAAACCAAAACGCGCACACACAAGTTATTTACACAAGATATCTACAAATATTTACAAGTTATATACAAACTACAATGTACACAAATGTACAAAAATATACACACTTGCGAATGAAACGCAAACAAATAAATAAGAGCAAGTAGAAAGAATCTACTTGCAAAGAGATTTGAAAGTCGAAAACTGTCAGAAAGCGCGAAAACAGCCACGAAGGAAGACAAACTTCAAAATCGGGTGGGCGCGAAAATCTGACAGATGACTAAAAAAAAATGGCCGTGAGCAACCAAACAAGGTCTGACGTTCGCCCGCGCCATCGTGTTCATCCCAAAACACGAAAGACGCCGACGAACACCGGAAACTCGGATTGCCCAACGGCGCAGTTGGTAGAGACTACCAACGAAGTCATAGTCAAAGTCGCGGGTTCGAATCCGACCCGGACTGAAAAGAGGAATTTGGCCGCGTGGTGGGCCATGCGTGTTTCAAGAAAGAGACAACCCTTCCAAGAAACACGCACAGACAACCACACAGGCCGACTGCACATAGCAGCGGACGCCGTCTAGTCACGACAAAAAAATATCGCGCTTCGGGAACAACATGTTAAACATAGCCCCGGCTCAATCCAGGGGAAATCGAAGCGACATGGGCCAAGTTTGAGGCCTATGGCAACTCAAAAACCTGGACCCATGCGCATAATGTCGAAATCCGAATAAAATAACCTAACTTACCAACTAACACCGAAAGATAATAAAATTTACAACTGGCCAGAAAAACACACATACAGACACACACACCACACAGAAAAAAGAGGCGTAAAAAGGTAAATAAACTTAGTGACATTCAAAAGGAAAAAGGATGCCAAAACGTGAATCTAAGCCAAATGATGAGAAGAAAAGTTGGTACACGTTTGCCTGAAGGCTTTTAGAATTTAGAAAAATAATGTTCCAGGGGAACATGGAAAAGAGGGTCTATTTCAAAATTTATGAACCCTCGTGCGGGGAACTGGATAAACACGAAAAAATATTCGGGGGCTATTCAACGACCGCGTCTTAGTATGGACAATTGAAGGCACCAAAGATACGTCACACGATTACCGCAACTGTCGGCCAACCCACGGCATACAGTCTTGGCTACTCGTGGACAGCACCCAGTGTACACTTCTTTGCATACAAGAGGCTCGTAAATAGCCCCGCGAGTTTTGCAGGTGGGTAAAAAAAAACTACACAAGGAAAAACGAGTATAAAGGGGAAAAAAATTAGGGGAAGACCGGAATATAAACGAAATGTACAGATAAATTTATGTTACGGGCGCCATTTGTAGCGTTAAAAAAGGAAAGCTAGCTAACCTGTGGTCGACGACCACAGGCGAAACGTTAAATTTAGGTGTACAAAGAAAGAGTTAGTTAAATTTGTCCGAAAGGTATAATATCAATTTAAAAAAGGCCTAGAAATTGCCAAGCATGAGCCGAGAGTCGAGTCCAGAGGGGACTCCGTCGATATCGTGTCGCTGGAGTAGTGTTGTGTTGTGGTGTATCGATGCAGGAAGGTGTACCAAAACCGCGGAGTACCCCGGAGAGTAAAGCCAAACGGGAACCAAAAAAAGGAGGGCCAGAGAAACCAAAAGGGCCTTTTTAGAATTTAGAAAAAGAATTTAAATTTGGCAAAATCCGCATACAAAAATACACTGATACAAAAAAACAGGCTAAAAAAGGATGGGCAGTATCCCAGGAGGGAAGCCGGAGCGCGGGTCTGCGGCACTCAGCTGGCACGGGCGCGGGCGCGCACAACGCAGGGGTCCAGGCACGTCCAACGCCCGGTGGCCGCAGGGGTCCGGAACCACGGCGAGAGGACGAGAAAGGCTCGGAGGGACCCTCGTGTGGGTGCCGCAGAGACCGGAAATACACTGTAAAGATTGACAAAGAAAAATAATCGACATCCGACCAAGTCAGGGAAAGAAAAAAGTACGTCGATAAAAACAGACAGCACAAGACTTACCCGGCAGGTCCAAAGTAGGAATCCGCGATATTTATTATCAGCGATATCAGATTTATTGACCGAATCCCAAGGCAGACAGATATTTATTTGGAAAAAATTCAAGCACGTTCAAGGGATAAAACGTTTCTCCTGACAGACGACAACTCCGAAAAAACAATCAACAATTTAGAAAAAGGTCAAACCAAGAAAATTTTAAATTTGAAAATGTGACATAAAAACCGGCCAAAAGAAAAAAAAGCCATACCAAAAAGGTTATTAAAAAAACCCTGCAGTAATGCTGCAGTAGCTAATATGAGCGACATGGATTTATTTGTTGAATACCGTCGTATTAACGCTAAGTGTAGACGTACACTGTCGGAAAGTAAAGCCAATGGTTGGTTAAACTTTTGCTCTTCCATCTCCCCAACTACTCACCCTTCTGTGGTTTGGCGTAATATTAGGCGGTATAGATCCGGTGTTGTAACTAGCCCTGCTCCGAATTCTAATTCTTCACTCTGGGCCGAGGACTTTCTCGACAAACTCGCTCCCCCTCATGCTCCGTTACCGGTTGAATTTCCAATGTCATATAATTCTTCCGTTGATAGCGATCCTTTATCTCGCCCTTTTCTCGTATCTGAATTAAAAGCTGTCATTTGTAACCTTCCTAATACTGCACCAGGGATGGAATGAAATCTCCTATGCTTTTCTTCGTAATGCCTCTGATAAAGTTCTTTCATACTTTTTATTAGTTCTTTCATACTTTTTATGAACAAAACTATTAATATAGTCTTATTCCTGAATCATGGAAGGAACATTTGGTAATCCCTTTATTAAAACCCGGTAAGGACGCATCCCTTGCTGCATCATATAGACCGATTGCCTTATCATCCATATTATGCAAAATATTTTATTTATTTTATTTTTATTTTATTTTATTTATTTGGGAAAGTAAACAGCTGTATACAATATGATAAATTAATAGTATAGACTTATAAAAGATGTGACTTTATACACAGCCAACTACACCATCCACATGTAAATTATTAAATGATGTTAGTTGGTAAAACAGAGTTATAACAGAGAAATAGTCGAACATCTTATTAAAAATAGGCTAGACTGGTTCGTAGAGCATAATAAAGTCCTCCCTGATCATCAGATGGGTTTCAGAAAAGGCAAAGGGACTACGGTTAGTCATTGCATAGTATACACCGACATTCGTTTAGCTTTTTCAGTGAATAAATCTGTTGTCTGTGCATTTTTGAACGTTTCTGCCGCTTACGATAATGTTTTATTACCGGTTCTCCGGAATAAATTGTTTCGTTTAGGCATTCCTCGGAACTTAGTTCATTTCATCTGCAACCTGTTGGTTTGTCGTAAAATCAATCTAAGGTTGGATGGCCAGGTGGTCGCTTCGCGGTGTGTGTGGAAAGGACTTCCTCAAGGTTCCGTATTAAGTCCTCTTTTATTTAACATCTATTCTTCCGATATTGGTTCAAACATAGGTGAGGACTGCCAAATTTTACAATAATTGCAGATGTCATTTGTATTTATTCATTCAATAAGGATGCTAATCTTGCTGCTAATTCTTTAAATTCTTCTTTACATAATTCTGGGTTGTGCTTGGATGATCACGGTCTCCAATTATCTCCCTCCAAAAGTGTTTGTACTGTTTTTTCTCGTTCATACCGTACACCCATTGTATCGATTGATTTTAAAGGTCATACTATCCCACAACAGAGTAAAGTTAGATTTCTTGGTTTGTTTTTGGACTCACGTTTGACTGGTATTGCGCACTTGGATCATATTGTGAAAAAGAGTGAAAAATGATTAATATACTCCGTGCGCTTTCTGGTGCATGGTGAGGTGCTCACTCATATTTTCAAAAATTGCTATATAATGCCCTGATAGGAGTAATTTGGATTTTGCATCTTTTGTTTTAGAACCATGTAACAAGACAGCCTTGACAATTTTAGACAAAATTCAAGCTAAAGCACTAAGAATAGTAACAGCGCCATGAAGTCGTCCCCTATAGCTGGTTTACAAGTGGAGTGCTTTGATCCACCTCTGTTATTCCGCCGTCAATATCTAGCTGATCGTTTTATTTTTCGTTCATTTCATTTGAATTCTCATCCTCTCCTTCCCAAGTTAAATTTACTTGCTCAATATGTTGAAACCAAAAGTTACTGGAATCATAAATCTGCCCCACCTATTGTTAATAGCTTGAACCGTCTTAAAAGCATAGAGGCTCCTACTTTTGATTCTGATAAATAGCCAATCTACAACACTTCTTTCGACGCTTTGATTTTGGTGCCCACTATTCATGAATCTCTGGGAATTCATAAAAATAGTCTAAATGCCAATCAACACTTCTTGCATATTGTCAATACGAGGTGGCCTGGTTGGACCTACCTATATAAAGATGCTTCGAAACTAGCAGACGATGGCTGTGTCGGTTGCGCTGTCCTCTGTCCGTCACTGAATCAAATCAAACAGCACAAACTTCCCCCGGAATCTTCAGTCTTCTCTGGTGAATGTTTGGCTATTCTCAGTGTCCTTATGCTGGTAGCTAACCTGTCCTTGAATCGTGCGATAATCTTCACAGACTCCCTTAGTGTCCTGCAGGCCATTTCCAGAAATCCTTTTAAAAATTGTGTTAGGAATGTTTTAATCTGCAAAATTAAAGAGCTTCTGCTTCTGTGTACAAATTTAAATCTTAATGTCGAGCTGGCTTGGATTCCTAGCCATGTGGGTATTCATGGTAATGAAACTGTTGATAGTTTGGCCAAAGCAGCTGTTGTCGTGGGCGACAGTTTATTTTATCAAAATTTTTCACACGATCTGGTTTCCTTTCCTTTCCTTTTAAATACTTAATTTAAACTCAGATTGGAAAAGCAAGTGGTCGTCTTCTTCCTATCAGTTCTCGTCTATTCAGCCCTCTATAGCTTCGCGGCCATGATTCTTCAAGCGAGCTTACCGAGTTTTCGGTAAAAGAACTACTAGTGTGCTTATTAGACTGAGACTTGGTCATACTTGTTCTCCAGTTCGACTTTTTAAATTCCGGCTTAAAGATAGTCCCAATTGTCAGTGCGGTGAAGATGAGGGTACGATTGAACACATTTTTTTCCATTGCCCTCTCAATAATAAAAGTCCTCCTTTGTATTCGTTACTGTCCTAAATCTTCTGGTATCTCCTTACTTACCCTTTAACATTAACCATTTATTAACAATTCCTTCGGTTAATTCCTTTATAGTATTGGCAAAGTTTATTAATATTAACAATATTAAATTATAAATATATATCTGTGTTGTGTTGTCCATAACTGTGTCTTTGGTCTTCTTTCAGGAAATATATGGACATTTCATTGGCGGATTTCCTTTTTTTTTTTTCTTTTTTATGATAGTGTAATGTCAAACCCACTGTGATAAGCTGATTACTTGACACTGGCTAAATTGTAAATCAGCAGAAGCCATTAAAAAAAAAAAAGCTAAACAAAAATTCTGTCAAAATTGTTTTTAGGCATTTTTATAGAAAAAAAATGAGATTCTTAAAACGAGTTAAACGGCCTAATAAAATACCGACATTTGCACCAAATCTCAGAGGAACAAAAGACGATCGCTTCGCGCGTCAGAAATCTTTGCACCAAATACACATTATAATTTACCAGACTCATTGAATTGAACTGCCTAGGTTTTGTCAGGTCAAGACAAACTCTAGTTGATTTATTTTTAAAGGCTTTTAAATTCAAGCTGACCTGTTTGAGTATATGCAGGATGCTGGCGGATTAATGGCAGAAACCTGAATTTATTTATTCACAACCATTCATCAATCAGCCTATTTTATAACCATTATCATACTTGTATCCAATATCAACTTCCAAAAACGGAGTATGCAGCTCTTTACGTACCTACCTCAAATACTGGCCTAACTAGCTAAACCTTTTGATCGTCTTGGTCACGAATCTTTGCCACTAATATTCAGTTTCAGTGATAAGAATACCTTATCCAAATTATCTTCAACGCTGTTCAACTTATCGTTATCTACATAAAAATTTAATCAATAATTTCACATAAGATTGTAGTAAATAATTTCGGAGTTATGATACACATTTTGAAAGTGTGATATCAAATTAGCAATGTCGTGGGAGAGTTGTATCGTATTACTCAATAGTGATTCAACGGGTAGTTTTTACTCCGGTGATATTGTTACTGGATCTACTGTCATAGAATTCAAAAAAGAACAGAAAATCGAAAGTAATGAGCAAGTGAAGTAATTCTGTTTTCAATAGAATTTATAATTTCAGAAACTATTTAATTTTATTATTTTCAGATTTAAGTTTCAAAGTTTTAGGAATAAGTAAAGCAGAATGGACAAGATCTATGGCTACAATGCCCTATATAAAAATATATTCAGAAAAACGTACAATTTTAGACTACGATATTGATGTTTTTTCAGATATAAACGGTAAGAATATTGTATAATAATAAATAAAGAAAAAATTTGAATGGTTTAAACCCAGAATACCACTTCGACAGACAGTCACACTCAGTCTATTATGAAGTATAAATACCATATAAACATCCAGTATAAAAAATAGGCTGCTGCAGCTAAATATAGACAGCGTTAGAGTCGAAAGAGAGACTTTCAAACTTCTGGAGTTTACAATTTGTCAAAAATCTCAAGTGTAGGCAAAAAATATACCACGGTTAAGATAAATACCCTTGAAAATAGCTTACGTTAAATTAATTGTATTATATAAATTTTCAGGAAAGAAAATCAAGCCTGGCATACAAACTTTTCATTTTCACTTTCTGATACCGGGGGATGCACCATCTAGCTTTAAAAGCTCGATAGCAGAAGCAACTTATTTTATTAAAGTACAAGGAAAATCTAATTGTAAATTGAAAAGTTTAAAAATTACGCCTTTTACAGTACGAGGAAACGTAAATCTTAATCATTTGGAAGAATATTTGGTATGAGTGGAAATATAATTTTATTTTTATTTTGTTTTTACGACTGCCCAAAAAAAAGGAGTATGTTGTGTTCAGGGTTCGTGTATATGTATGTAATTTATATGTATGTGACTTTATTCCACCAAAACTTCTCAATGCCTAAACAGATTTGGATTATATAGTATAGCCCGAGTCCTAGGTCACTGGCTATATCGTTATTGGCAGGGCGGTCATGTTTTTAATTTTTAGATGATTATACTTTATGTCAAGTTACGCAAATTTTTGTCTTCAGCTAAAACCATGTTTAGTTAATAATATAACAAGAATTTGGAATAGGTCAGAATAATATATCATTAATAGGTACTTATTTATTTATTACAGGTTCCAACATTTGTCGAAACTTGTAAAACGTTTTGGAAGTCAGGATCGTTTTCCGTATGTTTTAAAACATATAAAGGATTTTCATCTAATCAGTATGCGCCATTTGAAGCAATAATAACAAATGAAAAAAAAGTAAAAATTTCTAAAATAAACGTCTTTTTAATACAAGTGGGTATAATCAAATGTTTCACTAATATTTTTAACAGAGATCACAATATGAATGCTTGTTGACTGAAGTATGTATTTTTAATATTTTATTCAAAGTATGAAAATTACGTTTATTATATCAAAACAAAACGCTGATCTTTGCGTTTCTTAGAAATTTTTGATTAAATTTTACTGTAAAATATCGTTTCAGAGACTCAAATATACGATTCAGTCTGGCTACGCAAATGAACAAAGGAAAATATTCAAAATTGAACATAGAAAGTTTTCACAAACAGTTACAGAAAGATGTCACTTTGGAATGGAAATACCTCAAACGGTTCCTTCAAGTATACATTTGGTGGATCCCATGATAGATATTTCCTATGTTTTAAGAGTAAGTTAATTTGTTTTTTACCTCAGAATGAGGCTCTTCACATCGTAATTTTATAATCTTAAATGATAAAATTAAGTTAAACGACAAATTTGATTATTGCCATTTTGATTATTTATTTATTTATTTTTCATCTTATCCCGCACTAGCTGCAAGCTTGCGGGTTCATTCGAGTTATTTTAATTTATTCCTATAAAAATAAGTTCAGGAAATAAGATTTTCATAAATATGTCATTCTTTGACGCATAAAAATCTATGAGTCTTTTTTTTTTTAAAGATGTGGTTCTGCCTACCCCTATTTTAAAGAGTCGTGACTTTATGTATGTATGTGTTTACAATAAATTAATACAGGTATACAACGACAAATTTTAAAATAAAATCTAGTTAAAAAAATTATTAAGTTAAAAAAGTTGTATTTTATTTTTCACTTTTTAGTTTTGTACTGTGAAATTTTTTTTTTTTTTTTCAAATTCTTGTATTGTCACCGGTTCTTGATAAGTGTACAACAACTAAGTGTACAACGTATTAAATCTGTCCGTTTGAAGTGGGTCAAAAGCGAGTCCAAAGGAGTCGGTTACATACAAATATACAGGTGAAGCTAATAAAAGCGTGAAAGTGTTATTTTGTTTTTTATTTTCAGGTTGAAGTTCACTTTCCATTTCACACCACGTTCTTTGAAGAAATTCCTGTAACAATTTCTACTATTCCAGTAATGCATAACGAATTCGAAGAATATCAGTATACCTACTATTAAATAAAGTTACTCACTACTCAAATAAGTCGTTTAAATTTTGTACTATTGCAGTACAATTTCAATGACTACAGCTTTATATTTTTATTAGTACTTGACCTCGAAAGACATCAGAGATCAGAGTTCAAGTATCTGAAATATTTATTACAGATAGGACGTCGTGGAATGAGTTGTGAATAAGCAATGAAGCAGCAATGAGGCGGCTTTAATGAGGCAGATTTTTTTTTATAATTCAGTAAAACTTGAAAGAAAAAAAAATATACAAAGACACGGGGTGAATCTTCTTAGTAAATTCACCGAGCGCTTTATGTTACGTAATATAACTTCATTTATATAACATAACATAACTATAAGTTAAACTAATCAAGAAGAGAAGTTTGGTTATTTTAACGAAAAATATTTTGTTCTCAATTTTTTCATTTACTACATAATGATTAAAAGATTTTTTTTTTGCTTTGGCATGGTGCGGTTTGCACATCGCCACAGACATAAAAACGAGGAAACGATTATTAAAAAGATAAATTATAATAAGGATCGGAATTTAGATAGGATTCAGAAAGGATTATAGGAAAAATATAGTAGGTAGCAAAGGTAGGTAAGAGGAAGAAAATAATTACGTAATACGTAAGTAGATAAAAGATAAATAAAAGGTGAAAATATATAGCTACTAGTTACTTAGCAACAGTGTACATAAATATATACGAATATTATTAACAACTATAAACCTACTTATACACTTATATATATCAGGATCGTTGGTAGCCAGCAGAATGAGGACTGATTTAGGAAAAGGAACTTTGAAGGACAATAAGCCGTTAAAGAAAGAAATATAATCGAGTGAGGGATATGCAAAAAGCTTTTATTGATACTTAAAAGATATGAAAAATTTATGTTTTGACCCAAAGAGATTGCATAGGCTTGCTAAGTTAAACACTAGACGACGCGGAGTGAAGCCTTTTTGACGATATGAATAGAATAGAATAGAATAGAATATACTTTATGAATGATTTTTTTGTGTTGATGTTGACCTTATGTTTGGGAGGGCCCAAAGAATCATGTTCAATAAAGTGTTCAATAGGCTGATGCTGTTGTTTGTTCAGTCCAACAAACTTGATTTCAAAAAGTGAGTTTAGAGTGAGAACAAGATTTGTAATTTTTTTTATTAATAATATAATAGCAACTTTTAACAAGCTTAGCTATTTTTTCTTTATGGCAATGTAAGAAGATCAACCGCGCCATCTAGCGAGAACTTTGTGTCAACTAAAGTTAGTTTTGAAATCGTTGATTATCTATTTAATTATTTTTCTAAAATTAGCAAAGCAATTCACCTATTGTTTACTTAAAAAAATAAGTTTATTTACTCAAACGTTTTTAAATATGCAATTAGTCTAATCATATTATAATGTAAAAAAAATAAAATATTTAGTATTTCTTTTGAGCACTTCCTCTTTCCATGACTTTTTTTGAGAAAGCGGAAATGGTTGGTCCGCCATAATCTTTCGTGTGGGTCTGTGCTTGTGTGGTTTGGTTTTCTTGCCGGTGCCAACCATTATTTTTAATTAGTAGTAAGTTATGCGTATGAACCCAGAGATGGACGATGATGAGAAGGGGTGAGTTAATTTTTCTTTATTTTGCTTGGATAACAGGGCTCCCCTTGACGTGTGAACTATAATAGGTCAAACTGCACGTTCGCTTGGTGTGTCGCATTTCACGGCTAGCCAGCGAGGCTTGTGATGCAGCTTTTTGTGCCTGTTTGGTTTCAGCTGGGATTCCATAATTTCGGCTGTTTTTTGGTCATCCGGCATCTTCATCTTGAAGACCTGTCTGCAGTCCTCTTTTACCCAATTAGCCTTTACCGGCAAGCGGGCAGCGACCCCAAGCCTCGCCGTGCGCCTTGCGTGTATGCGATCATGGCAGCTATTACTTTCCCATAATGTATTTGCCAGATTTTCGACATTTCACCTGTCTAATCAACGAGCATTTGCTTATTTATGTTTATATAACTGTTCCGTTTCATCAAAACTCTGTACCGATGTGATGCGTCGCAAAATGTAAAATTAACCTTTCTGTGACTAATCGTAGCTTTCTCTTATCGCGATTTTTTCGTTAGGGCGTCAGGGCATGGTATTTTTCGGAGATTGTTTTAGTTTTAACGTGGTTTCGAATGAGGTTATTAGAGCGACGGTCGAAGTGCCGCGTAGCCTGGTCTCATTTGCGAGATGCGTCCTAAACGTGCTGATTCATTTGCATATGGTCGTCGACGTCGCACGCACTAATGAACTTTGTAGGAAATATTGAATTAGGAAGATTATTTGTGTTGTTTCGGTTTTGTCGCATTGTCTGATCAACATTGATACAATTCCCAACAGATATTCTGTAACCTTATTACTTACTATGTTTCTAACTTCTAACTTTTAGGTCATCACTTCATTTGAACAGGAGACTTTTCCCTTGTTAAGGTTACCAAGTAATATAATCTACACTGCATCGATAAGTTTACTCAAAATGTAGGTAATTCAAAAGTGAATGGTACTTTCACATTATCTTTCATTTTCTTTTTAACCTACACCAAATGAATCTGTCTGCATACATTAAGCATCAATCAGCTTCTTTTTAACAAAGGTTACCGAGTAATAAAGTCTACACTGCATCGATAAGTTTACTCAAAATGTAGGTAATTCAAAAGTGAATGGTACTTTCACATTTTCTTTCATTTGTTTTTAACCTACACCAAATGAATCTGTCTGCATACATTAAGCATCAATCAGCTTCTTTTTAACAGCATTGTAAGCACCTAAAGATGACAAATTATCGTGCATTCGTAACTAAACACCCAACATTTACATAAAAGAGCTTGCATTCCTTATTACATTATTTTTAATTACCTACTTAGTTATGGATAAATTAGGTATGGAATTTCCAGGAAATGTTGTTTCCACAACTTAAGTAAAATTCCATTTTCCTTATCTTGAATTTGCATAACAGTGTTTATTGTTATCGATTTTTATTTTGTCACACTTTATCCCTAAAGCAAAATTATAACAAAAAAGGATAATCAGGTTTTACTTCCAAACTAATTTATTAAATTATTGTATGTTGGTTTTTTAATTGCAACTTCCTTGTTATGTATGTTTCACCCAAAACAAAATCAGCTTAGTCCCTGGTTTAAAATCAATGGTTTCTTTTTACTAAAGAATAGAATATAATATTTTTATTTGCTTAGAATGCACATACAACAGATTTTAATAACATATATACATAGTTCCAGTATATTCTACCGTTGGCATGGCATGCAAACATTTTGGTACCCATCTTGTCAACCATCACTATTCACAAAAAAATAATTCAAAATTATAGATTCAAAATTATAAATTGCAGGTATAAAAGAAGCTGTGATAATGTACAAAAAAGATTTTTAAAAATATTTTGTGTATGTGGGTTGTTTGTTCATCATTAGTAACTTGAGACTCAAAACAAAATACACACTACTATTACTATAAATAAATAATTAAAATTTTAGCTACATGTCCTTATTCACACTAAAAAGCAGTTTAAAAACTGATTATGAGTAACAATTTATGAAGACCAAAGTACAAAATTATGCTACTAAAGGTTCTGACTGTAGGTCCACTATAACTTTTGTTAAAAACTAAGTTAGGTCTAGTTTTATTCTGCAGCTGTGCCTAGGTATCTTTTGATTTGTGCTAATATCTAGGACCTTGACAGGCTCAAGCATTTCCTAAACCAAAGGCCGCCTTCATAATAATAACCATTAGACAGTTTATCAAATTCCTCTTATTTTAAAGCCAAAGTCTCTAGTCTTTTTATAACTTAGTTTTCAGTTCAGACATGGTTAACTATACAAACCTGTACTTTGGACCTTTACTTGCTGCTTAAGTTTTCATAAGCTATTAACTTGAATGTATGAGGGTTATGATGTATGAAGATTTAATTTATGATGAATGATTTAATTTATTAATAACTAAGTAGGTAATTAAAGATAATGTAATAAGGAATGCAAGCTCTTTTATGTAAATGTTGGGTGTTCAGTTAGCATGCACGGCAATTTGGCATCTAAGTAGGAGTCCAACCGTTTAACTCATAACTTCCTTTACCCACCCAGAAGTTGAACATTAAAGCAACTTTATTTTATTTTTTTATCTTGCCTCTTATTGAAATTATAATATTTATTATTAGAGGATAATCATCATTTCTGTCTTAACTTAATCTTACATGGATTTAGTCTACAACAATATCAAACTAAAATGTTTGTAACTAGCGGTCCGCCCGCGGCTATGCTCGCGTTGTGATAGATTTTCCCGTGGGAATAAGACTTTCCCGTAAAAGTATCCTATATGTTAATCCAGGTTACAAACTATCTCCATTCCAAATTTCAACCAAATCCGTTGAGTACTTAACCAACATCCAAATATATTTTCACATTTATAATATTAGTGTGACTGTGATGTTAATATAATTAGGTTATCTACTTACGGAAAACAGTACCTACTGAGCACCAGGTTTAACCTGCAAAATCTGTCGAATTACTACTAGGAATGCAGAACTAAGTTATCAATGTGTTGTCCACCAGAAAACTGTTCGTTGGTGGGCTATCATGGGAGACGTCGCAGGAAAATCTGCAGCGCTACTTTTCGCGCTACGGGGACGTGATCGACTGCGTGGTGATGAAGAACAGCGAATCGGGTCGCTCCAGGGGCTTCGGTTTCGTGACCTTCGCCGAGCCGAGTCTGGTCAACGTGGTGCTGCAGAATGGACCACACCAGCTCGATGGCAGGTATGTGGAACATTTGAAATTTGAAACGAATGTGTATATCTTTTAGGTTTGCAGCGCACGGCTCATACTTCTCTTACAGCTCAGTACTCCCTCTCCCTGTGTCAGTTATGCATAATATTCTGTGGTTATGCCATAAAACAAAACCTAGCCCCAAAACAGATGTTTTAAACTAATTACCACCATAAGGAAGGTTCTGGGTTCGGTTCCCGACTGAACAGATATTTAATTCGACCTTAGCTAAGATTTGTGTTTATCTGTTTACGGTTATATCATAAACGCGCAACGTCAATTATGCAAAATAATTTTATAACTGGCCTTCACTGGAGTTCTACACATAGGCACAATATAATATTTCTTAACGATTTTTGTGATCTACTATATGTAAAAATTATTCGAAACCGCGAAATTGCAACGAGCCAAAATATGTAGGTGTAAACAAGCGCCGACTCGCAGCTCGCACCGTGACGTCACACGATAGCGCGGTCGCTTAGTCGGATTTTGCCGCGGAGGCCGTAACGTTTAATATCTCAGTCATTTTTGAAGATAGGAAAATAATAAAACATTGTTTTTTCTCAAGTTACCTGTTTTTTAGATAATATTATGCTGATAACAAAAAAAGTTGTTGTGACGTGATTCATTGACTCAACGACTAAAAAGTTTCCACGTGGCGCGGCCTGGTAACAGGTTAACTCGGTTAGGTAGTTCAAAACTAAAAAGAAAAGTATTTTTACACAACGACTGATGACGAGAGAAAGTAAAGTTTTTAAGTTAGTATCTGACTCCTTGTTTTTGTAGCAGTTAGCTTGACCAATTTAATCGAAGCGAAGTATCGGTTTTTTTCTCGTGTCGGAGGCCAAGACTCACTTTGGGTCCCTGAGCCGCATTAGTAAGTATCGGTAAATTCTGTACAATACCACTTGTGACAATAAGTATGTATAAAAAGGTATGGAGTAACACATTGACGTATTTAGATATTAGCCGGCAAGAAAAGTACAAAGAAAGGATGTTTTTTTTTATTAATATAACTGATAGTTTGTCGAACATTTCTCCGGACTTGTAACTGCAACTATGTCGTAACAATCCTAGAAAATATGACGGCTTAGCGACATTAATTTAATATCTATTCTACACTACGTTTTATAAAATTTATTCTAGTGTGTGTAGGTGACAAACTATTCCGATTTCCTGGTATAAATTACGTTAACTTTACGTATACACGCATGTCGCATATACTGAACTGACATACTATGGCTATATTGTTGGTATTTTATTTGTACAGGTGACCGAAAACGTTACTCGTCCGTGTTTTTGTAGAATGATGTTATAATGATACTTAATTTCCTAGATGACGTCACGGATCGAACGTTAGATAGGAATCTAAAAATTCACCGCACTGAGTGAGGTCGCGGTAGCGTAGTTGGGAACCTGTTGGCTCTTGGAATTGAGTGACGCGGGTTCGATCCCGAGCGCCGAACTTTCACTTATTATTATTGGAATTTGATAGATCCACATCCAGGCAGTGCCCTCAGCCAAATTGCTGTTGGTACGTTCAGATGTTTGTGGGATAACAAAGCGGACCAGCATATACTCTATGTTCCCATGAACAAAATGAGTCTACAACGTTCGCTACATGCAACTAATTCAAACTTATCATTTTTATCAAACATATTTTTAACTCGCACTGTAAATAAAGTAGGGTCAGGCCAAGAATTATTATTATCAACCAAGTTGTCGAGTATTCAGAACACGTTGTAGTCGAAGTTTAATACAGAGGCCTAGAGGGGTCCGATATCTCGAGTCGACCTTGAGTTGAACAAGTACTTGTACATTTATATTCTCTGGTTGAACTTGATAAAAATGTTTCGCCGTCCTTTTTTGTGACGTCTTCAAGACATCTGGGGCCCATTTCTTACGGTTACAATTTATTTTACAAGTTACGAAATACGTTGGTGTACATACTTCATAAATAAATATATAGGTATTGGACAGTATACTACAGTAATTTCTAAATATCAGAATTTTGATGATGCGTCATTATACGCAATGACGTATGTTGAATTGTACTTATGAAATATAAGTTTTATAAATTTTCCGTAATTACAAAATTAATGCTATGTAGACGTTTTCAGGATTATGGTTATCTAGCATTTTAAAAATAACTTACGGTAAATATTTCTTTGTTGTTTTAAACCGAGACCTAAACCAATTAGTAAATAACGAAAACCTTGCTTGCTCTACGTCCCCACCGAGGGGTTCGAGCCTTTTCTGAATTAGGGCGATCAGGCCTTGGAGAACCACGCTGGCCCTGTGCGGGTTGGTGCCTAATTCTAATGAATACAGGACGGCGGCGGCCGTCTCGCTAAACACCGCTGATGAAGCCGTACACGTTCCTTTAACATAGTTCTGTTTTCGGTGAAACCAGTTTGTTCACGTTCGGACACACATGACTTAGTTTTGAAATGAGTTAACACAGTTTCGTGGAACACAATACTAATTATTCCTTTAAATGGAGTAGTATTTATTAGTGACAAGGTATTTAAGTTTAATAAAAGTATGAGGCAAGTCAATGTATACTCTTAATTATATTTGTTCGATGATTTATGTAATTAGAAGCAATGCACGCGTGCGTAATCGATGCAATTTATTATGATAATGGCATGTACGTTTTTAATCAATCAAACCGAGTATGACACAATAGTTTCGCGTAGGTGTGGTCTTTTTATACGTTCAAACGCGAAAAATGTACCAAATTTTAGCACGAGATTAGGTTTCTTATAGTTGGGTTTTTATAGGATGAGTTCTGACAGCTTCAAAATTCTTCATACGACGTTAACAACTTTTTTAAATAATATTCAGTTTAAAAACCATAATAGCTAATAATTAAAAATAAAGTAACTTCACCTCTTATTTTATCATTAAACAGTATGTACTTTACTTAATAAATAAATAAATAAACGAAACAATATTAAAAAGTTTTTAAAATTTTAATCTGTCAGAGTTCATCCTACAGTAACCCAACTATAAGTGAAAGTTGTGGCCGTAAAAATGCTAAATCAAATTAGCAAATTAATTAGTGAAGATAGAAATCGAAAATTTAATAAATTAAAGGTACCAGGAGAGCAGATTTAGCAAAGAGTTTTTTTTCACAGGACGATCGACCCGAAACCGTGCAACCCACGCACGCTGCAGAAGCCAAAGCGTGGCGGTGGGTACCCGAAGGTGTTCCTTGGGGGCTTGCCGTCCAACATTACCGAAACTGACTTGAGAGTGTTCTTTGGCCGCTACGGAAAGGTCATGGAAGTCGTCATCATGTATGACCAGGAGAAAAAGAAATCCAGAGGTGAGTTAATTAATTGTGTATATGTATTGAATGCTGGTGTAACTTTTGGCCATCGCACCTTTTTTGTTTTGAAGATGGCGAGTATGACCAGGAGAAGAAGAAGTCGAGAGGTGAGTAAATATTTCATGGCTAAATTTTGTAGAATGAAATGTGCGTTCGCGTTTCCTTTTTTACAATTGTTGGCTTTTTGAAATGACACTGCTAGCAGAAAAAGTTAAAACATATTATAACTACTGGTTATTTTACCTCGATAAATTGAGGGGCAAAACCAGGTTTATTTACAAATAAATAAAGGTTATTGATGATAGCGGGTGTATCACGAAATTAAAAACGTTAAAAGGTCAAAGTCATGAGTAGATTAGTTAGATTGCCATTCTTAGAATTGTTGGAATAGGTCATTTTATTGTTTCTACTAGAATATAGAAATTAGAACATGGTTTTAGGATGTTATTAGTTTCTACTTCTACTTCTAAAAATATCTTTGTTCGATGCGAGCTCCCATTTTCGTCAGAATTTGGAATTCGTCTTATTTAATAATATCAGTTCAAGTACGTCCTACCAAAAAGCATTGTTTGGATTGTTTGGGATCTCATCACAAATCGGACCTATTCAAATCGTAATATTAATTAGTTTTGAAAACTCGGGCAGTAAAAGTTCTGAAAACGTTACGCCATGAACTTTGACATTTCCCTTAACCTTTAACTACTGACGTGGAGTCTGTGACGCCCCTCCCTATTTTGATTTCTGCGGATGGAACACTTCCCCGCGCCCCCCGCGTACGCACAACGTCATAGTAGCTTATTAGACTTCTAGTGACAAAGTCAATTAAGACTGAAAAAATGCCTTAATATACGTTAAAAAATAATAAATTTAGACTGATTTATTTGATGTTTTATATTCTAAAGCCACATTTGCATAAATATTCAACTCGCGCATTTTGATTAAATTTCCTAAATATGTCTAAACGTAACAGGAGTCGGACAGACCCCACGTCAACGATAATGTTCCACTTTTTTCACGTCCCCAGTCAAAGAAACTTGGGCTGTACTCGCGTTATGTAATTTTCATGAATTTGTTGTATTGGCTATATAACGGTCTCGGGCGCCTACAAAGGCTCAATTTGCAGGATGGGCGTGTGTCAACGAATTGGCGTGTGCTTATAAGTTTAGGGTTCCAATAACCCATCTCGACTGTACGACGGGACTTTTCTGTGGCATATTGTGCAATAAAGTGTTATATTTGACGTCCATCTGTAAAACCGAATTTAGTTCAGTAGTAGTAATAATTAATTAGTAAAAATTTGTAATAGCATAAACGATTTTTTTTTTTAATTTTACGTTCACGTTTGTTACTTCTTTGCTAGCAAACAGATACTTCTTTATTTATAATTTATATAAACTGATTATGTAGATAATATTATTTATTTCCGTTTCTGAAGTGTAATATCTAGAATGGACTAAATACGAAAACAAATTCTGATAACATGGCAAAGATTAAACCATGTTTTTGCGGACTGTAGGAATGTAGGTAATGGGAAGTTCCCATTCTTATTTAAATAGGGGATCGGACTACTTTTTTAAAATTTTATATTAACATCTTAGTTTCTGTTATCGAACACTAAAATAATTTTTGCTCTATCTTAAAATTGACCGAGTTATAAATAGAAGGTTTGAAATTCAAGATTAAACAGAGAGGCACATACCCACTTGTGACGTCATTTGTCAGTAACGCCATATAATCTCCATACAAAAATCGTTTTTGAAAGAGACAGACATATTGAAACTAAAAAATCACTGTAAATTCTTTTTTCAACCGATTCTGTTTTTTTCTTCGCGAATCGTCTGCTACTAATCTATATTTAAAAAATAACTAATAAAATATGGTAAATTTAGGAACAGTCCGATCTCCTATTGCATTATGCGCGCGCACAGTCAAAAAACTGTCTAGTATAGTAGCAGCGATAACGCTGCTTATAAAATCCGCGTCATGTAAAGAGAACGTTGGACAAAATGTATGTGCTTACTTGCTGTGGGCACAGTTTCGTAACAAAGCAAAACTTCTCGGGTCAGCTGATTTTTTTCTATATCTTTTTGACTTATTTCTTTTAATCGATATGTTTTTTATATTTATTTGCGTTTGGCCACTTCGTCCAACGTAGCGTGCGGCCTTACATACCAATATTAAGAAAAGATGAACTAGACTAGGAGCTCATGACAAATATGGTAACTATAACCGAAATGAAATTCTCTTGTTTGATATGATATAAATGGAAACTCCCTAACGCTAAATATTCGTTTCGCTTCGTCTGTCTTATCAAAGTGATTGCATTGTCTGGGATATAATGGGGCTTAAAAAAACAAGATATCGCGACAAAAAGAAAAAAAACATATAGTGTCAAATTGAAGTACTAGTTGTACTTAGCCAAATATGTAAAAACTGATCATATTTTCGGTTGCGATTGCGATTTTTTTGTCACGATAGATAGATTTTCTGGCGACTTATCTAGAGTCTAGTCGACTTATCAAGAGTTTCAAACGTAGTGCTTCTAAAATTGGCTCAATGAAGTTTTGATTTACCAAGTGGTTGCATTGTCTAAAATCTAGACTAGTTAATAACAAAAGACCATGTTTAATTTAGAAAAAAATAATATTCCAAATGTACCAAAAGTTGCTAAATCTAAATTTTTAAATAACAAATCACTTTTTATAAAAATTTACAGTCGCAAATAATTTATTTATCAGTGTCTGTCTACACATCAAATGTATGATTAAATCAAAATCAGTAATTGTAATAAATTTTTAATCGTAATTTTTTTTTCTAATTGCATTTTAAACTGAGCAGTCGTTTTAAACCTAAGTCACTTATTTTATCGGCATTTCGTTAACAAGTTGTTTCTCTTCCGTTGGTGTGCTGGAAGATATTTCTTATAAGATAGTAGGCCTCTTGCGTTATTTCTGTGAATGTTATTGTAATTTTTCATTACTCATATTCGGAAAGTAAGTCTGAAGTTGCTTGAAGAGCGGATTGAAGGTAAAGGTGGACGCACACTTATCAGCGTCGAACGCGCCGTCCGCACCGAACGAATCGAATTTTAGAATTCTTTATATGAAATTCTATGAAACCCCGCACACCTGATCGCGTCGAATCGTCCGTATCGGGAAGAAACCGAAAATTCCTAGACTAATGCGGATGACGTCATCAAATTCGGCGCGGACGATGCGGTCGAATCGATCGATGCGCTCGCATTCTGACGATTGCGAGCAGAGTGACCAGATTTAGCAGAATTCTGCGATTATAACAGAATTAGACCCCATTTTAGGCCTTATTACATACACTCACCGGCACATCTAACCGCCCACCCTTCATTTCAGGGAATACTCTGATTCTGTATAATTCTATTAGTTACAACTGATGTTAGTTAAAAAGTAGTTAATATAACGTTTATTTAAGTGTATTTAATTTATCGTAAAATTATCAATAAATCAATTGTAATGTATAACAATAAGCGTAGTTTAAAATTAACCCGAAATACAAGGGTGGGCGGTTAGATGTGCCGGTGAGTATATAATTTTAAACTTTCGCGGTCATTATCATAATATCACGGTAAGCCCGTAAAATGTCACATTATGTCGCAAATTAGAAAAAACGCAGTTTTTTGCAGAATCTAATGAAATCTTAACAGAAATAGTTAGTTTTTATAAAATTTTAGCATTAAAAAAAATTAACAAAGCTTCGCAGATTTTAGCGGAGCTTCTAGCATAATGATTAATTTAAATCTGGTCACACTGATTGCGAGTTCTTCCGGCGCGGTCGATTCGTTCCTTGCGGATATTTATGCGAGGCCTTGACTGACTTCGATGCGTTCGGTGCGTCCGGCGCGTTCGACGCGGATAAGTGTACGTTCACCTTAATATATACTTTTCAGCAAGGAGGAAGAATCGTTTTCAACTGACAGCTGTCAAATTATAAAAAAAAAACTAGCTCTCATTTCACATTTGTGTCCATCTATTGAACTATGTTCCATCTTTCTATACAGCCACTCAATTACAGCGCAATTTTAAATTGAAATAACAAAGTTAAGTATTAATTTAAGAATATATTTTTTTAAATTACTTTATTATAATTGACTTACTGTTACTGTTAGTGTTACTTACTTTCAACTATTTCTTTAAAATAAAATAGATTTTAGCAAAATATTTACTATTTTTCAATAATGGAAAAATAATGGCTCAAAAGATGGCCGGCCTGGCCACAGAAAAAAATAAAAATAGGCGGGAAAGTAGTGATTATCATTTGTTTCTCGAGTTGTAGGGTTTTGTTTACAATGAGTTCATCTGATTCAGATATGGTCACTCATTTTTTCTTTAGCTGATTCGTGTATTTATTTTTACTTTCCTTGTATTCGTAATGAAAGGCACAGTGTTTACCTCTGGTTAAAGACTTATTTAGTGCCTCGAACTATTAGGGAACCATTGAATATACTAATAATACCATTTAACCCATCTTCATAAAAATAGAATCGTAACATGCATCCCTACCCCGCACCTAGCACCGAGAAAATAACTTGTATACACATCTTTTCATATCCGAGATATATCCTCGTATCTTAAGATAGTATCTTAGATACGAGATATACGAGGAGGGATCAAAAAGTAGTGAGAATGAAATAGAATATAATGACTATTGATAACTTAATAATTTATTTTTCTACATAGTCTCCGAGTCTCTCTACACACCGAGTCCAGCGCTTTTCCTAGGCTTCAATCCCTTTAAAAAAATAGTTTTGTCTTGGTCCTGCAAAAAGCTCTTCACGGCATCCATCACCTCGTTATCGTCTTCGTACCTGTTTCCCCTTAAGTATTCTTTCAATTTGGGAAACAGATAAAAATCGCTAGGTGCCAGATCTGGTGAATAAGGGGGGTGGTCAACCAATTCGAAGCCAGCTTGCTGAATGGCAGCCATCGCAACTGCCGACCTGTGCGCGGGTGCGTTGTCGTGATGAAACAGCACGCCCCTTCGAAGTTTCCCTCTCCTTTTCTCTTTGATGGCATTCCTCAACTTGGGAATGAAAGCTGCATAATATTGGCCTGTAATAGTGGTTCCACGCTCCAGGTAATCAATCAACAATATCCCTTCTGAGTCCCAAAATATTGAGGCCATAACCTTGCCAGCCGATGCCACGGCACGAAACTTCTTCGGGGTCGGTGATGATGGCCGTTTCCATTGCGAAGATTGCTGTTTTGTCTCAGGATCAAAATGATGGACCCATGTTTCGTCCATTGTTATGAAACGATACAAAAAGTTCTCAGAATCTTCTTGAAACTTGTCCAACAATATCTTCGAAATGTCAAGTCGATTTTGTTTCTGACTGTCGGTTAACATTCTCGGCACCCATCTTGCGGAAACTTTTCTCATATTCAAAGATTGTTTCAATATGGATTGAATACTTCCATATGAAATGCCCGTTTCTTGAATTAAGTATCGGATGGTAACTCTTCGATCGCTCAATACAATTTTCTCGACTTTCGCAACATTTTCTTGGGTGACTGACGTCGATGGACGCCCGCAACGATGTTCGTCTTCCGTGCTCGTTCTCCCTACTCGAAATTGAGAAGCCCACTTTGCGACAGTAGAATACGGCGGAGCTCTCCTAATGTTGCCTCCAAATCGCAATGAATCTCTTGAGTCGTTAACTTTTTTAAACAGAGGTATTTAATAACGGCTCGCACTTCGTTTTTCTCCATTTTCGAGAATACGTTCCGACACGAAGCAAACACATGACTACAGAAAAAAACAAAAGAGAATCGAAGATTTTTTTTTCTTTATTAATATTACAAATATGTATCTGACCTACAAATATGTATCTGAGCTATGCCTGCCAGTATATTTTTTTCTTACCAAGGAGTAGGTATGTCGTTCTCACTACTTTTTGATCCCTTCTCGTATATTTCCGTATCGCCAGTATTTTAAGATTCTAATATAATATGTTATATTCGCCGTGTGTGATGGTCCATTGGATTATATGGCGAGCGATATCAAGATGAAAATATATCGTATCTTCACTGTCTGTAGTGCCTTTAAAGGCGAATAGCGACTTTACAAAGGCTAATCCGGCGACTTTACAGAAACTAATGCATTTCAGTCTTACCACAAACCATATCGCTATATTTGTAAGATATTTTTCAATACACCTTGCTCGAAAATTGAACTTACGAAGGGAGTAAACTGTGCGGTAAATGCGTTTTACCTCACTAGTGCGATTTTATTATAATTTTTTTTTATTTCTATGGTCTTCAGAATTTCAGCCAGGATCTTTTTGACAAAAAATATTTAAATCGATTCATACAAAGAGAAAAGTATTTTATATTTTTTTATTTCAACAAATTGTATCAAAAATATTATCAGCCAGTAATATTTTAATTATAAAAATAAAATTATCTCGATTTAACAAATAATATTCGTAGTAATATTCAGCTGAATGTTCGCCAGAGCCTTTTCTCCGTAATTATGCTTATAAAAAAGAAACATACTATCGTTTTGTTGTTGGCGCCAAGTTTGTAAAATTTTCATTTAATTGTTTTACATTGAATGTTGTTGAGTGTTTGTGTTGATTGTTGTTTTTAATGATAAATGTGAATAGTAAGGATACTCAAACTGGGCGCAATATAATAAAGGTTAGTTCTTACAACTTCTACATGATCCATTTTACCTGTAGTATCATAGCTTTTGTAGGGTACTATATTTAAAGGTACATCTTTTTTAACCATTTCAATTTAATTATTTATTATCAGTTTTCTCACAAGTGTATTGAAAAACGTCGTACAACACACGGATCTTAGGTTTATAACAAACTCGTGACCCGTGCTTGTGACATTATAAACCCTCGCCTGCTGCTCGGGTTTACAAAAGTCACCTCGTTTGTAATATGCCACCTACGATCCTTGTATCGTAATGTACTATTAAAAACAAACCCTAATGCGTGTTAACCTTTGTGAAGTCAAAATGATACTCCGATTTATTCTATAAGCGTTTTTACTTATTTTTCTATTTTTGGTTTTCACTTTACACTAGACGACTGTTTTATATAGCCATAGTGATATTGGTACATTTTTAATACTGTTCATACCATTAACTCCATCGCGTCGCGAGTACTAAAATGGTGAAATAAATTTTACGTATCGCAACTCTATTCTTTCTGATTGACAAGTAGTAAAGAGTGTCTTGCGATTACTGCGCCCAAGTAATGTCGCGGTAATTTCAACTGCCGCCACAAGGCCGTAAAGGATAAAATTGATAGGTTCTCTGCAATATTTCTACAAGGTTCTGTCCTAACTGTCAATGTTATGACTGAGTTATTGCTGTAACGAAGGCTTGAACACTGCCGTGTTAATGGGGCTACCTGTCTGCATACTAGCGCCACTTCAATAAAAATCATAACTCCGAGAAAACAAAATATATCAACAATCCGGTTGGTAAAATTGTTTCATAGGTCGTGTAGTATTTTTAGAACTGATAAATTTATAATTGTAGTTACAGATAACAAAAAGTGCAAATAACGGCGGTTTTTGCTATCTGTAACTACAACTAACTACATTTTATTGAATTTGACAATTCTAAAAGTACTAAAAGACTTGAAACAATTTTACCAACCGGATTTTTTTTTTATTTTGTTTTCTCGGAGTTATGATTTTTATTGAAGTGGCGCTAGCGTTCAAGGTCATTAGCGTAGGAGAGGTTATGGATGGTATTTACAGGGCCTCGTTTACGCGGGCTTTCCACCAGATCAGGGTTAAACGGCGGAACGGTGCAAGGAAACAATCAGTCAAAACTCAAAGGCGTGTAAATACATTACCACGAAATTGTCGTACGTAACGATATCTCAATACATGCCATAATATCTGCGGGTGCGCATTATAAAATGCTATATGGTATACGTAAGATTAAAATATTACATGGTTGATCACAAGTACCTTCTATCAAACTCGAAACAACAGTTTTATCAGACCTGCTTCATGCTTACTAGGAATTCGGTACATTATTACTAGTGTTACTTACTTATTTTACACTATCTAGGAAATAAGCACCATATATTTGTTAATTAAAATCAAAGCGGTTAATTTTGTATACTTATCTCTTAAGACCTATTATTACAAAAAATAGAATAATATGCGCTGGCGGGAACGGTTGTTACCTGCAGATATTCTGTAGAATGTAATCTGTTCGCATTGGCAGCCGCGTGGGACGGCCAGGTAAGATAGATAGATAGATAGATAAAAAGCTTTATTGCATTAATTGCTCACACACAGACACAAACAAATGGGCAAACAATCTTAAATCTACATACTTATAAACTACAGAAAAAAAAATTTTGCACATGTGTAGTGCAATGATGCAAAGGGCCCAGGCTCAGCGAAATTTGCCCAAAATAGGGAAACACTGATTTTCAGCCTTCACCCTGGCTGGAAATAGCGCGGGTACGAATCAACCGCTTCTGCCTTCATGCAGAAGTGGTTTTCAAACCCAGTCCATGATACCCATAACACCTGTCGCGCGACACACGCGTTGCCTACTCCTTAAATTCATGAAGGATGCTGCCGACTACCATTAAACTATAAATTTTCAAGTTGGAGAAATATTTTCTTGTCTTTCACTCCACATCCAGGCAGTGCCTCCTGTAGGTACTTTTCCGGGACTTTTCCGCCTGACCACTTAAAAATGTATTCGCCTGTCTCCTGCGGAAGCGCCGGGTCACGTCACGCCCCCTTGGCCTATTAGAAGAAAGCGATAACTCATTAGTTGCAATCTGCACTTCGCAGCTTCGTGACGTATCCTGTGTACTCCTTTTGTGAATTTCACTGACGAACTATTTGACCTTGGTGTCAAGTGGGCGGGGCTAGAGAGCGCGTTCATTTTCAAATTCAAATTCTTTATTGCATTTTCGAGCGCAAGCGAAAATATGCTTAGTGGTGGTCAGGCGCAAATGTCCCCGATAGTACGTTCAGACGTTTGTGGAATATTAACACAATTTTAGTATACGTGTTGTTATTTTGGACAGTTCGTCTATCGCGTTTGCTACTGACCTATTTCAAACGTTCACCGGATGTCAAATAGCTTATAAATATTGTTTTGTTCTATTACAAAAAATGTTTTGTATGACGTGTTGTACTGTGAAATAACTCTCTCCTCTTATTCACAAAAAAGGATTGTTCACTAAAATATACTAAGGGCGGCGAATTTACATTATCGTAGTATTATTTCTTTTTTAGTTGGGCTCAAAGTCCTAGAGAACTAAATCGGCGGGCATTTTCTACCTGATCAAAACTCTAAAGTAAATAACAAATTCAAAGACGCGTGTAAAAAGTACCCTACGGCCGCATTTGAAACTGATATTCGTCTAATCTTTCATACAACTATTATTATTAGAGGATAACACTATTTACAATATCTATTATTCTTCATAGTTCATATTTACTCGAGTTTATTCTGTGAGTGTTAAGGCCGGATTATGCCAAAAATTTGCAACTCAACGTGATTTAGTTAGTTCAACTGACGCATTACGGAAATAACGTTCGTATTAGCGTGCGATGCTTCACGGTGGTTACGTCTGACACTGCGCAGGAATCGTGCGAAAAACTCGTTTTTCTTGAACTCTTTTGCTTATTAACAGACAACGGCAGTGTTTATTAAAAATGTAATTGATTAAGTCAATACCAGGCAAGTTATATTTACGAAAAAATAAACTATGATTATCGCTTTAATTTATGAGACCAAGCACGTCAAAAAAATCAGCATTTAAAAAGAACTTGCTCTCATTTCTAAATTTATTATGTATTTTAAACTTTTATTAAGGATATATTCCGTTAGCATATTTTTTCACATTCATAGCATCAGTGGAAGTGCTAGTATTTGATCGTCAAAGTAGCGACTATAGTGTATGGGCGGTATATCCACATAACCCAAATAGTAATTTAAATAGTAATTGGTCAAGTTTCGTTCGCCGTGCAATTTGTTGTTGAGTAGCTAATATCAATGCATGAATTGACTTTCGGTATCTCAATATTCTAGGGGATGGGAGTTATATATTTTTTCCTTAACGAATTTTCTCTGGATAAACTTTGAAGATAAAGGTATCATTACAACCCTATATAAATTAAAGTAAAGCTAGAATTTGCTTGCATGAAGTAATTCCAAGGTAGTTATTTATTTCTAACATTAATAATAAAAATAAACTTAAAATATGTGGGCCCCAATATCATCAGTACACCTGAATAGAAACAATCATTCATTGCCATTCAGCGCGTACTATTTATTCATTTAAATAATACTACTTAAATACTTTTTGGTACTGATAAAAAAATCACAGTTGCAATAACTGACTGCACAATGCAGTGCAACAGCACAAATTGCAGTTTATATGCACGCGCTGCAATTTTGTTGGTAATAAATAAATTATCATAATTCATTTATAATAAAGAAAAATCGCACGAAAAAAAAAACATGTAAGCAATTGAATTCTATTAAAGATGCAGTGTCTGTCCTAAGCCAACTACCGTAACATGGCACATGCATATGATATTCTTTTGCGAACACTTCTTATGTTCTATACAAGCGGTTCATTTGTTATAGGCTTCGGGTTCCTCTCTTTTGAGGACGAGATCTCCGTGGAGAGAGTGACTCAAGAGCATTTCATCAATCTCAATGGAAAACAGGTAATATAAAAAAACTTCAAATAGAACAAAGAACATGAAAGCAAACAGAAAAAAATGTCTTTAAATATTATAAGTATGTCGCGTCAATTTATTGTAAATTGGTCATATCGTAGGTATTGTCTTTTCTCCGTAGATATTTTTTCGCCAACACATTTGACTCCCAGAGGGATGTAATCTAATAAACGACCTTGCCTGTGATTACCAAGCAGCTTTGCCGCTAAGGAAATTTGTTTCATATGGAAAACGAAACAAACTTACAGAAAAAATACGATGGTTTATTTAAAAACCTGGTTTTGTAATTAATGTGCATGCTAAACATGTGTTCTGCCTACGCCTGGTGCTCGGTGAACATTCGGTAGAGTCTGTGGCTAGCCAGCCAGTCCTATCGTTAAAATTAAAAAGTATTGTGTGTTTTTCTACCTAGCGTACTGTGACATGTGGTCTGTGTATTGATTTTCCCACTCATATTAATAAGAAAAAAACTAAGCTGTATATTTCGCGTACGTTATGTTATAGAGAGTATATTTGATGTAAACACCACCATTTGTCTATAAACAATTCGCGAAAGTGATAAAAATATTAAATATAAGATGCTTTTACCCAATTACTTTTTTTTAAGTCTGGATTTATTTCTTTTTTTTAACGAATGTTAATTCGTTTGATTGCTTTCTACGAGGGACCAGACAATACAGTTTTAAGCCTTTATTTTTTCTTTTGCTTTAATGTTCTGTTTTATCTCCTTTTCTTTGTACACACGACCCTCTTTTCTCAACTATAAAACGACAACGGCTTATCTATTGTTAATTAATATTACTAGGAATTACTTAGGGGTTGATTGATTACTAGGAATGTAGGGATTTAAGAATGAATCTTCAAACTGAATAAGTTTGTAACAGACACCTCGGCTGTTAACAATTTACCTACCATTAATAATTCGTATTGAATTGAACCTATTATTGAATACAATACGTAGCTTTTGTTTTGACAGTTTTGAATACTATCCGAAATTAATTGGTCGGTCTAGATAATGGTAAATACCAAATTTTTTTTTGGATGAAATTTAAAATTCTGTACACTTGAGTAAATAGACTCTCCGCAAAATATAGCAACTTTACATAACATAAAAGTACATCTTTATTGTAATTTTGATTAATTTAATTGAAAATCTTAATTCCAAATGCGTGATTTAGTTAACCAATTTAGTTACCAGCGTTCAAAAAGGGAAATTAATTAAGGAAAGTTTACTAGAGCGAGTTTTATAACTCAATTTCTCGATTTATACCAACAAGTATAGAACTGTATTCGTGTCGAATTCTGAACTCTTCTCTTATTCACTATTTACGACGCTTATAACTTTGATATTAGATTTTGATCGTGTCAAACTCTATTCTAAACAAAACTTGCCAAAACGGGGTTGCAATATGTTCGTAGGTTTTCACAACTATTTAAGTGCTTGATATAATTATTTTAAAGCAACGTAAATAACCTTTAATAATATTTCAAATAGTTACGTGTAAAATGTTTTGAGAAGTGTAAAAGCACAAATAATATTACAAAAAAATAGGAAGGTACAGTTAGGCGGCCTGGAGGCAGAAGTGGTCTCAAAAATCCAGTCAGTACAACGAACTAAATAACATAATTCTTAGGTGGTAGTTCTGTTTGAAGGACTTTGCAACCACCTGAGATAACTTGCGTTATTTAGCACGTTGTATAACAATGCGTTTGATAAAGGTTGAGATCAAGCGCGCCGAGCCTCGTGACGGTTCAGGCAAGCTCGGCTCGGGCGGCGGCGGCATGGGCGGAGGCGGCATGTCGAACCCGGGAGACGCGCCAGCAGCCGGCCAGTGGGGGCCGCCGGCCGCGCCCATCAACATGATCCAGGGCCACAACGGCCAGATGGGGGGACCGCCCATCAACATGCCCATGGCTGGACCTAACATCATGCAAGGGTGAGTGACTATAGATCCTCTCTGGTTGCACTATATTTAGGAATGACATGAAATCAATAAGTGAATCACGTTGTCCCGACTACTATATAGTCGTTACACGAGCTATATCAGTGGCCCTTGGCGGCTCTATAAAACCGACACCAGGGTTTGTGAGGTCGGTTGTCGACCTTGCATCCCATACGATGATGAAGACGAATAAGTAAATGGGGCTTCTATCGGCGCTGATGATTTGACTCTAATTCCTTTGTAGAGATATGGTGATGATATGGGGCTTCGATCGGCGCTGATGATTTAATTCCTTTGTGGGGTAATAGAGATATGGTGGTATGGGGCTTCTATCGGCGCGGATGATTTGACTCTAATTCCTTTGTGGGGTAATAGAGATATGGTGATGATATGGGGCTTCTATCGGCGCTGATTATTTAATTCCTTTGTGGGGTAATAGAGATGTGGTGGTATGGGGCTTCTATCGGCGCTGATTATTTAATTCCTGTGTGGGTTAATAGAGATATTATTATGGTGAAATGGGGCTTCTATCGGCGCTAATGATTTGACTCTAATTCCTTTGTGGGGTTAGAGATGTGGTGACTCGGGGCGGGGAACAATCAGAAGAACAAACAAACTTAAAAATCGCGATTAAAGCAAGATCATGAATGAGTGAGCGCCTGAGCGTTTTCCGTGTTTTAAAAACCCAGGTTAACAAAATAGATAGGTAATTAATTAAATGTAGCTTAAATACAGAGACATTATATTCTAAATATGACATCACCCTCAGGTACCAAGGTTGGGGAACTTCCCCCGGGCAGACGTCGTACGCGGGCTACGGAGCGGCGGGCGCGGGCGCTGGCCCCGGTAACTACCAGGGCTGGGGCGCCCCGCCCGCCCCGCAGGCCCCGCCGCACGCGCCCGCCTGGCCCGCCACTAACAACTACACGCAGCACACGCAGCCGCCAGCGCAGGGCTACGGCAGCTACGGTGAGTGCTTCGCAAGATTTTTTTCCTGGTACTGCATGTGGGAAGTGTAGCTCAATTTTTTGCACATTTTAATCACGATACAATCTGCTGTACTGCAGAAAGGGATAAAGAAGCCATCCTTCGCATAGCTGCAATGTACAAGAGATTGTATTGTGAGTAGGCACTTTTAAATTTGTACATGCAACCGCCTGCCCAGGCAGCTATTGTGAGCGCGCTTTTTAGGAATATGATATCCTGGTATCTGCATGCAAAAAAGTAGTTAGATTTTTACGCATTTTCAGTTTAAACGCAACTACTGCCCTTGCACAGGCTAAACCGCAAGCATATGATTAGGCACTTAGTCTAGGCGAAGATAAATTTTTTATTGTGCGTAACTTTACACTGCTATACAAAATCTCATTTATAAGGTTACAAATTGTTAATAAAAGACGTGCAACTGAATTTAACACAGGTTTTTTACACAGAGATATTACTTAATTGTTTTCGGTTCATTCATATAATATTTTAATATTCTCAAGTACCTTACACTCGCACGATTCATCTATTTCATATACATTCAGCGGCATGAGTGAGTAGTGTAGGCTAAAAGCAATCATGTTAAGTGCTTTATAAAGTAACCAGTCTCGAGACTATCACGCACAGTCTACATGACAACGTCGACACCTAACTTGGAACACTATTTCACTATTTTACGTAATAACAGTGTATGTAAGCTAAGCTTCTTTGCATGAATTTGCCACTAGTATTGTCTTTCAGCATTTAGGATAAAAAGACCATCGCCCCTTCCGTGCGCCCGTCGTGTGCCGAACTGCTTAGTTAGTACTTTGACAATACTAGAAATTCTAGTCCAGTTAGTAATTACAAAACTTCTATACTACATACATGAACATTAACAAAACATTAGGCTGAAATACATATCAAACTAGCCTAACTTAACCATTTTTAAATTTTACATTTAGTCTTTAAATCTGCGTAATAAACACAACATTTTAACTCAAAAGAGTTTTAAACCGTTTGACAAACGATTGAACCAAATACTACGACTATTTCATAAAGACTGAAGCAATAGTTCGCACAGTCTATGAACTCGTATACAAGCTACAAATTACTAAGTGCAAGTAGTAAAAAATATAAAAGCGATAGAGCCTGCCATTTACTTCTGAAGTCTGCCTCAGTAGTAAAAAAAGGCTAACAAGTAGTAGAATAGAGCTGTGCCAGATTATTAACTCGTTGTAATCTGGTGTTGCAGCTAACTACAGCTCGGCGCCGGCGGGCGCGTCGGCTGGCGGCAGCTGGACCAACTGGAACATGCCGCAGAACTCCAACTCCACCGGCTCCGGTGAGCTTCTCTCATTACCAGCCAGCCCGGGCACACTTAGCGTAGTAACAGAATAGGCTCCAGTAGGGATGTTAGACCATTCTTATGCCACGTCACGGCATAATACGTTAGGCCACGCGTAATAGGCGTTTAACTACATGGATGATATTAAGATACCGCAACGTTTTGTACGTCGCTCGATGTGCGTTTTTGTTCTTACGCGGCTGGAATCTATCGACCCGAACACAATTAGTATTGAGCGGGCTTGACAGCTAGCAGTGTGCCCGGGCTTAATATCCTTTGAAGTCTCTTACCCTACTTAATTAGCCAATTTCGGATGTGGTGTGGGGCGTGGTGTTGTGGTTACGGGAAAATGCTCGCTTTACCAATTTGCGTTGAAATACTCTTCTTTCTTATCGCGTGGGTCGTAAGGTCGACCGACTATGATAAAATACACCAAAAGATGTATTGATTTGTTCCTTTGGCATAACCTGAAGACGCAACATGGGCAAAGCCAAGTGAAGGTCGCGGGAAGCCGCTCTGGTTGCGAGCTGCTGGTCTTTGTTCAGAAGTCTAAGGTGTTATAAAAAAAGTCTTCATGACTAGTCGAATTTCCACCCTATTCAATTTAGGACCCGAACAAGCTTTAGTATACGCCATGATGATACTAAGTGTGGTTGCATTGCAGGCTCGTACGTGCCGCTGTCTGAAGGCGGCGAGATGTACGGGCGCGGTGGCGGCGGCGGCGCGGGCGGAGCCCCGGCCCTGGGCGGAGCCCTGTCCTCGGCCGCGCTCAGCAAGTCCTCGTCCGCTGACTACAGCACCTACCAGCAGTACCCGCCCGCCTACCAGCAGGACCAGGTACGTCACACTAGCTGCGACTACTAGGGCATAAGGAGTACGAAGATCCGGTTAATGCTGAACGAACGGGATTGACGGGTCAACTGACATTCGCGCCAAGCCTCCTTGGGTTTCGAGGTAGAGCCGCACTCACGCCTCGGCGACGGAGACGCGCAGCGAGACAGTATTCCCTAGGACTCGATGCCGCTCTAGTGCGGTTAAGCTCGTACAAAATAAAAGAAGAAATTACATATTGTCGCGCTGCGCTGCTCTACTACAAAGTTAGTTCGAGTGCGGTTCAACCTTAACAGTGATTTGATTAAATCTTACACATTTAAATGCAAATTGCAACAGTAAAGCTTCAGAAATTAATTGTATCAGAAATAATCTGCGAGATAAAAGCGCCCATGTTCTATTGACGCGTCAATCGAGTTTTATTAGTTTCGTTTTACTTTAAGAGAATTCATATAAAAATATCTCAATCAACCAATCATTTATAAATCAAACACGGTCCTTATTAGTGACTAGTTATTTTATTACATTACAAACAAACGGCATTTTTGTACGAATTCTTCAACATAAATGTAGAAACCACCTATAAAATACAAATTTATAAACATGTAGCTTTGTAGTATCAAAATAACACTACTGTAATTTAATATTGTCAGAATTAAACAATGTAAATTTGATACTACATAAGCAATATTAGAAACCCTTAAAATTACTTTCTTACCAATTTTGGAGATTTTATTCTCGGAAATAAAAGCACATTTAACATATTAATCGAATGAAGTCAAAATTCTTGACATGTGCTTATCAGCAGTGATAAGATGTCATAATTTTCATTATTTTGCCTAAAGCGCGTTTTAACGCACGCGATAAACCGAAACCATAGCGTCACGTTACGACTTGCTTTAGAGATCGCGGCTTTACCTCACTACTTTCTTAACTCATTCAAAACACTACGATTTCGGCAACAACATTTTTCTGAAAGACTAATCAATTTATGGATGCTTCATCCCTAGTGCGATTGTTTTGATAAGACAAGGCAATGAGTAAGGGTCGGGCCACATTGATCGACGGCGATCGACGGTTTGCCTATACAAAACGCGCGCAAAGTATGGAAATCCTTTCGCCGCGTCGATGTGACTTGTATAGGTAAACCGCGCCTGCTCCTCTTGGGGATCCGGTCGACGGAAAAATATTAAGGGCTACAGAAAACCAGCGTCTATTTCTCTGGAGATAAACATTTTGCTGAGTCGCTAGCCTTTTTTAATATTGCGTCACATTGCACATGGAAGTACTATTTTAGTTACTGTCATTACAATTTTATTCTTTATCTCTCGATGTACTTTGTTGTGTAGTGTCGCAAAATTGAAATAAATGGTTTTTCTTTTTTTCTTTCTTTCAAACCGTCGATCGCCGTCGATCAATGTGACCCGACCCTAGCCAAATTCTAAATACTATAATAAAACTCTAATACTGTAACGGGCCGTTGATGATGATAATAAAATTGTGGAAAGAAGTTGTTGCCATTGTAAACATGAAGAGATAGCTCCCGCCTTACGTTGGCAAGTAAGCCCGCTTGCTTGCGCGGTCACGTGCTCACATCGGTCGGAGTACAGTAAACGCCGCGCGGACCCGGCGCCGGCGCGGGTCAACGAACGCCCAAATGACGTACTGCGCGAGCGGTCTTTAGTTTACCGTTTTTATAACAGTTCCGTCTGTGAAGTTAAATAGATCTAGCTACAGGCAGTGTAACGTTTTTTTGCAAGACTGCTTAATTTTATAATTAATTTGTCAATACAGTAAAATATAGGCGAAAATTTATCGTTTGAGGAGTAGGCGATCAAAACTTCCCTTTGACCAATGTGTTCTATATATTTTTTTAAATATTTTACCATACTTGCAACACTAAATTACGTCAATAGAAATCGTTAACCCGCATTAAAACTCAATATATCCATATGAAAACAAATATTAAAAAGTGCTTTTTCCTTCAAAACGTCACTTATTGTTATGGGTTTATAAGATATTACGTTTTTGTTAGTTTCTGAAAAATTTGTTCGAACGGAAAAGTCTTGATCGCCTACTCCTCGTTTCGTTTATGGATAAAAAAAAATTGTCATGAGATTATTATAACTGCGGTAATTCTAGAAAAGAAAAATGATTTTACTTTCACATTATTTGACTTGACAGACTGAGTTAGTGAATGTTACTACCGAGCATGGAGTCATCTGAACGTGTTTTTGGTGTTGGTGTGAATTTCGCTATCGCTCGGGCTGATGCATTTCAGCAGCCATTCATTATAAGGAAATGCATTCAGTGTTGTTTTGATCCTGGAAATGCATTTTTTTACGTTTGTGAGTTTTATTTGGCTTATTGCAGATGCAGTTTTTGTTTCAATTTTAATTGTTTTTGTGTTAACCTTGCACGTACTTGTTTGTATTAACGAAGTTAAATTACAATTGCAAATGATAAATTGAAACTGAAACTGTGTCTTGGGGTCATGGTGTGAGTTTTAACAGTCATTTCGCTGCTCAGTTATCATTTTACGAGACCAGTGATTTGTGTGATATTTTGACAATGTTGAATTGAAAACCTTTTTATTTCACTTACCTATTGATTTATTCATATTTAATTGCTTGTTTTTTTTTTCATTCAACATTTAGTATAATCGCAAACAATCGGATTATATTTTAACTTGTTGTCTATGTCTTGGATACGGTTTATGAAATATAACGAAACTCTTACCGCGTTACATTGGGCTTGCAGTTAATACCAAGAAAGTATCACTTTTGATGCTGAACTGAATATTTCTGTAACATTATTTAAACATTCCAAGATGTAGCACTGTAAATTTAAAAGTACAGCCAAGTTGAATTCCGTATTGTATAATTTGCTGATCCTTTGGGGCTTGCATCCTTCCCGTCCCGTATCCAAAGCTTGTTTCTATCATTTGTCCCCGCATCCTCCCCACATTTGTTTGGCGTGGTACTGGTTTGTAAGGTCGCATGTGAGATGAGTATGTTTATGATTCTGATATCCTCGTAGAACCGTTCTACTCCCAAACTTTAGTATGATGTATGGAATGAAGATAGTTATATTGATTTCTAAATATCTATCGGCACATTCAATTCTTTCCTTGAAAATGTTGCCTGACATTCGAGCAACAGTTTGCAAATCGATATGAATGAGCATGAAATTAAATAACCATGCGAACTTTCATAGTTAATACTAGTATCCCTTCTTTTCTAGTATTTTTTTAAAGTAATAAGCTTAGAACTTCTAAAATTGCATTCAAGCTCTTCAATTCCTGTTGTGCTGTAGACTACACTTCTCTTTCTTTACCATGTGTGTGAGCGCGAGTGTGAGTGAGTAAGGTATCTCTCAATTTGGTTGTACTTGGCGAGTTCAGTTGTTTGCGATCCGAATGAAAGTGCGACGGATGAGAGCCGCCTCTGGTGAGCGAGCGAAATTCAGCGAAATGTCAGAACGAGACGAAATGCAGCATGTATATTTAGTTTGCCTCTCCTGCATCTGTGTGCTGTGTTCCGAAACGCTTGTTATTCATATCGCGGTGTTGACATCCACTTCTCTGCATGTTTTCAGTGGCGAGAGTAAGTGTGCGATGTCTTTTTGATTTTGCGAGCTATGCTGCGGTCTCTCGGTCGTTAGTGCAGGCCAGCCCGAGCGGCGGGCTCCGCTATCCATAGTGAAAAATCAAGAAGATTCAAGTGTTAAAAGTTTCGCTGAAGGTCTCTCATCGCCGCCCCCTCCCCTCCCTCCCGTGTCATTGCCCTGGGGGATTCACGCTTGTCCATCTTCACGCTCTGCGCTATAACATGTCGTTGCTAAGGAACGGAATGGCGACCGGGACTTTATGTCGTGTACTTCTTCTTTTCCAGTTGGTCGATCAGGGCCCACAAGAGTGGCTCCTCCAGAAAGACAATTAGAGATATGGGCGGGTCGGATGAGGGTCAGTCGCGAAACTCTGGGGATTTCTCACTATGGACGGTTCGGTTTTTG
The DNA here is from genome assembly GCA_951230895.1 of Carpatolechia fugitivella. NCBI lineage: Eukaryota > Metazoa > Arthropoda > Insecta > Lepidoptera > Gelechiidae > Carpatolechia > Carpatolechia fugitivella. Next base: position 13,620,075 of record OX579660.1, read on the forward strand.
CGACGTTGCGCGCTCCTCAATAAGGCATCGCACCGCTCTAGTTATAAGCTTACCCTAGTTACATTCGATAATCATATTGCATTTTGTAGCCGTTCGTGAGATGACTCAACTGCCTTGTCTCATCTCAGCACTTGTAAATTGGCATTTAAAGTACAAATTAGTAAAATTTGGATTTTCATATTGTTACAGGTTCATTAATAGTTAATTTTATCGATATAAATATTATTAAGAGCTGTACTTTAAGTGTTCAGAGATAAAATTCGATTATTCTGTTAATTGTAATGAGAGATCAATATTTACAAGATAGTGTCGGAACATCATGGAGGCATCGCGCAAATCTGTTTGCGAAGTTTAATAAAATTTTGTAGAAGACTTTGGCTCATTTCGATCCTCCATGACGGCAGGACACCCCCAGCGGAAGCCTCTGTTATATTTAGGTTCTAGAAATTTCTATTTTTGTACTCCCAGTTTGAATTCAGTGTATGCACCTGCTAATAGTACTAGACTCGGAGGCTTCTGCTTAGCGTCCTTACTATATAGACCGGCGCGAGCCGGGTGTGCGCATAATTCTAAATAAATACGCAGACGTTTACACTCTAGAATATACCTTATTACAAAATAATTTAAAGCCTAAAGACAGGTAACTGTGCAATAGTCGATTCCAAATAAATCCTATTGCTTGTAGTGTTTGAATTAAAATATTCTTATTCTATAGCAGGGTTTCCCAAAGTTTTTTACAAACGGACCCTGTAATTTAAATTTTTATAATTTCTAAATCTGTAATCGTATGCTATAGGTAGTTACGTCTGCGATTTCGTCTCTTTCTCTTCTGTACTTGTGCATATTCTTCGTAGTACTGATTAGGGCTCTGAAAGTTATAGTTTGGGCAACCCTGGCATAACCCCCGTAGATAGTCCACATGGTTACCTGTGAGAGTAACGTCCTCGTTTATTTAGTGTTATGCGGTGGGTAGGGTCTTCGTTTGCGAGACTGCTTAACGCCGCGGCCTCGTATGGTTTCAAACCGGGGTCTACGTGAGGTTGCCAATTAAATGAAAACAAGTAAAAAAGCAAATTTTCTTTACGTCGTAAACCGATATAAGTAAATACGCGTTCGTGTTAATGAAACGTGACGAGTCGAAGCTTACGCTCCCGGTTTGAGGCCCGGCCGCGGCGCTGGTCGGTCTGCGGCGTGGGCCGTTAACGTGTGCGGGTCCGGTAGGGCTCGTCGTACGGCGGCGGCGGCTCGCGCGCCTACGCGGCCGGCGGCGAATACCACGGCTCGGCGCCCGCAGCGCAGCCGCCAGGTGTGCACCACCCGCATCACGCGCCCAAACACTTCAACACTGAGTTTAACAAGGAGTGGCCCGCCGCGTAGAACCAACTCGCCCTCACCGCCCTCACTCACACGCACTCACACTCACACTCACACACACACTCACACCGGTACCAACACCCGCAGTACACTCTACACCGGCTGACGCGCACCACGCAGACCGTCAGTTACGTGCACTTTACACGAGTGTGAGCACTGTGAAACTGAACTGGCTACGGAATACTTCTTGTTTAACGAACGTTATAAAAAAAATACAAATATTCGTGTGTAGTTGTTAAAAATATTTCAAATTAGAACAAGTTCATTATTTTGTTATGTTCTTACACAATTGTTCAGTTTATTACTACTCTAATCGTCTACGTAGTTGAGCATCGTTTGCTTAAACAGTTTCTAGCGACGCTTGCTACAAAATTAAACGCGAATGCGCGTTCGATCGGGTGTTAGTCCAACAGACACGAAATAATCAACATTACAATGTCAGCGCTAGGTCCCACAGTGAGGACGCGATACATATACTTTTGAGTTAGTTTTTATGTGACCCCTTACCTAACCTAGCTGATGTAGATTAATCATAGTCGCAACTTAGTAGAATAGCAGTTAATGTCAATTTTCCAAAATGACAAAACGATATAATGAAGTATTGTCTTGTAAGATAAATTATAACAATGCAACTCGATATCGAACTTTAAAGTAATTTAAAATGGAAAGGCATGCAGTTCTAAACCACGTAAGGTAATAATAACGCAACTGCATTAACACAAACCCACACGCGTAAATTAAGGACGTTAATTTTAAATTTTAAAATTATAACTTTAAATAGTTTAATAAATCAGGCTTTAGATGTTTCAGCTGTTGAGCTTGTCTACTAATTAAGATTGTTCGAGTAGAAGTTGCGATGTGACAATTAGCAGTCTCTGAACGCTGCAATGATATACTATCACCATCATCGTTCTTGAAGTAACCCGGCCCTAACACGCGAGGCCGCTTCTCACACCGTTATGTTTACGTCAATAGGGAAATATGTTTTCCGAAACGTAAGTCGTCTGGACTTGGAACACCTCTAACATTTTATGACACGATGTTTTCGTTTTGTATCTCGACAATTTCCTTGAGAAAATTGTGCGAAACAAAATTTCTATCGACTAAATAAATACGCGGTTTGTAACTTCTTAATATTACTACTTCCCCGAAGTTTTCGCGACCCCTTTCAATGCTAAAGGACGCCGAGTTTTAGTGTACGCACGTACACATTTTTACTTTGCTTTTAATATTCTTAATTGGATGTGGGCTTTTTGTAGAACGTTTATAATGTCACATTTTTAATTGTCAATTTATTTTCTGATATTTTAAAATATTTCTTTATTGCGTTGGATGGGATCTCACTGTTCGCGTAGGTAGTGTGTAGTATCCGCGCAGCCGCGGCCGCTTCCCGCCTGCGCGCGTCACGTACATTTGACAGACATGTTAAACAAGGCCAATTTAGGGAAAACAACCTAAAACAACTTAACTTAAGCTAATAACTTGTATAAATATTTGGTATATATATATCGGTATGTATGTTTAATATTAGAATTTTGGTTATTTACCACCCACTAGACTTAGGACAAGGTAGGGATGTAATGAAATAATTATGTGTTAATATTTAAACAAAACATAGGATGACTGAACGTGATTTTAATTTATCCCGTTTTAAAAAAGGGAACAATTCTGTATAAATAATATTCGTAATTTTAATTTGTTTTCTAATACGCATTTTAGTTTTTTATCGCAATTTAAGTTGATAATTATGGAATTTATACTTTAATGAAATAAATTTACCTGCCAAATTGTTAATGAGCAAACGATAACGTATGTTAAGAGAAGCTCAAGCATTTAGGATATAGAGGCTGCGCTGCCAGCCGCCCCGCACCCTTCGCCGCCCCCTGTACATATATATACTTACTTGTGTGTAAAGCATAATTTTAATCGATTCTCTCGTCACATAGTTTTAAAGTTTTAATTTATGTGATTGCCAAATATTTTTAAAACTGTATAGAGCTTCGGACGGCCGCCACGGTCGGTATGTTAGTCGTATAGTAATATCAAAGGGCGCGCCCACCGCGCCCGCGCTCGCCCGCCCAGTTACAAAGTGAGTTATAATTTAAAATAACATTGTTAGATTAAATTTAATGTTAGTCCTTTACTGTACTATATCGCTCAATCATTTGATCGATCGACTGATTAAAATTTTAGTGATAAGCTAAGTATAGTGGCGCGGGTCGAGCGCGGGGGGGAGGGGCGCGCGCTCGGAGCATTATTTGTTGTAATTATCTTAGAGTTATCGTGTCGTACTGATAGACCCCGCTCTGGGAGTGTTCCTTTAATTTTAAATAGTCGCAGCGACGCGCCACCGCCGCGTTGCGCTCAGTAAGATTTGTTATAAATGTTTTAAATAGACAAATTGTTGATGATTACATGGAATGCATAATTTGATCGTTTAGAATAGGGTTATTTAAGATCGCTCCATAAGTAAAGTATAATTTATCTATTGAGGAATATTGTGAGGTGTATAAGCAAATTTATAGGTGACGCGGACCGTGGCGAAGGGTGTGGAGTCCCATATTACGGTAAAACATAGTGAAACGCCTTTACAATGTGATGTTCATAGTTAACGCGCATATTGGTACATTCTTATAGCTCTATATTACACACTCGACTGAGACACAATCAGTATGTAAGAGAAACTCGTACCTTATTAACAATAAAGATATAATGTTAACTAATTGACGTCGGTGCCTAACTGCCCCCTAGGTTACGTGCAGTGGCGCTTGTCGCCAGGTTTACTCTTCGTTCCTATGTTAGTTAGGTTAGTTTTGTGTTCGTTCATTCCCGCGCGCCCTCCCCGGCCGCACTCGTTCTTTCATTCGATTTAATTCGCTGTAACTAACTCTTCACGTATCAATCATTTCGCGCAGTTTCCGCCCCATTTCGGTTAAATACTTACTGTAGGTTTAATGTACAACCACCGATGATAAATTAATTGTTCACACATGTTTAATATTAGGAAAAGATGCCTTACAAAAGTTAAGTGAATATAGATGATTTATATTATGTTACTTTCAGTGATAACGATTAGCACTAAGGTGTTTAGATACGGGCGTGGTCCCTGCACTCACAAACCTTTGGAACAATTTAAGAACTTAGTTTGTAATGAACCAACGTGGCAATCTTCTAATTAACATAAAGAGTATAATTTATTTAAATAAAGGTATAATATGTATTAGAAATTTTAGATTTACTGAACATTAAACTTAGTGCAAATTATTGTGAAAAATCAATTGAGACTATTTATATGGGTTTTTAATTATTATTATATAGGAGAAGAACATAAAATATTGGATGAATTTATTAATTAAAAATAGTTAGCAAAATACAAATACGGTAAGACTCGTTAGAGGCTCGTCTGTCAAATGTATAGTGGATGCGCGCAAGCGGCGCGCGCCCGCTCGCGGCGAGCTCGGCCCGACGTGCGCGTACCATCGTACCACTCGGTATACTCGTACACCGGCTCCTCGGAGCGACACATGCGCCGTGCATTTCTATTTACACTGAGTAATATCGACATAAGATATACACTGTATCTTAATAATAATGTTTATGGAATAATATTTTAATCATGGCTTAAACTGTAGTACTGTTGTGTAGTTAACCTTTCGACTCTTGTTTGTATTACTTTATATTATAGTGTACGCGGTTTTTATATGTGTATGTTTATTCAAGTAGTATATAAAGGAAAAGTGTATTTTGGTATTTAGTAAGACTAAACCGGCCGCACTCGCTCCGCGACCGAATATTAATACAATTATTATCGTAATTTCTATTACTAAACCTAAACTATTACAATATTATTTACAATATTAGTGTTAGTGTTAGATTAGCAGACGGAATATTTCAAGTTCACTTTCTACGTCCTAATAAAAAGATAATTATGCATTTAAACGTCGACAAACAACAGTCGATACCTTACTATAATCTTTTCGAGACTTATTTTAAAATCAATGCAGGTATTATTAATAAATAAAACCTCATATTTATACTAGAATTTAATATAAATGTAATTATTGATCCCATTTTATCGTAAACTATTGCACGGGCAGTTAATTATAACATTAATTATTAAAACCTAGGGCAAGTTGTTATTTATTTCTGTTTAAATTAAAATTTTGATGTTGATTATTTTTTAAACAATATTTCTTTGTAGTGGATTAAAGTACATAATTTTCGAATAAATAGATTACAAAATTGTTAGGTGAACTATCGACTGATGTACAATATTTATAACGTAATGATTACTTACGGCAGTATATAAGTTTACTCGGCCCTAAAGGCGCGTATTTATACAGACTTGTATTAATTTCCTAAAATGTAATTTAAATTGGAAGTGTTGATCGCGACCTACCCACAAACTAAGCATGTTACGATTGTAAGACTATTATCTAGATTTGTTATAATCTTATAATGTGTAAACTACTATACTTAGCCCTAACGAGTGCATATACGTGAAGCCTAGAGGCGACCGGAGCGCGCGGCGCCGCGCGTGACGTCACGCACGAGCGACGCGAGCGCGGCCCACTTAAGTCTACTTTATGTTCGTTATATAAAAAGGAAAATTATGATAGATTTAAATTATGTCCTTGTTGTTTTTTTTTACAAATATTAATTAGTTAATTACGGTTTTAATTATTAATTTTTACCGGAGCACTAAAATAAGACGAAATGCTTGTATTTGATGTAATAAGTAAAGTGCTATCACATAAAATAATACTGGTTTACGACGTAGAAATTATGCATTATTCTTACTAGGTATTTTGGGTATATATTAGTGTTAGATTTAACTGGTAACTTAAGTATGTAGTTTGTAATGTAATGCAGATCCTTTGTAGTTAATTTCTAAGCTTTCTATTATAATGGATTATAAGTAATACTACGGTTGATTAATTAAAATATTAATATTACCATTGCAAATAATATTTGAGATATCTTATGATGAAATATATATCTACTTTAAGGACATTATAAAGCGTAGATAATTAAAAGAAATCAAAAATTTCAAAATAATACTGGCATTTTTAATGTTTGCATCCACCCCCAACCCCCTACACTTAGTACAGTCCTGAAATCATAATTTTTGTTTTTATATGGTGGCATAAAGGCAGACTAGGTTCAAAATAATAGTCTTACGGTACTAATAACACTTTACACATTTTTTTAAATTTCCCACTGTACATCATACATCTTCGCACAAACTAACACTTATTTCAAAAACTGGTAAATGCAGGATATTACTAACAAACTATTAAATAATATATACAGTTTATTTTTTGTAGTATATTATAATATAAATAATATGAATGAAAACATAGTCGTTAAGGTCCCATGATGGTGTCTTGAATTGTTTATTATATGAAAATGTAGTTTTTAGTTGTCTGTGTTGCATGATTCGGATCGAGTGTATTTGGCTGATCTGTCCTTGGTGTTTTTCTTTTATGTTCGTACAAAGGATGTCACTGAATCGTGGTTCTCAAAGTTAACTCTTAAATTATGTTCAAACCATCACGAACGTTACTCTACCTAAACGTTTTATAAATCAACCGCCATGGAATTGCGTTCAGTCTGGTCGCGTACCATACTGCGTTAGGGTTTTTTTTTAATGTCTATCAAGCCTAAGCGATTTCAGCTCATAGATTGACGTGTTCCGAGACAGCAATTTTAGCGCTGTATTCCAATTTACTGTCAGTGTATGAAAAACATACAATTTAAGTGTTTGTGTTTTAATCATCATCAACAGACGTCCCCACCGAGGGGCTCAAGCCTACCCTGAATTAGGGCGATCAGGCCTTAGTCGACCACGCTGGCCCAGTGCGAGTTGGTTGACTTCACACACACAACCTTTGAATTTCTTCGCAGGAGTGTGCAGGTTTCATCACGATGTTTTCTTCACCATAAGAGCGTCGAATAAACGTACATGAAATCGAAATTCGAAAACACATTGTCAATTGTTTTAAGCATTAAATTAATTCGGTGGTTAATTATTTTATTTTATGAAAAAGCAATGATAAAAGACGTTTTGAGTGGTGTAGTGAGTGGTAACCAACGAACTTGGTGGTAACATACGCTTCTCAAAATTCGGACAATTTTCAAAATTTTCATGTAGGTTCGGATCATAAAATTTTCAATGTTAATTGAGCACCGGCGCGACTTGTAATGAAAGGTATAACTTCATAGAACATTTTTAGCGCGCAACAAATAGTAATTGGATTGTGAAACAAAACTTTAAAAACTGTTCACGATATGGGTTTCGCAAACTATATTTGTCATTTATCAACGAAAAATAAAAGAGAAGTTAATGAGAGTCAAACTAAGTACCGAAATCGCTTGTTAGACATTTAAAAAAGTATGGTCCGCGACCGTATTGAACTGCGTTAGCCTTTGTTAATTCGCTGCCGTGCCGTCGGTACCACGTCTGTGAGAAAGGGATGGCTTGATACTAGCGGCAAGGTCAGGCTCCAAATCTTCGCGGCCAGTTATAATACAAGTAAAGAATAACATTAAAAAATGAATTAAATCGGGCTTTATGCATAACAGACAGCACTAGTAGTAAAAAATAAATAACCAAGTATACAAAAACCAAAAGACTATCGATAGAGCTAGACAGAAAAAATACTATTTGAAAATTCAGTTCTTCAATGATCCTGTCTACAGAATTTACTATTTGACGAATTATCTACAACGTGTTGACAAAATAACGCATAGTCTCGCGGGGTCTAGGTCCAGCTCATGAAGATGAACAACTTTTGTTTCATGACTTAAAAAAACAGATTCTGTCAGGTTGTACGTTAGAAAAGTTCCGAATCAATATTAGAAGCACTCGAAAGGTTTTGCGTTATTTAGCGCAGTACAAAAAAAAGCCAATGGACATTTTTGAATCAGATGGAACTAGTAACGTTCTTAGGTTTTATTTTAAAGACTGTCATGGGCTCTTAACTGTACTCTTGTACTGTCACATTTTGACCGCCTATTTCCTACAGAGGGCGACGGTGTGGGAAGTAATGCCGGTAGTCCTAAGTTCGTGACTGTGCCACAAATGACAGACGCTATTGGAACGCCACCACAGGTTAATAACACATTTTACTAGGGTACTTAGATTCAGGAAGCATTGCCTTATTAAATTCATTATTGCAGTTTAAATGTTTTCTCTAAATTTTATGCACTTATCTCTGAAAGTGGCAATTTGAACTAAGTAAGAGAGCCTAAAAATGGCAAATTGGTATGTCATAATGAACGGACTCATAAGGTGCAAATAGCATTAACCACGATCGGGCCAGTCCCTAATGAACGTTCAAATCTATCCCGGAATTTCAGATTAGGATTTGTAGTAAGTAGTTCGCAGCTGTCTGAAAATATACTAATTCCAAGTTACCACAGGTCTCTATGATGTACTGCGGCGGCATGGTGTCGCCACAGCCGTCGTTTTGCAATGTGTCCGACATATCTGCCTCTGCTTCAGGTTTCTTCTATTTACACACATTTGTAGGTTCAAACATGTAAATGTTGACTCATTCATTCATAGTAGAATTTAGAACGATCTAGATTCACAAAACAGTAAAAAAAAAACAAGTTTAGGGTGGGTGGTAAAATTTTGCCCTATTTAGATTAGTGACGTTTTAATTTAATAATTGGCGACGCCCACTCTAAAACGAAATAAAACTATCATGAGTATCTATGATATAACCTAAGTATTTGATTAGATGTATGTAGAATTTGTAAGTTGCATGAGAAACGAAGGAGGTAACATAGGTGGTCTTTTCTTAAAACATCAGTGGTAGGGGGACATAAATATACAAAAAATGTAGGTTGCGTAAGTATAACTCCTAACATAGAACTCTTGGTAATGGAGGGTTGGTGCGTGGTGCGGTAAGTTTTTACTTTCTTTATTTATTCTAATTTTAAGGATTATGCTAACATTTCTTATTTGAATTAACTGCTCTTTCATAAACATTATGTTGCCTTAATCAAAATATACTCTAGGGTCTTTTGCTTTGACTTATTGCTGTCATAAAAAAAAACTGGATTACATCTTAGCGTGATCTCTTCTACGTCAAGTGTGTATTCTGGTTTACTATTTATCGAATGCAATATTAACCTTGTGTCTGTGTAGGGGATGATTATGAATACACCGGCGGGTCGGGCGACGGATATCAGCGGTCTTCAAAACGGAGCTACCACGGCACATCGTCGGGCGGCACCGCCTCTGCATCTTCGTACCATCCCTATCGGCGTTAACGAGTGATCAGCTCCTTGCGAACATGCGGTCCTGGTAACGCGCTTACAAGTCGACTTCACCATTCCACGACGCTTACAGTCCAAACCACCGCTCTACATGACTAGTTCTAAAGTCATTTTGGAAAGAGCGATCCGTGGAATGTGTGTTCTGGTTCCCATTGAACACGATTGTATTGATTTCTTAAGATTTTGACTAACAAATTTGCAAAGAATGTTGCCAATAAGTTAGATGAAATTATTTTAACAAGATATGGAACATTCTTTGTTAACTTGTCCTGCACATTCCCACACGTTAAGGAACCGTCGACTTGTAACACATTGTAAAATAATAATTAATATTTTATCTTTTTCTACAAACGCAATCATTAAGTTTGTAAATGGTTTTTAACGGATATGAGTCTATAAGAAGCGATTTAACAAGTGATCGGAATTATTTTTTGATGGCGTTTACTGAGATTTTAAGATTTGTATCGCTCGTATTTCTGTATCAGACCCAGAAGTTGGAAATGTGACTCGAACGAGCTTATGACTGGTACCGGCATATTTGTGAACGTTTTCTTATAAACTTTTCTCCGAATGATTAATTGTAGGTTAGTTTTTTTCTTTTAGACATATTTGTGTAGTGTGGACTGGAATTATCCAGAGAACGTTTAGAAACTGAAAATTGTCAGTTGTAACCAATTCTATCTCATATTAATTTAAGACTATTTTTCATATTTTTCGAGAAATACTGTATTTTACGGGTCTGTTAAAAGTAAATATACCGCAGTGTGTATTTTCTCTATCAAATAAATTATCTCTTGTTTTAAGAACACTTGGACAATTCCGTAAGATTTTAAATATTGTCAATGGTTGTAGAACTATTAAAAGATTTAAGGCATCCCATACGTTCTTACTTCATCAAAGTAATGTAGTACTCATATACGCTAATAAGTTGACTATTTAACTCATATTGAGATTTATCTAAATTGACAAGTATTTTGCAAGATTTTAAACTTTCGATAAAGACAGTGACAGGTATCTAAGGGTAACAAAATAATATTACTGTTGGTTGAATCAATCTTACAAATAGTTAACGTCTAAAATCATGTAAGTATCGCAGTTGACACTCTATGCATTTATAGTAAAATTCATATGTTGTTAATGGAATTGCAATATGATTGTATTTGATACATTCAAACAAAATGCACGTTATGCAGAGTTGGCATTTTATTTGTTGGTTCGTGGAGCACTCAATATTGTATTATCGAGATAAATCAGACTTTACTGCTTTTTTATTGTAGAATGCAACTATCTTTGGGTGCATTGCGTTCGGTTTCATTTCTAAAGACAGTTTCCAGTTTGTGGCTCTACTTCATCTAATGTAAGGCCACCCTCAGTCCTTGTTTGCGCCGACGAAACCCGCTAAGCCCCCAATTTGTGCTCCGCAGACAAATAACTTCCATTGTTCCTCTTGAATCGTGTATTTTTGTTTACTTACTTGAATAAAAGTACTAAAAATGATAAGTTTTATTTAAATTATCGATGTAGACTGGCGAACCCCCCCTCCGAACAACTGACTGACCAAATAGTGTACTTTAGCCACACTACAAGACTTGAGGTCTGAAATAGAAACGGCACGATATTTTTTATAATGAACATTTTATTTTTGAATCATTTTTAAATTACATTTTATATCGCGAGTAGGTAGGCCTTGTTAATATATTTTAAATAATGTACGTTAAAATTTAATGACATCGGATAAGTACAATCGAAAATAGATCAGAATTATGTAATAATGTAATTAAAATTAATGTTTATAACGATGTAATATAATATAAAATAGAATTTAATGTACATTATAATTTTCTTAATGATAATAAATCTATCGAAGTTACAACAAGTGGGCAGGTAATACATTTAGGTCAGACGAGTTAATATAGAAATTACCCTAGATTTATCTAATTTTAATTAGGCTTTTAAATTAAGAAGTTTTACGTAATTAGCACACATGAATTTTATTTATAGTAATATAGCAGTTCCATGCCTGGACCATAGTGATATAATTAGCCACCTACACGTTACCTATATTTAAATTTATTTCTAAGTAATCATTTTGGCTTAGATTTTTATATAAATACTGTTCTTGATATAAATTAGTGTTACGGAAATTTCTTATGTAGATTCGTCAAAATAAATTGTGTAAAGTTATTTTTCACATTATTTATTTAATAGTTTATAATCTAGGGTGAGATCTTAAGAACTAGTAATGGACAGACATTATTTAATGAAATAGAAATATTTAACTCTATCGACGCGCAAACGTGCGGTTATTTCTTAATTATAAAAGCGATCTCGGATGTGCAAAATACGCAATATTTCTTAAGCAGTGCAAAAATACGTGTTTTCCAAACATTGACATTTACGGTTTCTTTTGGTAAAGTTTTAGGGAGCGACCTTTTTAAGGCACTAGGACTAAAGCATTATTTCTAAAGGAAAAATATTATAGAGATTACTAAATTCTTTTGTAAGTCGAATATATAAAATCCATCGAATGATAAAAATAGCTTTTGCAAATGTTGCAGTTTCCATTCATGGCGTTTATTAGTGAAATAAATATCAAAAACATAGATGACGCTACCTAAGGTAAGCCAAGTTTTTTTATTAATAATTTACACTAACTGGTATAAAATGGAAGTAATTAATAAAAATAGTTGTTCAAAACTGGGTTAAGTAGATTACAGAAGCTCTAGATTAAATAGTTTCATCAGGAATATCTTTATCTCGCAACCACACGCACGAGACGGTCGGTATGGGTCTGGTGAGCGCTGCGGTGGTCCGAGTCTGGGGCTGGTCTCATGGCGCGCTGGAGTTCCTTCGGGAGGAGCAGTTGGTGCACTCGCAGGGACGCGGCGGGGCTGCTTCGGGGAGGTGCGCGTGCGCGGCGCGGTAGCACAGCTCGCGGTAGCGCGCGCAGCCTGTCAAACAGAAACATTTCTTATCTCGATGGTAATGATACTGTAATGGTAATGGAACAAATGAAGTTTATTTTAGGACATCGCAGGCTGAATCACCTGTTTGTCTGAAAAAAGTAAGAATGCCTAATATTTAAGAAATACTGTAGATGAATAAAATAATAACAAAAAAAAAAAATCCCGTGCTTTGGAAGCAGCAGCAGTTAAGCTGTTGGTTCCGGCTATTATCTATACGAGAAAAAAAAACGTTACTTTTACATCAGGGTTTGTGAGGCCGGTCGGTGACCCTTGTTGGTCATTGAGTTTGTCGTTACAACCCACGAAGATCATAATAAGGACGATGGCTCTCAAACCCTGGTGTTAAAGCAGTTGTTGAGCCGCCAAAGGCCTCTGGCATGGTCTGCGGATCCATTGCAACTATTGTGATAAAATGTGACTATTTACTTTCTTGACAATCCTAAATGACATTTCGTTTCTAAGACTTCAGAGCCAGACCTGTAGACGCTGTCGTTCACACACAAAAGGGAAGTTCTAAGACTTCAGAGCCAGACCTGTAGACGCTGTCGTTCACACACAAAAGGGAAGTTAGACTAGGAAGATTTAGTTCTGCAAACTATCGTATTTTGAAGTAAGTAAATTTGGTTTTAATGCTACCTGTGGGTGGAAGAGCCAGACGGGTGTCGGCAGCAAAGCCACGCTGCGCCAGTCTGTCTAGTAGAGTGCTCGCTGACCATCACCTCTCAGTGTCGTGTTCCGTCCCTATTAAAAGAGAAGAAGTATTAGTACCGTCTGTCGGTTATCCTTCTAAATACATTATACCGTGATGGTCCCACTCTTTAACGATATAATACCTAAAGACTAGGTATGCTTTTGAATGACTTAAGGGCATCACACACGGCAGCTATAATATATATTATAGCACGAGGCAGCCAGCTCTCTCGTCGCCATTCACTTTCACGCAAAGCAAACAAAATGGCGAATCAATCAGTGACCGGCCATTCTGCTTGACCCCCGCTTTGCACACAAAGTGAATGGTGATGAGAGGGCTGGCTGCCTCGTGCTATAATATATATTATAGCTCCGTCTGTGACGGGCTTTATGGGGGTAGTAAGTGCAATGTGGGCTGTAGAGGGTTCGTGAATGAAACGACTAGATCGACGTTCAGACGTATAATGCCCTCGAGTGCGGGCTGTAATGCCTTATATCTAACTTACAAAATAGCTTACGTATGGAGAGTGTGTCACTACACTACACCACCCCCCTTGGTTTTTTAAATTAGAAATTATTGATATTTTAAATTTTACTCTTAAAACATAGTTATAATATTTTTAATACATGTTAATTATGAATTAGACATTAATAATACGATTAACGCTATAATAAGTTGGCTTAGTAGTAATAACCTAACAGTAAATTTAAATAAAACTAACTTGATACAATTTGGAACAAATAGACAGAATAAAAAGACATTACATATTAGTTATAGAGAACATAGAATTGAAGAAGTAAATAAAACAAAATTTTTAGGCATTGAAATAGATGACAGTTTTGACTGGAAATCTCACGTGCAGACAGTAGCAAATAAATCCCTCGTTCGGTTTATGCCTACGTCTTGAGACGACTCCGAGATACTTCAGCTATGAAATCTTGCCTAGCAGCCTATCATGGATACATAGCGTCTATTCTCAAATATGGCATTTTAGTTTGGGGAAACTCTACAGATTGGCATCATTTATTCGTAGCCCAAAAAAGATGCGTGCGGGCAATGTGTGGTAAAGCGCCACGGGAGTCTTGCAGGCCATTGTTTAAGTCTCTAGGAATCTTGCCTCTACCTTGCATATATATATTTGAAGTAGCCAATTTTGTCAAAAATAATATTACATTATTTAAACAGAAAAAGCATGTTCATTCGAGGAATACACGAGACCCCGAAAGATTAGTTTATATTAGTTTACCCAAATTGACATACTATAGAAATCAGTGTAATGGAATGTGTGTAAAAATTTATAATGCTATACCTAAGGACATAAAATTATTACCAAGTAAATTGTTTAGACTTAAGCTGTTGATATATTTAAAGGAAAGAATGTTTTATTCTGTGCATGAATTTTTGAACGTCACATTGGTCTGTATTTTCAATCCATTTATTTAAAAAAATTTTGCATGCCAAACCTGGTGAAATGTGAGAGGCTTTTTGAAAACAAAACCATCTTTATGTACCATATTTCGAGCAAATAAATATTTCATTTCATTTCATTTCAATACAATTTATAATTTTGCTAAGTTTATTAACTTTGAAAACAGATATTAAAATACACCTTTTATTAATACTATCATAATATGTAATTATACCAATCTACCAAAACTTCATAACTCATAATAAAATCATTAGTATTTAAAATCTAATCTTTTTGATAAATTATATTTTTGGACTAACATGTTTAATAAAAAAAAAAAATACACTTTTAAAATCCTATACATATTTCAACTAGTTTCCAAACAAAAATGTTATTATTTAAAATTTCCTGATTAATTTTAAAATTATACCTAGCTCACTACATCGAATACGAAACTTACACTAGTAATATTGAAATAGTTGCTTTTAATGACAATTAATAACAGTAAATATATTTTCAGTCATTGAAATAGAAAATATTATTAATTATAAATTAATTGTTTATACTTATTACTTAAAAGTATTTCACTATACTTAGTAAGTACTTTCATAGATCTTTACTAGTTTAAAAGTTTTTTTTTTAACATTGCTTTTATAATTTTAATTCTGATCGCTAAAATTTAGTAGTTATCATTTCATTTATACCATAATAGTAAAAAGTTATTAAAATGCATCTTTTTTGTTTTGTCATTTTTAAAACTGTTATTCTAAATTACATTTAATTTTATCATCTAATATCTTATACCTTACTAAAAAATTACATTTAATTTTATCTTCTAATATCTTATACCTAACTAAAAAATTACATTTAATTTTATCATCTAATATCTTATACCTAACTAAATTAGCTGTTATTACCAAGGGCCTTTATCTTATATTTAACTTTATTGTAATTTTTAAATTCTTTTTTTATTGTTATTATTAACACAATATCATCATCATCAATTTTCTATGTTGTTAACTTTCATAATAATTAATATGTTTTAATTTCAAAATTTTTCATTATTCCAAATATATTCAATTGAACACGCATAAATACTCAAAGCATTAAACATTAACATTATTGCAGCATTAAATAAACGTCTATTAATTTTGTTTATCAAACGTCATACAATTATTTCTGATTTTAATAAAATATTTCCTGTTTCTACTAAACGGTTACATTTCTTTATTGTTTTTCTTGTATAAAGATCTCTGACATTTTATTCTATTAACCATACTATTACAAAATTTCAATATTCACATTTTGTTTTTTCATTACAATTTGAATTTAATATTCTTTAATTATTCTCTTTCTCTACTTATCAAAAACTTCATCTATCTTATTCAATACATTTTCTAGAACATCACACATTACATTTCAGTCAACAGAACACCTATAATATAGCTTCTAGCTATCATAAGTCCTTGGAGGACTAGGCACACTTTTATAACATGGGCTGGCCAGCCATTATTAAGTCGTTTATTTATTTATTTTATATAATTTATTTACTTACTTTTTTAGAGAGGCACTTTTACCGACTACTTAATCACGACTTTATTGTCTTTTATTATGAAACCAGATCTCCTAACGTTGCGTAGCTCGCGCACCTCCGTCAGTCAAGTATCGTGGTCCATTAAATGAATTGCATTTTAGCATTCATTATCCAAGGTCATGTTTTAAGACTTTATATAGTCTCCATTTTTCACGGGGAAAGCTCGTTTCGGCCATGATCAAAAGAAGGATCTGAAACCTTGTAAGTACCTTTGTGCCTTTTATTGTGTTGACTGTGTTCTACTTATAGCAACTTGTGCTTTTCCTACACATACAAAAACCTAAGTTTACTTCTCTATCCATTATTGAATATTTTGTTTATTAGAATGTCTTAACATTTGGGTGATCAATCCAAAAGTATTTTGATATAATAACACCCAAAATAAACCCTATCTGTATATTAAAAACTGGTGTGCGTCAGAATGGCGGGTGTAAGTCCACCGATAGTGATGGTTTATGCGTGAGAGCAATGTACGATCAATGTACGGAATGTACGTAAAATTTGACACTATGTACTTTTTTTAAACCATAGTTATCACAAAAATAAAGTGAGCAGCCAACCTGACGTCAGAATGGCGGGTTAAATCTTAATCTACACATTCTACTAATTATTTAAGTGAAAAATTAATTCCGTAGCAATGTACGAGCAATGTACTAGCAACGTACCTATTCAAAATTTTATCTAAATGTAAAAAATGATTTAACAAAATTGATAATTAAATTTTAGCGCCTGTTTTACATTTATTAGCAAATGCCTAGATGAGCAATTTAGGTAACGTAAACTAGGTACAGAATCGTGATGGTTTATGCGTGAAAGTAATGTACGGGAAAACACGAGAACAATGTGCAAAAATATATAGGCGTTGGGCCCAGTGCTGTAGCATCATAAGCTAATAATAAAAAGGGTGTAGGGGTAATTATGTAATAAAGGTGGGGATGGAAGAGAGGGTGGCTAGCCCTACGTAGATAAATGCTTGGGATTGGGAGACCACTAGCCTCTCTCTCCACCATCAGATACGTGTGTGAAGGTATGTGAGAGGGGGTGTATCTGTGGGGGGAGTGGATGTATGTATGTATGTAATTTGAGGGACGTCTGCGAGGAGCACAGACGGGTGATCTGCTCTATTACATAAGAACTATTTCACCCATAGGGGAGTGGGTGTATATGTATGTGTGTTTGTATGTAAGTGTAGAGGCATGAGAGGCACAGTTGAGTACGACAAATACGTCTCGGGATCGAGGTATATAATATTATCCACTAACCAGTCAACTGTTCTTCCTTGTCCACGTATGGGTATGTAAGTGCTAGTGTAGGGGGTGTGAGAATGAGATATGATGGAATTTTGTTTAATCATTATTTACATTTAGATAAAATTTGAATAGGTACGTTGCTAGTACATTGCTCGTACATTGCTACGGAGTTAATTTTTCACTTGAATAATTAGTAGAATGTGTAAATTAAGATTTAACCCGCCATTCTGACGTCAGGTTGGCTGCTCACTTTATTTTTGTGATAACTATGGTTTAAAAAAAGTACATAGTGTCAAATTTTATGTACATTCCGTACGTTGCTCGTACATTGCTCTCACGCATAAACCATCACTATCGGTGGACTTACACCCGCCATTCTGACGCACACTAAAAACTGTGCTAACTTTTCGTAACTTTCTTGCTCTTTCAACCTTATAATCAATCTCAAATTAAGCTATTTGCTAACTAAACCATACAGTCAAAAGCAAACAAACACGTATCAAATTGAGTATAATAATTTTATCTCAAAATGTTTTTTAATACGCTTTGCTTTTCTATTCCATCTAAACCCTGTTTCTTTGTTTTACTCGTATTCACAAATTATCTAGTGATTTCTAACTCGTTTAAAAAATATATATATATCACAAAATTACACCTATAGACAGCATAGGTGATGATAATGATATGACGTCTGACGGTCATGATAAGCTCATTTAAATTCCCAAAACATAAAAATCTGTTACTCATGTATAAAATTTATTATTGTGTTTGTTGTTAAAAAAACAAACATTAGTACAACACTGTAAATTGAAACCTACGCCCTGCAACTGTTATACAAATCTGCAATATAATAAAAACAAACACATCTGTCACCAAACTATTGAAATGTAAATATAGTGTAAAATTATAGAATTCCTGCATCTTTATAAAATAAAGTTAAACGTTGTTAATAAAACGACTACCACAAAAATAAATTAAATACTCAACTGTTTTTAGTTGCTGACTGTACTTGATTGTACGTACACACATGTAATCATTAATTTTTATATTCGAGAAAATGTAAAGGTGTACATTAATGCAACTGTACAAAAGTATATTTCGAGCATAACGCAACAACTCATCACCTATCACGCTCGTAATCTTAAAGACGTTCGCAGACACTTTGCTGACACTAAAAATACCTATTCTTCTCTATGTAAGTAATTAAACAAATGTCTGTAATGTTAAATTATGTCAAACTCGTTATTGATCCTTCTGCTAAAATAAAAAAAAATACATTGCTCATTGTACATCTGTTCTTAGAACTATGGCGTTGGTTAGTTTCACGTGTATCATCATTTAAACGCAAGGTAAGAGGATTGCAATACTTGGACCTGTAATAATAACAATACAAACTGCTTCTAGACTAAACAATTATGGTTACGATGTGAATTCCTGCCGTGTTGCAACTTGGTTTCATATTATAATTATGTTACAAATTATGATACGCTACCGATACTTATTTTAACACATTAATGACTATCTTTGAAGATTTTCTTTTCTTATAAACAAGTATGTAATGATTTGAACAAAAAAAAATACATTTTCGCTAAATTTACTATACTAAAAGTTTTGGTTTTAGATTTCATAATTATTTTCTTGTTAGATTCAAAGTGATTCTGCAAATTATTGAATTAATATAGCACTAAATGTAATATTCAGTTGGTACATTATTGTACGAAACTAATAAATGCAACACGTATGAACGTTAATTTTCGAATGTAGATACTTTCCGAAATGAAAAGCTACCAGATCTGTACAACACACACACAATATTGCTACTTAGCAAATAAAGCAAAAGTTTATTTATTTATTTCTTTTGTAAACACAGAAAAGAAAAATGTTTCATAAATTAAGACGCAATTTGTTAATACGAGAATAATGATTGCTTTTTATTACAAAATTCGTGAATTGAAAGCAGTGTTAACAAATTTGGTTTTTATATAACATCATGTTGTTGTACAGTATGATCTCTATACCTGCTTCAATTATTCCATAAGAGATACGAAGAAAAATAAATATGATCACTTGCTAACTTTGCTGTCATTCATGATTAAAATTTTACTCTTGTTAAATACTACAACAACATTTTCATCAGTTTTATACAATATGCAATTTCAAAATTTACTTACCTGGTCTGGTGACCAGTCGAATAGTTGTTTAAAATTAACCTGTATAAATATAATCAAATTTATCAATGAGGTTTTGAGGAATATTTTCTTTAACTTATTATAAAATATAAGCATTCTAAATACGAATAGGTAATGTTCGTTGCTTCTTACATCCTGTGCACTTGGACAATGAACAGTATAAAACTTCCTATTTCCTTTCCTTTATTTTCCAGTATATTCATTCATTCATTCATTCCTTTACTGGAAAATATTGCGTTGCAATACTTGACATCTTGCAATATTAAAAAAATAAAATAATATCTAAATTTGATTTTAAGTAACAAATTGATTCTACTTGTTTTCAGATACAATGGTACTTTTTTATTTATACTCAGATTTATTAAAAGTTAGAACTTTAAAAATAATAAAGGCTCTTGGCAGCTAATTATGTAATTATTTCTAAACTTTGATTAAACATTTTACTTAAACTAATTACTTTCCCTAAACACATCACTTACTTGACATTCCGAGCACTTCTTCATATTCACTTCGACCGGATTGGATTGGTTGGTGATACGATTTTACGGATGACGAAATTTTACGAACGATGGACCTACGTGTCGCACTTCATTACGGGACCTACATTTACTCCCGGCTACATCCATCCACTTCCGACTCGAGCATCGCCCAGCGCCCTGCGACTCATCATCTATCATCCATCCGACACCATCGTCTCCCGGCCGCCTGCATTTCACATCCATATTCTCATCTCGACTCCAACGACCTCCCGGCGCCCTGCATACACTCCTTATTCCTTTTGTCCATTTTCCATATTACTCTTTCTTAGCTCTCTTGCCTTTTTCTTTAGCTCTTGTCACATTTTTCTCTAATTCCATTTACCTATTTCAAAATTACTTTAGATCTCCTTCAATTTTAATCAAAATCCGCTATTCCTTATCACGCATCATCTGCTTCATTCATATTTTTGTTGAATTATCACATAATATTGCCGAATAACTGTAGTCCAATAGTTCACTTTTTTATATTTCACTCTATTAAAATTTTAAACAACATTGTGCACATCGCGCGACGCAAGGAACACCTCATACATACAACCCATATTAGGTTCCCACTACTCTGCACTGCCCGATAAGGCAGTACTGGCAGGGTCGCCATGCAATGTGGGCTGTAGAGGGTTCGTGAATGAAACGACTAGATCGACGTTCAGACGTATAATGCCCTCGAGTGCGGGCTGTAATGCCTTATATCTAACTTACAAAATAGCTTACGTAGGGAGAGTGTGTCACTACACTACATAAGTTAGCCAAACTACCTTCAGGCGCAGCGGGAGAGTGGTCACCAGACTTATCTTCGCTTCCACGTGGCGATGTTGATCCGTCAGCTTGCTCCTGTAATATTTGAGAAAGCAAACATTTAAATACAACTTAAGTACGTCAGGAGTCAGTCAGGCTCGGGCGTTTGAGCATCATCAACGGCCCGTTACAGTCCACTGCTGAACTATGAGCCTCCTCCACTTAAGTGGAGGGTTTTGCCATAATCTCCACGCTAGGCAGGCGGGTTGGAGATCGTAGATTAAAAGCATTAAAAGCAAAGATTGAGCATCGAATCAAATTAAATTATGATTGACTTATATCAACTTGATATGAGTACCTACCTGTTACTCGTATTGTAGTCTGGCAATTCTCTGAATCTAAATTTAATTAAAGATTATAATGTTAGTAACGTGGTAGGTAACGCAATGATTGCGTGCGAGATCAGGGTTTACCTTTGTTTCTAGAATCGAAATGTTATGGTGGATATTTAATTTTGTTCGTAAAGTTCAAAATTAATCAAATATTTTCCAAGCCTGAACCGAAATTTCCTCCGAAGCACGGAATAAGTTTTACTTTTGTCCGTAACGTATCATTTTTGTCTTGTGTCTTGTGTGGTCTTGTCGGACAATCGGGTAATTTAGCCTACAATGTCCTAAACTAACTAAACCATAATCCAAAAATACATTTTTCAGTACCTCCTTGCTCGAAAATTGAACTTACGAAGGCAGTAAACTGTGCGGTAAATGCGTTTTACCGCACTAGTGCGATTTTATTACATTTTTTTTTAATTCCTACGGTATTCAAAATTATTATTCAGCCAGGATCATTTTGACACTAAAAAATATTTAAATCGATTCATACAAAGAGAAGTATTTCTGATACTGTATTCCTTAGTTAATTATTTAGTGGGCTGGTATCTGCTTACCAGCAGCTCGCCTCTCCGATTGTTTCGCATAATTGAATTTCAAATATTCAGCAGTCAAGACGAGAGCTAGGAATTAACCGTCTTTGAAATCGCAACACATTTAATAATTTAATTCAATTACTTAAGGCGCTGAAAGGTGCTAATTCAGCTTTTTTTAAGTTTTTTTTTTAGCAAAATCTGTTTAACTTATGGCAGTGATAATTGGATGTGTTATTCTTAAGGATATTTCTGAAAAAATACCTTTGTTTCTGAAACAAATTTTAATTTAAACTTAGCACCGGAAAAGCACCTTGAGAAATAGACTTATCAAAATCAGCACCATTTTATTGCTCTTGAAATTTATTTAAACATCTAAGAGTAGGTAGGTAGTTACCTACACAAAATTAATAATTGGATCTTCTTAAGATTTTTGAAACTTATTTTCTTAAGGCCGGGTTATTGCAAAAATTAGCAACTCAACGCGGTTTAGTTGAAAGTTCAACCGACGTATTACTAAAATAACGTTCATATTAGCGTGCGATGCTTCACGGTGGTTACGTCCTACACCGCGCAGGAATCGTGCGAATAACTCGTTTTTCTTGAACTCTTTTGCTTATTAACAGAAAATGGCAGTTTATAAAAAATGTAATTGATTTAAAATCTAAGTCAATAATTGGCACGTTATATTAACGAAAAAAAAAAACTATGGTTATCGCTTTAAGTTACGAGATCAAGGACGTCAAAAATTTTATTTGCTGCTTTTTTTTTTAAACTTGTGCTTCTTATATCTAAATTATTATAATGTATTTAAAAATTCTACTCGATTTAAAATTTAATTAAGGATATATATTCTGTTAGCATATATTTTTTTACATTTCTATAATCAGGACAAGTGCTAGTATATGATCGTCAAAGTAGCGACTATGGGCGCTATTTCCACATAACCCCGCCTTAAGAGCCAAATTTTTTACCTTGCTTTAGAGGTGTTTCTCAGAAACGACACCACTGCATTTATCTTAGTTATAATTGCTTTTGAAAACTATTTCTCAAACAATGGAAACTATCTGGTAGAAACTAATTGAATTTAGTTGTTCAAACTATGAACGTTCCATTCGAAAGATATTGGTTTAGTTCGAAAATGACTTTCATGGAAAATTGAAACAGCTTATTATTGTAATCAAAATTCAATTTAGTCAAGATTCCTCGTCGAAATATGAATGCCAACTTAATTAATTTAAATGTAGGCAATTTAGGAGGCAATCAGTATCAGCAGCACGTTTTTTTTAACAAATAATATAGGTTTAACTATTTAAACCAATTTTAAACCTATGTTTATTTATAATTCACCAAACCAGCGAAAAAGGTTTCCCTTGTCTTGTTGATATGGTTTGTTGTAGTTACACAATACGTTTAGTGACGAAGGCGTTTCCCCGCTCTCCTCGTCGAAATAAGATCAGGTTAAAGTCCCTCATTTCACAGGAGATCAGTAGGTGGCAGGAGTTCAAACTTCAAAGGTTAAAGCAATTAGACACATCGCACAGCTTTCCCGGAAAATTTTAATAAATGCCGCTAATTTGCTGGGGTTACACACACGCTAAATCTTGACACTCGTTTACCGAAGAGGTAAAAGAAAAATGTGACTCAGACTGGCTGGACAATTCTTCCAAATGAGCTGCGTTTAAGTAGGTCAATACACAATTTTAGGTGACGGCTAATCACGCTTATTTCAGTTTATGTGACGCTAGATAACCCGAGATAATCGAACGCAAACGTGTCCAGCCAGCTTGAAAACCGCTTTTCGCATGGTCTTTCAATCTCCGAACAGAAGGGATTCTATTTCTTACTTATTAATACTGCGTCACCTAAAATTGTGACAGGCATCCAGTTTGAATTTTTGAGATACGTATAGCCATTTAGCTAAAAAACAACGAAAAGCGTGGCCAGCCAGCCTGAACTTACGTATTAAACTTCTGGCTGGCACCTCTGAATCTCGACAACGAAAGCGTTTTCGAACAAGGTTATTTTACTAGCATTTAGTGACGAAATTTGTGACAGTCATAGCGTTTGTTTCATGGCGTCACATAAAGGCGTTTACGAGAAATTGATGAAAACTTGGTGCCAGCCAGCCTGATGTTCTGGCTGGCTGGCTCGTTGTATCTGCGCTGTCTGATAGTCTACGGCTTCCAAATTTTCTTCAACATTTAGTGACGGGGACTATTAAGATAACCTGTAAATGTGACGACGATCCCTCCCATAGTTTCAGAGATATTGATCATTGTTATTTTCCCATACAAACTTAGCAGTAGGGTGACCAATATTAAAGTTGAATGTAGGATTACGTATAATTAAGTGTTTTATTTTAAGGAATGAAAAGCCACAATTGGACAATTGTATTTATTGTTATTATTGTTCTCCCTGAAAAATACTATTTATTGTCAAAAAAATCTTGCAAACTTCATACTTACTTTTATTAGGGTCGGAGGACCCTAATAAAAGGTGTATTTTTTTTCAAAATTGTTTTTAGTTCCAAAGTACCTACCTAAATGTTTGTGTTCATCTTGATACAATATACATTGATGGAGAATAATTAATAAAGTAAGGAAATTTTAGTACATTTAGGTAAATTTTAACAGCTAGCACAGTGATCTTGAGTTTTCTTCATTTAGCGCTAGATGAGCGAATGTCTTTGGTTTTTTTGGCGCCCTGGTAGAGCTGAAGTGTTGTTCAAGGACTACATTAGCATGTTTAACTTTCTACATCCGTTGAAGGTTAACCTCACGCCGCCGCGGCTTGACAGTCTGAATAAATTAGGTCAAATTATGTTTTGTGGTATTAGACATAGTAGTATTAGACATCCTCAGTTCTCAAATATTCTACATTTTGTTTCACGGTGAAATTCGTATCATCATCAACAGTTCATATAATATGTCCCCACCGAGGGGCTCGAGCCTACCCTGAATTAGGGCGATTAGGCCATATACTACATAGTGAATTCTGCCTCTCGTGGGAGTACCGCCTGACTAACGAAATTTTTATATAGGTATAAAATACCTACTGATCCCAACTTAAAAAACTGAAATCCCGTGGCGTTTTTTTTCTATATTAATTATTTTCTTGTCTTATTTTCAAGTCGCTAGTTGTAATTACAAACTTAATCTAATCCTAATCCTATTATAAAAAAAATGAACATCGAGTCAATTTATTCATCTTTCTCGGTTTTGAATGAATGAAATATACCACACACCACATTTTCTAATATTCTTCATTTCATAACTGACGACATTTTCAAACAAATTACGAATCCCATTTCCCCCCCTCGACGTGGGCATTCACATCTAACACACATCACATCACATCAATGCAAGTAAATGCAAAGAGAGTCACTGCAGAGGGAAAGCGACGCAACAAGAAATCGATGCTAGGGTAACTCAACTCCAATACTTTTACCTTTCTTTGCCTAATTTCAAATATTCAAGTTCCTAACTTAAAAAGTGTCAAGTTACGGACTTTTAATATCTCTTCTTTTCCCCCGTTATAGATGGAATTATCCAAATCCTTTTTTACTGCGTGCCATCTTTATAAGTTCAATCTACTGTCTAGTGGTTTTCTTTTCTTTAAGAATTAGTTTCGGTGGTTTTCAGTACTGGCGCGACTGATTCTCTCTAGCCGGAAACATAGCAGTAAAGGCAGAAGGAAGAAGATGCAACTGTACGAATGGACCCACCTTATGCTTCTCGACGTTGGTGGTGGCTGTGAGCAGGTCCAGTATGGCGGAGAACGAGCCCCGCGCGGCCCGCCGGAACCCCTCGGGGGGGGACTCCGTGGCTCCCCCCGCTACGCTCATCGGGGACTGCGACCACTGCAATAGGGATACTCAATTAAGCAAGATCGCCTACCGGTCTCTGAACCGATGATGATGATTATGCGCGCACGTAGCACGCTACGAGTTGCGTAGAGCGATGATAGAGCGCGTGCACACATTTTATATGTTGTCTGGCGCATTTTAGCTGACTTTTATTTTTGACCTTGACTGTAGTAAATAAATAAATAGACACCCGTGTTGTAATTTTCCAGCTGCGCAAAGTCTAGGTTACATTATAGTAGGTACATTTATTTATTTGTAAATATTGAACAGTAGGCATTAATCGCCCTAAATCAGGGTAGTCTTGAGCCCCTCGGTGGGGACGTATGCTGTTGGTGATGGTGATTGATCATTATTTTTCCGTTGAAAGCGAAAGGTTAAATTAAATTTTGGGAAAGATCTGAAATTCTCCATTTACGTTGTATGTAAGTAGCTTAGCTAGGTATATAACTTATCTATCTTAATTTTAATTCAGGAGTTTTCTCAAAAACTTTGTGAATGAATAATGTGTTTGGATGAAAAATAATAATAGAAGATACTAAGAAACGTAGAGGATAAATTTATTTATTTTCATTTGGGTAAGTAGATTTTGGCCGATATCTAACATAACTTCAAATCTAGGGTAATCAATTGACTTTCTACCAGAGAGGTAATATAGCGAAGGAGCGGAAGGCTCGTACGCCTTAGAAATTTATGACAACGTATCTGGGGGCGCCCTCAGACGGGCTCGGACCTCGGCCGGCCCAGAACGTTGGTAGGGCAAGAAGCGCGTCGGAGAAGGCCCCCAGGCTGGCTGGACAATTCTTCCAAATGAGCCGGGTTTAAGTAGGTCAATACACAATTTTAGGTGACGGCTAATCACGCTTATTTCAGTTTATGTGACGCTAGAGAACCCGAGATAATCGAACGCAAACGTGTCCAGCCAGCTTGAAAACCGCTTTTCGCATGGTCTCTCAATCTCCGAACAGAAGGGATTCTAACTATTTCTTGCTTATCAATACTGCGTCACCTAAAATTGTGACAGGCATCCAGTTTGAATTTTTGAGATACGTATAGCCATTTAGCTAAAAAACAACGAAAAGCGTGGCCAGCCAGCCTGAACTTACGTATTAAACTTCTGGCTGGCACCTCTGAATCTCGACAACAAAAGCGTTTTCGAACAAGGTTCTTTTACTAGCATTTAGTGACGGAATTTGTGACAGTCATAGCGTTTGTTTCATGGCGTCACATAAAGGCGTTTACGAGAAATCGATGAAAACTTGGTGCCAGCCAGCCTGATGTTCTGGCTGGCTGGCTCGTTGTATCTGCGCCTAAAATTGTGTATTGACCTACTTAAACGCGGCTCATTTGGAAGAATTGTCCAGCCAGCCTGAGTCACATGGTAGATGATGATAATGGTGATCGTACGATTAAATCCGCGACACCCGCCGGCGGGTGCGGTTTCTACTTGAAGGGCATTCTGTTGTAGTGTTGGGCCTACACGCGATGGCAGCTTCAATCTCGACGGTGATACGAGTATCATTGTCCGGATCTGAGGGAGCGTGTCAATAAATTAACGTCAGCAAGAAGTTGTTATACATTATTTTAGTTCGATTGTTAATGCTAACTTAAAATTACCAAAGTACTACTTCACCTAGTTACTTGATTTATTGTTTACTTTAGTAAAACATAGCCCGAATAAATTCGAAATTAAACCAAAGGTTTCGCGTAAAAGTTGGTAATAACCGTAGAGTAACAAGGCGGCGTCCATCTTGTTTCGCCGTAAACCTGCTAAATAACCCTCCGAGCAGAACAGCTCACGTACTCAGCTCGTAAATTCCCGTAGACATAGATCGTGGGTGGCAGCAGTTTGTTGAGCCGCAGACCCTTACGAGCTAAATGATGACCTTTGCACTCATTATTACGAGCCTTCGTGGTTTTACTTGGTGAAATTATTTTATTTCGTATGAAATCTTGCTCTTTGTTTTACCAAAAGAGGATAATTTAATAACATTAATCAGCCTATTGCAGTCCACTGCTGGACGTAGGCCTCCCCAAGGTCACGCCAAAGCGCACGATCACCCGCTAACGCGATCGTTAATAAAAGTAAGGTGTACCTATACCTATCTCTACTTATTCGGTTTCGTAAACACATGACAACTATAAGTTATCTGACCCCCGCAACTCAATTGTGTGCTATTTCGTTGGTAATTTTTTTTTTAAAGAGTAGGTAAATAAGTACCTAATTATAACAAAATTAATCGGTACAAAGACAGGTACCGTAACGCTTTTTGAACTCCAAAATGAAAGGAGGGTTGTTTTCAATGAGCTTAATTAAATACATAATCCTATGCTAACTCAACTGTTATATTCTACTCTACATGAGCAGGGCTAACAAAAATTCGGTCGAATAAAAAAGGTTCTTTGGGACCTTTTGACCCAAAAACTTGGAGGATCTGCGTATGAAGCTAGTTAATACTTTGACAAGAGCTTAACCCTGGCTAATTCAATTATGGATATCTCCCTTGGGCAGCTCTTTGAAAGCGAAACTTCCTTAAGGCATCCTACTCGTATAACAAACTGCGATTAAATATAATTATTTTTTTAGAAAGTATTTTTTGCTGTCCTTAAATGAGTAAGTTTGTAAAATAAAGTAAGTTTTCCAGTCGGTTTGCATTGTTTTGCATGCATCATGTAATTGGCTGTTTATCTAACATTAATGTTTTTTATTATGGTTTTCATAGCTGTTGGTTTTCCTGGAAATTTAAATAAAATAAAAATCATCGATGCAAAAAAAAAAAAAACGGATTATCGTTAAAACTGGACAGTAAGTTAACAAAATGAGAACAGGTGTGTCAAATATATAAATTAAATCATATTATCTAAATGCCTTTAAACAACATTGTACCTACATCCGTATTGTTTGACGAAAAGAGAAAATTGATTCTTTTTTAACGTTATTATTTAAAAAACAAAAAGATTCTTGCGATGTACGTACGATGTTATCGGGAGCAGACTAGGCTTCAGTAAACTCTGAAGCAGTTTATATTTCATTTTTATTTAAGTATTTTTTTTAACTAACCTCTTCTAAAGAACATCTATTCGTAGAGTTCCTTGCTATATTCAATTAACCTTATTGTTTTCAGTGCGATACGAACACAGCCGCCATTTTGCGTTTTGTATTATGCAATGTTCACCGGAGTACTAGGAAGATATGAGCCGGGCGGAGGTCGCACAGTTCAATAATTCAGCCTCAATGAAGCTGACACTAAAGGTAAACAGATTTATACTGTAAGACGAGTGTGAGCTCGTCCGTAAGCAAACAGGCATAGCATAGATAATATTCATTAAAGCATTTAAGGAAATATTGTTTTATAGTGCAATGAAACTGCACTGTATTTACTCGTACGAGTAGGTATGTAATCAATGGTTTTCTATTTAATCATACTAAGTAGGTAGTTACCCTTTCCCTAACTAATAAACAGCTTGACTGACCTTGAAGAAAACTTATTATTGGCTGCCGAACCTCTTTAAGATTTTCGTGAACTGAATACAAAAGCGGGAGACGAAATGTTACAGCTGCGCTTCTGGTAAATTTTTACTTCTTAATTTCAGTAGCTGTAGTAATGTACCAACACAGTAAATGCAAGTATTTCGTGGTATTCGACTGCTGCGCCACAGTATTAATATCTGTCCTGTGCTCCTCATCACCTGCGCTACACCTTCAGGACACATTTATAACGGAACTCACCTCCAGAAGTGCTTTATTTCCGTTATATGACCGTTTCGTTATGATTTACGTGGTATATACCTAGTACCTACAATATACAGGGCGAGATCTTCTGCTCAGTGAATATTGTGCTGCTTAAACTCACATTAACCGGATAAACGTTCACTTAAAATAAAAAAACGGCTCTATAATTTTATTGTGTAAACAAAAACCGAGTTATAGCATGCATATCAATATCGTTATGAAAGGACAACTTTTCAAATCTTTTAAAATATATCAAAAAGAATAATGAAAAATTATATTTTGTGCAATGTGTACTACCAACTCTATATATCGCTGTTCTATAAATTGTATATTTTACCTACTGCTTATCTACAAATCTCCCTGGAGTTAACGACCTACCTACAGGTTAAAAAACATTGATCTAGACTAGACAACCCTTTAGTAAAACAGGTATGTAACAAAACTATTAGGTGCCTAAATAAATTCAAATTAAATCTGAAACTCTCTAGACAATTTGATTTGATTAGGTACTCGCAGTGAATAAATACAATTTTGTGTTTATTATAAAATCTAATTAGATACACACTTATCAGCGGACGTGAGTGGGAGACATAGCCTTATCTGCATCGTGTTGCAGTGACGTCAGTCGCCAGACCGGTTGCGAGGTTGCGAACGAGTATTTCGACGATGCGTTCAAGTGGGGATATAGCTCAGTGGTAGAGCATTCGACTGCAGATCGAGAGGTCCCCGGTTCAAACCCGGGTGTCCCCTAGAAAACACTTTTTTGTTTTACTGTTTAAAATAGTTTTGCCCTTTACAGAATGGTATTTTCGCTGAAAGTTAGGTAGGTAAATGGCTTATAGCTCCATGTATTGTTATTGATCCTATGTATACTAGCAAACCTTTTTGTGGATTAAGAGACTACCTACGAAAGAAAAGGAGGTAGTTTTAAACCTTCTTTGTATCACATAATTACTGCCATAAGAGTTCTGTCTCATAAAATTGATTTGTAGACCGAACCGCATGTAAACAGTAGAACCGGTACGAGTATAAATCAAATCCATTAGAAGGAATCAATCAACGAATTATTTGTAGTCTAGAAGAGTAACCGTCTAACAAAGCCCGCTAAAACATGGCACCTTATAATTTTATTAATTTTGACAGACGACAACGATGACAGACAGGCAGACGATGTCGCTGCTGTACATTGAAGCTTACTTTCGACGTTCTTACACACCGAGTCATATAAAACATCATTATACCGCGTATTCGAATGTCGTATGGTGTAGTTTTGCTTTCTTTGGTATTCATTTGGTGGGGTCAAATTTAAAGCGTAGGTACTCTTCTATAGACTATACCTATAGATAATTCGTTGGAATCAATACATTAGATACTCGTACATTAAAATTTATGTTATCAAAAATACATCAGGAAAAACGTTTTATAGAAGTTTTTTTTATATATGTATATATAGACTAATCGCTATTTCTACCAGAGTGGTAATATAGCGGGCGCGGACATACATTTTATAGAAGTATTTTATTACGGAGTTTACGCTGCGAATGGAAATAAAAAGCTGGTTTGTGCAATTTATAAACACACTAGTTGTCTACCCGCGGCTACACTCGCGTTGTGTAAGATTTTCCCGAGGGAACAAGACTTTTTCCCGTGAAAAGTATCCTATGTACAAAACGAATCCGTCCAGTACTTTAGCATCTAAATATGTTTTCACATTTATAATATTCCAGGTAGGCTCGAGAGCCTTTTGGTGGGGACTATATGGGCTATCGATGATGATGATGATGATATGGGAAAAGAAGATTAATTCAGATACTTACTAGAAATAAAAGTTCGCTGCTCATATTAGTCGACTGCATAATACAAAAAATATCTATTTCTCATAAAGGCAACTGTACTGATATTCAAGATTTTACATAGTTAAACTTAATGCTAAGTAAAAAGTGGCAACAAGTAAGTCAAGCAAAAATCTTTTTGTGAGACTTTTTAAGACAAGCAAAAGAGATTTTTGCTTGACAGTTTTCCCCGCTCACCAAGATTTGAACCCGGAATACAATACAATACAAAATATACTTGAAAATCCCGAATCTCCGTAATGATCGTCGAAATGTCGACCACTTGGCCGCATTGTCTGTCTTTGGTCAAAGAATGTGAAGCGAGCTACTTAGCTGGTCAGCAGCTCTGTTATATCGTTGGGATCAGCCGTGCAGTGCTGTTGTGCGTGGAGGGCTGTTGGTTGAACTTCTACAGTATGATAAGGACAAATTCTAGCAGCGTCATTTGTCATGAGTGTGAAGCAAGCTACTTACCTGGTCAGTGAGCGTGGGGTCGGCACCGTGAGCCAGCAGCAGCTCTGCTATATCGTTGGCATCAGCTGCGCAGGCGGCGTGGAGGGCTGTCGAACCCACCTGTGAGAAGTAACAACAAAATTAGACAATGGTGTCGATCACGCGATCGGGCATACGCCCAACTAAACTAAACTAAAATTAGTCCTGTCACTTTCTATCATTTTTAATTGAAAAGGGACCGAAGATAATCCGTTTTGTTTTTGTCTTTGACTTCACGACTAACTGTCAAATTTAGTATTTTTTAGTGCCTACCTAACACCATGACGAATAAAAAGCCACTAAAATTGACAGTTCGTCGTTTTTCGTCTCTAGTGTCGCTTTTTATAAATAATACTTAAATGAGGTTTCTTTAAATTTAACAATGATTTTGTTTTTTTTTTTTGTAAACTCAGCACCATTTTCCATTTAGGCATTTCATTGTTTTATCGAAATTCTAGCCAAACAACAAAAAAAGATTGGTACCTATTTCTAATAGGACATAGTTCACAAAATAATACCTATTACTAAACTACTTGATTCAATAAGTTTCAAACTTCCGAACAAGATAGTAAGAGCTTTAAATTAAAGCTCCAGCAATACTTGGTGCTTGCGCGAAAGTTTCACATTTTATGTGAGTTAGGTTCTTCTTTTGTATAAGTAGATACGAACCCTTCATTGGGAACAATTATTTATTATTTATTTATACTTATTTATTATAGAATACAAAAACTGATAGCAAAACAATGCATTCTGCCAAACTGCACGCAGTTTGTTGGCAGATTTTTGACTAAAAAGTACAAAGGTCACTTATGTAAATTCCTCATGTATAATAATAATACATCTTGCCTATTCTACAGCAGGATTTTGCAATCCCTAGCAAAATTTCAATAAAATTTTTATAACTGTGCGCCTGTCGACGTCATAATATTTGCATGTTGGTAGGTTTGGAATCCGTTTTGATAGGCGTCGGAGGAGGTGAGGAAGTAAGCGGGCGGGTGAATTCAATGCCACCAACATGACGACTTTGACAGCTCGAAGCGCACAGTTAAAATAATTGAGTTGAGCAACAACTTTTCCTAAGGAACATGGGTTGAAAACCCCCAAAAAAATTTCAACTTCCCATACAAATTAGTTGTTTGTGTATTTTGTATGAAAATTTGTTTTTGGGGGTTTTCAACCCCTGTTCCTTGGGAAAAGTTGTTGCTTATGATGGTCTGAACATTATATTTAAATGCTACGGATTGCAAAATCATGCTGTAGAATAGGCAAGATGTATTATTATACATGAGGAATTTACATAAGTGACCTTTGTACTTTTTATTCTTATTGCAAACGAACAACAATATGAAAAGTATAGAAGAAACTGAAATAACTCTAGATCTTTTTATTCCAATATAGGTGGTATAATATGAACGGCTCAATAAAATAGGAAAGTAACCGCTTAAGGGCTCTTAACCTTGAATTAATGTCAAGTATTGTAGATATCATAGTTCGAGCGCTTTCCTCTGTAGTCTGTAGTATGCTCAGTGAATATGTTTTGTCTCAACAACCCCGCCCTTGGAGTCTATACGCAAATAGATTTACATCTTTCGATATTGACAAGTAAAAGAATCGTGAATTTCCGCAGCACAGGAGCTAGCTAAAAGCTTTTCCCAATAAGGATATTAGATAGATGAAGGAAGAAAGAAAAGAGATTAGATCGCATATACCAGGTTTCCCTGAATGTTTGCCGGTTTGCCGATTTACCTAGTGAGCAGCTCACATTTATTTTAGAAAGAATATGCGCTTATATTCATATAAGTAGATATAGGAGAGCATCGGTGGTCTAGTGGCTAGGGCCGCTGCCTCCCGTCCGGGAGACGCGGGTTCGATCCCCATCACGTACCAATGTGTTTTCGAATTTCGAATTCATATGTCGACGCTCTTACGGTGAAGAAAAACATCGTGATGAAACCTACACACTCCTGCGAAGAAATTCAAAGGTTGTGTGTGAAGTCGACCAACCCGCACTGGGCAAGCGTGGTCGACTAAGGCCTAATCGCCCTAATTCAGGGTCGGCTCGAGCCCCTCGGTGGGGTCTTATTGATGACATTTAGCTGAATGCGCTTGGTACGAAGCGAACTCTTCGAGAACCACCATTTCTAATCTGTAAGCTCCCCGCAGGGAATGTTTCCTTCCTTACCTCCGGTACACATATTCTCATCTATGATGCGAGGTACTCACGTTGTTCTGCAGCTGCACGTTGGCTCCGAACTCTAATAAATGCTCCACGATACCTCTGCACCCCTGGGCGCACGCCATTTGTAACGCTGTCACTCCATTCTGTCATAAACGTCAGAAAAGTAAATAAATATAGGAAAAGCTCAGATTAAAAACTCATTTGCGCTGAGATAAAAAAGTTACAACATGAATTATTTATTAAAATATAAAGTGCTTATTTTTGCTTTTTGTGCTTTTTTAGTGGCCCTTAAGTCAAGTGTCCCCCCCCAGCGAAACCGTTGTATTTGGAAATGTGAAAAAATTCGCGGTAGTACTTAGTGTAATGAATTTAAAAGGAAACGTATCAACATCAAGTAGGCTTTACAGGTTATCGAATAATAGACCAACTTATAAAAAGTATAAATAATACAAGTAAGAAATTTGATACTACATATTATATCATACAAAAATATTTTGATGATTTTTAAGGTAGGTATTTAAGTAATATTAGACAACTACAGAACCCTACACCTTGCGTGGCCTGACATATGCTTGGCCGGTTATCTGCTGAAGCCTTTGCCTCAAAGTCTGAAGCTTATTATGAAGTATGGTGTGTAGGCAGACGACGTAGCAATATTTTTTCAATAGGTACTCCTCCCGATGACGTAAATATAAAGAGCTTTACTTCACTAACGAACGAGGCTTAAAAAATACTCTACGTTATCTCTAAAAGTTATTTAAAAATACGTTGTTTTGTTACGACCTTCCTTCAAATTAATGAACTAATATTATATCGAAAAATAATATTTCAACTGGCTTTTATTTTACTAGATGCTTTATTTATTGGTAACATTATTTTTTCGTACAAGTTTACTAAATTACTTTCAAAAGGAAAAGTATCGTCTAACCTACTATATTCCTAGATTTTAGAGAAAAGGTTAAATATTATATACTTATAGGAAGAAAAGCAATAAATTAGGAAATAATTTAGTATAGTTTTATTCGTGTCACTTTAATGTTAAGTTTTTATTTCGAAGGAAAATACTGCAATTTCCTAAACAAAACTCAAAATTAATCCATCGCAGTCGGTCGCTATAGGCGAAGGAAGTATCGGTCATCATAAGTACGATGGAAGTTCAAAGTTCAAAGTATATATTTTCTGAAAGGTCGAAACTTTTAATGGCATTCCCTGGCTCTTCATCTGAACTGGCAAAGAATAATTTAAAATTAATTGAGTTTAGCATATCGATTACGAAAAATAAACCCAATTAAAAAAAGCCAAATTAAAACTCCGTTACGATGCCTTTCGTCCCCACATCTTCCAACGAAACAAACAAGAATAGTACATTACGATACAAGGATCGTAGGTGGTATATTACAAACCAGGTGACTTATGTAAGCCCGAGCCGCAGGCGGGGTTTATAATATATGTTTTAAGATTTTCGTGGTAACAAACTAGTAACAAACCCGAAAATTGTGATAATATTAGTAGAGGGTTTATAATGTCACGAGTTTGTTATAAAACCTAAGATCCATGAGT
This sequence comes from Carpatolechia fugitivella, assembly GCA_951230895.1. Taxonomy (NCBI): domain Eukaryota; kingdom Metazoa; phylum Arthropoda; class Insecta; order Lepidoptera; family Gelechiidae; genus Carpatolechia; species Carpatolechia fugitivella. The sequence goes on from OX579660.1 coordinate 13,655,693, forward strand.
TGTACGACGTTTTATACACGTGTGAGAAAACTGATAGTAAATAATTAAATTGAAATGGTTAAGAAAGGTACATAGTACCCTACAAAAGCTATGATACTGCAGGTAAAATGGATCATGTAGAAGTTGTAAAAACTAACCTTTATTATATCGCTTTTAAACTGGATCGATCGATCGATCAACTTTTAAACTGGAAACCCGAACTAATTGCTGTAGAGAATAGTATAAGCTCAGCGTGTTATGCAATACGCAGCTTAAGAGACGAACTAACTATTACTCAGTTGAAGATGGTTTACTATGCTCTTGTTGAATCGAAGCTCAGATACAGTATTAAACTATGGGGAAATAGCTACTGCTATAATATCAAGAAGCCTTTACTGTACAGAAAAGAGCGATACGAACCATAGTTCGCATTCCGCCGTGGGAGTCGTGTAGAGACCATTTTAAAACTTTGGGTATTTTAACCGTACCAAGCTTATATATTTTAGTTTTGCTGACAGATGTCATCAAACACAGGCATCTTTTCGAAACTGAAATTGGAATGCAACTGCGAACTTCCACTAGGCGAAAAGATCTTCCCACTATTATTCAACCCAAACTAAACATAGTCAGGCACTGTGCACGGTATCAGGGAGTTTGTTTATTCAACAAACTGCCTATTGAATTTAAAACTATGACGAATGTAAATTCCTTCAAACATAAATTGAAGGCATACCTGTTGGAAAGGTGCTGTTATTGTATTGACGAGTTTTGAACTCTATTAATGTTTTTGTTTTTTCTTAAGTTTTTTGACATGGAATTTAATTTAAGACATTGTTATTCGTTACTTGTTGTTATTTGTATTTATATTTCTATGTACTTAATTGCTTGCAATTATGTTATTTCGAACACAATTTTTATTGTTTACGAATAAATAAATGAATGAATGAATGAACTTCGCGCCTGTTTGGGGACTCAAACGATTATTTTGTGAACTGCTAAATAAAAAGCTGGATTCTTGAGGGTTTTCTTTTATTTTGATGAGGAGCACACAATTAACAAACTGCACGATGGACATTAGCCAAACCAAGTGACAGAACCAAAAAATTGTCAATTTTATTTTTAAAACCCTAATGGTGGTGTTGCCAACAGCGCCCAGTTTGTGTATCCTTACTATTCACATTTATTATTAAATATCAACACTAAAACACTCATAAAACAACATTCAATGTACTTAAAACAATTAAATGAAAATTTTACAAACTTGGCGCCAACTACAAAACGATAGTATGTTTCTTTTTTATAAGCATAATTACGGAGAAAAGGCTCTGGCGGACATTCAGCCTTACGAATATTATTTGTTAAATCGAGATAATTTTATTTTTATATATTAAAATATTACTGACTGTTAATACTTTTGATACAATTTGTTAAAATAAAAAAACATACAATACTTTTCTCTTTGTATAAATCGATTTAAATATTTTTTATTGTCAAAATGATCCTGGCTGAATAATAATTTTGAAGACCGTAGGAATTAAAAAAAATTGTAATAAAATCGCACTAGTGCGGTAAAACTCATTTACCGCACAGTTTACTGCCTTCGTAAGTTCAATTTTCGAGCAAGGTTTATTGAAAAAAATCAAATCGTCAAATTGTTGTTTCATCAGACAAAAAGGATCACGTCGTCGTTCGTTCTTCACCGGACAGAACTACCAGAGCAACATGAATTCGTGTAGTTGCTTCTTCCAAATATTATACTTATTCAAATTGAGGTCATTGTCAAGACGCGTTCGCTCAGAGTCACTCACTTGTCTTGTCTGCTTTCAAACGATCAAATTGTAGAAACACAATAAACGCCTCCAACGGTCTTGATTTAGAACGGTACCGTACGAATAAGACCGAGACTACCAGGATATCATAAACTTACGTTGTCGGTAGCATCGACTTGACATTCGGTTTCAAGGAGCGACCGAACGAGTTCTGTGTGCCGGTGCACGGCTGCTAGGTGCAGCGGGGTGCGACCGGAGTTGTCTCGCGCCTCCCGCGACGCCCCCCGGGATACCAGGAGAGCAGCGGTGGAGCAGTGCCCGCCTTCACACGCCACGTGGAGGGCCGTTCGCCCGACCTATACAGAAGAAAGTGCAAGTCAGACTATTTGTCAATGTCGGATCCTCGTCGGTTTTATTAGATGCAGTTTCGGATTGGACTGGCTGTACAGATACTTCCCACCTGAAAACAACTATGCACAACCATGGACTAATAAACTAAAAGTACCTTTGTTTTTCTCTTGTGCGTATCTAAAGTACCTATTATTATGAATAAGAGAGTTAATAAAATAACTGAAAATAAAATACACGAAGTAAACTTAAAGCAAATTAGTAAAGTAGGTACTATCTTGTATTACAAGGCCTCATCCTAGTTTCAAACTTAGCTCATTAGATATACTATAGATAGGTACATCATAATACTGTCTTCATGCAGACGCAAGTGGTGTAACAACTTCCAGAGCTATACATAACGAGAATTTTAATTAAAATACAGTTTCTCTTGCCATCTCGGTACTACTCCGAAGTTTTACTATGGTGACTGACCACAGTGAGTTGTATAATAGTTCAATGACTGACCATCTCCGTTTTATTGAAGGAAATACCAACTGCATCTGCAACACAAGAGGCTCGAGCCTATTAGGGTGATCCGGCCTTAGACGACCACGCTGGACAAGTGCGGGTTGGTTGACTTTACACACAGCCTTAGAATTTCTTCGTAGGAGCGTGTAGGTTTCCTCACGATGTTTTCCTACACCGTAAGAGCGTCGAATTAACCAATATTCAATTCAATTCAATTTATTTATTGCATTCCACAATGGTAGAGTAGATAGATGTTATAAAAGGTAAATAGAAGGTACGTACATCATGGGCCCTGTTGGGCAGCAATTTGAAATAGGAGAGAGGAGGACGCTTCTTATTTTAGGTGCAAAAATGTTTATTATTTAAATGTTATTTATTAAATATCAATATTCTTGTTTCACCAGTGAGAAACAAAACAAAATATATATATATATATATATATATATATATATATATATATATAGTATTAATTTGTATTTTCTATTACTAGATTTTTATAGACCATATTTTTATTTTTTAAACAAGTTTCATGTATTCACCGTCAAAACATAAAAATTGGTTACCAAACATTTTTTTTAAATCACATTAACGAATTAATCGGTTCGATGTACGAAAAGATGTGAAAAGTTGTTTTCATGGAAGTTATATCTTTAAAACCAATAAGGATTCTTCTGCGGCACTTACAAGCATATTTACAACATACATGAGTAGTATTAATTAAAGCCCTTCAGTCATGGATATGAGCATGATCTTTATGCACGTACCTATATGTATCAATCAACGGCCCGTTACAGTCCACTGCTGGACTATGAGCCTCCTCCACTTAAGTGGAGGGTTTTGCCATAATCTCCACGCTTGGCAGGCGGGTTGCAGATCGCAGATTGAAAGGTTACTTTATCAGAGAGCGCTGCTGCCCGTTCCCTGTTCAACGTATAGTCCCCAAGTCGCCTCTTACGACACCCACGGGAAGAGTAGGGGTTAGTGACAAATGTATTCTACTCTGTCGTTACCACATGGCAAATATGTATGTACCTATATGTATAGTATACCTGTGTACTACGCAATAACCGTACATCTCTACGTCACACCCACGTTTTATTGACCACAAAGCCGAGGCCGTTTGTTTGTGCCCTCGACTACTGACGGGTTTTACGCTGGTATTCCGAATTTCGATGTTGGACAGACAGCTGTTCAAATATCATGGTTCCGGACGAAACTGGTTTTGCTTCGCCAAAATTAATTCAAAAGAAAAGCGAACTCTACATTTAGCGGGGAACCCCTACCGATACACACATAATACTTACCTACATATTGTATTTGCGAACGAAAGGGTGTTAGGTGGCTTTTAGATTCTGTTTTATCATGCAGCAAGCAACAAATCATCATCATTATCATCAACAGCTTTATGAAGATTATGAGGTATAAGGTGGACAGTCCCATCCTTAAGTACTGGGTGGGCACGTATCCTCCAACAAAAGGAAAAAGAAACATTTTAATTTAAAATGTTTACATAAATATAGATTGTCTTACTAACATAGACTATAGTTCTTACTAACAGAATATGGATGAGAATAATTTTGAATCCGAAATAAAAGCTTTATTATTATTATCAACAGTTCATAATCGTCCCCACCGAGAGGCTCGAGCCTACCCTGAATTAGGCCTTAGTCGACCACGCTGGCCCACTGCGAGTTGGTTGGCAATCCACAAATAGTTATTCTTTTTCAAATAGTTTTTTAAGAAGATTTGACTCAGATCACTTTAGTCTTATTCTTAAGAAATTAAAACGATATACAAAACTATAAATAATTATAATGATCTACGGTCAAGGTAGGTTGTATGCCGAGTTAAAATCCAGTTCCTAAAAAGCTACTTACACGCCAAATCTCTTCAAATGAGCTTTCATGTTTTATTGATACGTTTGACCGCGGACCGAAGCGGTCTGGAGCAGTAATTGGAACTTTGTTTTTCCCCAAAATACAACCATGATGCCCTTGAACCATGATGTATGTGGAGTGGAACTTGACACCAGCGAACACCACGCACTTATTTTTTCTTTTTTCACGTAATCAGAAAATCACGAGAGATAGTTGAATAAATTAGGAGTAAAAAATAATTTTTAAAAACAAGCTTTTATCTTATTATCGCTAAAAAGAATAAAATAAACTTTTACTATCAACTAAAAAGCCAGTACACAAATTATTATGTAATAAAATCATACAATTACACAATCAATCATCTGCTCTGGTTGTTCCTTGTTCTATCTCCTATGAATAAAACAACTGCTTTGTCGGTAGTAACAGTTGTAAGGTCGACAATTGACCCCACTACCCTGGTACCATAGTAATAGACCCACCATAAGGCGCACTAACATAGCTCGTGTAACGTCTACTTCCGCAGTTAGTACCCGAGATGAAATCACCTTTCTTTTCAGACAATCAGGTGGTTGCAATGTCATAACCAAACTGGAAAGTCTCACAAAGTTTTGACATTGGCCCCGATTCACACAGTCACGCTCTAATCCAAATTTTTAAAATTCAGTTTTCCTTTTTGTTTTTATGACCAATGAAAGAGAGGAGATGAATTCAGATGAACGAATGATATTATTTTGAATGAATGATAACCTAAACTAAAAGCGTTTAGAGATTTTTAAGTCGCATGTTTTAAGTGCTCTCTAAAATTGTGCAATCGACGCGGCCATAAGGTTCAAATTCGATGTTTGACAGCTCTTATATTAGAATGGCCTTCTCTTGTCCCTTTTTGATCTTTAAAAGGTGAAAAGGATGGACGAACTTAAATTAAGAATTAGAGCGTTAGCCTCAGTGTCCCCATCGGGCGGGATTCGGACGAGTCGAACACTCAATCAATCAAACACGGATACGGAGGCTCTTCACATGAAATGGCATATTACGTCAGTACAATTCATCTGAAAAATACAGCCTCATCAATCACAGCCTCTGTGGCCAAGTGGTCGAGATTTCGACGCCAATTGCGGAGGTTCCGGGTTCGATTCCCGGTGGGGACACTGTCAAGCATAAATCTCTTTGTGAGACTTTCCCCAGTTTGGTTAGGACATTGCAGGTTGAATCACCTGAAAGATGATTCCGTGCTTCGGAAGGCTCGGCTACTATCTAGTCGTTACATGAGCCAAGTCAGTGGCTTTTGGCGGCTCTATAACACTGACACCAAGGTTTGTGAGGTCGATTGTCGACCTTACAACCCACACGACGATGATGATGATGATTTGAAAAATGTGTTGTATATTTGATCCACGGATTTGATCCTAAATAAATACAAGCACTTACAATACAAGCACCATGTCATGTTTTATTGAGCGCGGACCGAGCGGTTTCCCAGTAATTGGACCTGTGTTACTGCGGACAATGTTTCATGTTCAGTCGACAGCCTTGTCGGAGAGCTTTTGTACCTGAGGGCTTGTGTTTGAAAGTTTTAGGTATTACAGGATATTACATCACTAATATATAAAATATTTTATTTATTTATTTTTCGAATCTTGAATTCATATGTACGTTTATTCGACGCTCTTGCGGTGAAGGAAACCATCATCGTGATGAAACCTGTACACTCCTGTGAAGAAATTCAAAGGTTGTGTGTGAAGTCGACCAACCCGCACTGGGCCAGCGTGGTCGACTAAGGCCTAATCACTATAAATCAGGGTAGGCTCGAGTCCCTCCGCCCTCGGTGGGGACGTAATATATGAGCTGTTGATTGATGATGATTTATTTATTTTTTAACTATTGCCAAAAGTTTAGAATTCTTCTAAAATTGATTAAAAAAAACACCTGCTTGTGTCTTTTTTAAAGTTTGTTAGCTAGAAAGGATGTTGGTTATTTATTTTTTCATGCCTAAATCACGCATTAACACAGTTGTACGAATTTGGATAAAACTTGGCACACAGATAGACATAATCTTTGTATAAATAAATACCGCATGAAATGTCTTAATTCTACGGGGGAAAATTATTAACATCGTGAGAAATATCAACTACCAACCCAACCAACCAACCAACCAACCAACTATTATTTTTATCTCAGACAGAAGAAAGAAAGAAAGAAAGAAAATATTATTTATTATCCACCAATTATTTAACAATAATAATTACTTAGTTCTTATATAATACGAGAAAGGCGGCTAATAGGAGACGTCTCAGTTATGCTGCCACCGGAACAAGTCCCGGGGCAGCCCTGTTTTTCAGACGCCCCTTTTGTCTATGGTTAGTGAAATTATAAACGTGTATGTTTGTGTTGTGAATATTTGTGTGTTAAGACAGATTGCTAAAATGTCCCCAAATAGCCGGGAATGCGCCCACTCATGTGCGATATGACGTCAGTGATCCGATAGCTGTAATCAATCACGTCATATCAGAACTTCGGGCTGACTGGGTACTCATAGGCGTGACGAACTATCAATACCATCTGTCTATTGTGACATCAACGGGGCCTCAAAACGTTACTGAGCCTTTTTTTCATTGATTTTCATTATTTTCCCATAGTCTGTCTTTATGTATGTCTGTCTCTGAAAAAGTGTTATTTCCTGGGGTAAAATCGAAAACAAATAGAGCAAAATATAACACAGACGATGATAGTGAGACGTCGTATTTTCCTTGTAAGCTTATATAATTCCCTAACTGAGGGACTCGAGCGTACCCTGAACTAAGGTCATAACCGACCACACAAGCCAGTGTTATAGAGCCGCCAATTTGAAGTAATTTGAACTGCTACTTTTACAGGCATCCGTAGAGAAATAGTTTTAACATGGTTCACTATGTTTATACTGTGAACATGTGCGAATATTATTTAATTGTATAGTAATGTTATGCCAACAGATTGTTGTCACAGGTGTTGTGAGGACGAATAAAAAAAAAAAACAACAAAGGTGCACCATTTTAATGCAATATTTACACTTACGCAAGGTGCATAGCTTTATTTTTTTTATCTATCAATCGCCGTTTTTTTTGCCTTACGATTTTAACCGGGAACGTAGAGTCAAGTCAATACAATTTAATGCTACAACTCGTCGAGTCTTTAAATCCACCTTGTCTTGCACCCTAGTTTACAACATAATCCCTTCACATTCCGCAATTAATAATTATCTAGAGAGAGTGCTGAATGACCAAACTGAGCAGGCACTGTTATAGTACATTACGATACGAGGATCGTAGGTGGCAACTTACAAACGAGATAATAATAATGTATTTGCTTTGCAGCTTTAAATACTAGCATGCAAAAATAAAAATCCATGAACTTAAACAAAATTACATTTCGTAGCCTCTTGCTACGCCGTAGCACTTTTTGGAATCTATGTAGTTACATAGGTACTATAACACTCGTACTCTAACCAAACCGATGTAGCTGTTTTGTGTACAAATCTCAGAACACTTCTTGTCAAGCATTTTTGTGTTGTACCATCTCTATGGGACAATATAACCGGACCTGCGACGTAAATAACGGTGTCTTTATTCGAAGTAAGATTTAACAAAATCATTTTCGACGTCAAAGCAAGATGGCCCGTTCACTACAAGTGTACGCCTTCTTAAAGCATCCATACACTAGAAAGTTATGAGACCAAGGGGACTTGGGACAAATGTTTTAAAAACGAAGTCTTGTTAAAAGGAGAGCGAAAATTTCTTTTAATTCAAAATTAAAAAGACAGTATAAAAATGTCTGGGTCAGAAGAGACGGAAGAGCTTTAAGTAAATGGAATAAGATGCTCGGGGTCACTGAAAAGCCTCAACAAGATGACATTCATTCATTCGTTCATTCAGCGGGATCGTTCGAGAACCTACGAGAATGTCATAAAAAAAACATAATTTTTAAAATATGTACATAATATACTTAATAGTTTAGGCTCCAGCCTTTACAAATATTAATAGCTCATTAGTCTAATATTATAGCAAACAACAAATTTTGTAAACATATTTGTAAAGGAAATAAATTATTTACTTACTTACTTTACTTTTTACTTACTTAATAAAATTACAAGATTATGGATATGGATAGCGTCTGTTTCTGGCCCAGATAGCCAAGGAGATGCAGGTTCGAGTCCTGTCCAAGATCGACAGTTATTTTTAATTTTCTGGTATAATTATTGAATTAAAACCTTTTTTTTCCTCCGAGGATTAAAAAGTCATTTCAGTTTTCGCCATTGGCTAGATTAGTGGTCGCGCTAGTCTGGCAAACGGAAAAGTTATGCATTCGAATAGCAGCTCTCAAAATTTAATTATTTTGATTAATATAGGAGGGGTACGCCTCTCTCTCTAATTTAAGAGCTATTAATTAGCTTGATAAGACACCGTCACAAGTATGCTCAAGCAAGATGTTAAATCATTGGCTGAAAATAGAGAAAAGTGATAATTACGTCTCTATCGTTAGATATTTTAAAGTATACAGTAGTCGGTGGTTTAACAATTATCCCTAACCGATACGAAGATCCCAGTATTATTTTGGGCCATGCGTGCGTAGGTAGATATTCAGCTTAATTTTAGACCAGCTTAGTTTGAAGTAGCTTCGGAGGTACCTCCTCTCTAAATATATCCAAAGAACAACTACTTCTGCCGGGATCATGACTATTGCAACATAGTTGAAATATCGGTAAGCTCATTAAAAAGCTTATTTTCAAACCAAAATCGTGGTAATAACCCGGTAAATATGTGTGTTATTAAAGTGTTTATATCCTAAAAACTACTCACTGAAGTGAAAAATTATATTACTTATTATAAAAGCTAAATAAATACTCCTCTGATATGTAATAATATTATCATTCGCTACTGACAAAGATGTGTGAAAAACAAGAGATACTCTCTGGATAGACTTGGAGAATTAAATGGGAAGTCAGAGTACTTGATTAACGTGAACCTTAGAATTGGTGTTAGTAATAAACAATATATTTATTACAAATGCTTCATTATACAAAGCGACAACATGTGCTAGAAAAATACATTATCGTAACTTATTCACATTTCTTCATTCTCTTATGACAAATCTTTTCAATACTCAGGTTGTTTTTCCAGCTGTAGTTGCGTCTCGTCTCGCTGCACAAAAACACCTGTTTTGTCCCTGTTCGGGCTTATATACAAGAAGGGGGGGGGGGCGGGGTCGGGAGGCGGGTTTAGTCTCCGGAGATCAAACAAACAAAAACTGAGCGTGAAGTAACGCTAATGAAAACACTTTGCTGTAATGGATAATTTTTGTTGTCTGTTTTTGGTAAAAACCCTATTATTCATTTTCCTTTTTTGTTTTAATTTAGGACACCGTATATACCTAGAAACCATTTATGTTAGTGTACCTGTCCCAATAATAACGACTCAACCAACAGCTGGACTGATCTTGGCGGGCTTTCAGATCGTAGATAGATTTGATATTGTTAGATCTGGAGATTGTTGTTGTTAGGCTTGGAGGATATAGTTAGATGGACATTAACCCTCATGGTTTCATAAGATATGTTTCAGTTTATAAATATTTCGGGAATTAAACTCGATAAGTAGCTGACAAAATTCTAGGATTTGTGAAAAGATAACCTTGTTCTAATCGTCTAAGATAGAAAGCGAAATGTGAAAAATAATTTTGTCTACGAAGAGTTCTCTTACTGAATACACGCAACGAACAGAAAAACATGGAGAAGTATTGAACCTTGTCTATTCGTGTTTGTCTTCTGTTTGCATCGAATATCGTCATTTCTATTTTATATAACTTAATAAGCCCGCCTTTGTACTGGTCGAAGCATACTCCGTTATACCGGGTAAACAATTTCACTCAGCCAATGGGCTGTACTGGAGATAAGTGTACCGCATCTCGCAAGCAATTTCCCCGGGAAATAGACTTTGGACAAATAGGATCTGTCCACGTGTCAGATTCCACGTTCTGTTTTAGAGATAGGTATATACCTAACATTGTGTAGATATTCTTTAGATAGCTCGTGGAAAATGCACTTATTGTTGAAACGGTAGTGGAAGAAATATAGTGAAATTTTTGTTTAGGAAAACTCATTTTTACGGGTATCGTGATAAATTAACAGAAGCTTTGTTAGCAATTAGACAACTATTGTATTTTTTTAACTAATTACAGGATTTGGATGAGATAAGAAAGGCTGCCTTCCTTTTAAATCCAACTAAAAAACGGCAAGCACAACAGAATCCATTACTAATGGAAGTTCGCGTACCTAAAGATCACCTGGAAGTTTCATGCTGAAATAAAAGCTAATATAAAAAGAATGAAATCACGGATCTATAAACGATATTTCTGTCTATTAATTTTGTGTGCATGATAGATAAAAATACAATCGAATATACATTATTTAACAAAAAAAAAAAAAAACAGGAATACATAAGAGAAAAATTATGTACAAATTGGCGGCCATATTGGCAGGGTAGTAATATCTGATACCTTACCAATAATACTTGAGGAATCTTAGTTATACATGATAGCTGAAAATGGCAATGGTGAACATAAAATTACAGGCGGACAGATTGAGATATTATGAGGTCTAATGTTAATTAAAAAATGTTGATAGACATTCTTATCTAGTTTTATCTAACTTACATTATAGAGGAAAGTTTAAAACGTTGCTGCTTATAAAACTTTACTTACCTCGAGGCAGACGGTGAAAAGTAATAAAACTAAGAGGAAAGCTAACAGACGTTTTAATCACATCTCCAGCCGAGCAACTTTATGACGCTGCCAGTGATAAATGGTTCTTTAATATCTTGTGTGCAAAAGAAAATATTTTTACATTTGGAAAAGGTGCGCTTTCCACGGAGCAACAACTTTGCTTTCCATCTTTTGAAAAAATAGATTCACGTTTTCTAAATATTGCCTTTAATTCCAAAAGTTCAGATTCAATAACGGAGTGATCCCACATCATAAAATGTGAATCTTTGAACAATATTGTTCAATATTTGATTTATCTCTGCGGACGGCAGTCTTTTATCTTCTTAATTAATGGCGTCACATCTTATGTAGATAGACGTATTTCGCCAGTGACAAGTGATATTTGTAGGTTTAAGATATGATATACACAGGAGACCCTAATCCTTGGACAAGGGATCTGTGTAAAATCAAGGACGATTGTTCGGTGACGGGCTCAGTAATGTGATAGTAAAATTACTGAAACCACCAGAAGGCCTTTTGGAATCATCTAAAAATGTCAGCAAAATGTAAGATCGATCACAGCCGTGTGGCCAGCCACGCAGGCCAGAGCCAGCGGCGCGTCGCCTGCCGCGTCGCAACCCTGGACCTTCGCTCCGAGGGTGATGGCTTACCTTGTTAACAGCGTCGATGTAAGCCCCCTTCTCTAACAGCAGGTCCACCACAGCCGTGTGGCCAGCCCTGCAGGCCAGAGCCAGCGGCGCGTCGCCTGCCGCGTCGCAACCCTGGACCTTCGCTCCTAGGGTGATAGCGTAGTCCACCACGTCCACGGAACCTTTGGTACACGCGCACTGCAGGATGTCGTTGTGTTTCTGTTGGAGAAGAAATTAGTTATGAGAAAGAAAAAAATAACATCTCCCCTATTTTATATAGGGTTAAGGAAATCAGGTGTAATTTATTAGATTAAGAAGTAGTGTATAGCGCCAAACAACTCAACCCGCCTATCCGAAAGGTGAACAAAATTAGCTCAGATCAGAGGGAGCACTTTAGCAAAATTAATATTTTATGATTCGAAAGTTCAAAGATCATCATGACACGATTGACACAAAGCAATCAAGGGATATAAGTACCTATATTGTTATAGACTCGGTTTTAGAAGAAGAAAAGCTTTGTCAAGAATACATCGCCGAAACAAAAGATATATTTTTAAGACCGACGATGTAATAACACGATTTCTCTCTCTATTTGTACGAATGTTTTTTGGTTTCGGTAATATCATAAGTATATTATCATGAGTAATATCGTTGATAAATATAATATAGACGTAAATACAAATAAAAACAAGAGAAGTTTACTTTGTCTATGTAGACATTATTCGGGCGAGATTGAAAACAAACATGTACAGGTAAAAAAGGAACAAAATCTACGCAATAATAAAAACTGTAACAGTTTAGATTTTAATTTATTAATTGTTGCTGTGATGTGAAGCAGAAAGGACTTCTTTTAATTTAAATTCGTTATTGTTAACGCACACAAACGTTGCGGTTACGCGCCAATTAAAATTTTTGACATTCTGAAAAATTTGAATATAACCAAAAGATTCGTTTATCGTACCATCAAACGATACAATGAAGACTCTAGTGTAGATGACAGGTCAAGAAGTGGTCGCCCTCGGTCTGTTAGGACTCCAGCAGTGATAAAAGCTGTGAAGGCGCGAATTCAAAGAAATCCCAAACGTAAGCAGAAACTCTTGGCCCTTCAGATGGGATTAAGCAGAACCACGGTGAAAAGGGTGTTAAATGAAGACTTAGGGCTTCGGGCATATCGAAGAAAAACAGGACATCATTTGAATGCTCGTCTAATGGACCTGAGACTGAAGAGATGCCGCGCTTTGTTGAAGCGGTACGCGGGAAAAAAATATCGGGAAATTCTTTTTTCGGATGAAAAAATTTTTACCGTAGAAGAGAGCTACAACAAACAAAATGATAAGGTGTACGCACACAGTAGTGAAGAAGCGAGCAACCGTATTCCGCGTGTCCAACGAGGTCATTTTCCATCCTCGCTCATGGTATGGTTGGGAGTGTCTTATTGGGGCTTAACAGAGGTACATTTTTGTGAGAAAGGTGTAAAAACGAATGCAGTTGTGTATCAAAATACAGTCCTGACGAACCTTGTGGAACCTGTTTCTCATACCATGTTCAATAACAGGCACTGGGTATTCCAACAAGATTCGGCGCCAGCTCATAGAGCGAAGAGCACACAAGACTGGCTGGCGGCGCGTGAAATCGACTTCATCCGGCACGAAGACTGGCCCTCCTCCAGTCCAGATTTGAATCCGCTAGATTACAAGATATGGCAACACTTGGAGGAAAAGGCGTGCTCAAAGCCTCATCCCAATTTGGAGTCACTCAAGACATCCTTGATTAAGGCAGCCGCCGATATTGACATGGACCTCGTTCGTGCTGCGATAGACGACTGGCCGCGCAGATTGAAGGCCTGTAGTCAAAATCACGGAGGTCATTTTGAATAAACTTTAGTGTCATAAGAATCTATGTTTTGTTAAGTTCATTTTGGTATATAAATGGTTACATAATGAATAAACTTGTTTCAATTATTTTATATTAAACATGTGACAGAATTTATGACCTGACTAGGTATAAATATGTACTTACGTTGAAAGTACCCTGGGGCACTGGTGTACCCCACCAAGCAGCGTGCCTATATAGTCCACTTACTAGCTGGACCGTCCGACTAGGTATCTACCGTCCCCCCGCCCACGTAAATATCGGACGGACGCGGGAAACAAACCGTCAAAGAATAAAAAAGTTATCAACAATTTTAATTATTAATTTTCTATTGTACCCCAGGGGTACGGTTCTAGGGTTAAAAATAAATTTCTTAATTTTCCCTTCGACTACTAGTCTAGTACAAATTGGTTGAAACAAAATTCCAACTAAGCTCGAATTAAGTCAGGTCACGTCTTCGTCAACGTCGTTTTTTTTTAATTTTTGGTTTATAAATTAAGCTTCAATTTACTTTAATTCATCTTAGATATTTGATCTAAGATATTCATTCATACAAATATAAATAAAGATACCTATTTTCCCATATTATTTTGTTGTGCCATTGGATCTAATTATAAGGTTATTTGCAAGGTCGATGATCTCACAAACTAAGCAGCGGCGGCGGTGGTGCTTACAAACTTCCAGCTGATTTTATTCTTACTTATAATGTACCAAGACGACATAACCTCGTGGAGATGTTCTGTTCCGCTACGCTGAGCTACGTGTTACTGCCTCGTTGAGCGTAGCTGCGCCGTGTGTTCATATTCCATCTTACTTTGATAAACTCCGTAAAGGAGTAGTCATAAATAGCAGCAGATTTTTCTTTTGTCTATTTATAGTCTTAGAAAAAATAATAATGAATCCACAAGAATAGACAAGTAACGCACCAATGTGAAAATGAGTGCCAATCTTGTTACCAAAGTAACACGCCGCCTCTAGAGTACACAAAATATTTTAGCCTCGAACATTTATATTTATTTAGCGCTTCGAATATCCAAAAACATCAAATAAGAAATTCAAATGTAATATCCAGGAGTAATCGTAAGAAGACATTAGGCGCTACGAGCGTGCTCCGCCGGCCCGGGCCGGTCATAACTTATTCGTGAACATCCAGCTCATCAGACACGCCACACAGGAGCTGGAGATATTCTGAAACTCGTCTCTTTGAGAGACAAAGCCTCTCTCAACCTACATTATATTTTTTTATTGTGAAAAAATATTTAGAAGAAAAATTAAGGACGAAATTTTACCATTTATGATTTTTATATTATAACGTGCACGTAATTATCATTTTTTATCATGATAAAAAATGATAATTACAGTTTGTGTTACAGAAATAGACAAACTTTACAATATAAATTAAAAACTTTAAATCAAATGAAATACTTGTATAGTTGGGTTACTGTAGCATGAGCTCTGACAGATTAAAATTTTAAAAACTTTTTAATATTATTTCGTTTATTTATTTATTGATTAAGTAAAATCACATACTGTTTAATGATAAAATAAGAGGTGAAGTAACTTTATTTTTAATTATTAGCTATTATGGTTTTTAAACTGAATATTACAGAAAAAAGTTTAACGTCGTATGAAGAATTTTGAAGCTGTCAGAACTCATCCTATAATAACCCAACTATAGTTATGTTATCAGATTATTAGGTATACATAAAATATTTCTATCTTGTACCAATTTACGCAAACATTTATTTTTTCTTCTTCCATCAACAAAAACGTTAGAGGTATTATAAAGTTTTTAAAAATTCTAATTATCTTACGAGTATTTTTGAAGGTAGAAGGAGTAGGTTCGAGGCTTCGACTAACAGAACCACACCTCCTACGAACAACAACGTAACTTGAGATACAAAATGACTTTAGTTAATATTATTCTTTACCATAATTTTATTTACTTTAATTTTCTATCCAAGCAGCCTCTAAGTACAATAGAACTGAAGTTAGCATTAGTCAAAAAAAAACCTAACTATAAGTAAAACGTATTTTTTTCTCTCCTGCTGCACTGATTAGTTGCTAAAATTGAGTTACGTTGTTGTTCGTAGGAGGTGTCGAATAGTAAAATAAAGTTTCTTTTTCAATTTAGCATCCTTTATTCGGAGCGATTTACCGAATGGCCCCGGTCGTCTGTTCGAGGAGCGTGTAACACGAGCTCGTCAATATGTTAGTACTCGCACACGAGTGTAATCTGCTGAAACAGACCGAGATTAGAGCCGCAAATCTCAGAAACGGCTGATTGCTACACACATGAATAATTTAATTCCTTGGCTTAAGTATATTTAGCACAAAATGCTCTACACATTTTAGTAGAGTCTACAGAATTAATTACTTCTACGGATACCCATCCCAATTTTCTAAAAAAATCAATGCTTAACATTGTTTAATTATTCATGAATATTTCTTTCAGTTGATGATGATAGAAACGTCATTTATGATCAAAATCAAAATAATTTCATTTTTTTGGGTGAATTCACTAACACGATCAATGTATAAGCCACAGTTTACCAGGAGTTCATACCTTATTAGTAGCTGCCAGACAAGCCCCGGCGCGGACCAGCGTCTTGACCGCTTCCAGGTGGCCGTGCCATGCTGACATTAACAGCGGCCGCATCCCGAACTGGAAACCAAACACGATGATAAGAATACTTAGTGTGTTATGTGAATCTAGTCTGACATGATACTATGGACCAAACGCATACATGGGGAACCTGTCTTGTTATAAAAATAATTGAAATGCATACTGTGCCTAGTAGTCCCACACCACAAACAAAGATATACCTATAGAACCACAAACTGCTGAGCACCACACGAAGAGTGTTGTAGAGGATTGATATGTGGCAATATCCAGGACACAGTCCGAAGAAAAAAAGGTATTTATATATTATATAACTGACATGGAAAAATAGTAGAAAATAGTAGATAAGCTTCAGGAGTTTACTATCGGAGATCAGGAGATGAAGTGAAGAATTTTAGCAGAAAAAAGACAAAATCGAAACGTAAGGAATCTAAATTTGAAAATGAATTTAAAACGAAAGATAAAACTGCCAGCAAGAAAGGTTGCCAGTCATAAAACAGGAAAGAGGACGAATGCCTCGTTACAAACTTATTGCATTCCTGTTGTTTACATAAACCTAACAACATACACTGAACTAGCCAACTATTATAGACAAAATTTTGTTCTTGGTAAGTTATTGGTTAGCTTATGAGCTTTGACAACAAAAAATGATTTTGTAAAAGATACTACGATAATAAATAATATATATATGTAGGTATACTCACTTTGTCTGCAGCTTCTATGTCACACTTCGCATCAATCAGTAACTTGATTATTTCAACGTTTCCTCTACTAGCGGCCCAGTGGATCGGCGCTCTTCCATACTGAAACAAAGTTTATATTTAAAATAACCTTCACTTTAGAGTTTAGATAGAGATTTTTAGAGTTTAGTTAGAGTTTTTTTATTCATACCACAAACGACCGCGAGTCTTCACACACACACACACACACACACACACACACACACACACACACACACACAACGCAATTGCATTTACACGTGTTGGATAAAATAAAGAATACATTTTATATCCTTGTGGGTTCGCTACAAACTTGTAGGTTTACGCCTCACTGTCTCGACCAATTCAATTTGAGACGTCTCTGTCTGACAAGGATTAACGTTGAAAAGTCACTTATTCTGGTTTCTTTGTAAAAGAGACCAGTGCAAGTTTCACCCTCAGGATTTTAAACTTCTAATAACTACGGTCACTCACCATCCATTCATTACTGATCATAATCTCTAACTGGGATTTTGTGTTATGAATATGATGCCTTTAAAATACATACATACAGTATTATTGTAAAAAAAAGCGTGGGTTGCTCGATAGAGGTACGAAAAATGTAGCACCCCACGCTTTTTCACAATAATACTAGTATTTTTCGTTCATTATTGTTTTCAGCTTATATTAAGAATTATTTTTCTCTTTTTAGTGTACTGTGAAAGCGTGTATTATTTTGCTTTTTTTTAAAATTATTGTATTGTCACCGGTTTTTGATAAGTGTATAAAGTTTCAATTAAATCTGTCCGTTTAAAGTAGGTCAAAATCGAGTCCAAACAAAGGAGTCGGTTACATACAAACAAACATACAGGTGAAGCCAATAAAAGTGTGTTAATATAAAAAATACATAGCTTTATACTGTCTATAAATTATATTAAAATTAACCCCACGCTCAATACAGACCTCTTCCGTGGTTCTCTTCTTTCTTATTTAGACTTAAGTTACAACTGAAATCCGAAAACTAGCAGTAACTAACTAAAGCAAAACTTATCTTACTAGCTTCCTTGGCTAAGTACTTCGTGGAGCAAATTATAATGTAGCTTTAAGTTTAGGGAATGCGGTTTCTCGGTGGTAAAGCAAGCGTGAAAGCGAGTCAGCTAACAAAGGCTGCTGAAATACTGAATATTAATATTGGAAGAATACTTAATTTCAGGCATAAAAATCTTATCTTATTTGTCATCATCAACATCAACGGCCCGTTACAGTCCACTGCCGGACTATGAGCCTCCTCCACTTAAGTGGAGGGTTTTGCCATAATCTCCACGCTTGGCAGGCGGGTTGGAGATCGCAGATTAAAAGGTTACTGCCCGTTCCCTGTTCAATGTGTAGTCCCTAAGTCGCCTCTTACGACACCCACGGAAAGAGGGGTTGGTGACAAATGTATTCTACTCTGCCGACACCACACGGCACTGCTATCTTATTTGTAATACTATTTTTTTTTTTTTCAGAATATTGACTGTACGCGATAGCTTTTAAGAAGTGATGGTGGCAGATATGTAAACATTTCTTCAATTCAACTGTTAGGGTTCATGCTCTGGTCTGACGGTATTTGTAATATATATGCTGGCAACACCGGAATATCCACGAAAATGACATTTGACTCTGATTGGCTCAAGCTGCTAAGTGTGAACCAATCAGAGACTTTGAATTTTGGTGGGAACATTTTGGCGCGTATTCAGTAAGGAAGGTCGGATTTTGCACGAGGCGCGGCAGTCTTCTTCGGACGTGGAATGAGTTTGGTGGTGTACAATTTAATAAGTGTCACGTAATAAACTACTGTACGAGTTTTCTTGTTTTTCCTTTCGGGAAATCTGTGATTATTCTATACTTCAGAAAGCGGGATAAATCGCCCACTTCCACAATAAGGTCATGGATGAGCAAGTTGAGCTGCGCAAAAGCGGTGAGCCAGTTGGCAGGGTCTTAGCGACACCTCGGCGATCTCGACCCCGCAGCCGGAGCCCAAGGCGAAGCAGAAGCTCGAGGCGGAAGCGGAGTAGAAGCTCAAGGCGGGGACGGAGTCGGAGCCGGAGCCGACTGAGAGCTGGCAGTACGATCCGAGCTACATCCAGTCGGGAGATGGGCTTCAACCGGGAGCGAGTTCGGTTCTTAGAAGCCGAGCTACTCGAAGCACGCGGGCAGCTGCTTGCCGATGAAGAATACCGTGGCCGATCTGCGAAGCGAGGACGTGCTACTACGTCACAGCAGCAGGCAGCGACGAATGGCGGTGTACAGCGTTGCGAGGGTCGTCTTCGCGCTTCCACGTCTGCGGAACATCTGCATGAGGACATCAAACAACGCGAACACCCCGAGCAGCGCCACGACGCGGATGTTGAAAGGTTACGTCGAAGACTACAGAAAGATCTATTACTAAAAATGATTTACTTGACATTGTACATTGTATCAAGGACAGTTTGACATCCCAACCATCTACCAAGGGCGCGCCCGTGTATTCGGCTAAAATTGATCACATGAATATTCTCCCTAATTTTGATCCCTCCGCCAAAAACCAACGCGTCGATGTGTGGCTTAAGAAAGTAAACGAGTGTGCCTTGGTATATGGATGGGATGACAAAACTACCATACATTTTGCGATGCAGAAACTCCAGGGTCTAGCTAAAGTTTGGTACGAGGGTTTAAACTCTGTGTTACACAGTTGGAGTGAGTGGCAAGAAAAATTAAGTAACGCTTTCCCTCACGAACAGAATTACGGCCAGATTCTGGAGGACATGCTCAAGAGGAAAAGTAGATACAATGAACCCATAGAAGTATATTTTTATGAAAAACTAGCGCTAATTAAATTGAACATAAGGTTGCATATTATTATAAATAAGTTCTTACATACACCCGTTTCAGATAGCATTGGAAAAATCTTTCATCGGATACATTTCAAGACACCTGTCAATCTTAATTGATTTGCCTTTTACATATATTTTTGTCTTTTTTTTTTCCATTGTTGTTTGGAATGATCTATGGATAAATATAAAGTACACATTTGGATATTTTTTACTAAATTATTAGTAATAAGTTAGAAATACATGTCACTCTTTAAAACTGTTTTATTTAAAAATATTTACATTGTGATATACTAAACGAGGAGCGGAGTCTCCTAACACAGACATACTAATGTCTAAAAGGAGACTTCAGAAATGTTTAACTATGTAAATAAGCGATGAAAAATAAAGATTTTGTATTTTGTATTTTTTTTGTATTGTATTAATCAATGCGATATTGTTGGTAAAAAGGCGGTAGACTGCATCATTCACGGGATAACTGATCGAACCCTAAGATCAGGAGCCTTAGCAATGCAGTGCACCCAACCAGATCAACTCATGCAATATCTTATTAGCAGCAGAGACTCCAACCATCCCTCCGACCGTAATTTGTTTAGAAACAAACATGATAACACCACAAAACCCAACAACCTTAACCAATCTGGTCCGTATGCAAGGTCTAATCTCGGTCCTGGATCCAACACGGGTTGTTACAATTGTAAAGAGAAGGGGCATAGTTTTGTTTATTGTCCAAAGCCAATCATCAAGTGCAGTCAATGTAGAAGGATGGGGCATACGGCAGACAGTTGTACTCTAAGAGGAACTAACTCTTCAAACAACACGACTACTGCAAGTACTACAACTGACAAGGTAGCTAAAAGCATGCGTATTGTACGGGAAGAACCTAAGTCCTTGGTTTCCAAGTATAATAAAGTAGTGAATGTTAATGGTCTACCTTTTGAATCATTCATCGATTTTGGCAGCGACGTGACATTGGTTAGGGAATCTGTTGTTCTTAAATTAGGCATTTCTCATGATAACATCCCTACTCCCATGAAGGGTTTTGGTAACGACATAGTACAGTCGCTAGGATCGCTGAACCTTACTATTAGTATCGACGGAGTAGATGCCGAACTCTCTTGCAAAGTGGTTGTTGATAATTTGCTTGATAGACCGTTACTAATAGGTCAATCCTATACAGAACAGGCCCACATCGTAGTTTATAAGGACGCAACGAAATTGCAATTCATCAATACCCCAAACGAATTGTTAAATCTAGATTTGGGGCCAGATGAGCAATCGAAGTCCGATGTTACGGTGACGAAAGCTATTGAGCTTCATAGTGCGGCGTCAATTAGGGCACTTGTTGACCCTTCCATTGGCGACCCAGTTTTGGTGGAAAGTAGTGTCAGTGGCAAGCCCAACAGACAATTCGTTGTTTGCGGAGGGCTTTATCATCCCAAGAATGGTCAAATTGAAATTACTGTCATACCATGTTCAGAGTCTTGTTTTATAAAGGGAGGTTCTGTGTTATGTCGAGTTGAACGGGTCGATCTCGTTAATAGGATAGAGCTGCCGGTTTCCAATCTATCTGAAGTGATTGCGGGAAACTTTGATCACAGTCAGGTTAAAATGAGCGAATGTGTACCCGTGGAAGTTAAGCAAGAACTATTCGATCTATTGGACAAGTATAGACATTGCTTCGCTTCCTCTTTAAATGAGTTAGGATGTACAAACGCCGCAGAAATGCGCATCGAGTTAAATAGCTCGCGCCCCATTGTGTATCGCCCGTACAGGCTTTCGCATCACGAACGCGAGAAAGTTCGCTCTATGGTTTCGGATTTACTAAACGCTGAATAGTAAGAGAGTCTACATCCGAGTATGCCAGCCCAATATTGATCGTTAAAAAGAAAGATGGCTCTCCTAGGCTATGCATTGATTACAGGATGCTCAATTCCATAACAGTGAAAGAAAGATACCCGATGCCAATCTTAGAGGACGAGATATCTCGCTTGAGTGGGCAGGCTTGTTTCATCTCGCTCGACCTAGCATCGGGCTACTACCAGGTCCCTATTGAGGAAAGTAGTAAGCACCTTACTGCCTTTATTACGCCGGACGGCCAATACGAGTTTAATCGTATGCCGTTTGGCTTAGTGAATGCACCAGCTGTCTTTCAGCGTATGGTTAATTCTATATTGGGACCTGCTAGATTTAGCAAGGCAACTGCCTATATAGATGACATACTGATTTATGGAAAGGATGTAGCAGAGTGCCTACAGCGACTTGAGGACATTTTGCAGATGTTAGAGAAAGCCAATCTCACCCTGAACTTGTCAAAGTGCGAATTTTTGAAGGACAGGTTGGACTATCTCGGCTACGAAATTAGCGCTGCAGGAGTCCGTCCAGGTGAAAGGAAGATACTGAGTGTGACGAATTTTCCTAGACCCCAGAACGTGCACAACGTTCGTCAATTTCTCGGATTAGCGAGCTATTTCCGTAAATTCGTTAAAGATTTCGCTCAAATTGCATTTCCCCTCAGTAAGCTGTTAAAAAAAACGCGGTATGGGAATGGAACGAAAGCCAGGAGGAAGCGTTTCAAAACCTTAAGGCGCGTCTAGTGAAGAGACCCGTTCTTGCAATATACGATCCCAACGCCGAAACTGAGCTGCATACAGATGCTAGCAAGGTCGGCGTTGGGGGCATTTTAATGCAGAGAACATGCGATAGTGACAGTTTTCACCCAGTGGCTTTTTACAGCAGACAGACCTCGCCAGAAGAGAAAAACTTCCACTCTTACGAGTTGGAAACTCTTGCGGTGGTCTGCTCCTTGCGAAAGTTTAGAGTTTACTTGCTGGGAAAAAGGTTCAAGATCGTGTCAGACTGCAGTGCTCTGCGCTCTACTTTCACAAAAAGAGACCTAATCCCACGCATAGCACGTTGGTGGCTTTCCCTGCAAGAATTTGACTGTACGGTAGAGTACAGGGCAGGTAGCAAAATGAGTCACGTAGACGCACTTTCTCGGAACCCTGTAGTAGATTTGTATGCAACCAATGAACTCTGCCCTCAACAGATTCCTGGAGTCATGTCCATTAGTAGTGAGGATTGGTTGCAGACGCTGCAACTGGGGGACACAGAACTGTGCAGAATACGGGACATACTAAACAGTGATCTCGACGAGAAGGCATTGAGATACATAAAGGACAATTATGTTATTAAGGGCAATAAGTTGTTTCGTTGCGTGGGTGGCGATAGGAACAACATACGGTGGGTAGTTCCAAAAGGTGCGAGGTGGCAGCTCCTGCGTATGAACCATGATGACATCGGGCACTTTGGGGTGGAGAAGACCTTGGAGAGAATTAAGAAAAATTATTGGTTCGGGAAAATGACGAGGTTTGTAAAAAAATATGTGAATTCATGTCTGGAATGCGCTTTTGCCAAAAATAACTCCAATACCCGTGAGGGCCTCCTCCATCCCATTCCCAAAGTGGCGATGCCCTTCCATACACTGCACATGGACCACCTCGGGCCTTTCGTGAAATCAAAGAGAGGCTTTACTCACCTGCTAGTAGTCGTCGATGCCTTCACCAAATTTTGCTTCCTAAAACCTGTCAGGAACACAAAAAGCCAAAGCGCAATCAGGGCCCTTGACGACATATTTTATACCTTTAGGGCACCCGAGCGACTAATAAGCGACCGTGGGAGTTGCTTTACATCCCAAGCTTTCAAACAATTTTGTTTAGAGAGGAGCGTAAGGCACATCCTGAACGCCGTTGCCAGTCCAAGGGCAAACGGCCAAGTCGAACGGTACAACCGTACTGTTCTCGACTCCTTGAGGGCAATGGCTGTCAAAAACGGTGAAAGGAACTGGGATGCTCAGCTTGGCAGGATTCAGTGGGGATTAAACAACATGATTCAGAAGACTATAGGAAAGACTCCGTCGGAGGTGTTGTTTGGTCCCAACATGAATGGTGAAATGAACCCCTTAATGAATGAGGTCAACGCGGAAACTAGAGACGATACTGATTTAACTACGTTGCGCGAATCTGTGAAGGATAGGATGGACAGCGAGCAAGATAAGCAGGAGTTGGCATACAACAGAGGTAGAAAACCAGCGCGCAAATATGTTGTGGGTAATCTCGTCAAAATTACCAAGACATGTTTGAGCAATGATGGTCAAAGCAAAAAGCTTTTGCCTTCGTTTATAGGACCCTATCGTGTTACACAAACTTTGGGTAATGATAGGTATAAACTGTCCCCAGTTCCAGGATTAGGCAGCACAGAAAATAAGCGCCCCACGACTGTAGCCGCGGATCGCATGAGACCGTGGATACACGTATCGGCTCTTGAGGTGAATGATGGCACTGGTGACTCGGATACCTCCGTTTCGAATACAGAAGATGAGCAGGAATTATTCAAGGCTAGGCTAGGATAACATTAATATACAAAGCTAATTTACTTTTCATTCTTGTCTTAATATGTAGGTATGTACAATATGACCAGATTATTTGGTTGTTACAGAATGGACACTGACAATCGATCGGCCCGTGTTCTATTACATAACTTGAAGAGGACGAAATCTACATCGGAACACACAAGTAATCGATCGTCTTGTGCGGTGAGGACCTGTATACTTCTTATCCCATAATCGATCGTTGGGAAATAAGAGCTTTCCAGTATACAGGTGAAGGATTGATCCCATAATCGATCGTTGGGAGTACTTGTTTTCTCATAGACCTGATACTCGATCGTTGAGGTCTTGTTATGTTTGAATATTATGCCTTATTCGAATATTATGGGTTGTTAAAAGATTTATTTATGGTTGTTTGATTTGTTTCGGTGCTTACTCGCTTATTATCAAGGACTTCTAAATAAATAAGAATGTTTTTAGTTTTCTCCTTTGTATATGTTTAACGTAAATATGTTCACATTAGATATTATCAATGTAATACAATAATATAATATAATATATTTTTATTTGCAAGAACATGGTAATACATGGTGTTACATATAAGGTTTAGTTTAGTTTAGTACAAATTCAATTGACATGTGTAAATTAATATCAAATGTTTCTGTTACTTTTTATAGTAAACCTATTTCTGTTGTGTCGCTTATTAGGCAGTAAAATACTACTATTTGTTAATATATTATAATTAGAATAATTAAAATTGCCGCTACTGGTGTAAACTCTGATTGTTAGGGTGCCACCTGGCGTCGTGTGCGGGGACGCCCACGATATCAGGATGGTCGATTGTTAGGGTTCATGCTCTGGTCTGACGGTATTTGTAATATATATGCTGGCAACACCGGAATATCCACAAAAATGACATTTGACTCTGATTGGCTCAAGCTGCTAAGTGTGAACTAATCAGAGACTTTGAATTTTGGTGGGAACATTTTGGCGCGTATTCAGTAAGGAAGGTCGGATTTTGCACGAGGCGCGGCAGTCTTCTTCGGACGTGGAATGAGTTTGGTGGTGTACAATTTAATAAGTGTCACGTAATAAACTACTGTACGAGTTTTCTTGTTTTTCCTTTCGGGAAATCTGTGATTATTCTATACAACTGACATTTATTTCTTAATTTAGTTTTTTTTTCAACTCCTGAATTTATCGGCCGGCCTGCCCGCACTCTAACAAATCTTGTAATAGGTACTTGTAAAAAAGTAGTAGGTAGATTTTATCCAAGTGATACTCGTATCTGTACCGCCACTTATTGTGTGCAATTTACTACGCGAAATGGTAATAACCTCCTCAATCACTGCTTTTTCTAAAGAATTAATGTAAAACAAAGAGTCAGATTTCAAGACTTTCCTTAGTTTCCTATATTATGTACTTACTTTTGGGTATAAGTTGCCAGGTGGACTGGTGACCCGAGGAAGGTCTCTGGTGGTGGCTGGATGAGGAAAGCGGGTGATCGTGCGCTTTGGCGTGCCCTTGGGGAGACCTATGTCCAGCAGTGGACTGCAATAGGCTGATTGACTTGATTGATAAGTTGTAAAGTATCAACTCACATTATTTCTGCAATTGACATCAGTAGGTCTCTCGAGTGCTTCCCGCACCGCGGCCGGCTCGTTCTTGATCACCGCTTCGTGCAGCAGCAGGTCGTTCTGCTGCACGCGAGTGCGGCACTCCGACATCTGCAACACAACGATCCATTCATTCATTCATTCTTTTTTATATAAAACAACCAGGAATACATAGTGACCGAGTGATAGGCCCAGTCTCATTCCGGAAACCAGAAAGAGTTGCTGACAAACTAAATATCTCTTTGTGAGATTGTTCCCAGTTTAAGAACCTTGCAGACTGAATCACCTGATTGTGGATTGTAAGTTCAGTCACCAACCATACAAACTTTGACGTCAGAGTTGTTAAGCCACCAAAGATCATGTAACGAATACTTCCGTTGGTAATACCCGAGACTTTCAATGGTTATAGCCGAGACCATCAATAGTAATAGCCAAGACTATCAATGGTTATAGCAGAGACTATCAATGGTAATAGCCGAGACTATCAATGGTTGAATTAATGAGTCTTCCGAAGCTATATACACCGTGAAATTTACATCGCTTTGTTCCCGCCGCCGCGCCGTGTAAATTTCATGCTGTAAGTAAATTTTTTTTTAACATTGGAAACAATGCAAAATATAATGTAGGTATGACATAAAAAGGGTATTTGTGATTCACACATGTCAGCTCGAGATTGACATGTGTCTGGAAATGTATCCTATGAAAAACTTTTCTAATGTTAAAAAAATGAAGTATAGGAATTCGCGGAATCATAATACAGATAATTTTACTGTGACTCAATGTCCTATTCTAACCTTGGGGGAGGACCAAACTGGAGATATTCTCACAAAGTGATAATCGAACTCTATTTACGTTCCCTTCAAAAGAATGTCCATAATCCATAATCGATAATGGAGTAAAGTGTGTGTAGGAATAGCAACTGAAAGTGTGTATTGAATATAATTTTGTTCAGTGACACATCGATCTATCACAGTCACTCGAAACCAGTATTTTCAGTCTTCTTTCGGCAGCCACACATCACTCTTTCATATTACATTTTCTTTAATGTAAACATTTTAGAGGAATACCGATGAAAAATGCATCACCCAGATGGAAAAATGTGTCCCTCTTTGATCAGCTGGTTGCTCAATTTTTGTATGAAAGTGCTAATAGTTATTGGAGAGAGAGTCAGCCATGTACCTCGGAGAATAATTTCAGTTTCAAGGACTGAACACTGAACACTGTCTTCAGTGTTTACTTGATTAACTACCTACCTTATGAATAATTGCACCCCTAGATGTAAACTAGTGTAACTCGAAAATTGGGCTATTTGACTTTTATTTTCAAATTCTTGATCTGATTACCGCGTAGATAACACTCGCTTAACAATTGCGCTGCAGATTAATCTTGATCGATCTAAGTTTTAACAACAACATGCATGTATTTCCCTTCCCGGCCTAAATGCAAGAATTTAGCCAGTTGGTAATGTTCTGTGCTAGTATGTACAAGTTTTCCGCCGACAATAATGTATTATTCATAGTGGAACCGTAGGCGAATGTCGAGCCCAGGTTTGTATATCTTGCATTTACATTCACCGGCGGTCTAGGTGAAAATATGGCGGAGTAACAATGCCCTGGGCTACCTAGCGGTCTACCATTCACTATAACCTTTGTAGTATATGAATAGTTTAAAAACTGTTAAAAATACAGACGTTTTTATGGAGTCTTAGTAACATTTTAAGCGTAGGTTCTAACGATAAATACAACTACCTTGGAGCAAAAGAGATCACAGTTAGCACACACATTCGTATGGATCTAATAAATGTCGAGAATGTTATTTGATTATTTCCATTAATTTCTTATGGAACCAAGCAGTGGAACAATTCAGCTGAGAAGATTGTAATTATGATTCATGTATGATTCTTTATATATTTAAAATAAAAGTACTCAAATAAAAGTACTACAAAAGATACGATTCCTGTGGAGTTTCTTCTGGCCGTTCTTCTCCACAGAAGCGTGTGTACAATGGGAGTGAAAGTGTCATCCATGAAAGCTTTGACGTTGAAAAATGATTTGTAAAAATCTTAACTTGAATAAAATATTTTAGATTTTGAACTACTATATGTAATTAGTATCTTTTGTAGTACTTTTATAGTATTCATCATCAGCATATTATTATTATTATTAGGTATAGTTTATTTCAGTTATTTTACTAATATGAAAAGAAAATAACACGAAAGACAGGAAAGTATAATTATATTTTTCTCATTAAAATTTTTCACGATTCGTTCGATTATATTAGCCTGACCCGTGAGGAAGGAAGACAAGTCAATTTCCCTGTTTAATGACCCAAAAGGAAGCGAGACGACCGCGTAAGAGGACCTTCCCTTCTAGAGGTATAGATTTATTGATTTAATCATTCAATTATCCACGTGGAAGTCCTGTTTTACCCATGAGAAAACATAACGTCAGTGGAAAGGTAAAAGTACTAAAGCGCCAAAGTACAACTTCCTTTCCTTTAATCTTATTAAGATTAATATTGATTCTTTGTGTAGTAAACAAGTACTGTCCGCGCGCGATCTAACTAAACACATTCGTGGACACACGAGTGAGGAGTGCAAGGTAGCGTCGGATATTCTTGACGACTACCTTGTTTTGCGGTTTCATAAACTTTTGTCGGGTAACGCCCTGAAATTCTTTCGTTCAGTTCAACATTTGGTACACCCGAGTTCGATTTCAAAGCAGAACAAAAATTAAAAAGCAGAAAACAGACCAGGACAGAATCCTTTTGAGATAACCTTATTAATATACGTGATTTGAACTCAAAAGTGAGAGTTCATAAGCACACAAATAGTATAGCCTCAAGCAATAGCATTAGGTAGTATTAATTGCGGTATGTACCGGTAAAAGGAAATTTCCGATAATTTCCCTATTGTGTTAGCTGCCATAGCGGAGCGGAGTTAACTCGACACCACTTAGCCGGTGCACTCAGAGCTAATGGCTGCTAGAAGTTTGCGCAGAGGCATCGCTTCACCATTGCTATTATCCTGGTACTCTGTTTCATGAATCGAGGATTTGTTTGAAAAGGAATAAAAAGGCGGCTGTTTTTGAAGAAATTGAGGCATGCGGATACGAACTGTGAGAAGTTTTGGCACTGATTGAAAATAATTTATTTTATATTATACTAGATGAGATTATAAATATATTAAATTTCCTTTTTTTACAGAAATCTAAAAGAATATGGGATCATAAGAAATACATTATTACAGAATTATAGACGATGTGCAGTATTTTCATAGAAAAGAAATAGATGGATTCTATTTGCTTTGTATTCCGCAGAATCAACCCTCATTGCTTCTCAAACGATAGTTCCAGCTTTGCAAAGGAATTGTATGTAGATTTGTCATTTGAATATCGGTTTTGTATTTCTAGTCCCATTGCACAATACTTACTAAATCGTAGTAATGTCGTATTTTTTAAAGCTTTTCTTTTGTCGTATTTTTTAACCTTTTTTTAAATGGTTACGTATGTCCTTTACAGAGAGAGATTATTGGGTCAGAGAATAAAATATGCAACAGTTTACCACTTGAAGAAATTCTTATTATCAATGTGGACGGTCACGAAAAGAAGCTAAACCGTGGTCAAGAAATAAAACAATCAAAATAATAGGTAATCAAATAGACAAAATATAATAAAACAGATCTCATTGTTCAAATAGCTCATCTTACCGCAGTCTATTTATAATGAAGAGCATTCAGTTCGGAGTAATATAATAAGTAAGGAGCGGTCTCCTTTGAGGTGACTGGCTGTTCGTTTAGTTCGATTGGATTTGAATATTTTGAAGTATCGAATGGTTCTTTTTTGTTGTTTTGACTCGGGATGTCAACGGGCTACCGAGTAGAAGATATTTTGATATTGGAGAGTTGATCGAGAAAAAATAACTTTAAATAAATAAATAACTATTACTTATATACTTCGTTTATCTCCAAATTAGCTTGGCGCCCATCTGGCTACCGCCCCCCTCTTTATTGTACCCCACTAGTCTTAATTAACCAGCAGTTAAGAAAAGGAACACAGAAAATACAACATAAAAGATAAATAGATAGATTTCAAAGGTATGTAGGTACTTAATGTGAGAAACCAATTTTGGAAATCAAATTGGTTTATTGACTTGACTCCATTTAACTTCGCTACCTTTATTGCTCGGTGCTTTCTATGCTGTTTTAATTTCAGTACGATAAGGTAGACATTTCATGGCAGAAAGGGAGAACATTCGACGTAGGAATTTATAACAGCTGAGTTTTAATCAAGCCTCGGCTGCAATTGCTATCCTATAATCCTAGAAAATGAAACGTGAGCCTTAAAATCTACAGGCGTACGTTTGTACTGTTTGTCTAAACGCTACTAATTGACACTGGCAAATCCATAACGATATCGCCATCTTAAATTAAAAAGATGTTGATTTTAAAACAACTGCGGGTGATTTTTAGTCTTCGTCCATCTAGCAGCCTCACCGTCGATTTTGATTGTTTTAACCATGTCAAAAAATTGATAGGAATTTGATTAAACTTGTTTATAAATCTAAGAAAAAGTTTAATTGTATTTTGCAAGGTATTTGAGTATCTTACAGAGGCTTCTAGACGTCTAGCTAGCAGCCTCAACAAGATAGACTGGCTCTATCATTATGTATTATATGTCAAAAAAATTATTGGAAATTGTTTATCTCGTATACAAAGTTTCAACGAAATTGGTCCAGTAGGAGCCGAGATATTACACCCCCTTGGTGAGGCTTCCAGCTTGACATTTGCCGTGAAGACGATTCCCGTCAAACGGAGGTATGTCCAAGCAAAGTAAATATATCAAAAAATTTAATGGAATTAAATTATCTTATTCCAGTAAAAAAACTGTCAATTCGTTGAGACGTTTCTCGGGTCCTACTGGACCAATTTCGTTGAAACTATAAAGTTTTACGGGAAATTGGAAATTGATTATCTCGTATATAAATACGAGATAATCAATTTCCAATCAAATTTTTGACTTATAAATCATAATGATAGAGCCAGTCTATCTTATTGAGGCTGCTAGCTAGACGTCGATCTAGAAGCCTCAGTAAGATACTCAAATATCTTCTAAAATACAATTTAACTTTTTCTGAGATTTATAAACAAATTTTATCAAGTTCCATTAAAATTTTTGACATGGTTAAAACCATCAAAATCGATGGTTAGGCTGCAAGATGGACGGAGACGATTTTTATAGCTCGGTTCCTTTTGTCTTTGATGGGTCGTTAAACATTCATGACTTATAATACGAGTATAATGTAGGTAGAAAGGGCCCATCAACTTGATGATTTCAGGGGAAACAGCCATTAAGAACACAATGGATGAAGAATAAATTTTGTTATTCGATGTAAACAGACATGTAGTTTGCTATCGTTTTTGATAGTGTTGGTGTAGAGAGAGGCAAGGGTCTTCTGTTTGAGATGAGGTAGTTCCTAGTGTTGGTGTAGAGGCAAGGACTGCTGTCTTCTGTTTGAGATGAGGTAGTTCCTAGTGTTGGTGTAGAGGCAAGGGCTGCTGTCTTCTGTTTGAGATGAGGTAGTTCCTAGTGTTGGTGTAGAGGCAAGGGCTGCTGTCTTCTGTTTGAGATGAGGTAGTTCCTAGTGTTGGTGTAGAGGCAAGGGCTGCTGTCTTCTGTTTGAGATGAGGTAGTTCCTAGTGTTGGTGTAGAGGCAAGGGCTGCTGTCTTCTGTTTGAGATGAGGTAGTTCCTAGTTTTTTTCACGTACAGATAAGTTTTCAAGTCATCATAGTAGGAGCAGCCGAACGTTTTCGCCAACATATTACGAATACAGTGAATCTTACAAGCACTGTCTTATAGACTTTGATTTAAACTATGCATGAGAAATGGACGAAAAATATATGCTTTTGTTTATTATTATTAGGCTAAATTGATAAGTACATAATTTCTACGTAATATCAATTTATCAACTGTGATTGGTTTGACAAAGTGGCGTATCATTGAAGAAAGCTAAACGTAAACGCTTTCCCGCCTCCGCGCGCTGTACGCAGTAGTAAGTAACTATACTGCCGCACTAATCATAAACGCAGTAAGTCGCACTTTCGCGCCAAAAGAGTTTATTATTTGTGTGGCAGTATAATTTAATTTGCAGTAACTTGCATTTTCGCGTTCTTGTACCTCATCTTACTCGTAGTTGTACCTGTATGAATAAGTGAAAAGTTAGAATTTCTACTCGCACGATGATACCGAAACCGCCTTTCCTTCGAGTAATCATAATAACAATCTCATTTATGGCGATGGGGTGTGGATAGACAATAAAACCTTTATGAAAGTGACTCGAAAGCATGCGAGGCCGATACGTTCACTTTCCTTGATCAGTTCTTCCTAAAACAGGTTGGTAGAAAAAAAAACGTGCGTTAAATAACGCAAAATACCTCCAACCACGAAATTGAACCATTTTTGTGGCACAACTTCACAAAAATCGCTATTTTTTAGTTATGTATGTATACAGTTGGCGTTGGAAAAATAATCACGCGTTGGAAGATCTTTGAGATTTTGGATTAGTAGAGCAAAGGTCGTACAGTTTCAAGGGTTGATCTACCACCCAAGAAATTTCAGAAATAATTTCAAAACTATTTTTTATAACACATCATAAGAAACCTCCGAATATCTGAATGAATTTCAATGACTGTCACACACAGTCGAGTCAGTCGGTCTAGTGATAGGTTGCTTTTGTGAAAGTACCACTAGACCAATCCTCCCTGGGCCTGCATAGCTGTGACCAAATGCCAATAAAAAAATTACTACAAAAAAACTGGAAAGGCGGCTGTGATTTATATAAATTGATTAAAGTATAGGTAGGTACAGTTTAGCACGGTTACATAAAAAACCGGGAACTGTTTCATATAAATTTCATAGAGTGTAATAAATTTTTCCCGGATCGTCACAGCTATTTCAATTGGATTTGCGTAGGTTGTGTGTTATTATTTATCTACAGAATACTGCAAAATATTTACTTTACATTAGCGGTCCGCCCGCGGCTACGCTCGCGTTGTGTAAGATTTCCCCGTAAAAAGTATCCTATGTGTTAATCCAGGTTACAAACTATCTCCATTACAAATTTCATCCAAATCCGTTCAGTACTTTAAGCGTGCAGGAGGAACAAACATCTAAACATCCAAATATATTTTCACATTTATAACATTAGTGTGAATTGTAATGAAAGTTTGTGTGCAGTTTGAACTAGACAGCTTAATAACTTCTTCGTCACTAAGCTTAGCAAGTTGAAGTGGCAGTGGGCTGGCTACGTCCGTCGTAGAACCGATGAGCGTTGGAGCAGGCCGGGTTCTCGAATGGAGACCACGCCACGTCTCGGGAAACATAGTGTGGGACGCCCCCCTGCCAGGTGGACTGATGACCTGAGGAAGGTCGCTGGTGGTGGCTGGATGAGGAAAGCGGGTGATCGTGCGCTTTGACGTGCCCTACGTCCAGCAGTGGACTGATAGATAGGCTAATTGATTGATAACACTAAGATGCCATAAGAAAAGCATTTGCACAAACTATTTATATATGTCACCGTGTGTCACCGTGAACATGGTTAGTTTATAATCTTACTCGCGATATTATAAACTTACAGAAAATTGTGAACTGAAACCAACCATTTACAATATAACGTATAATTTCTCGATAGTTTATAAATTGTCAAATCGTCAAATTGTGAAATAACCTGCAGGGTGTATAATCTGTCCAGGTTTTGAACCGTCCCTTATTGGTCGGTTGTTTCCTTACTCTACACTACTTGTACTTGTATTAACCGACCAATCAGGAACACGGTTTACAATTTTACGGGTGATAAAACCCGACAGATTATGAACTCTGTAGCTTTGTTCACAATTTGACGATTTAACATCGTTAAATTATAAACCTATCGAGAAAAAATACGTTAAATACGTTAAATTTTAAATGGTTGGTTGCAGTTCACAATTTTACGTCAGATTATCGTGAGAAAGAATATAAACTAACGACG
Source organism: Carpatolechia fugitivella (assembly GCA_951230895.1). Classification (NCBI taxonomy): domain Eukaryota; kingdom Metazoa; phylum Arthropoda; class Insecta; order Lepidoptera; family Gelechiidae; genus Carpatolechia; species Carpatolechia fugitivella. The sequence continues at coordinate 13,689,627 of OX579660.1, forward strand.
TTTACAATATTACGGTGACATATTATATAACTAGGTGTCCGCCCGCAACTACGCTCGCGTTGTGTAAAATTTTCCCGTGGGAATAAGACTTTGCTATCTCCATTCCAAATTTCATCAAAATAAGTCCAGTACTTAAGGCGTGAAAGCGGTAAAACATCTAAACATTTTTAAATTTATAATATTAGTGTGAACGCAATAAACATTTGAATTTGAATTTGTGAAAGATAAATTAATATTCTTTGATGATAACATGGTATTATTATTATTACTGGATAAGAGCATGTAGGCTCATATTTTTGAGTAAAAGTGACTTTAAATGAGTCGATGAACTATAGTTTGGTCATAACATTTATGAGACATTTCAAGTTTAAAATTATATAGTTGTGGTCGTTTTACACGAAAAAGTTATATATTTGTAATTCATCGATGTCACGCAAAGCTACTACGATTTAGATAATTAAAATATCGTTTTCGTTTATCATTGCTTTTATCTTTCCACGTGTGTATCATTTTAGTTAGGCGATGATTTAAATAGCGGCTCCTTGTAATTTTAGGATATACAATATACTGTTTACCGGTAATCGTCATCATCGCCACTGATGACTGACTTGTTTTTCGATTGGAAAGATAATAATTCACTTTTATCAACAGTTTCCACTATCACTAATGGTATTCATACTTAATAATAGTAAATATTTTTAACTGATATGAGAACGCCTGTCTTTCCCAATTCTTTATTTGACCGTATAGTTAAATCCAGGGATTGAAACCTTTATGAATTTCGGTTACCGGTATTGGAGAATATAACCTGTATTATATTACGATTTCAGTTACCTTTTGCAAATCAAACGGTAACCTTTGTAGGTTACCTACATAGGTATCAGTAATATCTATACTGAATGGTAAGGACTTGAACTTCTTTACTATAAAATGGCAAAATACCTTTTACCGGTTACCATGATTTAAAAAGGTGGTAACCTAAAAATACTTGTATTTATGTAATTTTAGCTTACCATATGGAGTTATCGGTGTATTGACTATGGTTGTTACCAGTTTCAATCTCTGGTTAAATCATCATCATCATTGGCTTGCCCTTATCCCATCATTTGGGGTCGGCGCAGTATGTTTTCTTCCTCCATTATCCCTATCAGCCGTCATTTCAACACTCACATCCTTCCTGCACATATCATCTTTTACACAATCCATCGATCTTTTCTTTGGTCGTCCTCTCCCAACATATCCATCCACATTCAAATTCAATACCTTTTTCCCTACGTAACATTCATTTCTCCGCATTACGTGCCCATACCAGGTAAGGCGATTTCCTATTATTTTATCTATCACTGGCGCAACTTTCAAACTTCCTCTTATAATATTAATTCCTAATCTTGTCCATTCTTGTTACTCCACACATCCATCTTAGCGTTCTCATTTCACTAGCATGAAATCGTCTTTCATCCATCCCTTTTAAGGCCCAACACTCCGATCCATAAATCTATATACGGAAAAATCCATATAATATCAAGATTTCACAAACATCCCTAAAAAAATCTTGAGTAAGTTCACAGACAGACATGCTGTTGTTCTGGCTTCTATTGCTCTTAAAAAAACCCGTCATATAATTTTTCTTAGAAAATCTTCTATGTACAGACATCGACTAATTACAATTTTATTATATTTTCCTTTCAACGAATGCTATTTTTACCACAATCGATAAAAAATAAACATTTTCCTCCTTAAGCAGAAAGAGGTTTAATCTCGTCGTGACTGAAAATCCCTTACTGCGAGAAACCTCTTACGATAATCACGTCCCGAAATACCTCCGACCTAAACTAACTTTCGCAAGATGTCTCTTACTTGTCAAAGAGATGTCTCAAAGATGTCCCAAGAGAGATTGTGATGATTTTGTGAGAACCATTTTAAAATATAGCGCGTAGACCGCAAAATTAAACTATTTGCCGACGTAGTCTATATTTTATTTTTATTAATGACAAGCTGTTTGCCCGCTTCTAAGCTCGCGCTATGTAAGATTTTCCCGTGGGAAATTTTTCCTGTAGATTCCTGTATATGTTTTCCCGTAAAGTATCCTATGTGATAATTCAGGGTACCAACTCCATTCCAAATTTCATCCAAATCCGTTCAGTAGTTAAGGCGTGAAAGTGGAACAAACATCCAAACATCTAAACATCCAATAGTACATTGTTAACGAGGGGTGAAAGTAACTTATTTAGCACCGAGACAAGGTTTGGGGCCTGAGCGTAGCGAGGGCCCTAATAGTTCGAGGCACCAAATAAGTCTTTAACCAGAGGTAAACATTGTGCTTTTCATTACGAAATTAGGAAAGTAAAAATAAAAACACGAATTAGCTAAAAAAAATGAGTGACTTCCATAATTATCTGAATCAGATGAACTCATTGTAAACAAAACCCTACAACTCGAGAAACAAATGATAATCGGATTGTTGCTTTCCCGCCTATTTTTTATTTTTTGCTGTGGCCGCGCCGGCCAGCTTTTGGACCATTATTTTTAATTTCCATCATTGAAAAATGTTAAATATTTTGCCCATTTTTATTTATTTTAAAGAAATAGTTAATTATCATAAAGTCATTTAAAAATATATATATATTCTTTAATTAATACTTAATTTTATGTTATTTCAATTTAACATGCGTTGTAATTGAGTGGCTGTATAGAAAGATGGATCATAGTTCAATAGAAATGTGAAATTAGAACCAGTTTTTTTTTTTTATATTTTGCCAGAATTAATGAAAATGAATGAATGAATGACATCTGTCAGTTGAAAGTGATTCTCCCTCCGGGCTGAAAAGTATTACTTTCAATCCGCTCCTCAGACAACTTCCGAACTACTTTCAGGGTATGAGTAATGAAAATATATTTTCACATTCACATTTATAGTATGATATTAGTGTGATGACTATTGTGATGATATTGTTACTGTCATTGTATTTGGTAAATAAATTTATGGGGAAACTTTATCAGTTCACCTTTATTATTATTATTATTATTGTTTGGTTACTTTTAATTTGAACAGTTTACCTAATATGACACTAAATGTGTCCCTGATTTTTTAACATTATACTTTAAAACAAAAGAACATCGAGGACGGTGAAAGAATGACTAAATCCCACTCATAAAAAAATAATCAAAATATCAAAACAAAAAATATTTTATTCGAATTAAGATTTTTACAAATAATTTTTCAACGTCGAAGCTATCATGGATGGCACGTTCACTACTTAATAACTTCAATTAATCAATATTTTTCTGAATAATGATTATTTTTATTAATGAATAATAATAATATGTTTTTATTCGCTCTCACAAACTTAAATCTAGTTAAAACTAAGATAATATTATGGTAAAAAAACATTACGAGCGCACAATAAGAGACAATTTGATAAAAATTGTTACCCAATGTCCATTTATGTCTTTTCTTCTGCTGAAGATATAATGCGTTTCAAAGCTCATCTTTGCTAAGCTTGATGTTATAATCGACTGTACATAATTATTAGTTAGTGAAACTTGCTTTAATTAACTATTATATTTCGCAAGTTAATGGATTTCATGTTGAATAGACGTTTATTACAGAGACCGGCGAACTGACGAGACAGTAACAAAAACTGTATTTAAGCGTTAATTTTAACTAAATAATTAAACTTGATTACTCCACTCGTGAATCTACTGAAATATTAAAAGGACGCAATAAGCTTTTATCAACAGAACTACGCTCGCGTAGTCTAAGATTTTCCCGTGGAAATAAGTCTTTTTCCCGTAAAAAGTATCTTATGTGTTAATCCAAGTTATAAACTATCTCCTCTTCATCCAAATCCGTTGAGTACTTTAAGCGTGAAGGTAGAACAAACATCCAAACATCTAAACATCCAAATATATTTTCACATTTATAATATTAGTGTGGTGTGACTTGAATGACCAAGCGTTGCTTGGTGAGTTGGTCGTAAGTACCTTATTAATGAACGATTCATTACTTCATTCATTCAGTATTTTACGAGGTGACATTAAAAATAGAACCAGGAATGACACGAAAAGTAAAAGATTGCATAAAATTTCCTAAATCAAATAATGTAAAAAAAAACATTTAGAATACAAAGCCAGTGGGCAGAACCAGCCCGATGATCCGATGACATTGCCAAACTAGTAGGATCGGGCTGGATGCGGATGGCACAGGACCGTGAGGAGTGGCGCAGTCGAGAAGAGGCCTATACCCAGCAGTGGGTGGATGTGGGCTGAATGTGATGATGATGATGAACATTTAGATCGGTCAGTATGGGAAAGTCTGAAACTATAAGATATACGAAGATCTGTTTCTGTTTCTGTTTTTATCTATGAATGCAGTTTTTCTTGTTGACCGAGCGAGCGAAGCGTCTCTGTTTCAGCTTGGCCAAATTTGCTTTTGTATGTCCATCTGTCTGTCCATTTGTTTGTTTGTTTGTTTGTTTCACTCTACAGGTCGCGTTTGTCAACCGATTCTAATGAAATTTTGTGAGCAGGTTCGATAAATTAATCAAATTTTTTTGTCGAGTAAATTTTTGGAAATTTAGAAAAATGACGGATTTATGGGGATTGCCAGCTTACAAGGTCTACTACTGAGGCTGTTTTCCTCTACTGTACAGGTCACACTCGCGAGGTCTACAGCTCACAGAGCCACTAGTTACTAAAATAGATGACATGGTTCCTAAGAACAGATTCGTATGTCTTTTGGCTTTGGCATGCCCTTGGGGAGGCCTACGTCCAGCGGTGGACTGCAATAGGCTGATTGATTGATGTCTTATAGTTTCAGACTTTCCCATACTGACCGATCTAAATGTTACAACCTGTATAATCTAGTGTTATTCTAATGTATCGTGGCTCTTATTTTAACATAAGCATTAATAAGATAAATATTAGAATTGAAGAAACAAATGGATTGGAAAACTCAATACATAATTTTATTTTAATCAGAACGAGTTTAATCCAAAATATATTTTTTATTATTATAAAATTTAGTAAATTCCAGTGTCTGTGCGGGTTTCGGGACGCTAATTTTCCCTTGTCAGTAAGATGGGTTTAACAGACGTGAAAAGGTTTGACATTTAAAAACGCCAGGAGTCTCTGAATTAACCTCAGAGAAACAAAATATTGTATACACTCTATGAAATATTGTATACAGCTGTTAATTTATTTATAACTATGTGTGTGTGTCAAAATAAATGGTTTAAAAGACGATCTCTTCGCTCCGTGTGTGTGCCCTTTAAATCGACCGAAGAAGTTCTCCCATGATGAATGTCTTTATAAAAAAACGCAGCGTACAATGAAATACACTTGGATTAGGATGAAAGTGCTATTTGTACTTTCTACAAACAATATTCCTTTTATAATATGAAATAACTATGTATGTATGAGGATTCTACAGACAGAAAAGATACTAGATGGCGCTGCAGGGTTTTTAGAAGTAATAAATAAATAAATAAATATGTAGGGACATCTTCACACACGGCCATCTGATCCCAAACTAAGCAGAGCTTGTACTATGGGTATCAGACAGCTGATAAACATTACATAAATAGATAAATACATGCTTATTAAACAACATCCAGACACAAGGCAAACACAAGTTCTCATCACACGAATGTTTGCCCTGGGTGGGATTCGAACCCGCGACCCTGTGCATCTGAGGCAGATATATAACCACCTGGGCTACGGAGCCGTCACCGTCGCTATCGTTTGGTCACGATATAAATACGTAAGGTAGAAGTAGTAGAGAGGCCAAGTTGAAAATTATTAATTTTCGTTGGACTGGAAAGGTTTATACCGACAAGTGGTATCGTTGGAATCAGCGTGGTTTACTGATCACCGAAACGTATGTTGTCGCTTTCTAAAATGGTGGAGCAAGTAGTTATGACGTCACAAAGATGGCGGCCGGGCCTATTCTATTTACGCTATGTTTAGATAACTACTGAGCCGATTTACTCAAACAGGGTCTCAAATAAAAGACAATTCAATGAAATTTATTTTATTCTATAGATTCAATAGTGTAAACCTAAAACCAAATGAAATATTTTCAAAAAACTACATTTTGTAAAATCAAACATTTTTTATCGTGTGAGAAACTCGGAAACCGTTAGGATTATGGAAATTTAACTTATTATCTTAGTTACATTTATCAGCTTTCTAATAAACCTTAAATCATTGAAATCGAGCTATAAACATCGGAACTGCAGTCGACTAAGTGAGCGTGGGTAGCGCCGAACTGACTACGGTTCTTAGATTTTAGTACGAATAATCTTGAAATTAACGTAACAAAACGGGTAAAATCACAGCAAAACAAAAAAAGTAGAACAGGCAACATATATTTTATTCATATCATGGCACAAGTTTTAACTCTTAGTTTTAACTAAGTACCAGTAAAAAAAAAATTCTTCAAAAAAACCTGCGAACTAATTTCAATAATTCTCGTAACAAATAACGCTTCGTATCGTATCGAAGTAAAACTCTTCGTACTTGCACGTACTTGCGTTATATTTCAAAACAAAAGACTCAATGGTACTGGTCTGTACTGATTGACATGAGAGAGTAAATGGACGCACTCGAGGAAGAGGCAGGTCTCTCACGTGCGAGAGTGTACAGCTGTCATTATATTTTTTACATCGCCAACACTGAGACTGATTCATTCCGGGGAATTCCTGCACCGTGAACTTTGGCGTTTGTCGCTTCATTCATTTGAAATCATTGGTTACAAGAGGTTACAAGTTGACACGAATAAAAACTATTACCGTTTATTTTGTGTTCAAAATGGTTATAGAACCTGTGTGTAGTGTAAATGTGCCCCAAAGACCATCTTACAATTAAATTGGAAATTGTGTCTCATTTGTAATAAAAAAAGCAAAATGGATTTAAGTAAAGCCACTCAAAGCGGATTAGATCGATGGAATCCTTTAATATTCGCAAGAAGTGTAATGATTTTAATCAATCAGCCCATTGCAGTCTACTGCTGGACGTAGGCCTACTCAAGGGCACGTCAAAGCGCATGATCACCCGCTTTCCTCATCCAGCCACCACCAGCGACCTTCCTCAGGTCATCAGTCCACCTGGCAGGGGGGCGTCCCGCACTACGTTTCCCGAGATGTGGTCTCCATTCGAGAACCCGTCTGCTCCAACACTCGTCGGTTCTGCGACAGACGTGGCCAGCCCACTGCCACTTCAGCTTGCTACACTTCTGGACGATATCAACGATATCAACCTTGGTCCTCTGCCGGATGACTTCGTTTCGGATTTATTCGAGCGTTATTTGTTACGAGAATTTTTGAAGTTAGTTCGCAGTAAAATGAAGAAAAATTTTTTGACTGGCACATAGTTAAAACTAAGAGTTAAAACTAGTGCCATGATATGAATAAAAGATATGTTGCCTGTTCTACTTTTTTATTTTGCTGTGATTCTACCCGTTTTGTTACGTTATTTTCAAGTTTATTTTTATTTGATTTTTGTTTATTGAGCAGAGTAATAATAATGACATATACCCCTTGGAATCTGTTCCAAGTTCTTTAAATTAACCCATAGGACAACAGAGAGTAACTCTGGCAGTAGCCCTAATATTTGTATAAATATACCTTCATCTTGCCCATTAAATCAAGTTACTAGTAATAAATGTAAAAGCAAGAATATTTTAAACGTGGTTCATCAAAATATACAGGGCATATTAAGCAAGGAATTAGAAGTTGAGTTGTTCATGAACTGTAATAATATTGATATTTTATGTATTACAGAGCACTTTTTAAAAAGTTATCAGTTCATGTTCAGCTTTAATAACCACCACGTAGCTAGTTCGTTCAACAGAAAAAAAGCAGAACGCGGTGGCTCCTTAATACTTGTTAATAATAGTTTTAAATATAAGGAACGAGTTGACATAGTGAGCCTGTCTGTTGAGCGTACTATTGAAATAGCCTGTATTGAACTTGAACAACTTATTGTAATGAGCGTATACAGACCACCAGATTCATCTTTTGATTTATTCGAAAAGATAATGGATGAAGCGTTGACTAAAATCAGCGATAAAAACAAAATTTTTATAATTTGTGGTGATTTTAATGTTAATCTGTTAGAGGATAATAATACTTGTACTAGATTTAAATCTTTATTTTTATGTCACAACATGAACTATCTTTTTTTGGAGCCTACTAGAATTACTGCAACATCTGCTACTTGCATTGATAATATATTTTCTAACATTACGCCTACTTACAAATCGGTCATCAATAAATTAACCTCTGATCACTCTGGTCAGATAGGTATATTCAATATTAAAATAAAAAAGGACCAAAAAGAGAATATTACATGTGTCCCCATTAGTGACACTCGGCTAGAACACTATAGGAATAATATTTTAGATAAATTATCGGAAATACCATACAGTGACGATCCAAATTTATTGTATAACTCAGTATTTAACTTTGTCAAAAATGAATATGATACGGTATTTAAATCAAAAACTATAAAAGTTAATAACAAAGCTTTGTTTAGTGATTGGGCGACAGCGGGAATTCATAGGAGCAGACGAAAATTATATGAACTCTATGAAGAGAAATCATATAACAAAAGTACGGCCTTTCTAGATTATGTTCGTAGTTATTCAAAAATGTTTAAACGCGTTTGTGCCGTAGCTAAATCCAATTTCATTAAAAACAAAATTGAATCTAGTAGCAATGTAATGAAAACGACATGGAAAATTATAAATAGCGAGACTGGAAAGGCCAAAGCTACACATAATAACTTCAAGCTTAAAATAGATAATCAATTGTTAAGTACAGACCTAGAAGTAGCAAAAGCCTTTGAAAATTTCTTTACGGACATTCCAGTTTCAACAACCAAGTCTTTAAATTCATCTCCCGCTGCTGCTGAATCTATACTTAAGCAGAACTTTGAGGAATGTAAAACAGATTTTAAATTTAGGCACGTAAATAATGAGGACATTGTAAAAGCGTTTAAATCCCTGGAAATGAAAAAGACGGCTGACGTCCATGGTCTATCTGTAAAAATTATAAGTTCCATTATAGATTGTATCGCACCTCACCTTTGTTGCATATTTAATCAATGTATAGATAATGGTGTGTTTCCTGACTTGATGAAACTAAGTAAAGTGATACCTTTATTCAAAGCCGGTAGTACATCAGACCCCACAAATTTTAGACCTATATCGATACTACCAACTCTTAGCAAAATATTTGAAAAACTCATACTTAATCAATTGCAGAGTCATTTTTATGTCAATAATTTAATTCATGTTGCTCAGTTTGGTTTCACAAGGGGTCGTTCAACAGCCGACGCTGGTGTTGAGCTAATTGACAATGTTTTTGGTGCCTGGGAAGACGCAATGGATGCAATAGGTGTATTCTGCGATCTATCCAAGGCTTTTGATTGCGTCCATCATGACATTCTTGTCAGGAAGCTACGCCATTATGGTGTAAAAGATCAGGCTCTTGGCCTTCTGGAGTCATATCTAACAGATAGGGTTCAGATGGTCGATGTTAATGGGAAAAGATCACCCGGATCTTCAATAAGTATGGGCGTCCCGCAGGGTTCAATTCTTGGACCTTTCTTGTTTTTAGTATATATTAATGATTTACCTTATCTTGTTAAAGCAAAACATGGGTTAGTATTGTTTGCCGATGATACTTCTTTGATATTTAAAGTTAAAAGACAACAATCAAACTATGACGACGTAAACAATGCTATCTCTAGTATAGTGAATTGGTTTACTGTTAATAATCTATTACTTAATGAAAAGAAAACTAAATGTATTAAATTCGTATTACCCAATGTGAAACCGGTAACTACAGATATATTTATAAAAGGACAGAAATTGGACCTTGTAGATTCGACTGTCTTTTTGGGCATTACTTTAGATGCCAAACTACAATGGGATTCTCATATAAATAAATTGTCGAACCGACTGAGTTCAGCAGCGTTCGCAGTTAAAAAAATTAGAGCCCTTACCGACGTAGACACTGCTAGACTAGTCTACTTCAGTTACTTTCATAGTCTAATGACCTATGGTATTTTATTGTGGGGTCACGCTGCGAATGCTAATAGTATATTTATTTTGCAGAAACGGGCTGTTCGTGCAATTTATAGATTAGGGCCTAGAGTGTCACTGAGGGAAAAATTTAAAGAAATCAATATTCTGACATTTGTGTCTCAATATATCTATGACAATCTTGTGTATATAAAACGAAATATAAGTAATTTTCAGAAGCACAGTGATATACACAATTTTAATACTAGAAATAAAGACAAGTTGGTTGCTTATGTCAGCCGACTACATAAAATTAGTAATTCTTTTAAAGGCAATTGTGTACGCTATTACAATAAGGTCCCTACTGATATTAAAAACTTGCCTTTAGACAAGTTTAAAATAATTATAAAACAGAAATTGTATAAAAAAGGTTACTATAGGATATCTGATTACTTAGAAGATAGGTGTCCATGGGAATAGATTGTTTGAGTAGCAGGCTTTTTCGATATGTAATAAGCATTAATTTTGTAATTGACAATATTTTATTTAAAAAAGGAAACGCAAAAGATGCGACGACTGTGGAGTTTCTTCGGTGAGCTCTTCTCCACAGATTCCGCCATTGTGTTAGTGAACTCACCCAAAAAAATGTAATGACGGATCTAAGTGATGTAATAACATCCTATGGAAATAAATTATTTTGACTTTGACTTTTGACTTTGACTAAGATTATTCGTATCAAAATCTAAGAACCGTAGTCAGTTCGGCGCTACCCACGCTCACTTAGTCGACTGCAGTTCCGTTGTTTATTGCTCGATTTCAATGATTTAGGGTTCATTAGAAAGCTGATAAATGTATATATATTTTTATTATAAGTTAAATTTCCATAATCCTAACGGTTTCCGAGTTTCTCACACGATAAAAAATGTTTGATTTTACAAAATGTAGTTTTTTGAAAATATTTCATTTGATTTTAGGTTTACATTATTGAGTCTTCAAAATAAAATAAAGTTCATTGAATTGTCTTTTATTTGAGACCCTGTTTGAGTAAATCGGCCCAGTATTTATCTAAACATAGCGTAAATAGAATAGGCCCGGCCGCCATCTTTGTGACGTCATAACTACTTGCTCCACCATTTTAGAAAGCGACAACATACGTTTCGGTGATCAGTAAATTACGCTGATTCCAACGATACCACTTGTCGGTATAAACCTTTCCAGTCCAACGAAAATCGAAAATAAGCTAGTTTCTACGAATTGGCCTATTTACTAAAGTACTGTCAGGTGGACGTAGCCTTTTGAAGGTGGGAGGCACTCGCTTCTAGCGCATAAATCCGTAGCTAAATAATGACTCCAATATTAGATTACAACATTTTTGTATTATCTTTTCTTCATTTCAATCCCTAATCCACACCATTATTCACTTCAGCCAATCATTCTCTGACTCACTACGTCTAATTAGCTTTTTTACGATATATAGGGCGAATATCGAGTGCCAGCAACAACAAACAAAGGGAAAAGTGCGCGGAGACTGCATGTAACCAATGCAATCTCCACATCCCTCCTCCTACAGGAAAATGATCAGCCGATCACAAAAGATAAACCTAACTAATTACCTAAAAGTGCGTATAATATTTCATTTAACAAACCCTATGATTTGTACAAGAAGCCATAGCTAACAGCTACCTGGTGGAACAACGTTTCACCAAATACGAATAATTAAAACCACGCCAAAAGATTATTCATTCAAGTACAACTCATGGTACACTACATGAACCAAAAGAACAATAAATAAATTTTGAAGAATTAATAGAACAACTAACAGCGACACAAAACGTTCAACATAATATTAACATTGGACCATGCTGCTATAATTGACCAACAAGAACAAACGAAATTATTATTATGTAATATCAGATAAATCAAATTATGACAACAAAATCCCATCAACATAATGAACAAACTTTAAGTGATCACACCTAATCTAAACTTAAATATTTCAACCTAAGCTAAGACAAAAACAAATGAAAAACGCGAATACAAAGTCTAAAAATCGAAGTAGCGGCAGGTCTGGAACAGGAGCTCAGGCCTATTCGTATATGTAGAAAAATAATGATCACCTACACTATGCGTCACTTACGTTAAATATTAACCGAATAACAAGATCTTTTCCGAAGAACTATAAATATTCGATAGCATATCTAAAATGAGTGGCCTATACACTAAGCTCATCCTCCCCTTATAGAAAATAACAACCCCATTAAATAGCTAGATTTTTAAAACCTTCTTTTCTTCATGAAGTTTCTTTTTTTAATATATAAAATGTTTATAAACTACTTATTACGAATCTGCAAATAAGAGCTGGATTAATCCATTCGAGAGAAAAACAAAAATTAATAGAACTTGACTAAACCTAATAAGCATAACATGAAACCAATAAGCGTTCTCGAATCCACCGACTCATAAAATACTAAACCAATACGATCGTGCTAAGAAAAAGCACATCTCATGAGGATGCATATGTCCTATTATGAGATCCGACAAGTAATGCTCAAACCAAACGAATATCTCGAACGATTGTTGATTAAATGAAAATACCATAGCTTAAGTCAAAAGTCCATGACAAACAAAAATAAATAAAATGTAAGAATAAGTTATCAAACTATGCCATATATAGACAAACATTAAGTTACCCATCATACAAAAATAAAAATAAATTTATATATAGAGACAATAATAATTATTTGTTGACAAAGACGCTGACATAACATATCAACTACAAATGACGATAGAAGTTCATGACGAGTTGTGAATAAAGTAAGGCATAGGACAGATCAAGGGAAACAAACGCCAAGTTACTATAAAATAATATTTTTAAACACGCAATCTGAACGGTTTCAGAGAATTATGGTGAAATATTAAATCACGTCTGGAGCTTCCATCTATCTTACGTAGTAAATAATTATTATTAGATAGCCTTCGAATAACACGAAACGGACCTTTATATGGACGCGATAACTTCTGACCAACATTTGTTCTTCTTTTAGGATTATATACCAAGACTAAGCTACCTGGATCGAACGTTACGAACCTGACTTTCCTGTCATAATATTAACCGAATAACAAGCCGTGGGGAATATTTCTCAACGCACAAGAGATCATTCTAATATTAGCATTATTGCGAGCAGCAATATCCAAATCATTACGATTAGATACAATATCAACATCAGAACGCAAAATTGGGTCTCTAGCAAAAACAATAGTGTAAGGAATCGTATTTGATGACGCCTGTCTCGATATATTATACGCGTACGTTGACATGGGCAAATACATGCACCAATCTGCTTGACTCTCGTTTGTATACATCGCTAAACTCTGAGATATAGTGCTATTAAAACGTTCCACGAGTCCAATGGTCTGAGGATGCCTAGTTGCAGCAACCGATAACGTGGAATCAAAAAAAACTATCGTATTTTTAACCATGTGTGATGTGAAAATTGATCCACGATCTACAATGACTTCATTTACCATACCAAATTTACAGAAGATCTCTTGAGTAAGAAAATCACTAACGGCCTGAGCAGTTGCACTTGGGACTGCTCTAGTTATCGCGTATTTCGATAAATACTCTAAACAAACTATGACGTATTTGTTTCCTAAATCCGAGGTCGGAAGAGGTCCTAATATGTCAAGGGCTATTTTATCAAAAAGATGATTGACTTCAATCGGTTGCATCGGAGCAATCAAATACGATCTCTTCCTCTCTTGACATTCTTTACAACTTTCGATATATCTAGAAATTTTCTTTTCAGCATCAAGAATAAAATATCTGTCCCTAAATTTACATAAAGTCTTCGTAAGACCAAAATGCGCTCCATTCATCATGAATTTCCTTCATAACGTCATTAAATGAAGCTTGAGGAACAACCAAACGATCAACATATCTGTTACCTATCCTACACCTGTGAAAGAGCTTATTGTCTCTAGTAAGAAAACCTTTATAGTTTAGCCGAGATCTAGAAGCAATCCTTGAAACTTGTTCAGTGCAAAAACTATCAACGCTTTGATCAAATTCAAAACGAGAAGCTTCAATCCTGTATAACTCTAAACCATCCTCAACTACATCCTTAGGAGAGGTCTCCTTAACATCAACATCCTCAATTAGTGGATTCCTGCTTAGGAAATCAGCAATTTGGTTATCTTTGCCCGAACAATATACTATATCAAAATCATATTGTTGAATCGCTAAAGACCAACGAGCTAAACGCCCATTCATATCCTTTTTAGTACGGAGCCATACCAAAGCTTTGTGATCCGTCACGACGTCAAATTTCATTCCCCATAGTAAATGCTTAAAATAATTAAGAGCCCACACTAGAGCCAAACATTCCTTTTCGGTAATCGTATACCTGGTCTCACAATCAGAGAGCTTACGCGACGCGAAAGCAATCGGAAATATTTTATCATCACCCTGCAATAAACAAGCACCTAATGCTTTATCACTAGCATCGACAAATAATCTTGTAACTATGCCTTCGCTATTCGAAAAATGTCTTAATAAAGGGGGGTTCTGAATAAGAGAAAGAATTTTAGAAAATGCATGTTGCTGTAGTTCTGTCCAAATAAATTTGACACCCTTCTTCATCAACCTTGTTAGAGGCATAGCCAAATCCGCATAATTATCTAAGAATTTTCTATAATATGAAAAGAGTCCTAAAATAGATTTAAGTTCTTTAGTCGATTTTGGCACTTGGATCTTCATAATCTTTTCAAACTGTGATTGATCTGGTCGAATTCCCTGACCCGTTATTTCATAACCAAGAACGGAAACTTTTTCAAAACCAAATTTGCACTTACTAGGTTTAAGTGTCAAATTGCATTCTTTAATTCTATATAAGATTTCATTTAAAGATAAAGAAAATTCTTCAAATGTTTCCCCATAAACCAATATGTTGTCAATATAAACAATAGCATTCCGATATTTCATGCCCCCTAAAACACTATCCATAACCCGCTGGAAAATCGCACCACTTGTTTTAAGGCCGAACGGCATGACGTTAAATTCATACAATCCCGAAGGGGTAACAAAAGCAGTTTTATGCTTATCAGATTCCTTGATTCTCAACTGCCAATATCCACTATTTAAATCCAGATCCGCAAAATATTTGGCTTTAGCTAGATATAAAATTATGTCATCTATTCTGGGTAAAGGATATGAATCGGTAATTACTTTTTTATTCAATGACCTATAATCAATGCAGAATCGCCACGTGTCATCAGGTTTCTTGACCAAGACAACCGGGGATGCATATGCACTTCGCGACTCACGAATGATTCCATTTTCCAACATCTCACTCACTTGTTCCCTAATTATACTGTGTTGATGGTGTGAAACTCTATAAGGAGCTTTATGAATAGGAGTCTCGTCTGAAGTATTTATTTCAACTTCCATTAATGAACATGCCCCTAAATTCTTCGAATCAAACGCAAACTGCTTTTCATATTTGCCCAGTAATTCTGACAACTTACTTTTCTGATCTGATAATAAAGCATCAGAAATATTAAAATTATTATATTTCGTGTTATTCGTTAGGATCGTATCCTTTTTTAAATCGTCCAAATTTTCATTTATTGATTCTACCGTATTAAGAAAATAGATATAATCACCTTTCGGTAACGGCAATAAATGTTCGGATTCAGTCCCGGACTGAACATAATCAAGTGAAAACGCCGCGATTTTTGTATCATTTCTGAACCATACCTTATTCCTATCCAGTTCAACGAACTGTTTATCAAAGTTGACAATGGCCTTTACTGCATATAAAAAATCCTGCCCTAAAATTATATCAGGTACTAAATCGCACACAACAACAAATGCATGATTATAAACAATGCTATTTATTGTAATGTCCAATATAACAGAACATTCAGCTAATAACCTAATCCCATTCACCGTACGCAAACAAGAGGCGTTATCATTATATGCGTGTGACGGAATGAATTTATCCACTTTTTCAAGAAACGAAGAAGAAATCACAGAAATTGTGGCACCTGAATCAATCAACGCATTATGCACTACACCGTACAAATCAACACAAATAATAGGAGAAACGGGACGACTAAAATGACCGTCTACCAATGTAGTCCCATTCACTGGCGACGCTGAAAGTTTGGGTCATTACCCTGTATATTTCCAACGTTATCACGCGAACCGCTTCTTAAATTATACCGGTTTTGAGTGTATTGGGGTCTTGACGATCTCGCATCATTGCGGGGTCGGTTTGATCCAAAGTTAGTAGTACGTGGAGAAGATGGACTCCTCGGCGGCCAACTAGAAGATCTATTTTGCGGCGTGGAGTATAATTCCTGCGGTGAGGCTTGCGCACCACGCTGCCCAATATTTTCACTGGGATAACCATCACCCATTGAATTCGTATAACTGCTGGGCTCGCCACATCGAGTCGAGGTTATCTTCACTGGCAACGATAATTCAGTGTGTGTGGCCATAAAGAGCATCGAATACTCCATGCAGGTTTGTTTGAGGGTAGCGAAATCTTTGTATAATTGAGTTCCGAAATTACGTTTAAAAAAAGATGACATACCAGTCAAACATTGCTTAATTATTATTTTCTGGTCTGAAATCTTAGCCTTTCCGGCAAGAGATTCCACACGATACACATAGTCCATCAGAGGCTCATTATAATCTTGACGAGACTTATAAAACAACGAAGCATGGTCTATAGGAGACGGGAATTCTAAACAAATCGCTTTTTTAATATCCTCATATTTCGTAGAGGACGATTTTGTCAAATTATAATAGCTGAGAGCCGGCCCACATAGATAAGTAGCCAACACTAACGTTTTTACATCGTCACTCCAACTATTTATAGCGGCGATTATCTCGAATTGCGAGAAGAAGTCCTCCGCGGACGAATTCAGACCGTTATACTTATCAGACATAATTCAACTTTTTTTAACAAAATAATATCAATTGTACATCACCAAGGCATCAATGCAGAGAGACCTTTCCATGGTATCTCATCATCATTCTAATGGCTGCAATCGCTGCATTGGCCATCTCATTCAATATTAATTTCTTTATTCACAGTCTTTTCTTAGACTTTTTTCTGGAAAACTTAATATGGTGCATAAAAAGGATTTAAGATTAAACACGTCTTCCTCTGCGTCCGCGTTCAGTCGAAGCTAAACAAAGGTAACAAAATTAAATTGCTTCATAGCTGCGATCCGTGCTGTGATATTTGCTGTTGATTCTACAAGGCAAATAATCAGGCAAATAATATAGCAAAGAAAAAAAAATACGTAACTGGAGGTACCGATTTCTTCATAAGTCTACACCATGTCAGGTGGACGTAGCCTTTTGAAGGTGGGAGGCACTCGCTTCTAGCGCATAAATCCGTAGCTAAATAATGACTCCAATATTAGATTACAACATTTTTGTATTATCTTTTCTTCATTTCAATCCCTAATCCACACCATTATTCACTTCAGCCAATCATTCTCTGACTCACTACGTCTAATTAGCTTTTTTACGATATATAGGGCGAATATCGAGTGCCAGCAACAACAAACAAAGGGAAAAGTGCGCGGAGACTGCATGTAACCAATGCAATCTCCACAGTACTTTCAACTTGTCTATCCGATCCTGTCGATCCCATTCAGTCTGCTGTTGAGATAGCCATTGCCAATAGTGTACACTCCACAGAATGCCCTCCACAGAATGCGGGGACGCGGTAGACCCAATCAAGTTCTGCATAATCCTGGAAGGCCCCGTCAGGGTCATTCCTCTCCCGCGCGCTTCTCGCCATGGCAACGTCCTAGGCCGAGGTCCGTGCCCCCAAGTGGGTGCCCTTAGGCTGTTGCTATTAATTCTAGGGGTAAGAGCCTTCCGCCCCCCCAAAAGTCCGGTTACGCTTGATACGTCGATTTTGCGACACAAGCATTAGGACCAAGTAAAAAAAAAAAAACTTTCTACTTGTTTATTCACTTTTATTTATGCTAAGTTCTTTTTTCTTAGCAGAATTTTTAGAAACTTGTCGCTATTTTGTTGTAGTGACACGTTCGTATGAAACAAGGAACGATACCTAAGTCTCTTTTTTTTCTGTTCTATTGAGGTAGGTAAGGAATTGAGGAGGCCTACGGACGTTAAAAAAAATAAAAAGAGAAAAGCGAGGTCTGCTGCGTGGGCGCTGGAGGAAGTGGCGTCCTATGCCACCAGAGTTAGCTTAGATGGTAACAAGACGACTTTGAAGAATGCATGGTTGACAGGTAGTGTTGCCGAAAAATCGATAGTTTTACAATCGATAGTAAAACGCCAAACACATGTACCCAATCGATAGGCCGAGATAGTATCGATATTTCTTTTAGTGCAATACTATTGATAAGCAGCAATTCTATCGATAGTATCGAAGCTATGTACACATACTCCAATTTTCTTTATTATTCGTAATATCAGCTATTTTTCTTTTTTTTGCCTTAATTTTCTCGGCTTTTTCTTTTATAACTCTTCACGTATTAGTCTACTTTAATTTTTCACGGTACCTTAGCCTCCGTTCCGTCACATTATTGAAAAAAGATTTACCTTTACATTTTTACCAGCCGTCTTGTAGCTCTTTTATTTATAAAAAAAAATTATATAATTTGTGCATAGAAATATACAACAAACTCCCAGCTGAACTGAAGTCATTAGAAGTACATATTTTTAAGAACAAATTGACAGATTGGCTTCTAGAAAACTGTTTTTACCATATAAATGAATTTATACTATATTTTAAGTCCTGACATTCTCTCACATTAATGGTTTTGGTTTATTTTGATTTATTATTATATTAGTATTTGAATAATTTTAAACATTTGCTATTTATAAAAGCATTATTGACATTTATTAGAATTTCATTACATTAAATTGACATATTTGCATGCCTAGTTAAGGTAGAATACCCAACATGTAATATTAAGAATGTGTATTCTTGCAAATAAATGTATTTTGTATTTTGTATTTGTATTTGTACCACTGCACTTACAAAATACCTCCATAAAATGTATTTATGTATTACACCAATATCCGGTGTGACATGACCTCACTTACACCTATTTAGCCAACTTGTAAGCATATATTCAACCACGGACTAACGCATGCTTGCAAGCGCGTTGTTTAGACGGACCTTGAACAATAGTTACATACAAAAAATTCTTACAAAATACCTCAAAATTCAAAATCATTTATTGTAAGATTGTGGTAATAACTTAAGGGATGGTACATTTTCTTCGTCTCACACAATCCACCCTATATATGGGTATACAATAATAAAAAGTAAGACATGCAAAAAATTAAAATTAAATTAATACAAAACGAGTCAAAGCATTTTAAAATATGATAAGAAAACTACACGTATGTCAAGAATATAATGAAAATAATGTCAAATATAAGATTTTACAACTAGGTCAAAGCATTATATACAAATCTTATACAAAAGTTAAAAGAACGGTTCTGTCATGTCATGTAGATGTATCGAGGAATTCTTTGACTGAGTAAAACATGTTTTCCAACAACCACTCAGTGATTTTCTTTTTTAATTGGGAAGGTGCGCAATTTTTTAAGTTCTTTGGTAAATGATTATAAATTCGTATCGCCATGCAAAATGAATTATTTTTGAACATATTTATTCTAGCTCGAGGTAAGAATAACAGATTTTTATGTCGCGTCGATCTTAGGAAAACTTTGTCATGCTTTAAAAAATAATCAGGGTGCTCCAAAACAAACAGAGACATTTGTCTAATATAGAGACATGGCAACGGAAGAATTCTTGCAGCTTTGAACAGTGGCCTACATGACTCTAAGAAATGTGCATTGCAAACAGCTCTAATACATTTCTTCTGTGCTAGAAATGCCTTTCCTGCGTCTACAGAATTATCCCAAATCAGCAAACCGTAATTAAGGATAGATGTGATGTGTCCGTGATATGCAGTAAGTGCTACTTCCTTAGAAGTCGTACATCTTAACCACCGCAAAGCAAATACAAATTTGTTTAATTTTTTGCAAACATTGTCTATGTGAAACTTCCAGCTACAATATTTGATTGATTGATTGATTGATATATACTTTATTGCACCAAAAAAGAGGTGTACAAAGGCGAACTTAATGCTATATAGCATTTTCTACCTTTTTTTTTTAATATTTATCTATATAGATTCCAAGAAATTTAGTATTGTCAACTTCATCTATTAGAGTATTATCATATGCGATATTCAATTTAATGTCCGTTGTTTTATGTGTCCTAAATTGTATAATTTTCGTTTTCTTTACGTTAATCTTTAATTTGTTCTTACTAAACCAGTTAATAACCCGTTCTAAACTGTTGACAACGTTTTTCTTTAACTCTGTTGCATTTTCTGATTGGACAATAAGAGTCGTGTCATCTGCAAACATTATACATTTTTGATCAATATGGTCAGGCAAATCATTAACATATAGCAAAAACAGTAACGGCCCTAAAATGCTGCCTTGTGGAACCCCGCATCTGTTAAAACGAAATGTAGATCTGAATGATACCAATTCATCATTAACCATACTCTGTATTTCTGTGCATTGCTGTCGATCCGTAAGGTAAGATTTCAGCCAACAGTAAGCTTGTCCTCTTACACCATACTTTTCTAATTTGTACAACAATGTTGGGTGATGAACGTAATCAAAGGCTTTGCTTAAGTCTAGGAATACTGCTGCCTCCATAAAATGTATTTATGTATTACACCAATATCCGGTGTGACAAGACCTCACTTACACCTATTTAGCCAACTTGTAAGCATATATTCAACCACGGACTAACGCATGCTTGCAAGCGCGTTGTATAGACGGACCTTGAACAATAGTTACATACAAAAAAATCTTACAAAATACCTCCATTCTGATTCTCTATTATGATGGAGTGTGTACGGAACGAGGCGGAGAGGATACAGTTTATGTATCTGGCAGAGTATAATGGTCAGATAGGCTTTTGTAATGCGATCTTGTCTGCTCCTATATCTTCCCTAGCACGGAATTTATATAAGCTTGTAGATATTGGTATTAGCCGTAGATAATGTTTTGTTGTGTTGTGTTCATTGTAGTTACTATGAGGGTGGTATTTTCATATGAAAAAAACCCTCCTTAAAATTAAAGATAAAAAAAAAAATGTATTTATGTATTACACCAATATCCGGTGTGACATGACCTCACTTACACCTATTTAGCCAACTTGTAAGCATATATTCAACCACAGACTAACGCATGCTTGCAAGCGCGTTGTTTAGACGGACCTTGAACAATAGTTACATACAAAAGCAAAAATAAAAATGTAGTAACAAGTTTAAATCTCCACAATGAGTCCTTTAACTCATCTTGAGCGAGATGAAAACCTTTCATTTACAAACAACTCCTATTCAGATTAAGTAATTGAAAAGGGCTTTTTTAATTTCAGTTTTATCTTTTGCGTTTATTTTTAATTATTGTATTTCTCATTAGGTAGCGTCAGTTGTTGCCTGTGGCGTCGAGCGAGGGAATATTAATTGCCTTCATTAAACTCCGCATTTAGACGTCTTCGACCGACTTTGACGAGTAATTATGCCAATATGCGAAATTTTTACCAGCTGATACATCCCCACCGAGGGGCTTGAGCCTACCATGATTACAGTGAAGGCGATCTGTCTTTATTGCTAACTAACGCGTTGTGGGTAGGTTGATTTTACACAACTTTCCAATTTTTTCGCAGGCGTCTGCAGGTTTTCTTACTGTTTCTGATCATCAAGGGCGTCGATTTATATTAAAAATTCAAAACCAAATTGGTAGGTGCTGGGAATCGAACTGGCGCCTACCGTACGGAAGGCAACGGTTCTAGACACTACACCACCGACGGACGACGCTCCGTTATTCCACTTATAAAAAAAAAAAAACTAGCTATGGAATACTATCATTTTGTTTCCCTAGCCCCGTTATGCAACATTGGTCTTTAGCAACACTTCATCAGCAGCTCATATACGTCCACACTGAGAGCCTCAAGCATACCCTGATTTGGCCTCAGTCGACCACGCTGGCCCAGTGCGGGTTGGTCGACTTCACACACAACCTTTGAATTTCTTTGCAGGAGTGAGCAGGTTTCATCACGATATTTTCCTTCACCGTAAAAGCTTCGAATAAACGTACATATGAAAACAAAATTCGAAAACACATTGGTACGTGGTGGGGATCGAACCCGCGTCTCCCGGACGGGAGGCAGGGGCCTTAGCCACTAGACCACCGACGCTCTACAACACTTACAATAAAATAAATAAATAAATCGGTATCTGGTATATAGGTATAATGAGGAACTGTTTGTTCCTGCGACCCTAATTGAATGGGAAATGTATGTCAATAGGGTATCAATTAAAATGGAATTTATCCGCAGAAGCGTTTCACAAACTCTGTTTACCGTGGACTCGAACCGGAACGCTGTCTCCGTCTCACTCTTCGAGGTATAAAATGACAGAGATAGTTGTAAAATTTTCTGTAGTATATACGGGGGATCTCAGTTCAATTATAACAAAAATATCACAATTTTAATTATATTTCGTTTTGACATTTATAATTAATTTTGCTTGTTTGTAGTGTTGAATGTTTTACACAAATGTATTTGTTACCATTTCTTTTGTCCAATATTTAATGGTGAAACTCAAAATTAAACACAACACCATTCATTCATCATTAAGGTATTTAAAAATATATTTTTAAAGTACAATAGGTTAATTCATACTAACGAACACACATATACTGCATTTGAATAAAAATACTTATGATTAATTGAAAATATTTTTAAAACAAGTAATATTAGTTATTAGAAGTTATAGTAAACCAAAGACAATAATAAAACTTACCGTTGCAATATTTTTTTGCACTTGATTATCTAAATTTCTATTATCTAAAAAGCAAAACTTGTGACACTCTTGTTCAAAATTGAAACCTTCTTCTGGTAAAAAATATAAATAAAATTACGCGCAACGCAATAATATGATGCGCGGATATTAGGATTTGCTACGAGACGCGTAGCTCTCACCGTAGCCCGTAGCGAACTGGAACCTGTAGCACCGTAGCAGCTACGAGTGATAAAATAGGGCTGGCCAACGGACGACTGAAATAATAAAGGGTTATAAAAACCTTCCTTTATGGAGGTATGGAAGGTTTTTCTATGTGGTTGCTTATATGTGCAAATCTATTATTAGCTATCTGATACATATTTTTTTAAGTATTTTATGTTAATTAGCTGATGATTTGCCGAATAAATCAAATAATAATACAATAAAATAAGGTGAACAAAAAATGAAATGTAACGGAAACAAATTAATATAATATTATTTTTTAATAAAAATGAACAGTTTATGGGCATCAGGAATTTCTATCATCATGAAATTCTATCAAGATGCAAAACCAAAAATACTGCAACTGATAAAATTCTTGTATACCTATTATTTTTGTTTCATAATTTTGTTTGACAATTCGGCGTGAAATGCCGTTTTATTATGTCTGTCTGTGTATAACTTTCCTTTATCATTGAGCTATTTTCGTTTTAATTCCTTAAAAACGCGTCAACTCTTTTATTAAACATATACTTTAAGAGTTAATTTAAAACACAATATAGGTACATAGTCCAAATGAGCTAAAATATTTTAATAGAAACCAGATTCATTACAATTATAATCTGGTACCTAAATCAAGCTGCACACATGCTGACGTAGTCAAAATCATTTCCTAACACGGGACACCTCAATGTTTCTGAACTCTACATCGATACTACAGATTTTGTTTCTTTTTACGAAACCGCGGATCAACGGAACAGTAGTTTCGTAACTGGTTTCGACGAAGGGATTATTTATCCTTGCACGTAACTAGTTTTGACGGACTACAATAACAATATTCATTCGAAGGGCTCTTACTTTTGATCTGGAAGATTAGTGCTCTGCTACGTGCTCTGGTGAACACCCGGCCTGTACTCCTGGTAGGACGCATGATGCGTACTGTTCCAGTAGCTGTTGTTATGTTACACGTCGAAAAATCATTTGTAAAAATCTTAATTCGAATAAAAAAAATTTACTTTGACTTTTACAAAGTCTTTGTTGCGCTGCTCGTCTGTACAGTTCCTTTATTTGGTCAGTCCGGTCAGCGCTCATGAATGCGGCGATCATTTATGCATCGACGGCCGCGGACCGGCGAATGTGTTCGCATTATTTAGGCTGAACGAGTTTGTTTGGTTAACTCTTTCTTTGCCCATGAAAAGCTTTCTATAGTAACGCAGCTCACCTTTTATTGATTTAGTAGAAAATGGTTTAACGGGTCTAAATATAATATTATATTATATTGAAAAAAAAAATGAAAAAATTATAATAATTATTATAATAATATTATTATAAATGTGAAAGTATATTTGGATGTTTAGATGTTTGTTCTGCTTTCACGCCTTAACTACTAAACGGATTAGGATGAAATTTGGAATGGAGATAGTTCGTACCCTAGAATAACACATAGGATACTTTTACAGGAAAAAGTCATATTCCCGCGGAAAAATCTTACACAGTGCGAGCATAGCCGCAGGCGGACAGCTATAGTATATGATAAATGTGTAAAAATCGCGAGAGTTCAAAATGTTACAATGTCTTTAGTAAGTACTATACCTATTCAGATGAGTCCCAATTTTATTACAACATCAATGGCCCGTTACAGTCCACTGCTGGACTATGAGCCTCCTCCACTTAAGTGTTTGGTTTTGCCATAATCTCCACGCTTGGCAGGCGGGTTGGAGATCGCAGATTAAAAGGTTACTGTATCAGAGAGCGCTGCTGCCCGTTCCCTGTTCAATGTGTAGTCCTTGAGTCGCCTCTTACGACACCCACGGGAAGAGTAGGGGTTATTTTGTTAGATAAGACGAAAACTTTAATCAATAGATATTTATTAAAATACGTTGGTAGAGTAAGATAAATTTCGAAGTAAGATAAATTTCGAAAACATGGCCCTACACATTAAAAGGTAATTAAAAACCCCACGTGCTACGTATAAAGTCGAGAGAAGAAGCGGAGTGGCTACCCAATGGACATATACCAATCTGGAGTCCGATAACTGCAACACCCAGGCGGCAGTCCACCAAGACCTGGAGAGCTCTGACCCGCAACGTGTTTTCTGGTGGTCACTCCTCAGCCATGATGAGGATACGACGAAGAAAAATAAGATTTTAAAGTAGACGAAAACGTAATTGCAGTTTTTCTCTAAATTCGTATGTAATTGCAGTTTTTCTCTAAATACACGCTTTTTAATGGTGGTCCAATTCTTTTTTGTTTACTTCTCATTGAAGTAAACTCACCTGAATTGAACTTGTTTGTTTTAATTTGTAACAGCAGCGAAAGTGTTCCCTGTCTGATTGTAGCGTTGTGTAAACCGCTTTCATATGCAAATTATATCTCACTTCGGCGGCCATTTTCATTTGGGTAGTTAACTATTCTGGATGATATAAATACAACTGCAGTATTTCAGCACACCATTGCACCCACTGCATTTTTTGCATTTTTTAATATTCATATCATCATCATCATCAACAACAGCTCATATACGTCCCCACTGAGGGGCTCGAGCCTACCCTGAATTAGGGCGATTAGGCCTTAGTCCAATACGCTGGCCCATTAACCCACAACCTTTGAATTTCTTCGCAGGAGTGTGCAGGTTTCATCACGATGTTTTCCTTCACCGTAAGAGCGTCGAATAAGCGTACATATGAATTCGAAATTCGAAAACACATTGTTACGTGGTGGGGATCGATCCCGCGTCTCCCGGACGGAAGGCAGCGGCCCTAGCCACTAGACCACCGACGCTCTCAATTATTATACTATATTCATATCACGATAGTTAAATCGTGACTCTGCATATGAAAAACGAGTATGCAACAGAGATTATAATATGAGTCATGTCATGGATCCTGCTCTCTCTTATTTTACTAAAAAAACTATTTGTGAGTAATAGCAATGCTTAGATTTTATTATACTTAAATAAGATTGACGTTGTGTTGTTTATAACTTTCTGTTCACTATAGCTTGCTCCATTTGTAGAGGGTAGGGATTCTCCAATAATACTGACTTGAACTGTGTGTGCGGAGAAGTACAGCCAATGGCCCACCTGACATCATGTCCTGCGTGCCCTGCCACCTGCACACAGCGAGATTTGATGGACGCCACACAATCCGCCGTCCAAGTGGCCACATTCTGGGCTACAACATTATAAAATTCGACTTGCCATCGACTCGCTAAGAAGAAGAAGATTTGTAGATGCTGTAATCATATGGCGTATATTATCTTAGCGGTTGGAGAGCAGATAAATAACACCGTGCTTAGAAAAGCACGTTAAGCCGTTATAATTTTGACACCATGGTTTGTGAGGTCGGTAACAATCTTAGAACCCACATGATAGAAGATGATGATGATGATGATGTCAGACGAGGGTACCAAATTAATAAACTTTTACAAGTCTTAAGTACAAATGTGTCGTGTGAAAGATTTGATGTAGCGTAGCAGTTTCTATATGTGTTTTATTCACAAAACCTTTCCTTACTGGTTTCCCTTCCTGAAAGTCCTCCAAGTTACGTACATAATTAGCTTTCGTTTAAGTTCATGGCTCGCCTCACGTGACGTGAACCGACGCGCGCTTGATTCAATTTCACGTGTTTCATTGGTCCAAGACGTACTAAACATACACTGTGGAATTAAATTCATTTTAATTTCTTAACAAGAGATTCAGTCAATAAAACTGAACATATTTTGTTCAATAACTTTTCCAAGAACTCGAAATACTTTAATTGCGATCAGCTAAACGAACCAGTTGCATTTTTTTGCATTGGTTAGTTAGCACAAATGTTTTTTTTACTGACTGTATATTCATATTTAACTTTCAAAATAAGAATTCCTATCGAGTCTATATCTGGCCAATCCTCCAAACTTTTATTAGCCGTATCCTCTTAAAACTTGTATAATATCCTTAGGCCGACATATTCGACGGACCGCACATCATACCCGTGTCATCTCAATGGACAGCGCGCGGCTGTACCACAGAGTAAATAACAGTACCTTACAGTATTACGTCTCGGCCTTTTTCTCGACTACACGCGATCTGTACACGTCTGCAGATAAACGCATGATTAGGCTACTGATGTGTACAGAAATCACAGAATTCATACAGCATGAAATTTACATCGTTTTGTTCCCGCCGTGTAGTGATAGTACCCGTCAAACTGAACAACTCTTCACGAAAAAAAAATTTCCTGCGACAAAAATATTTTTTTGCTCTCCATACAAAGTGAGACTCCCGCGACCGACCCATTTTGTATGGAGAGACCAAAAATTTTTTGTCGCAGGAAATTTTTTTACACGGCGGGAACAAAACGATGTAAATTTCACGGTGTAGAGTGGCCAAAGTGTGCCGAAGTATAAAGAGAATCTGGGTTTATCCGCGGCGCGTACAGACCCGGCGTGTTTTGGTCGCTTGTATGAAGATCTCCAGTAGCTTGTTCAGTCTACTCTGTGGCTACACGCCACTCAATGGCTGCGTAGGGACCGGAACCGTTTTGTCCCTAAATAAACATATTTCATCCCACAAAAATTTGGGACGTCTTAATATTATATTTATTATATCATTATTATTGTACGTTTTGAACGTGGTGTTATATGGAAGGCTTTTCTGAATTCTGAAAGTCGAAAACACGCAGTATATAGATGATTATTTCTATCACTTTAAACGATGTGTAAGTAAACCTGTTAATTAGGATTTACGTTTTAAATGGTTAATAAATAAAATGTAACAGAAAAGTAGTTGTGACTTCGTGACTTCTAATGTGAGAATAGAGTCGTTTTGTGGAGTTAGCACCTTTTAATCAAATTAAATAGTTAATACTGTCGTTATTATTATCGTTCAAACAGGTTATTGTAAATAGAAGTAATTTTCCTCAATTCAAGAGGACATTTTACTTTAAATTAATTGCAATAATCCATGGGAGAACCAGGACCGCAACAATATCCATTGGAACAAAAGCCTTGGGCACTGCGGGGACGCGGCGCGCGTGGTTTTGACAGCGCGATATTGCGTTGCGACCGTAGCAGCCTTTGAAGCCTGAAATGGACCTCCCACTCCCCCCGCTATAATACCTCGTTTTTAACTCACTACCAGTAAAGAGGGGTATTAATTTTTTTGTCTCACAGGGACGTGCTTGAGGATCTGCTTCTTTTTAAATTACTTGTTTAGGGGAACGCAATCGCACTTTTTCGTGAAATCGGAGGCTACACTGAAGCGAACTAAAAGACGTTTTCAATGTCAAAACACGACTGCCCCGCCAAAAAAATATAGGTATCCAGTGTCACTCGGGCTGATGTAAGCTATACAAGTTAGCATTGACATAATAAAATTATTTCTCATAGCTTTCCGCCCGCGGCTACGCTCGCGTCACGTAAGATTTTCCCGTGGGAATAAGACTTATTTCCGTAAAAAGTATCCTATATCCAGGGTTCAAACTATCTTTGTTCCAAATTTCATTCAAATCCTTTCAGTAGTTAAGGCGTGAAAGCGGAACAAACATCCAAATATATTTTCATATTTATAATATTAGTGTGATTATTTTCATTAATGTTAATGACAGTAATTTATAATTAATTAATTTGTACGACTGTATGACGTCGCATTAGAGTGAAAACTTCGGAAATAGATTTCGGTCAAAATTTATTTCTTTTGTTTTTGGAGAGAAGACCTCACAAAACAAGCCCTAATTTTACTTCTGAAATCATCCAATAATCGCAATGGCAGTCTATGATAAATAAATATTACGATCTTTTTAATTGGTCCAGAGAACACTTCGACCGTCTACGTAACCGCTGGTTTCGATAAAAGAATTTTTCTTCTTTAGAAAGACGACACTGACGACGAAACTGGTTTCGACGGAAGAATTTTTAATCTTTTTACGAAACCGTTGGTTTACGGAACAGTAGTTGTACACGACACTGTTTTTAAAAAAAAATTTTTACTCACTTGTATGTACCTTTGTTTAGGTACGTATATGCCGATTCTTAACCAAAAATATGTCCAAAAGTTGTATTTTTGGGTGCTTCTTGGGAGCCCACTAAAGCTCTGCTCACCCCTTTGAGGATACGAGCGTGGTAATATGTATGTATGTAAATAATTAAAATGTTACTGCTGTCTCGGAGTGCATAATTGTAATACAAGGGTGTTACATTCAACGAACTACAATAGAAGAGAAACCCCCTAGCAAAGCCCGCTAAAACATAGCACCTGACCTCAGAGGAAAAAGTTTTTCTCCGAGCACCTAACTCGCACAATTAATTTTGACAGACGACAACGACAAACAGACAGATGATGTCGCTGCTGTACATTGAAGCTTACTTTCGACGTTCTTACAAACCGAGTCATATAAAACATCATTGTACCGCGTATTCGAATGTGGTATGGTATAGTTTTTTTCCCCGGCTTCTTTGGGTATTCTTATGGTGGGGTTAAGTTTGAAGCGTAGTTACGTTTCTTGACAATAGATAATTCATTGGTTACATTGGCAATACGCGCTAGCCCCTTGCCTAGCATTTTTTTTCATTTGAAAATGAAATTAATCTTAATTTCGGCCTGGTGAACAAAAGCTTACAAACTTTAGTAGTTATTGTGGTCCAGTTTACAAGACTAGGAATGTGATTTAATCTGTTTATATTCGATTAAACTAGTATAATCATCAACAGCTCATATACGTCCCCACCGAGGGGCTCGAGCCTACCCTGCATTAGGGCGATTAGGCCTTAGTCGACCACGCTGGCCCAGTGCGGGTTGGTCAACTTCATACACAACCTTTGAATTTCTTTATATGAATTTGAAATTCGAAAACACATTGGTACGTGGTGGGGATCGAACCCGCGTCTCCCGGACGGGAGGTAGCGGCCCTAGCCACTAGACCACCGACGCTCTCAGTATAATACCGATTCTTAAAAATAGTGTTGTTTTGGTCCATGTTCGCTCGAGCCAACTAAAGTTCTTTCTTATCATTCTTTTAGGAATAAGAAAGATTTTATGTAGAGCCCTTATACTAGGGGGCCGTTTCACGAACCTACAAGTTGCATATTACCGTTCAGTAGTAAAATGTCCAATTCGCAAAATGTCCAAAGTAGCTAAAGATGCTAAATTCTCAAAATGAGCAATTCGCAAATTGTCCAATTCTCAAAATGTCCAATTTTCAAAATGTCCAATTCACAAAATGTCCAATTCGCAAAATGTCCAATTCGCAAAATGTCCAATTCTCAATCAGTCACACAAATTATCCAAATGATACTTAACTAGTACGAGTAGTGATGTAGTACTCTGCCATCTTGGATTTTTGTCAATTTTACAACTGCATTGTTATTTTTATGCAAACACAATATGTCAAACCAAGTTTCACCGAAATCGGTCCATAAACAAAAAAGTTGGCCGCCATCTTGGATTTTTGTCAATTTTACAACTGCATTGTTATTTTTATGCAAAAACAATATGTCAAACCAAGTTTCACCGAAATCGGTCCATAAACAAAAGAGTTGGCCGCCATCTTGGATTTTTGTCAATTTTACAACTGCATTGTTATTTTTATGCAAACACAATATGTCAAACCAAGTTTCACCGAAATCGGTCCGTAAACAAAAAAGTTGGCCGCCATCTTGAATTTTTGTCAATTTTATAACTGCATTGTTATTTTTATGCCAAAACAGTATGTCAAACCAAGTTTCACCGAAATCGGTTCATAAACAAAAAAGCTGGCCGCTATCTAGAATTTTTGACAATTTTACAACTGCATTATTATTTTTATGCCAAAACAGTGTGTCAAACCAAGTTTCGCCGAAATCGGTCCAAAAACAAAAGTTGACCGCCATTTTGGATTTTTGACATTTTTAACATTGCATACGCTAAAACAGTATCTACCGGAATCGGTTTATAAACAAAAAATTTGTGGCCGCCATTTTTAGATTTTATTACTATATTTTTATTACCATAGCCCTCTGGCTTCTGAAAGCCTATTGAGCGCTATAGGCTGCATTATTATTTTTATGCCAAAACAGTGTTTCGCCGCTAAGAATTAATCTATAATATAGGAGCTTGGGGATAATGATCAAACATACATAATAATTACGCTCAGATTGACCTGAAAATCCAATTAAATAATATGAGTAAATAAGTTTACGTGTACTTATTAATTTTGAAGAAATTGGTCATTTTGCTAATTGGTCATTTTGAGAATTGGACATTTTGCTAATTGGACATTTTGAGAATTGGACATTTTGCTAATTGGACATTTTGAGAATTGGACATTTTGTGAATTTGCAAATTGGACATTTTGCGAATTGGACATTTTACTACTGAACGCAAAGTACAATTCGATGTACATTGCGTAGACAGTGAGTTTAAAACGATAAGGCTTTACAGTTTAGGCGAATTAACTACGCAATGAATATCAAATTGTAACTTGTTACTAGTAAATTGTTGCTTCGTGAAACGGGGCCCAGAGGTAAGGTATGTTCTACATTTTTGTAACATAACAAAATATCATATTATTTTTTCAAGGGGCTTGTTATACACTGTTCTCGTTACGGCAGGAGCCCTGCGGCGAGAAAATATCAGGTCTTAGTAAAATAAATGTTTTAGTAAATTAAAATACGTTACCTGAGCGTCGTTGGTGTAGTAGTAAGAGTCGCTGCCTCCCGTGCGTGCATCTGGATTGAGAGCCCATTTTTCTAATAATTGCGAAACGAGATAACACTTACAGGTATTTTAACCCTACTTAAATGATGGGGAAGAAAGGTTCTCGAATGGCGACCGCGGGCCGGAAGGCGTAGTGTTGGACGGCCTCCCACAAGGTGGACAGATGACTTGGTGAAAGTTGCTGGGCGCCGGTGCATGCAAGTAGCGCAGGACCGTTCACGGTGGAAACCTATGGGGGAGGCCTATGTTCAGCAGTCCTATGGGGGAGGACGTCTTCCGGCTGGGATGATGATGGTGAACCCTACATAAATACACGTATTTTTGAATTTCGCATTCATACGTTCATTGATGTGAAGAAACATCTCACCTGTGAAGAAGTTCAACAGTTGTGTGAGAAGTAGAGCAACCCACACTGGACGAGCGTGGTCACCCTTATAAGAATATGTTCCAGACCCTCGGTGGGGACGTATATATATGAACTAGTCAATACTTAGATTAAAAGCAGGAAAAACAAAGTCAAAGTCAAAATTATTTATTTCCATAGGATGTTATTACATCACTTAGATCCGTCATTACTTTTTTTGGGTGAGTTCACTAACATAATGGCGGAATCTGTGGAGAAGAGCTCACCGGAGAAACTCCGCGGTCGTCGCATCTTTTGCGTTTCCTTTTTTAAATAAAATTAAAATAAAACCAATAAACATTGCGAATTTATAATATTAATAGGTATAAGTAGTCCTTGTTATTTAGATTACATGTAGATTGTAGAGTAGACGGCTAAATTATTCATTTGCCTCGGATATCCAGCGAGTTATTTTCATTTAGGGGACACCTTTTCAAAGATGAAACTACTTGAGTATAGCCGTGAGCTAACTCAAGTCGATACTGAATGTTTTCAACCAAAGTACCTATAGAAATATGTCCGCTGATGGCTTGTTTGTTGCTTGCGGTTATTCGACTGAGAATAAGATTTTTCCCCGCGGTATCTATGTCCATCCTTGGGTGTCAAACTATCACTGTAACAAATTTCATCAAAATCGGTTCATTAGCCGTAAAAACAGAACAAACAAATTGTCGCATTTGGAATCGTTAGCAGCTCTGAAGTTTTGAAGAACAGGTTTCTTATTCTCTTGTTAATTACCATTTATTATTAAAATAACATTATCTTTTCCGAGTAAAACGTAATCTTAGTACCTTACTTTGTTATTTTCTTATCCATAAAATATTATGACTAGCTATTTTAACGAACGAGGCTTTATTTACTTTGCTTAAAAGTTATATAAGTTGAAAATAACCTTCATATTTGTCTACTCTAGGGACACTCGTTATTTGTCATTCAAGTGTCAAAATTGAAAAGCTTTTATGTAGAGGGCGCTGCCTTCGCAAGTTCAATGTGTTCACGATTTTAGAAATCATTATGTTGGTTTATTGTGAAGAAAGGCATCGTTAAGTATT
This sequence comes from Carpatolechia fugitivella, assembly GCA_951230895.1. Taxonomy (NCBI): domain Eukaryota; kingdom Metazoa; phylum Arthropoda; class Insecta; order Lepidoptera; family Gelechiidae; genus Carpatolechia; species Carpatolechia fugitivella. The sequence continues at coordinate 13,722,881 of OX579660.1, forward strand.
TCAAAGTTTGTAAACGTTTTAGATTGGACCAGTTCATACAAAGGCCCCGCATATATTTCATATTTGTATGTATATATATTTGTTAGTAGGCTCGAGGATAGGTCGGTGGTGACATAACAAAGATCTGAGTATTACTATATTTAAACTGTGTAAGGTTAACAAATTCATTCATGGCGAACTGTAACTGTATATTGTGTGTGTCTTTCTGCTAAATAAATTCTGTGGCGATGTGCAAACCGCACCATGCCAATAAAAAAAAAATGCTTGTCTATGTCTAACTGTTACCAGATGATATTGTAATGTCCCCAAAAATGGGTAGACGGTTGCTATAAGAAGAAAAAAAAAAAAAAAAAACTGTCCGATTGCCAATACTAAAATTAAAAATATTTTTTTTTTCTAAGGCGTACTATACAATAAATAATTATTTAGATGATAAAAACGTCTGGTCAACTGTTGTTCCAAATCAGCGGAGTAGATTGTAATTATGACTCATGTATGATTCTTCATATATTTAAAAGAAAATACAAAAGATACGATTCCTGTGGAGTTTCTTATGGCCGTTCTTCTCCACAGCGAGTGTACACTGGTAGTGAACGTGCCATCTATGATAGCTTTGACGTCGAAAATGAATTTTGATTTTGTTTTCACACAATAATTTTGACAAAAGTTGTTTTAGAGTGTGCGTTCCGTGAGCCCTGCTTATCTCTTTAGGCATAAGTGCGTGACTATGTGTAATTAGCTGAGAACCGATAAAAAAAAAAATGAGCTTGATTCGGAGGCAGATACACTGCCTGGACTACGTACGGACGGAGCCGTCAAAAAAGAAGTGATATTGCGATTTTCCTGGAATAAAAAATGAAAAAGTAAAGAGCAACATAACATTATTTATTCCAGGAAGTACGAAAAGAAATACAGAGGGAAAACCTTTTCAAACTTCAGAGTTAATGAAAAATAAATATATTGCTTTGAAACTTTGACAACGTAATTTCTTCAAAGAAAGTAATATTTTAGAAGTAGGTAAGGTTTGCTGGGGTGCTTTGATCATAATATGTCATATATGTTTTTTTTTTTAATTTTCTGCTTTATAATTATTAGATATTTCGTAATCTGTAACAATAATAATTGAAAAATATTTTGTTAAGTCTCTCGTGCGTGACTTGAAATTATAATATACTAGCTGACCCTACACCTACCCTACACCTACCCTACACCTACCCTACACCTACCCTACACCTACCCTACACCTACCCTACACCTACCCTACACCTACCTTACACCTACCCTACACCTACCCTATACCTACCCTACACCTACCCTACACCTACCCTACACCTACCCTACACCTACCCTACACCTACCCTACACCTAACCTACACCTACCCTACACCTACCTTACACCTACCCTACACCTACCCTACACCTACCCTACACCTACCCTACACCTACCCTACACCTACCCTACACCTACCCTACACCTAACCTACACCTAACCTACATCTACCCTACACCTACCCTACACCTACCCTACACCTACCCTACACCTACCCTACACCTACCCTTCACCTACCCTACACCTATCCAACACCTACCCTACACCTACCCTACACCTACCCTTTAAACCTTCCCTGGACTTCCACGAATATTTCAAGACTAAAATTAGCCAAACCGGTTCAGCCGTTCTCGAGTTTTAGCGAGACTAACGAACCGCAATTCATTTTTATTATATAGAAGATTATATGTCAGGATTTATTCAAATTAAAATATAAACTATATTTTTAGGATAATATACATGAAATGGTTTGAAAACTATAAAAGTAAAAATACTTAGGTTCTCCCAATTTATTTATTTATTTATCCATACATAAAAGGTCAAGTAACTACAAAAATATCACAATTTCTTACTTAACGAAAAAACCCTTGTATAAAATGCGTTTTTTTTTGTTTCAATTCTCATAATGCCTCTTCTTAAACATACTTCAACAATCTCGAAGAATTTCATAATTTATCGTATCACAATTAGCTTCAAATTATTGCAATGACATTAAAGGATTAAACCAACGATTAAATTAAAAATACAAAATAATAATATTTTATTAAAACTAAATTGTTTATTTGTTCATTGAATTCATCTATAGAAAGTTGCGTACCTCAAAAGGAAAAAGGAACTCTTATGTTACGACTACGAGTACAGTAGGTACCTAGGGTTGGCCCTTTTTCTCAGGAATTGTGGTAGAGTATCAAGTTGAAATTAATGTCAAATACTTAGGACTACCCGCACTGAGCCAGGGTGGTCGACTATAGCCTGATCGCTCTACATAAAGGTAGGCTCGAGCCCTTCGATGGGGACATAATATATGAGCTGTTGATAATGACTTCGATTTACGACTCCTTGGAGCTGTTGTAAACACTACGAGCTTCAGAGTCAAGCAAATTGTTAACATGACATAATATGGATTGTAATTTGAAATAAAAATTATTTGAATTTGAATAAACAATAATATTCCGGCAATTACTACCCCATAGTTAAAAATATGGTCAAGAGATAGCACAACTTGCTAAATAAAGCCAGAAACCAACCAAATTAACAATGTAAACACGTTTCCTTGTAAGGTACGTAACTCATCCGAATCAGGCTCGCACTTGGCCGGGATTTTTTTTTTGTGTAACAAATAAAAAGTGCAGTTAAAATGCCTTTTTATGGCTATGATGGTTTAATACATACACCATGGTTTGTTTTTTTTTTTGTTACATAGTAAAAGCACGGTACCTATTAAGAATAAATAAATACTAAAAATCGATATTTTATATTATCGTTAGTCATAAAAAATCACAAATCAAAAAGTGCTCGTATCATTTCGAAACATTTAAAAAGTTCCCACGCAACTTCTCAAGAATGTCGCTGTTTACCAATAAGGTTACTTTTACTTTTTACAATTTCTTACAATCTACAAATCCGTTCACTCCTTCATAACGTACCCCAGCGCTTTCATCTCCCTGTCAAACTCCGCCGTCCTGTACTTCTTTATTTTGGTTAGCCAGTTCCCGAAGCCCGTGTGGCTCCTGTCAGTGCCCCCGTACCTCTCCGGGAGACAGTCCACGTCGATGTGCTGCTGAAGAGACTTCAGGTCGTAGCCGTGGAAGAACATCCTGTCGTAGAACTGCCGTGGGATGAACCGCTTAAAGAGATAGAAGAAGGTGTTCAGGATCCAAGAATAGTTGATGATGTGGCAGGATTTCAAACGACAAGGAGTCGCTACCTGGGAAATATAAAGTGAACTAATAAAAATTGGGTTAAAAGCACATTTCAAGAAACTTTGATTTAACAAATACAGTTTTAGCGGGCCTATGTAGCGCAAGAGTTTAAATTGTTATTTAGATCTCATCAAATTATGATTTACTTACATCACAGTCTAAAACAGCGATTGTAACTTTCCTAAATCGGAAGCTAACTACCGGTTATTGCTGGTTGTAGTAATAATTTACTGTCCCAAGAGCGTTGAAATTAGTTACTTAATTTAGGTGTCATAAATAATTTTGGTCTGAGCATCTGACAATATCACTCACTCCTAGCAAAGCGACGATCTGGTAGGCAATAGTTGGCGTCAAGGTGGCCACATGCCTCAGCGAGATGCCCTCCAAGTCGACGATGAGGGTGCCTCCTAAGACCTGCATCTTCGGCTGTCGTATACCTATCTCCGTCATCGCCATACCGGCTCGGACAAGATCTTCCACAGGGAACTCGCTTGGGTCCCATGTTCCTGAAAATATAAATAGGTGATTTAAAACAACAGGATCTTCAACTGTTTTCTCTGTTATTTTCTTAATAGGGATGATGACTGGGTAAAGAAAACGAAATTCGGGGTCTAACTACGTCACAATTCTGTGAAAAATCAACTCGAGCGTGTCGTCACACGCTTTTTATATATCTCCGTATTTTTTGATTACGAGAATAAAGAATAGAAAAGAATATAATTTTATGCACACAAGGATATAGTTTGAAAGTACAAAAGATAGATGAAGGGGTGTACAGATAGGCGGCCTTATTGCTAAGGTAACAATTTCTTCCAGGTAACCTTAACCACAACCAGGAAAAGATACGTATCCAATACTTTTTAATAACCTACCTGGTAGATAAAGAAAAAAATTAGTCATCATTCGTATTATAAAGTGTTCGTGCATTATCAAGAAATAAGATTTTCATCCTACTTCCTATATGAGTCTATTATAAAACTCATTGGGATTAAGTAAGTGTGCTAAAAACAAAGAATATACCGTGTGAGTACCTAATTAAGTTACCTCATAAATATTCTCGAAATAAGTATTTATATAACTGTTCTCATTAATAACGAGTATATTTAACTCAATAATTTACTGTAGAACAGGTTTAGTGACACGTGAAATAAAACGGCCGGTTCGCCTTGCCCTCAGTAGGACATAAATACATAACCTTATATCAGTATTATAGTACTCTGTGCTTATCTTATATTAATCTTTTCTAGAATTCTGAATCACACTGACATACTGACCAGTTTAAAATTTTATTATCGACCGATACGTGACGCGATACGCTGCCTCCCGTCCGAGAGACGCGAGTTCGATCCCCACCACGTACCAATGTGTTTTCGAATTTCGAATTCATATAAAGAAATTCAAAGGTTGTGTGTGAAGTCGACCAACCCGCACTGGGCCAGCGTGGTTGACTAAGGCCGCCCTAATTCAGAGTAGGCTCGAGCCCCTCGGTGGGGACGTACATATCAAAAATCAAAATCAAAAATTATTCATTTCCATAGGATGTTATTACATCACTTAGATCCGTCATTACGCTGTTTCATATGAGTTGTTGATGAAACTTTTCTAGAATTCTGCATCACACTGACATTACTACTACTTACACTGACCAGTTTAAAATGTTATTATTGAACGATACGTGATACCGTCGATACGTGATACCGTCGATACGTGATACCGTCGATACGTGATACCGTCGATACGTGATACCGTCGATACGTGATACCGTCGATACGTGATACCGTCGATACGTGATACCGTCGATACGTGATACCGTCGATACGTGATACCGTCGATACGTGATACCGTCGATACGTGATTTTATTTTTTGCTAGGCTATTTATAACTTTCAACAACAACGTTAACGGCCCATTACAGTCCACTGCTGGACTATCTCTTATCTTGCCATAATCTCCACGCTTGGCAGGCGGGTTGGAGATCGCAGGTTAAAAGGTTACTGTACCAGAGAGCGCTGCTGCCCGTTCCCTGTTCAATGTGTAGTCCCTAAGTCGCCTCTTACGACACCCACGGGAAGAGTAGGGGTTGGTGACCAATGTATTCTACTCTGCTGTCATTTATAATTTTATTCTACTGTTATCCCATGCTGGGCAAAGATCTCTACCGAGTGTTTCCATCGCCCATTTCAATATCAGAATTCGACGACGATTCAATCAAGTCGAGCTTCTTTAAATAGAATTAATTACTGTGATTATTAAGAAATGAAATCAAACGGTAAGGCTGATTGGCACTGAAAGTTTTATCTACTCTTCTACAATTTAAGTTTATGGGAGCATTTGTTTTAGAACAACAAAACGGAAATCATTCCATCCTACGAGCAAGATGAGCCAAGATGATATGATGAGTTCATTGCCTTCTTCACACTATCTCGTCAACACAAACATATTTGAATAGAGTTTGTATTTGAATGATTGAATATATAAATGAATTTTAGTGTGTGCGCTAGTTTTAGCTTTTTTGACGCAGCAACCAATCTAAAACAATTGATAGAGTTTTTGCACAAATTATTCGAAATGTAATGCAACTTTTTCCCATTGTAAAGATCAAAAACAATGCCGGCTGCGTAATGTAGTCTGACAGGCCGTTCTAGTTTTTTATTTTCTATAGTTCTTAGTACTTTATAGTTCTTTTATACACCGTTGAAATGTGTTTAGTCCATAAAACTGAACAAGTTACCCCAAGTTATTTTTCAGAAGAAAAAAATACATCTTTCCAAGTGTGTACTTATAAATTGACCAGCTGGCCGTGCCAGAATTTTTAAAGTGAAAACTCAAGTCAGATTCCATTGAGGCCAGAGTCCATATATCTAGTATCTACCTTTTTATTTATTTATTTATTAGAACAATATTCGTCTTAATCTAAAACTAGTACCACAAAACTGCATGTACAGTTTGACTGTGGAAACAGTGAGCCTCAGTTATATACTTAAAAACTAGTAAAATATAATTTGCGTTACAATGAATTTATCTATAAACTGTCAAGATAACCTATCTACTATTTACGTCATTTTCCAGCTAGGTTATTAAGGCGATATTAGACGGTTCATCCAAAGTGATTCATTTACGATGAAAGGCAGTGAATGATGAACAGTGAAAGACTTGATGTGTTTAGACGCAAAATGTAAAGTGAATAAACGTGTGAGCATTTCTCGAAATTTCTTGATCTTGAATCGTTATTTCCAAAATCATTGATGGTGTTAAAAATATTCGATGATTATTTCCATATAATATTATTACACCATTTCAAAACCTCATCATTGTATTTTACAAGCTTTTTATTAGCTTGCACTGTATGTGGCTTTTTGTTTGTATGTTCGGGCGAAATCTTGCAACTCAAATTTGAAGCACTTGCTGCCATTGGAATTTGCTGAAATTTGGTACACTTATGTAACCGCGATGACAATGCAATATTATGGTACCATGGATCTGGTCTGATGATGGAGCCGGAAGGTGGCCATAGGAACTTCTCTAATACACAACACAACCTAGTCGTATTTGGGCTCGTTGGATTTGTCTTAAGAAGATCTTTAGTCATACGTGATGTCCAGGGTCTCATGATGGAGCCGGAAGGTGGTCATAGGAACTCCTTAATTACACACCACAACCTAGTCGTGTTTGGGCTCGTTGGATTTGTCTTAACAATATCTTTAGTCATACGTGATGTCCAGGGTCTCATGATGGAGCTGAAAGGTGTCCATAGGATCTCCTTAAATACACACCTTAACCTAGTCGTGTTTGGGCGCGTTGGATCCACTCCACCCACGGCTTTAAAAGCTTGTTTAAAAATGATTTTTAATTAAACTTATTTATTAAATTAAATAGAAACACTAAACAAATGAATAAATGACTGCCGCGGCTGTTTACACGCTTCATTTATTGTTCATCTCGATGAACAATGAACGATGCCCGATAAAAGCGAACGGACGGATTTGACATTCATATCAAAGGCGCATCAGTGATGAAAGATGAAACGTCAAAATTAGCCATTTCATGAACCGTCTAGTATCGGCTTTAGACAGTGAACGAAACTAAGCCGTCACGCTCGGACTGGAGACACTAAATCTGTTCAGTTTTGTAAATTAGGAAATGGTGGTTACAAGTCTTCACTTTTGTCATGTTGTCTGACATACACAACATCTTTTTTTCTTGAAGAAGGAGTTTGTTTAGTTTCATGGACTCTCCGTCTCTTAAAATGTTTCAAACTAATTAAATTTTACGAACAGTAATTAAAAAAGTAACAGTAATAAAAGTTGTCTATGTCTAATTATATAGTAACTTCAACATCAACATCAACGGCCCGTCACAGTCCACTGCTGGACTATGAGCCATCTCCACTTAAGTGGAGGGTTTTGCCATAATCTCCACGCTTAACAGGCGGGCAGATTAAAAGGTTACTGTATCAGAGAGCGCTGCTGCCCGTTCCCTGTTCAATGTGTGGTCCCTAAGTCGCCTCTTACGACACCCACGGGAAGAGTAGGGGTTGGTGACAAATGTATTCTACTCTGCCGTCACCACACGGCGAACTTAACTAATAGTGACTTACCAAATCTAAATAAAGACAGTCGGCCATACTTGGGGCAGTCAGTCAAAGTCCCTTCGTAAGCATCCTTGACCTTTATGAGCTCCCACAAATCCACACCTTCGTACAGGTGGGGGTACTGCTTCCTGAAATTGCAGTAACGGACTAGCTGAAACAGAAAAAACGTCTCTGTAAACATTAAATGAGAGCGTCGGTGGTCTAATGGTTAGGACCGCTGCTGCCTCCCGTTCGGGAAACGCGGGTTCGATCCCCACCACGTACCGATGTGTTTTCGAATTTCGAATTCATATGTACGTTTGTTCGACGCTCTTACGGTGAAGGAAAACATCGTGATGAAACCTGCACACTCCGGCGAAGAAATTCAAAGGTTGTGTGTGAAGTCCAACCCACACTGGGCCAGCGTGTTCGACTAAGGCCTAATTACTCTAAATCAGGGTAGTAGGATCATTAAAAAAAATAGTTCATAAATCTTCGATAGACGTTGAGGATTCGTGGATCCGAAGAAATCCGGCGAGTCACCCAGGGCCATAAAAGAATTAAAAAAAAAAGAATCCACGAAGTACACCTGGCGCCATTTATCGTCTTAATTAGAACTATTATTTTTATTTTTTAAAGAGCTGTCAGAAAATCCCCCATTGTAAGGTTACCATGCCACCGACTGACCCCCAAACACGTCGAGGTCGCCTACGGAGATGATGCGACAAATTAGAGCTCTTCTCCACAGATTCCGCCATTGTGTTAGTTAACTCACCCAAAAAAATGTAATGACGGATCTAAGTGGTGTAATAACATATGGTTTTTTTTTTTTTTTTTTTGACACCTTCAACAACAAATGGCAAGACAACTCGAAACATAGAGGAACGGAAGAAAGGCGAGAGGCCTTTGCCTTGCAGTGGAACAGTACAGGCTCCGTGGCCGAGTGGTCGAGATTTCGACGCCCATTACAGAGGTTCCGGGTTCGATTCCCGGTGGGACCTGTCAAGCAAAAATCTCTTTGTGAGACTTTCCCCAATTTGGTTAGGACATTGCAGGCTGAATCACCTGATTGTCCGAAAAGAAAGATGATTCCGTGCTTCGGAAGGCACGTTAAGCCGTTGGTCCCGGCTACATCTAGTCGTTACATGAGCCAAGTCAGCGGCCTTTGGCGGCTCTATAACACTGACAGGGTTTGTTAGGTCGTCGACCTTAACCCAGACGATGATGATGAATGAGAGAGTTTGTCTGCCTTCTTTGAAAACTTCATTGATTTTGAAAGGTATGCGTATAGATTTTGAAATCTGGAAACCACATGGGCGAAGTCACTGTGACGCAGTGCTGTCCGCCTAGTCTGTGACTTCACTCTTCGGTGGTTTTTTTTTTTTTTCATTTTATTTAACTAATGAATGTACTTTATAACCGACTTCAAAAAAGGACTCGACTGTATGTTTGTATATGTTTGTTACGACGCGATTATCCCGCCAATCACAGATTGATTTTAATGTTACTTTTTTGTCTGGTAGGTCATATTTAATAATCAACAAAAACATAAAATGTATACAAAGATGAAGTTTTAATTAGTGGTTCCCTACAATAATTTGTACATAATATACGTATAGTCTAACAGTTTGTGTTTATTTTTCTATTATTTTTTTTACTGCTTACCAGTCTATGTGCCTTTGGTACAATGAAGTCACGAGCTCGCAGGAACCTTAGCAGAAAATCGTCATCTGTCCTTTGCGGTACGCATTCTCCTCTTTCTAGAATAAATACATTTATTTTAAGACTAGCTTTACTATTCGTAAAGATCATACAGAATGTTATCTGTAATAGATGTTGTATCAACAGCAAATTTTCCACATCATAAACAAACAGTTCAATACGTCCCCAGCGAGGGGTCATGACACAATCTTTAAATTTCTTCGCGAGTGTGTGGCGATGTTTTCCTTCACCATAAAGGGCATCACAGTGTCGCCCAGCAGCCGCCACAAGCTGCTGCACCACACGAAGAGTGTTGTAGAGGATTGGTATGTGGCAATATCCAGGGCACAGTCCGAAGAAAAGGTATTTATATATTTATACTCGTATATTATATAACTAACATGGAAAAATTCTAACATGGATCAGCTTAAGGAGTTTACTGTTGGAGATCAGGACATGAAGTGAAGAATTTAGCAGAAAAAAGACAAAATCGAAACGTAAGAAATCTAAATCTGAACATGAATTTAAAATGAAAGATAAAACTGCCAGCAAGAAAGGTTGCCAGTCATAAAACAGGAAAGAGGACGAATGCCTCGTTACAACAGACAGTTAAGATACGATATTATAGCACGAGGCAGCCAGCTCTCTCATCGCCATTCACATTTTATGCATAGCGGGGGTCAAATAAAATGGCGAATCAATCAGTGACCGGCCATTCTGTTTGACCCCCGCGTTGCACACAAAGTGAATTGAGACGAGAGAGCTGGCTGCCTCGTGCTATAATATCGTATCTTAACCGTCTGCGACGCCCTCAAGAGAGTTTAAACCGGGCGACGGCCTCTAGGGCTAATAGGGCTTAGTCCTCCACGCTGGTTTTAGAATTAAAGTATTGTATTGTGTTGCCTTCAAGTTCGTTTCGCTCATTACAAAACAAACCACATTGTTTTCTTTAGAAATTCCTGCCCAAATTTACTGCCGAGGTCCTCAAATTGAACCGGCAAAATGTTAGGATATTAATCCGAGCCCTCACGGGCCATTGGGTCTATCTGAGAACCCTTACTGTAGATTCTGCGCAGATGACGAGGACACTCCGCTTCACATCCTATGCGAGTGCGATGCCCTTGTCAATAAGAGAAGCCGGGTACTGGGAGGACCCAAAATTGCCATCCAGGAAGCCCAGGCTTTAAGCCCCTTATCGACCGTCAACTTCTTCAAAACTGTTGGTCTAGAGGAGGCTGTTTAACATCGAAGGGCTGACTACAATAGATCCATCTCGGGTCGCAGTGGTCATTGGGACCTAACTTGCCCGATCCCTTCTACCTAAATCATAAATCATAATCATATTTCTTTAGAAACTTATAATTGAATACATTATAGTATAAGCACAGAGGAGATAATAAGTCAATAGTCTAGGTACATAGCTATACAGCCGAAACATACTCACTTATTTGGAAGATCCGTACATTGTAACCAAAGGAAAAATATTTAGTTAGTTTATTTTATCAGTTTTATCGATAATTAAACATCATTCATATAATACTATAATATTAAATCTCACCATATAGCATATTTCGAAGCTCCGATATAGCTATGTGCCTAGTGTTTGGGTCTTCGCTGCACACCTCCGCAGCAAAGTCTATGAGCTCGGGGCTTTCATCCGTCTTCAACTCCGCCTCGAAGGCGATCTCCAAAAAGCACTTGTACATTATATCTCCCTGGTAGTTCCCTGCGAAAGAGAAATCAATTCGTCGGGTATCTTATGTTTTTTGAGAAAGGTTTTGGATGGTAGGGGTTGGTTGATAGCACAGAACAATAGTCACTAACACGTCTTTATTAAAAATCTATACACACCAATAGATGTATCAATCACCGTAAGATTGTAAACATCATTAGTTTATAATGGTCTCCTCGTGATATTAAAACTTACGGAAAATTAAAACCAACCATTTCAATACAATTTATTACAATTTACCATTTACAATCATTTAGGGGATCGGACTACTTTATTTTGATTTTATAAATCCACCTATAGACTTTGTCTTGATTTGCCCTCCAGAAGGCAGTGACCCTATAGTCACAATAACAACACTGACGCTGCCATAAGGGTATTTGACTACTTTTTTATTTTATAAATCCAAACTTGTTATCTGCTATCAAACACTAAAAGATTTTTTGCTCTATCTTTAAAAATTAACGAGTTATACAGGTTTAAAATTCAAGATTACACAGAGAGGCACATACCCACTTGTGACGTCATTTGTTAGTAACGCCATATAACCTCCATACAAAAAAACGTTTTTTATAGAGACAGACATATTGAAACTTTAAAAAATCACTGTTAATTCGTTTTTCAACCGATTCTGTTTTTTTCTTCGCGAATCGTCTGCTACTAATCTACGTTTTAAAAATAATTCTCAAAATATGGTAAATTTAGAAACAGTCCGATCCCTATTTGTTTAGTGCCTACCTAGCACCATGACGAATAAAAAGCCACTAAAATTGACAGTTAGTCGTGAAGTCAAAGACAAAAACAAAACCGATGATCTTCGGTCCCTTTTCAATTAAAAATGATAAAAAGTGACAGGACTAAGTTTAGTTTAGTTTAGTTGGGCGTATGCCGAATCGATACCATTATGTAGTTAGATTATAAAAATTAAATTAAAAGTTAAAGTATTTTTCTGAAATGATCATCAACATCAACGGCCCGTTACAGTCCACTGCTGGACTATGAGCCTCCTCCACTTAAGTGGAGGGTTTTGCCATAATCTCCACGCTTGGCAGGCGGGTTGGCGATCGCAGATTAAAAGGTTACTGTATCAGAGAGCGCTGCTGCCCGTTCCCTGTTCAATGTGTAGTCCCTAAGTCGCCTCTTACGACACCCACGGGAAGAGAGGGGTTGGTGACAAATGTATTTTTCTGAAATTACATACTCTCGCTAATAGTAGACTCGAGCCCCTCTGTGGGGACGTCTATGAGCTGTTGATGATGATGACTAATTTACCTACTATTAATGAAATGGGCTACTTTTGATCTTGTGTCTTACAATATTTTTTCACTCTTTGATAAACTTCCGTACTCCGAGTCCTGGTATTATAATAGACGAACAAAGCAAATTATTTATTTATACTTATACTTTTTTACTATATATTTCCTTTGACCACCGTAAAGAATAACTTCCTGGTACATTCTATTCTCCTAGTACGAACTTCGAGATTTGCAGTCGACAGTGGATCAACTGACGTGGTTTTGAAATGTTTTTTCCTCAAATGAAAAAAATCTTGTTATGCAGCGAAGGAGTTTTTAATTCTGAGTATTCTGTCGTTAAATGTGAGGAATAGGACTCGGAATTTCCTCAGAGGAATAGGATGATGACTGGGTAAAGAAAACGAAATTATATTTTGTCCTGTCAGTAGGAAATAAAACACGTATTTTCTGTTTTCTCAAATTAGCAAAAAAAAACTTAAATTAACGAAAATATATCAGTTAATGGAGTTCCCTGAAAAATATTTTTACTTGTGATAGGGATAACTCCGTTATTTATTTATTACATGAAAAAGAAAAAAAATACGTGTCCAATACTTTTTATTAATCTACCTGATAGATAAAGAAAAAAATATAGTAATTATCTCTATTTTAAAAGTTTGTTTTAAAATTATTACTTACCTTTTTTTTATTTATTTATAATTCAAAGCTTACATCTAAGATACGTATAATTATCTTTGCAAAACTACGAGAGCAGTAGTTTGTAGGCGACACACTCTTTACTGAATTTCAACATCTAAATTTTTTTATTTTTCCTCGAAAATATGTTTGCGAAATTCATCTAACAAAATCTTTGTAATTAATAACCATTATTATTGTAATTTATATGGTGGATATGACGCATCTATTTCGTTATCGCCTGCTCTGGCTACCGTAGTCAATAATACTCACACACACAAATGTGTGTTGATACAATTCAACACTTGCATGTAAAGTATAACGCTACAAAACGTAACCTGTTGTGCGTACATGTTCGCCTGGTAGTTGGCTTCGAGCTAGTAGTGCACAGTGGATCACTGACAAACGGCTCACTCACTCAACTGACATGGAGGTTGAAAAACAGTATTTTTTCTTTTGAGACTCTTGCTTTCTTAATTAGATCATTTATGGCGAAATGATAAAAATCGTTTTGTCGTTTGGTTTCGGATAAAACGGTTTAACCATTATTTTTTCGTCTAGTTAAATTCTCGAGGAATTTGAGTACCAACAGTAGTGGTACTAGCAAGCGACGACGACGACGACGAAGAGAACACAGGAACGAATTTGTTTGTAGTAACGCGTACAAGCTGTTAATGTTTATGTTCGCCTGGTATATCACATCGAGTTTGAGAAGTAAACTAACGTAACTCAGCGCGCGCTCTCCCACTAAATCAGTCAATTTGTTGTTGTTGTAGTTGTTTCCAAATTGGGATTGACTCAATGATGTTTTCTTGTTTTAACTTTATTTACGTTAAAACAAGAAACAACATCGATTTTAATATTAGTCAATTTTGGTATAATTTATAATTTTCAATACAATTCTGAAACGCATCCTAATATTAAGATTAGGTTGTTTGTTTTTGTGCATTTAACTAAAGTAAAGAGTATTTTAATAAAATTCAATAACCAAGTCTTCATTTATAGGAGTATTGAAAATAAGTGAACCCTTACACATTTGAGTGATATTTTTGACCGAGGAGCGAGCGAACCTCTGCTTCAGCTTGGCCAAAATTGCTTTTGTATGTCTGTCTGTTTGTTCCACTCTAAAGGTCGCGTTTCTCGATCGATTCTCGTGAAAATTTGTAAGCAAGTTGGGCAAATTAATCATTTTTTTTTGTCGAGTCAGTTTTTAGAAATTTAAAAAAATGATGGAGTTATGGGTGTTGCCAGCTTACAACGTCCACCGCTGAAGCTGTTTTCCTCTATTGTCACATTTCTCAACCAATATAAAATAAGGGGTCTTTTGTCAGCATCTGACAATGGCAGACGTGTCTTCGTTTTAATTTTTTTATTTTAGTTTATTGAAGTGTTTAGTGTATAATTTCGATATCGCTTAACTTTGCTGATATTTTTAGATGATGCCAAGAGGCCTTGTGGTGGCTTCAGTAATTGTATTATCACATTACTGAGCCCAATTCACCGAACCATCATCCAAGGATATATATCGACACTGGCGAAATACGTCTACATAAGATGTGTCGCCATTAGTTAGGAAGAAGGAAAAAAAATATATAAAATGAAATAAAAAAAAAATTACGAAGTTATGAGGGTTGACGTAAAAAAATCATAAATCAGCCATTTAAAAAAAAATGAATCTTATTCTCATCTCGAACCTTAGAATCCCTCGCGAGCCTCAGGACAGGAGCGTGCTTCTATTATTTTTCCATACGCACCGTTACTAAACATTCATAACTTGTTATACTTATCTCATTGTTTTATTTTTTATTTCCCGTCTATCTTATCTGTTTGTATTCTGCAATGCAAATGTTGATAAAATTTATATTTAGATGTGATGCACTAACCTTAATTTAAATAAACAAATTAATCAAATAGATTGTAGGTGATCTAATTATTCACATAAAATATGCTAAATTACTTCTTCATGTCTAGTTATAGCTATAAATAACGGTAATGATAAAATAATATCGCGGTTTGATAAATGATAATCATTAATTCCGTCTAATATTTCCGTAAAATAGGTTTCTGTATCTATAATACTTACTTATCAAAAATGATTATTTTATTTACCAACATTAATTAGTATCGCTTTACCGTATATAGCATGATTTTGTAATCCCTAGCAAAATTTAAATATAATGTTAGACCATCATAAGCAACAACTTTTCCCAAGGAACATGGATTGAAAACCCCAAAAAAAGATCGACTTTTCATACAAAATGCACACAATCAACTTTACTAATTTGTATGGTAAGTCGAAGTTTTGGCCCTTATTTACAAACACCGAATCCAGATAAATTTACAGAGATTGGTTCCGATCAAGACTAACATTTTGAATCGATAAGAGTTAAGTGCAGATAATTAACAGCTTCGTTTTGTTATCTTCGCTGTGCTAATTTAAAATGGAAGAAACAATTAAAGTCAGGACCAAAGGGCAGTCCTCATAAATCAACAAAGACGTCGCGATACTTGTGGGAGTATTTACAAGCCATACCTATTTTTATTATACATTGACGGCCCGTTACAGTTCACTGCTGGACTATGAGCCTCCTCCACTTAAGTGTTTGGTTTTGCCATAATCTCCACGCTTGGCAGGCGGGCTGGAGATCGCAGATTAAAAGGTTACTGTATCAGAGAGCGCTGCTGCCCGTTCCCTGTTCATTGTGTAGTCCTTAAGTCGCCTCTTACGACATCCACGGGTCTTCCCGTGGATGTCGTACCAACCCCTACTCTTGTAGGGGTTGGTGGCAAATGTATTCTACTCTGCCGTCACCATCATCCTTTTTATTATACCTACATTTATTAACACGTTTTTATTAACTCGCTTTCTTGTCTGTCTGTTTGTTTGTGGGTTTGTTTGTGGGTTTGTTTGTTCGGTCCGAATCTTGCAACTCATTTTTGGAGCGCGTGCTGTCATTCGATTGTGCTGAAATTTGGTACACTTATATTACCTCGATGATAATGCAATATTATGATATCGTGGAGCTGGTCTGATGGTGGAGCCGGAAGGTGGTCATAGTAACTCCTAGAATACGCAACACAACCTCGTCGTGTTGAATTTGTCTTGACAAGATCTTTAGTCATAAGTAATGTCCAGGGTATCATGATGGAGCCGGAAGGTGGCCACAGGAATTCCTCAAATACTCAACATAACCTAGTCGTGTTTGGGCTCGTAGGTTTTGTTTTGACTAGATCTTTAGTCACACGTTATGTCCAGAGTCTCATCATGGAGCCGAAATGTGGCCATAGGAACTCTTCAAATACATAACGTAACCTCGTCGTGTATGGGCTCGTTGGATTTGTCTTGACAGGATCTTTACTCACACGTGATGTCCAGGGTCTCATGATGGAGCCTGAAGGTAATCTCAACGTAACAACATAATCTCGTCATGCTTGGGCTTTTTAGTTTTAACAATTTAATCTTACGTGATGTTCAGGGTATCTTGCAAAATGTAAATACACTGGACTAAAAAGCAGATAATAATTTATAAAGTAAATAATGTTTTTTAACATAACACGTTTTAACGCACTAAAAAGTATAAAATATTTTTTATTGAGTTTTTTATTGGTGTAGTACTCTCTCTTGTAGGACTTAAAACGAAAAACTTGGGGTGCATGGAATAGATTTTGAAGCATTAATACGTCCATAACCGTGTTTCTCAAAACCTATAGATTAGAATTTAGCCCCTTTATAAAAAAATCATAGACATCTTCTAGGCGAGCGTGGTCCCATCTTTTACTTTATAATCAATTTCCATCTGCTAGAATAATGGTCAAACGCAAGTTTTTCCATTAATAAAAAACACAACAATTGAATTGCACTGCAAATAATATACTAATAATAACTATTTGTAAGTTTTAAAGATAGAAAATCAAAATCAAAACAAAAAAAATCTTTATTTCCATAGGATGTTATTACATCACTTAGATCCGTCATTACATTTTTTTTTCATAACACATAACAACCCCTGGCACTAATAAGAATTAGAAGATTTTTATTCATTGTCAAACATTACATTTTTATTTAATTTTTTGATTTTTATAATTATTTTATTAATAAGTTTTTATAATAACATACAAATTACATACAATAAAACATTACATTAATAATATGTTATGTATCAATAAGTAGTACAGACAGACATGAAAATAAGTAAGACAATGAAAAGGTTACAGCGTCAGCTATGCTGTTTTTCAGCCATCACCTCGTTCTCTACTTTTTAGAATATCTATTCCATGCACCCCACGTTTTTAGTTTTAAGTCCTACAAAAAGTACTACACTTTTTTACTTACATTTTATACTTTTTAGTGGGTTAAAACGTGTTATGTTAAAAAATATTTTTTCCTTTATAATTATTATATTTTATTTTATATGTTTTAAGATTTTTGTGGTTGTTCACTACACTAAAATTGTCACAATTTTCGGGTTTGTTGCCACGGTAATATTTAATATTGTTACCTCGATATTTCGGAACAGTTGCACGCTCCATGGTCACGAGTAGACTGTTATAGAAATTGAGCATCCCACCTAAAACATAAATGTGAAAGGATGCTAAGTTCGGATAAGAGCTTTGCCAATAAAAGAAGTGAGATCTAAATGGATACCAAGTTCTATAGATGTTCCCTAAATCGTTGCTAAATGAAAGAACAAGGCTGTTAAGTTGCTTTGAAATAATTTGTGTTATATTCTTTGCTACTACATTGTGTAACTTGGCAAGTTATTACGTATTTTCTATTTTTAAATAAAATTTGAATTCTCTCTTAAACTTGCCAAAATATTTTAACAAAGTTATTTTTTCACCTAGCCTTTTCCTAGCCTGCATACTAAATGCTTGAAAGAAAACTGCATTAATAACTTTGTCTCCTAAAATAAAACATAATTTTGAGTTTTCTCTTTTTTCCCTTTAGATACGTCCAATGATCTACCTTGATGCCAAATCTCAAATTCCTAGTTCACCTGGAAGTATCTAAACTTTTGATGAGTGAGTACTCACTTATGACATTTTTATCACTCACTTATGACTGACTCACTCACTCGAGTGAGTGATAAAAATAGCAAATTTCGGACGTAAATATCTCGGAATGCCAAGAGCTACATTCATGAAAATTGGAATTCTAGGTAATTAGACAAGTTTTAATACACATGCTAAATTTCAAGTGTGTTGGTCCAGTAGATTTTATGTTTTGGCATAATGGTTCGTGTAATTTTATTTTATTATTTATTTATAAGGTGAACAAAAACAGTTAAGTACAACACATGATAATTACATAACAGTGACACGTAAGTACTAACCAGCGACATGTTCCACTGATAATAAAAAGCAAGAAATTTGCAAACTCGGCTATCACCCAGATCACTCACGCCGCCACATTATTAAAGTAACTTAGGCTGAGCTGAGCCTCAATTAGGTAGATGCAATGAATAGGATTTAAGTATAAAATTAAATATAACACACTGGTGCGTTTGCGAAGTTGGCGGACACACTACCGTGTGTCTAGATCTAAAGAACATAGTCATGTTAATCTATAAAACGCTGAAAATATATACAGGGTTATTTTTTATTCAATGCACAAACTTTAATATGTCGTTCAGACCATGAAACTAAAGACTTTCCCGAAAAAAATAGGTCCGGAACTGAAAAATAAATTCGATCTCCCTTACAACTGCCGCAGCCAACTCAGCAATTAGTATGGGAGGTACGAAATTTTCTTTAATTTCCGGACCCATGTTTCTACCCATGTTTCCGGAACATATTAAAGTTTGTGCACTGAATAAAAAATAACCCCGTATAAAAAAAAACAATGTATGAGTATTTTATAGTTGAAACCTTTATTTTAATGGTCAATATAATTTATTAAGGATACGGTGATGAAATACTATGTTTACACAGTCTGAGATAAGACGAACTACCCATAACCCAGCCAGTGTAAGCCGGTCACACCGTTTAATAAACTGAAGGCGTTGTAGACCAGAGTATACTGGTAAAGGGTATCCGTCACTGTTGCCCGATGTACAAAACGATGGCACACATTGTAAGGACTGGTAGTTAATTTTATCGTTGGGCCTTTCACTGTAGCTTGCCTTCGAACATCAACATCTTCAGGGTCAATCTTATTATAGCACCTATGTACAAAAGATACCCGCGTGAATTGCAAAACTTGAAAAAAAACTTAAATATGACAGCTGTTTGTTGAAGACATTTAAATGGAAATGCAAACCACTTTCGTTTAAATGTTAGTGAAAGATCAGAGAAATTATTTCTTTTTACTCACCACCACTGCGTTGGTAAGTTCAAGATCGAAATTATTGCATCCAGCACAAAATGTCAAAGGTAATTGGGTAGTTAATTGTAATAAAAGTAAATGATTCTATGTTAATTTAATTTTACACTATCTATGAAACAGACCGTCTTAAATTCAAATCTGGCCTGACAAATGTATTTTATTATTATTTTTGGGGAGGACGTATAATATGTGCTGATGATAACAAACAAAAAAGATCAGAAAGGACGGCGGCATGACGTCAGTCATTATTCTATTTGACTCTAAAATACTCTAAATATATTGAAGGACACTTGTTTTGCCTTGATTTTCCATAGAAGTTATTTTTTTGACGTTTTAAAACAGAAACTAACTGACTGCTACTCAATAAAAAAAAGTGGAGTGCAAATTTTCTTATTTAAACAAAATCAAATCAAATCAACGGCCCGTTACAGTCCACTGCTGGACTATGAGCCTCCTCCACTTAAGTGGAGGGTTTAGCCAAAGGTTACTGTATCAAAGAGCGCTGCTGCCCGTTCCCTGTTCAATGCGTAGTCCGTAAGTCGCCTCTTACGACACCCACGGGAAGAGTAGGGGTTGGTGACAAATGCATTCTACTCTGCCGTCACCACACGGCAAACAGAATATTATTAAAATAATATTGAGACGAGCGTCGGTATACATATTTTAGGTAGGAATTGGTACCATCTCGACTACACAAGCCTCAAATCATTCAGACGAAGGTTCTATGGACTGTATTATAACCGTATATACATATATACTCTTGTACAGTCAGTCAGTACCCACATGCAGATAAACACTTGCATTACGAATCCGCCCCTGCTACACGATATAAAGGCGCTCCCAAGATCAAAATCTTTACTGGCTACTGTACCTATTTCTCACACGAATAAGGATTACCAGTTTACAAAATATTCACACACGTGAGAACTCACGGCCTATTTAAAGCTAAGTACAATAATTAAAAGTCAATAACCCGTTCTTCCTTCCTTCCTTTCCTGACCCGGACCGTTATTGTGTTTAAATTATTTAATTAAATAAGTAAGGTTTACGCATTGTCAATGTTTAATGTTTATACATATTCACCCAGGTCAATAAGATGCTAGAGTAAGTTAGGTTAAGTTAAGTTTCAGGCTGTGGCAGAATATCAGCTGCCGATGAGTTAACCCCAGCGGCCACAAAGCTGAGTCATGGACCTTTTTACCTCCAATCTTTATGTATACTAGTATTATAATTATAAATGCAACTGTTTTGGAGATAAATAAACACTTCTATTCTATTCTATTCTTCATCGCCGTAATCCAAGGTAGGCTTGAGCCCCTCGGTCTGGAGTCTGGACGTATTGAGCTGTTGATGAACACATTCTTACGTTGGTTTTTGTGACTTTTTAACATGTTTTGCGATTGGTCGGCATAAAACAGGTTGTTTGATGTCATTGAATGAACGACTTAACAAAGCGCGTCCTTTGCTCATTAGTCATTGCGCAGATCACGGCTACGGCTTGATCATTAGCATCCACCAAGGATAGGCTGCGGATGAGTAATACCACCTTTTCACAACCATATAGCCCTAGTACGAAAAGGAGTTATGATATTTTCTTCCTTGCAAGAGAATTAAAAATTGTTTAAAATTAAAAAATATATCTTAATTTGAAATTCTATGCACGCACGCACTATTTTAATTCTGTAATTCTCGTAATAACTTGTTACGTTAGCTTGCATTTACCCAAGATAGCATCGACAATAAATACAAATTATTAGACCTTAACGCCTTTTTATAATACGTAGAAAGTACTACGTAAATGCTACGCTTGCTACGCCGTAGCAGAAGAGAACAGCTACGAGAAAATACAAGGTTACATACGTATACTATCGGTACGAATTAAATTCAGAAAAACGACACATCATGCCAACTTATTTCTAATGAAATATCTTCCAGCAGACCAGAGAAAGAGAGAGAAGATAACAAGACGCAAATAAAACGTGCACAAGTTTAGAAAAAACATAAGGACAAGTTTGTGAAGGTTAAGATTAGCAATTTCGTTGTTGCAACGTATTTCGGAGTATGTGTATTTTTGTGGTAGGCCGTGTGGTGACGGCAGAGTAGAATACATTTGTCACCAACCCCTACTCTTCCCGTGGGTGTCGTAAGAGGCGACTTAGGTACTACACATTGAACAGGGAACGGGCAGCAACGCTCTCTGACACAGTAACCTTTTAATCTGCGATCTCCAACCCGCCTGCCAAGCGTGGAGATTATGGCAAAACCCTCCACTTAAGTGGAGGAGGCTCATAGTCCAGCAGTGGACTGTAACGGGCCGTTAATGTCGATGATGTATTTTTGTATATGCACTTGAATTAAGATTCAATATCCGTAAACAAGTCCGTCATTGACAGTCACCCCACGCTTTTTTGTGCAACACTGAGAAGACAAGGACTATGTCGGTCATGTATTTACGGTAGGTAGCACATAACATACTACACTACTTGTATGTCTGATGTTAGGTGTTAGAGGCAGATTCTTCGTTTTCTTTACCTGCCGCTTGTTTTAACGCGAGAATTTTTTTGGTTTGATAAAGCAATCATTGGTGTCGATTCGGCATACGCCCAACTAAACTAAACAAAAAGTTAGTCCTGTCACTTTCTATCATTTTTAATTGAAAAGGGACCGAAGATTATCGGTTTTGTTTTTGTCTTTGACTTCACGACTAACTGTCAATTTTAGTGGTTTTTTAGTCGTCATCGTGTTAGGTAGGCACTAAAACAAGACTAAATTTGACAGTTAGTTGTGAAGTCATAGACAAAAACAAAACCGATGATCTTCGGTCCCTTTTCAATTAAAAATTATAGAAAGTGACAGGACTAATTTTAGTTTAGTTGGGCGTATGTCGAATCGACACCATTAATAAGCCTCTGTCTTTTATAAAACTTATTACAAGACAAAATTTAATTTGTTTGAACGTTTGAACCGTGTACTTGGATTATAAAATACCCAGAGGAATGGACTTTTTGATTTAAATTCAACTTTACTGATTGTAAATGAGTATGAAAAAAAACAGAAAAAAAGCTATTCCAGATAATGTTTTTCTATAGAAAGTGATCGTCTCCATAGATGAATCTACATTTTATCCAAATTAAATCAAATCAACGGCCCGTTACAGTCCACTGCTGGACCATGAGCCTCCTCCACTTAAGTGGAGAGTTTTGCCATAATCTCCACGCTTGGTAGGCGGGTTGGAGATCGCAGATTAAAAGGTTACTGTATCAGAGAGCGCTGCTGCCCGTTCCCTGTTCAATGTGTAGTCCCTAAGTCGCCTCTTACGACACCCACGGGAAGAGTAGGTGTTGGTGACAAATGTATTCTACTCTGCCGTCACCACACGGCGGACATTTTATTAGTACCAAACAAATTTTGACGTCATAATATGGAATAAATCCTCTTTAGTCCATGGGAATAGAATTGTACCTATTGACTTTGTCTTGATTTGTCCTTCAGAAGCCAGTGACCCTATAGTCACAAACACAACACTGACGCTCCCAATTAGTTCTTGAAGATTATTTTTAATAAAGTTGTATTTTGTATTGGTATTGTGTCAGGTATTATTTTTGAACAGCGAGGTTGTTGACCTTGAACAAATTGTTACATACTCGCGCATGAAAACGACACAACATGCCTTTTTTTCCCTACATACATCTCACTATGATTTGCCTAAAAAGACATACATCTCGTGTACATGACGAAAGGTTTTAAATCAACAAATAACTAATTTTATATACAACGTGTTACAAAAAATACCAAAAAAAAGAATATTTTTATCAAAGGCATTTAATTAAAATTTCCCCATCTCTAGTGATCAGCTGTGTCAAAGAATATGACACAGCTGCTATTATCATTACTTACTTTACTACAAGATAAGTCAATTGATAGGGGGCGTGCAAAGGTAAACGAAACAAAACACTAAGGGCGTCGTGCTTTCATCACTTTTTTTGCCCTTTAATTTGTTTTTATTCAGGGTAGGCTCGGGCCCCTCGGTGGGAACGTATATGTGCTGTTGATGGTAGTGTACACTCTGTGAAAAAAATTAACTGCCTGCAGCAGTTGACAAGCAGATGGTCGGACAGCAGAAGCTTCGTAATTACAGAATTAATATAGTACTAATATAGTATTAATAATTAATTAATATAGTATTAATATAGCTTGTTGTGTCGTTTTCATGTAATAATAATAATAGTAATAATTCTTTATTTACTAATGATTTTACATGTACACCATTCGTGCCTATAATTTTAAAAGAGATGTACTTGAATCAATTTATATTAGAAAACATTTTCTTTTTTGCCTTAATTATCTTGTTTACGTATTCACAAACATAAATATTATTTTGAAATATTTAGTTCAACATTTCATTAATTTATTATTTCATAATAATTATTTAACAAAGCTTTTTTTATTTATTTGTGTTTTTTTCATTTTGAAATTAATTGTTCTAATGTGAATGTTATGGTACAAGTAGTACGTAAACATTTTTAACCATAGCGGTAAAAATAGGCACATTGACCTAAAATTACATATCTGGTCCGAATATTCTTTGACACAGCTGATCACTAGAGATGGGAAAACTTTAATTAAATGCCTTTAATAAAAATATTCTTTTTTTGGTATTTTTTGTAACACGTTGTATATGCAATTTTGTGGGCTTTGTGTTTAAGTAAAATGTATAAGTATGTTTTTTAATAAAAAGGTAAAATAAATAATAATAACTTAAGCATGTATCAGCTAATATATTTTTGTTTATTTTTATTATTGATATCAAAAAATTAAATATAATAGTATATTGTTGTACGAGGGGTGAAAGTGCCTCGAACTATTAGGGCCCTCGCTACGCTCAGGCCCCAAACCCCGACTCGGCGCTAGATAAGTCTTTAACCAGAGGTAAACACTGTGCTTTTCATTACGAATACAAGGAAAGTAAAAATAAAAACACGAATTAGCTAAAGAAAAAATGAGTGACTTCCATATCTGAATCAGATGAACTCATTGTAAACAAAACCCTACAACTCGAGAAACAAATGATAATCGGATTGTTGCTTTCCCGCCTATTTTTATTTTTTGCTGTGGCCGCGCCGTCGTCGTCGAATTAGACTCGATTTAGATTCGTTGTCATTTTAATATCTAAACGCCATATATCTACAAGTCAAGTTTTTTTTTTATTGTAAAATAAGCAAATGCACGAGTTTTTATTTTTTAATAATACTTACTAATTAAGCTTGTTTTTGGTCCAGAAAAATGGGATAAGTAAAGAAAAACTTTTATTTTTCGGTAAATTTAAAAAAGTACTGTTAAATAATAAAAAATGCTTATTTTTTCTCGGCTTTTTTTTAATAAAAATATATTTTATTCCCTACTCAATACTTACAGTTTATTTGGTATGAATAGGACATTTGTAAGTTTTTTTATTATTATTATTTAAATTTGGAATTCAATTCCTGAGTTCGTTTTGGCGGCAAAATCTACCTGCCTTACAAAAAAAAATGAAAATAAAAAAAAATGTTCGAATTTTTTTTTTTTGTAAAGATCACATATTATCATTCATTTTCAATTTATTTTCAAATTTCGAATTCTTCTGTTGCGGTTCTGTCATTTTCATCAAAATTTCCTCATTCCACCTCAAGACTGTGATCATCTTATTGACCGTATTTCATTGATTTAATTCGAAAGTATTCTAAGCTAAGGATTCTTAAGCTTTTAATCGTGTGTGCAACTAACTGGACTGAACCCTGTTTTCTTCTGCCACGCTACCTCTTTAAAGCAACATCTTCTACCTCATCTTCACCACCTTCAAACTTCTACTCTACATCGTGCGACCAGCAGCGTGTGGCAGCTGCTACAAATTTATACAGATTGAGACTAATCTAAATGGACTTTAGTCTCAAAGTTTTACGACACCACAGGAAGACAAAGGGGACTCTATTCTTAAGCCGGGAACTAATTGAATACACGGCATACAATTGCACAAACTTACCATAAAATTACAAAAATCCGAGACAAAGGTCGGCTCCCACATTTACCACATTGTTTATCTCACTGTATTATTATTTGTTATGACGACGAAACACTGGCACTGTGATTGTCACATGGACGTGCGCAGGCGTCGCCCGGCTCAACGGACCGACACACGAATGATAAAAATAAACCGATTAACATAGGCAGGCGGAACGGGTCGTTCTGCTGTGCTGCGTTTCGTTAAACCCGTTTTATTTATTTATTTATTTATCAAGCACACAGAGCCACAGAACACCAACAACAATTCCCTTAAAATATCGAACATTAAAAAACCCAAGTGAATTAGTTAATAAATAAGGCAATAACTGACATTGAAAATAAAAAAAATAAACAAACGCAAAGGTTATTTTTATTTGCTTCTTTTTGCATGATTTTTATATTGTATGCATGAGTCGGGGAATCTTACCTGCTTGGTTTTTCCATGTCTGTAGCGAAGAAGTAACAGATACAAGTCTGGATCTGGATAGAGCGAGTCAAATTAGTTTCCAAGGATGTCCTACTTGCTCCCTTAATTTGATTATAATGCAATATTTATATTTGTGTTTTTTATCTACTAGACCCATAGTGGTTTCAGGAGGTTAACTAGTGACTTTGTATGGCTACATTCCTTGTCATAATTATGACATTTATTTACCTATAAAATTACTGAAATGATAACAACCCACGTCAGTCCCGATAGGCTGTTGTGTAACGCATTATATCGCGAGGCCAAGTCACCACCTTGACTTGGGCCTGACTGCTTCTTTCGGTATTATGCTTCCCTGGTACCCGCTGCCATTTAACCAACCGTTTATTTTGTGGTTTTATTATTTTTCAATACACCTTGCTCGAAAATTGAACTTACGAAAGTAAACTGTGCGGTAAATGCGTTTTACCACACTAGTGCGATTTTATTACGTTTTTTTTAAATTTCTACCGTCTTCAGAATTTATTATTCAGCCAGGATCATTTTGACAGTAAAAAATATTTAAATCGATTCATACAAAGAGAAAAGTATTTTATGTGTTTTTATTTAAACAAATTGTATCAAAAATATTAACAGTCGGTAATATTTTAATTATAAAAATAAAATTATCTCGATTTAACAAATAACATTCGTAGAGGCTGAATGTCCGCCAGAGCCTTTTCTCCGTAATTATGCTTATAAAAGAGAAACATTCTATCGTAGTATATTTCATTCATTCGTTTTGTAGTTGGCGCCAGGTTTGAAAATTTTTCATTTAATTGTTTTACATTGAATGTTGTTTTAGAGTTGATATTTAATGATAAATGTGAATAGTAAGGATACTCAAACTGGGCACGATATAATGTACTATTATTTTTATTACTAAAAAAACTTTGCTTGTAACAGTGGTCATGTCGTGTGTGAGTGAATGTTTTCGAGGTACCTTCGTTCGGTACAAACTTGCAAGTACCGTTATGAACGAAAATAACGATCCTGCAGCCCTTATGGCATACAATTTTTCTCAACGGTCTTATGTCGCGAAGCTCACATTTTTTGTTTAAAAAATTACAAATAAAATTTAGCACTTTTTTAATCCCGTCTGGTCGGTGGTAACGTAACGGTACTAAAATGAACTAGAGCGGACAGTAAACGGTAAATTATTTTGCAGCTGGTGTGCTAAAATAGTATTAGAGATGCCAAAAATGAGCTAAAAATAGTATTTCTAAATCGTTTCTATTTAGTACCAATCTAAAAACAACTTTCTTCTGAATTAATTTGCATCCGTTTGTTCATAATAAGATAAGAAAGATAAGAAAATTTCATTTCAATATAAAAATTAGAAACAGTAAATATTTTAATCTAACACATAACATGCTCAACTATAAAATAAACAATGAAATCAGCAATTCTTATTACTATGCAGAATGTAAAAAAGTATAGGTATGCTAGGTATTTAAGAAATATCAGCTATAACAATCACAAATCATCTATACTATTATTATAAAGAGAGAAGTCCGTACTGACTGACTGACTGATTGACTGACTGACTCATCAACGCACAGCCGAAACTACTGAAGCTAGAAACACCAAATTTACACAGTAGGTTAAATTTATGACGTAGGCGAGCAATGAGAATTCCCACTCTAAGGGGAAAAAAGGGGGATTCAAGTTTGTATGAAAGTCCGTCATTTTAAAAGTTGGGATCATGAAAATTTTGATTTAGACTGCGATTAATAAATAATTTGACATGTGTACTAGCATTTTATCAAAATCCCTATTTTGAGGGGAAAAGTAGGGATTAAATGTTTGTATGGAAAGTCTGTCATTTCTAAAGGTAGGAACATTAAAATTTGGATTTAGGTTGAGATTAATAAATCATTTGACACGTGTTTTAGCATTTTATCAAAATCCCTATTTTGAGGGGAAAAGTAGGGATTAAATGTTTGTATGGAAAGTCTGTCATTTCTAAAGGTAGGAACATGAAAATTTGGATTTAGGTTGAGATTAATAAATCATTTGACACGTGTTTTAGCATTTTATCAAAATCCCTATTTTAAGAAGGAAAGTAGGGATTAATTGTTTGTATGGAAAGTCTGTCATTTCTAAAGGTAGGATATAGAAAATTTGGATTAAGACTGAGAATAATAAATAATTTGATACGTGAGCTTAAAAGCTTTTTATGAAATCCCTATTTTGAGGAGGGAGCAGAGATTAAATGTTTGTCAGTAATTTCTAAAAGGTAAAAACTTAAAACATTGGAGTTAAAGTGAGATTAATAATTCATTTGATACATGTTTTAGCATGTTTTGATAAAAATCAAATTCCATATTTTGAGGGGGAAAGTAGGGTTAAATGTTTCTATGGAAAGTCCAGTTCTAAAGTTAGGAAATTGAAAATTTGGATTTAGGCTAAGATTAGTAAATGATCTTTTAGGATTTTTTCGAAATCCCTATTTGAAAAGGGAAGTAGTGATTAAATTTTGTTTGGAATGTCAGCCATTTTTAAAGTTAGGAACTTAAAAAATTGTATAATAATAAGACTGAATTATTCAGTTCGAGTTCCAAAATGTTTTTGAATCCTCCTTAGAGAAGGTATTTAAAAAATTTATAAAAAACGAGCCTCTTTCATTTTGAAGTTGGTTAAAAATGTGTATTAATGTACCCGTGCGAAGCCGGGGCGGGCCGCTCGTTTAATCATAAAGGCAGCTTCAATTATTACTGATAATATTTTTACAGAAACTGTTAAAAAGGTTTTATAAACTAAGCAGTCCACTAGAGGCTGCGCTTGCGTTGTGTGATTTTTTTTCCGTGGGAGTAGGATTTTTCCCGAGTACCCTATTTTAATCCAGGTTAAACATTATCTCCATTCCAAATTTACTGGAAGCGTGAAGGCGGAACAAACATTCAAACATACTTTCACATTTACAATATTATTGTGATTTTCTATAACGAATTTCTATAACGAGTTGTTGAAACGAGTGGATTTACAGTGGATTTACAGACGAATGCTCAAAATTAAATGGACAGATAAAGTAACCAATGTAAGGGTCTTGGAAATGATGGGTAAAAAGATGGAAGTAGTAACAACAATTTAAAAAAGGAAAGCAGCATATTTTGGCCATATTTACAGAAACGATAAATACAACCTACTAAAATTGATTATTGAAGGCAAAATTGAAGGTAAACGAGGCCGAGGTAGGCGACGAACATCGTGGACACGGAACATAAGAGACTGGCTGGAAGTGGATAGCACAGCCGAGTTGATTCGCATGACTGAAGAGAGAGAGACATACAGACATATGGTCGCCGACCTCCGGGATGGAGATGGCACCTGAAGAAGAAGATAACGAAACCATTCTGTTTCGAAATAATAAGAACAACTAATTCTCTATTCGAAACCAACACCTCTAAAGCACGAACGTCTTCCTGATTGCGGTGTGGCGGCAGAAAATATTGCAATACAACATTACCATTGCCATTAGGTGACTTAATTCGAGCTGTATTGCATCTTTCTGTGATCGAAATATTGCATTACAGAATATAAGGTATAATAAGTAGTACATTACGAATCACCTGAATATTACCATATTACAGATTATTACCAAACGTCGGTCTGTGCTGTGGTTTCTGAATTAGGTCGGTGGGTTATATGTGGGTTATATATGAGGTTTTATTTATGTTATTGATCGATAGCTGATTTTAAATTAACAGTAGAATAAAAAAGAAAGTCATAAACTTTACTAATATGTATGCGAGGTTGAAATTTTTTTGGGGGTTTTCAACCCATGTTCCATGGGAAAATTTGGTCTGAATATTTAAATTTTGCTAGGGATTACAAAATCATGCTGTATAAATAAAAATGGATCACCGGAATGTTTGTACGCGCATAACTTCCAAATGACTGCACCAAATTGGATAAAACTTTCTTTCATGTGTTCGTTAATTGTCAGTTCGTTTATGTGCGCAGGGTAGGTGTAGGGTAGGGAAAAATGGCAGGACAATGTATGCCGAATCAGCTAGTGATCTCAATCAATCATTCAATCAGCCTATTGCAGTCCACAACACAGAGGTGTTAGTTTAGTTATTGTAGGCTAGTGATCTAATACAAATAATTTCCATTTGAATTAATTTAAATTACATTCATACGTAAAATTTTTATGGAGCTCTAAATAATATATACTCACTTAATTATTCTTGAGATAGTCGTGGAGAGGAATGCGAGTGCGTTACATGGCACCGAAGTACGGAACTCCGGAACACACGCATACGAATGTTTGCTACTACGCATAACATGAGAACGAATGCACGCAGCCCCGTATAACGTTGCTACGAAATCATGTGACCCCGAATTACGAAACAACGAATGCACGCAGCTACGAAAAACGTTACTAGCAAATTAACGAACAACGAAGATACCTCACTATGAACTTTTTGACAATTTCCGCTTAAATAGGGCCACCCCTACAATAGCCACATAGCACATTTAAAAAAGTATAACATGCGTAACATTTCATTATATGGGACCGAAAAAATCGCACCCTATAAAAATGAGATATTCAGCTTTGTATAACTTTAGTCAAATTTCGCTTAAATAAGGCCGCCCCCACAATAGCCACATAGCACGATTGGAAGAATGTAATATGCGTAACATTTCATTATATGGGACCAAAATATCGCACCCTATAAAAATAAGATAATATGTCGCCATTGTGGGGGCGGCCTTGTTTACGTGGAATTGGACAAAAAGTTTTAAAAACTAGACTATTTCATTTTCATAGGGTGCGGTTTTTCGGTCCCATATAATGAAATATTACGCATGTAAAACTCTTCCAAATGTGCTATGTGGCTATTGTGGGGGCGGCCTTATTTTAGCGGAATTTTACAAAAAGTTATTTAAACCTGAATATCTCATTTATATAGGATGCTATTTTTTCGGTCTTATAATAATGAAATGTTACGCATATTACACTCTTCCAAATGTGCTATGTGGCTATTGTGGGGGCGGCCTTATTTAAGCGGAATTTGACTAAAAGTTATACAAAGCTGAATATCTCATTTTTATAGGGTGTGATTTTTTCGGTCCCATATAATGAAATGCTACGCATGTTACACTCTTTTAAATGTGCTATGTGGCTATTGTGGGGTCGGCCTTATTTACGCGGAAATTGTCAAAAAGTTTTATAAACCTGAATATCTCATTTTTATAGGGTGCGAGTTTTTCGTTCCCATATAATGAAATGTTACGCATATTACATTCTTTCAAATGTGCTATGTCGCTATTGTGGGGACGGCCTTGTTTACGTGGAATTTGACAAAAAGTTTTATAAACATGAATATCTCATTTCCATAGGGTGCGATTTTTTTCGATCCTATATAATGAAATGTTACGCATGTAACACACTCTTTTAAATGTGCTATGTGGCTATTGTGGGGGCAGCCTTATTTATTCAGAAATTGTCAAAAATGATTTTAATATTGACTATCTCATTTATATAGGGTGAAACATCCATGTTAATTGATTAAAATGAAAAATTCACATATCTTTGCTTTTTATTTAATTACATTTTCTTCAAAAATCCTAAAATAGAGATTTTTTTTATTTTTATTTGTATCACACTAACAACAGATTAGATTTCAAATACAGTTAACACACATTATAATTAGGATGCATTAAGTCATTTGGCAGTAGAGTTAATTTTGGACCGAGGCCCTTTGATTTCTGCCCACTCTCCTTTAGGACAAGTGTTTGGAAGCCTAAATATATCATCATATTCAAATATTATCCAGTTCCAACAATATCACATACATACAGTGGTAATTTGCATCGAGCGCGAGTGAAATAAATGTACAGGTTCATATATTGTTCTTAACTATAAATTGTTCATAGTGAGGTATCTTCGTTGTTCGTTAATTTGCTAGTAACGTTTTTCGTAGCTGCGTGCATTCGTTGTTTCGTAATTCGGGGTCACATGATTTCGTAGCAACGTTATACGGGGCTGCGTGCATTCGTTGTTTCGTAATTCGGGGTCACATGATTTCGTAGCAACGTTATACGGGGCTGCGTGCATTCGTTCTCATGTTATGCGTAGTAGCAAACATTCGTATGCGTGTGTTCCGTAGTTCCGTACTTCGGTGCCATGTAACGCATTTATTTTTTTATGAACAGAATGCAGTTATATAGCACTAATAATAATAAGTCCTATATAGTGCATAACACTATAAGATAGGCAGGAAAGTGACGACTTCTATATCTTTTTAATTCAGTAAGGCCCGGTAGGGGTCATTCTTCTCCGACGCGTTTTTCGCCAACGTTCTGGGCCGATGTCCGAGCCCGTCTGAGGGCGCCCCCAGATACGTTGTCATTTTCTAAGGGGTACGAGCCTTCCACTCCCCCACAAGTCCCACTATATTAACACTCTGGTAAAAATGGCGTAAAGTCCGTTACAAAAAATTACTTCTATATCTGTAGCATCTGCAACTACTGCCAAAAACAAGAGCTTTTTACGTTGTTGATGACGTAATAGGTCACCATTATGAAACGAGATCGAAGTCTCTTTTTTCTAAAGATCTTTGCCATCTATTCAAGGCTGCATGTACGTTTATTTAACAATGCATTATGTATCATCTTCCTGTTTGCTCACTTTACTCAGAGCTACTGTTTCTCAAACTTAGGTTGCTGCGAATTTACTCTGAGACTAGATTACAAAGAAAAGAATATTTGTAAAGATTCGCTTCCTTTTTGGTGATTTATACTTCACTGAAAAAAACTCATTCCTACTAATCAGAAAGTTTTATTCTGTGTTTTCTATATCATCGATTTGCAAGTCAAAAGATCGAACCCTTATGGGTCGTTATCGAAAATTGTAAAATGTCACATTTTATTTATCGTAAGCGGTGTTCTATAATAAGAAATATCTAAAGATAAAGGAATATTTACTACATGTATTTTCTGTCCGTAAACAAAAAAGCGGCCAAGTGCGAGTCAGACTCGCCCATGAAGGGTTCCGTAGCAGCAAGTAACATAAAAGTTCTTGTAGTTTCTTGGCTCGTGTAACGACTAGATAGTAGCCGCGGTTTACGATTTACGATTTATGACGTATTAAAAAAATACTACTTACTGGATCTCGTTCCAACCAATTTTCGTTGGAAGTTTCCATGGTAATGTACATCATATATTTTTTTTTGTTTTATCATTCTCTTATTTTAGAAGTTACAGGGGGGGGGACACACATTTTACCACTTTGGAAGTGTCTCTCGCGCAAACTATTCAGTTTAGAAAAAAAATGGTATTAGAAACCTCAATATTATTTTTAAAGACCTATCCATAGACACCCCACACGTATGGGTTTGATGAAAAAAAAAAATTTGAGTTTCAGTTCCATGTATGGGGAACCCCCAAAATTTATTGTTTTTTTTCTATTTTTGTATAAAAATCTTAATGCGGTTTACAGAATACATCTACTTGCCAAGTTTCAACAGTATAGTTCTTATAGTTTCCGATAAAAGTGGCTGTGACATACGGACGGACAGACAGACAGACATGACGAATCCATAAGGGTTCCGCTTTTTGCCATTTGGCTACGGAACCCTAAAAACACTTAAACGTTTGAGATACGGTGCACTCAAATATCACTTTACCGTGGAGCTAATGGAAAAATCCAGCGATGATGTTTTGTTTCTATACGAGGCTGTTACGTCACCAACTCCTCAACGCCAACACAACGGTGATGTAAATATTATTTAACAGTTGGTACTGCACTCGTTGGTAGACTTTCACCCGGTGAAGATAGTGGAGCTTACTTAGAGACACTAACACCGTGAATTTGGTGGGTCATTGATCTCTTGTTGTTGAATAAAAGAAGTATGTTTATGTGCCAAATGTTGTTTAATACTTCATCAATACATAATAATAAAATTGTAACTGGCTGATGTCTGATGCATGTTTAATGCAAATAAAGACTAATCTATATATGGTTGATAAAAAAAATAACAAATGACATTCTTTCTTTTTCTTTTTTTAGTACTTTTTATAGTCTATGACGGCCATTAGACAATTTTATAACAATTTAATTACGAAAGTTCTTGAATGAATAAATCGGTTGGACCTAACTGGATCGCTCCGCTCGCTCGCCTGTTGTTGCCATCATCGGTCTACACAAAACTTTTCAGGTGATAATTAAACTTTTGTTCCACTACTTTTCAGTCTCTGTTTTACTATAGGTCAATTGATCAGTTCAGTTAGTATGAAACTATTATTCTTGTGCGATCTTTTTTTAACCTTCGATCAACAATACTATACTATACTATACTATACTCGTACAACTGGATAGCCGACCCGATGGTCGGCGGCGGTAAATAACGTCTCACTTGCGGCGGCGTGAGGTCTTATTTTGAATTAGTTCGGTTGAAACAAAAGAAAACGAATGGTCGTTGGTAAGAGATTATATTTTGAAGATTTGCTATTTTATTACTTGGAATTGGAATTATTATTAGGTTGAACTTAAAACTGTTTTAAAACGTTTGTCTCGATTGCTTAATAAACAAATGTATCTGTATAAGTATGTATATATTGACGCAGATAGTGTTTAGCTTTGATTTTGTATGCGACCCGCTATCTAATTGTTCTTAACCGACTGTTTGACTTCTGCAGAGTTGTGGACTGTATATTTGGGGTTCTTTGGTCTGGCTGGTGTATCGGAGGTGTATTTATTAATTAAAACCACGGAGCACTTTTCACTAGTATATTTGACCCGGGATCGCCGGAAGAAGAGAAAATAAATGTTGCTACAAACAAAATAACATGAAATTATTATACCTTGATGTTGCCATATTTACTAATTGCAACAACTTCTGGATGAAATTTATTTTTTTCTTTGCGGGGGGCGAGCTCTGGAT
Organism: Carpatolechia fugitivella; assembly: GCA_951230895.1. Taxonomy (NCBI): domain Eukaryota; kingdom Metazoa; phylum Arthropoda; class Insecta; order Lepidoptera; family Gelechiidae; genus Carpatolechia; species Carpatolechia fugitivella. The sequence continues at coordinate 13,757,787 of OX579660.1, forward strand.
CCCCCATTGCCCACTCTTTCGGGTATGGGTGTCTGTTCTACATCAGTTCCAGCAGCCAGCGGAGAGGCACTTCCTAATTTTTATTCTCCAATGTTTTTATAGTTGGCTCTACAAAACAAACTGGACAGTAAAAAATGGTCCGGTGCGGCGAGAAATTGTTTTAAAACTTAAATCGTAACCTGCCTACCTTTAAACCGACGTAATACTATAGAAGAGCGAACAGACGAGCTCACATTAATCATAAAATTGAGGAAGATAACATGAATGCTTGTCTCGGGTCTCGAAATGTGACGTGACGCAGACCTTCACCTTCGCGCGGTACCTATGTCAGCGACATGCGCGCGCGCCGTGTTCAATAGGCGGTGCATTGCATCGTTTTTTTTTTTGACGGACCTAATCACTATTTATACCAGAGTGGTAATATAGTGGGCGCGGACTTGCGGGGGAGCAGAAGGCTCGTACCCCTTAAGCATTGCATCGGTTACGTAAAGTTACGTTTTACCTTTCCAGTACAACAATACACTGGCATCGGTATTTTTAAGTCAATACTCGTGAGTTAGAAAAATATATTATGTACTTCCGACAGCCCATGTTTCTTGGGGAAAGTTGTTCAATTTTATGGGTAGGTTGATCCTTTAAAATAGTGTCAGCAAATTTATTTACACCTTACATAATAACAATTAACAAAGGTATTTCGGATTTTCGATCGTTGGTATTGGTATGATGTTATTTAGCTAGCCTAGCAGCCAACGAACAGGTGCTAGTTTGGATGAATCATTTGTCCATGGATTGGCTATTTCTTTCAGGCCAGTAGTGGTATAACTTCCGACTGCTCAATTTTGATATTTTGATCCTTTTATATGGCGTCATGCGTCATGTCACGAGAAATTGAAGACTCTGTCTCAAATTGAACTTAGGGTGACAAATCTTCTGAATACGGGATCTAATGAGGTCCCTAAGAATAAAGTATATCCAATCAAAATATATTTAAAAGAACTCGTAGAATCTGAATAAACTCATTGGTCCAGTCAAGGCTAAAACTGCAATAAAATGGTTTTTAAAAGCAAAGAATGAACTAACTCGTAAAGCCACACCAGATCTCCTTGACAGTTAACTTGCAATCTAGACGGGTTCTAGGATACCTAAGCCTGGCTAAGTCAGCCTAAGTTATGTAACGTAATTTGTTACAACTTTCAACGTAACATGGAGCCAGCTATTCAAGTGCATTTACCTGTTTGAGTACATAACTATACAAGGAAACACTAGACTTTGTTGTTTTATGTGGTTAAATAAGACCTATATTTATGGGCTATTTAAAACCGAGTCTGATCTTATCAACTACTTATCTAAGTAAGTATTCGGTTACCTAATATGAACAGTTAAAAGTGTAAAAACGGAATGTGAAAAAAATATTCTCAAGGGATAGACAGTGGAATAAAAAAAGCACAATTGTAAAAGGTTTCAAACAAGTTTATTAATTTTCTTCTCACGTGATTTTAAATGTTACATAACCGAAAGAAATATTAGTTGGAAAAGTATCAAATTACAACTTATTTTATGACCTACCTGGGCTATCGAGAAATTCTGATATTTTGCAATAAATTCTACTCATCATCATCATCTTCGTGTGGATTGTCAGGTCGACAACCGATCTCAGAAACCCTGCCGGCCCTGTGTGGATTTGTCGGTTTCACATACATGTAGGAACCACTGTCTGCTATATAAGGATACAGAGTAATTTTTTGCGCATATTTCAAAAACACGCACCATTTCTATTCTTCTTTTTCTTCCTCACAACAATCAACAACAACCGACAACCCACCTCACAAACCCTAGTGTCAGTGTTATAGAGCCGTCAAAGGCCACTGACTTGGCTCGTGTAACGACTAGATAGAAGCCGGGACCAACGGCGTGCCTTCCGAAGCACGGAATAATCTTTCCTTTCGGACAATCAGGTGGCCTGCAATGTCCTAACCAAACTGGGAAAGTCTCACAAAGAGATTTTTTCTTGACAGTGTTCCCCCACCACCGGGAATCGAACCCGGAACCTCCTGGCGTCGACATCTCGACCACTTGGCCACGGAGGTAAGTGTAAGATATATATTTTTTTTATTACTTATCGTAGAATCCGTTGGACGATTTTATAAGGGAAATTAGGGCTTGATTTGTGAGTTCTTTCTATGAAAGTAATAAAGTAATTAAGACCGAAAATGCATTCCCGAGGTTTTCACTCTAGCCGATACTATGTAACAAATAAAATATACCGGGTGTCCAAAAAGGGTATTTGCACTTTTAAATATCAATAAATCGTCTTAATGAGGGTAGATAGCAAAAAATATATATTATATCATAAGTGGAATTTCTTGTAAATTTTGTTGAAATGGATTCGTATACCGGAGCTCAGCGCTCATTTTGTGCACAAGCTTATTATCAAAACAATAATTCGATAATAACAGCTCGCCCCTTATATCGCGCGCAGTTCAATTTACGAGACATTTCTTTATCTCCCAGTGCGAATATCATTAGAAAATGGATTAAGACGTAATGGACGTCATTTGGACAACATAATTTTTTCATACCTTAACTTAACTTTCCATTGTTGTACTCTTTGCAAATAGTAATAAAATTATGAAATGATATATTTTTCATAATAATTTTTTTTGGTATAAACTGCCAACACCCTTTTAGGACACCCGGTATTTATCTATGCTTATAATAAAACCACAGTTGTCTAAATATTAGGTTCTTGCTCAATAGATATCCATTAATTAAGTAATAAGGTAACCAAAATTACGGAACCAATTTATTTACTTTGTTTCGTACGAAACCCAACAAGCGCCTTCAAATTTGTCCTCACTTAACATTCAGCTGGAAGATTGCTTTCATTTACTTAGAAGGCGTTTTTGGAACATTCAATTTGTTCGTCTGAGTGGCAGAACGAAGTGAAAATTGCAATTTTTGTTTTAGCAGGCTCCATTTACTGCTTTCATTTAAGAGCGGAAAAAAGTTTACACGACCAAGGTTTAAATAAAATAAATATAAATAAATGTATGGGGACATCTCACATACGGCCATCTGATCCCAAACTAAGCAAAGCTTGTACTATGGGTATCAGACAGCTGATATCAATCAATGAGTCAACCAATCAGCCTATTGCAGTCCACTCACCACTGCTGGACGTAGCAGGCCTCCCCAAGGGCACACCGAAGCGCACGATCTATACATTATCTAAATAGATAAATACATACATAATATAGATAAACAACATCCAGACACTAGGCAAACACAAGTGCTCATCAAACGAATGTTTGCCCTGGACGGGATTCGATCCCGCAACCCTATGCTTCGTAGGCAGGCGTACTACCAACTAGGCTAGGCCGTCATGTGGCCGTCAACTCAAATGTGGATAAGCTTGATAAATAAATGGATTATCTATACTGTATATTTATCTATCTAGCCTTATATTTATCATTGCTAGCAACCACTGCACGACGTAACGGAACTCGTGAGTACACTGACGACCGGCAGCCACTTGGTGACCTGGGGGCGTATCTCGCGAATAGGTAGCACTACATATTAAACTTCTTGAGCTTGATTTTGTTAATGATTTTATTCTTCCATTTCCTATCCTCAGAACAACATCTTCATCTGCCGATTATTTTCATACTTCACCCAAAACTCCACCAATATAAGGCTTCTCTCGAGTGCCAGTAATAACAAAAAAACTTCAATTCAAAAGAAGTAAATATCGCGGAGTTTGCACACAGAGTGCTCAAACAAACTCCACAGTACACCGACGAAGATCTGGAAGGTCACCGGACGCAGCTGGATGCGTGCGCGCTGAACGGGTCATTTTAGTCCCTTGGGGAAGATCTTTGTCCAGCAGACGACTTTCGGATCGGGATGAAACTTGGCACACATTTAGGTTAGGCCCTGGAATAGGACATAGGTTACTTTTTACCGCGGTAAAACACTTCATTCCCATGGGAAAACTCATTTAACGCGGGTGGAACCGCGGGCGGAAAGCTAGTTACATAATAATTGGGAGAGGTCTAGTGTAAAAAAAGATGTACGTGGAAGAAGAAAAGGAAGTACATGGTCTTTTGAGCCAGCGTTTGCAGCTGTATCTTCATTTCCATCAGCATGCAGAGAAGGCTTTCCGAACCTTTGTCTTCCCAATACTCATAATTTGATCCAGGGACATACATCGGCCAGTCAAAGGTCCTTACCTTAGAACAGTTTTTCTTTTGGTAGAAAAGATCACCAGATTCAACATGCTTGAGCCATCAGCTAATGTTTCGCCATCATAAGTTTTCACCTGAAATTTAAACAGCTGTGGTTTTTATTGCCTTTGAGCACCACAATACAACATCATTCGCCGACTCTATTGTTTTAGATAATGTTGCACTACTTAACTAAAGATTAAAGCTACAGATTGATTACCGACCGATTAACCTACCATTTTGATCGAATTAGATTGTTAAAATTCAAACTAAATTAGAAGAACAAGGACTTGCGTGGCTCATTGTTTACTTCACAGATACTTAATCAATATGTTGAAGTCTTTCCACTGAAGTGCATTTTGTACCAACATATGCGTGCGTGCAGCCGTTCATGCGATAATAGTTTCCAATTAAATTCTTGTGTTTATTGATCAAGTGGTGAAAAATTATCGGTGATTGGTGAAACTTTGTTGCCTTTAAACTAGAGTGTGGAGATATCTTCTGGGTAAGCGTGTGCTTCTGTAGACTCACAAGGAAGGTACCTCCAAAGGTTAGGAGAAATTCCCACGGGCTATTGTTCTTTTTTTGTTGTAATACATTGAATGCATAAATAGTTTTTTTTTGTTTTCTCTCCAAATGTGGATGCAGTTCTATCCCTCTCTAATTAAATTAAAAAATATTAAATTGTCTTATCAAACAGCTTGTTAACAGATTAAAGATTATTTTAACGCACCAGCAACATACTAACTGAAAAAGTATTTTCTTTTGTTTCTGTGTGAGTTTCTTCGGTGAGCTCTTCTCCACAGATTCCGCCATTGTGTTAGTGAACTCACTCAAAAAAATGTAATGACGGATCTAAGTGATGTGATAACATCTCATGGAAATAAATAATTTTTTATTTGATTTCAATTATCTCAAAAAAAGTCCATTCTGCTTTTACTAGAAGGATGTGTCAGGATTTCTCTTGTAGGTTTTTTTATTAATAATAAAAAAAAAATGGTTTCATGCGTAACCAGACGCGGTGGGAAATCAAGTCAGTTTTTACCGTTACCTCTAGATTCTTGCGATGCACAACTTTAACTTTAATGCAAATGCCAAAGGGTCTGATCTGACGAGTAAATCTACGGCTGCTGCGCCATTGATAAAATTATATTTGTTGTTGCATTAGCGTTATAGTCAAAATTGACGTCCGTCTAATGCGGCCCTAATCCGTTGGTCGCATGAGTCGCGTCACAGACACTCACAGACCACAGAGCGCAGCTCCATTTTTCAAACCGGTATACGATTACTTATCGGATTTGAAAATAGAATGTACATGTACGCATAAGAACGCCAGCGAGCGTGACCTGTGTATGTTTTACTGGTAAAAAACTTCCTAGATGCAGGAAATTCTGGATTAGTTTTAGATGGGTGCGTTGCGCTGTATCTATAAAGGTTTCCTTTAAGTTAAATTAGCTCCAATCTATTATGTTCCATGAGCTGTTGATGATGATGATGGTATTCCATACTTTACCATTTTAATATTCTGACTATTTATAATGCATTTAATTGATAAAGATAATTTTATAATAAAATGTAGACAGTTACGTTACGAACTTAGCATCAGTTCGAGCGAAATAATGTCGAATCTTAGTAGACTAAGTGCAATGGATAAGCAACCCTTTTGAAGGCAAATTGCTTTATAATTAGTTTTTTTTTTGTGTGAGATTATTCAAAAATTTTGAGCAATGAGTGACTAGAATCCGTGCCACAGTTCGGCAATGCTGCGTGTTGCGTGCATCGCAATCAGAGCTCAACCACAGAAGAGTCAACACGAAATACAACCATAACATAAACCCAAAACAGAAATAATATTGTTACACAGTGTTCATACAAAAGGTGCAGTATTGGTAAGTATTTCAAAATTTTTATCACACTATGTTGTAGTGGTGGGGTTGTGTACAAAAGAGGAAAGATTATTTGGGGAGATATAATATTCATTTATTTATGATATATTTTTGTACTATATAAGATCATGTCTCTCAAGGGCTACTCTTGCCCATGCGACTGCCCATTTTCACCAACAATCCCTAAATATAAGGGACACTTAAATTCCTTTTAAGTAACACTTAGGGCGAATTTGGTTTTCACCAACATTTAAGTGTCACTTAAGGCCTAAAGGAGTCCCTTAAACTTACGGAGTCGAATAGCGGGATCATAAACCCGCCCCTAACTAAGGGACAGTATCTTGGGACAGTATGCATCCGACCTTTCTCTACTCTCTACGCTTTCGCTCGTAAAACTACAGTTATGGATAGTTATTTGTTCGAGTTTTTGGATACTTTAGAAAATATAGAAACTGAGGAAGATATTTTAAATGTATTATCAATACGGCGGCCTAAATTATTTCGCGAACGACCAATTTTTTTTGAGAAATATGATGACTTGGACTTTTTCACAAGATAGGTACAGATTTTCAAAACACACTATAGTGTTTATGAAAAATTGGAAAGATTTTTGGAATTTCCTGATGACAGGTAAGTGTAGGTATCTATACTACCTATTTTCCTACCAACCAACCAACCAACGCAAAAAAGTGAGGGTTCCGACTTCCGCCGTCCGCCTGCTTGTCAAAATTTAAAAACCATAGTTGAAGGCCAAGTATTATTTTCCATACAGCCCTTTACTTCATAATATCAATAACAATGATAAGTAAATATATTTTTATTTAATTTGAAGTAATTACGCATTCTTTATTATTTTTAGGTATTTAAACGTTTATGAAATGGTAATTAAACGGTAAATAACCAAAATACTAATGTTGTTCCGGGGCATAACAGATGCAGCTCATCACTAAACTAAGTAGCCCTTATATAAGGGACGAATACAACGATGAAACGGAATTTAAGTTAAGGGATGGTTTAAGGTACTCCTTTAAGTAAGTGATACTTAGTTAAGGAACAGTTTAGGGGTAGTTGGTGAAAATGGGCAGAGTTAAAACGCCCTTCAAAACATGTTTCGAAAACGTTTGAAAATACAATTCTAGAACAAGATAAAGCTGCCAGTGTGCATTTATCACATGCCAGCATTTTCAAATAACAGAGTATGGAGTATAGGTATTGCTATACCCTGTGGCTATACCTAACACACTAATATTACACTTATAAATGTGAAAATATTAGGTCCTTACATATGAAATTGGCGTTTTGTCGTACTGGCCACTTTGATTACAAATTTCTCCTATTTGGTTAGGAATTCGAAATTCAAATTTAAACAGCTATTTCCACATGTAGTTGTGTTTCGTAAACCGTCATTCATTTGTTTTTTTACTTATCTTTTTTCTGTTTGCATCGCTCGATTTACAAAATGGAAAATTTGAAATATCGCGTTATTTACGAGTACGAGTTCCACCGTGGCACCAGTGCTGCGGAAACGGCTCGAAGGGTTAATGATGTGTATGGCGGTTGTGTCGCAAAAGAAAACACAGTGCGTTTTTGGTTCCAACGTTTTCGTTCTGAAAATTTCGACCTGCAAAACAAGCCCCGTGGACGGCCGGAGACCCAAGTTGATAATGAAGCATTGAAGGCTATTGTGGAAGCGGATCCATCGCAAACCACGTCCGAGTTAGCTGCAGGCTTCGGTGTTAGTGATAAAACTGTTTTAATCCACTTGAAGCAAATTGGGAAGATTAAAAAACTTGAAAGGTGGGTTCCTCACGAATTGAGTGAAGCAAACCGGCAAACGCGCGTCAACTGCTGCGTTACATTACTTGACCGGCACAATAACGAAGGGATTTTAAATCGAATCATTACCTGTGATGAAAAGTGGATTCTCTACGATAATCGGAAGCGCTCATCGCAATGGCTGGACCCTGGCAAGCCAGCCAAAGCCTGCTCCAAGCGAAAATTGACCAATAAAAAGTTACTTGTAAGCGTTTGGTGGACTAGCGCCGGTGTCGTTCATTACAGTTTTCTCAAATCTGGCCAGACGATTACGGCAGATGACTATTGTCAGCAATTGCAAACCATGATGGAAAAGCTAGCTGGTAAACAACCGAGGCTGGTCAATCGCTCTACGCCACTGCTGCTTCACGACAACGCTAGACCACACACTGCACAACAGACGGCTAGCAAATTAGAAGAGCTTCAATTGGAATGTCTAAGGCATCCACCGTACTCCCCGGACCTTGCTCCAACAGATTACCATTTTTTTCGAAATTTGGATAACTTCTTGCAAGGGAAAAAATTCAACTCAGATGGGGCAGTCCAAATCGCCTTCAAAGATTTTATTGATTCCCGTCCGAATGGTTTTTTTAGTAAAGGGATCAATGAACTACCTATGAGATGGCAAAAGTGCATAGATTACAATGGCTCATACTTTGATTAAATAAATATACTATATAAAAATTTTTCGACTTTTTGTTCCTCCCATACAAAACGCCAATTTCATATGTAAGGACCTAATATATTTGGATGTTTTAGATGTTTGGATGTTTGTTCCACTTTCACGCTTAATCAACGAATTTGGATTCAATTTGGAATGGAGATAGTTTGTAACCTGGATTAACACATAGGATACTTTTTACGGAGAAAAGTCTTATTCCCGCGGGAAAATCTTAAATAACGCGAGCGTAGCATCGGGAGGACAGCTAGTTGTGTATTTGTGCTAGCAATGTTAGTTCTACCTAGAGACAGGTACTACGTAGTGTTTCAGTCTAAATGATCTCAAACTCTAACTCAAAATATTTATTTACATTTGTCATTATACCTAACAATTGTTTTGTACAATGACGCCCTGTTAGAGCACAGCAAACTTTACATTATTCATAAAAACAATCTTAAACTTACAATATACCTACTTAAGATACATAGTTCTTCTCCACAGAGAGCGTACACTGGTAGTGAACGTGCCATCCATGATGGCTTTGACGTCGAAAAATGATTTGTAAAAATCTTAATTCGAATAAAAAATTTTGACTTTTGACTTTTGACTTTTGACTTTAGTCTAATAATCTTAGTAAATAAGTTATATGTCATATAGATAAGAAACGTGCGTGCTTGGGTGACCATTTTATAATAGGGGATCGGACTGTTCACTATATTTTATGAATTTACCATGTTTTATGAATTATTTTTAAAATATAGATTAGTAGCAGACGATTCGCGAAGAAAAAAACAGAATCGGTTGAAAAACGAATTTACTGTGATTTTTAAAAGTTTCAATATGTCTGTCTCTTTCAAAAACGATTTTTTTGTATGGAGGTTATATGGTATTTCTAACAAATGACCTCACAAGTGGGTATGTGCCTCTCTGTCTAATCTTGAATTTCAAACCTCTCGGTCAATTTTAAAGATAGAGCAAAAATTCTTTTAGTGTTCGATAGCAGAAACTGAGACGTTTGGATTTAGTTTGGAAAAAGTAGCCCGAACCCCTATTGTTTATTACAGTCACATTGATATGAACAAACTCAGATAATCTTATTTTGCTACAACAGAATCGAAAAGAATATGAAAGCTATTGAACGTTACACCCTGTTAAGGAGGAAATAAGTAATCAAATCACTAGTAATCAGTAATTAGCGATTGCTGAATACTCCTCATGTTTCCAGGAAGATTGTATTTAGCGTGTTACTTACTAAACAACTACCGTTAGTACCTATAGGTGTTTGTTGATAAATTGTTGTTAGTTTATGTTATAGATTTTATTCAGCTTTGTCGGCATGATTAATATGTATATCTTTGCCAAATTACAGCCTAAGAGTTTCTGAGCTAAGCCGCGGACGGACAGACAGACAGACGGACATGACGAAACTATAAGAAACATTGACTACGGAACCCTAAAAAGTGAGCATGCATGATTAAACAAACATTATTTACATGTTGTATACCTGCAGTATGATATAGAATTTTCTATATTTTGATTTGATTTGATGAACCTAGAATTCTTTACAACTAAATAATGCTATATTTCATTTACATGATGATATAATATTATAATATTTACATGAAGATGATATTTTTTAAAGAATGACAAAGTTTTCTTGAGATCGACGCGACATAAAAATCTGTTATTCTTACCTTGAGCTAGAATAAATATGTTCAAAAATAATTCATTTTGCATGGCGATACGAGTTTATAATCATTTACCGCACTTTCTCAATTCAAAAAGAAAATCATGGAGTGGTTGTTGGAAAACATGTTTTATTCAGTCAAAGAATTCCTCGATACATCTACTGACACGATAGAACCGTTCTTTTAACTTTTGTATAAGATATGTATGTAATGCTTTGACGTAGTTGTAAAATCTTATATTTGACATTCCTATTCTTGACATAAGTACAGTTTTTTTTATCATATTTTAAAATGATTTGACTCGTATTGTATTAATTTTAATTTATTTTTTTGTTTTGACTCGTATGGTATTAATTTTAATTTAATTTTTTGCATGTAATTTTAAATCCCACTTTTTATTATTGTATACCCATATATAGGGTGGATTGTGTGAGACGAAGAAAATGTACCATCCCTTAGATTTTACCACAATCATACAATAAATGATTTTGAATTTGAATATTTAAACGTTTTTATTTATTGTTTCAGGAGCAGAGACCAGGATGGTGTTTCAGTTCCAGGAGATAGCGTTCCAGGCGGAGCTGGACCGGTTTGAAGACCCGGAGTTCAAGGACCAGGCCTGGCTGCTGTGCGGGGAAGACCACGTCACCACCAGCCGCAACATCCTAGAGCTCAGGGATATGATCTTTGGTAGGTTTTTGGTAGATAGGGTAATGTCTTTTCTTTTTCTTATCGTGTCAATTATTGAAGGGCTCATTATTATTTTGCCCTATAGGGCTATAGCCTAGTCGGTAGTATGCCTGCCTTCGAAGCACAGGGTCGCGGGTTCGAATCCCGCCCAGGGCAAACATTCGTGTGACGAGCACTAAACTTGTGTTTGTCTTGTGTTTATTTTGTCTTTGCTGTCTGATACCCATAGTATAAGCTCTACTTAGTTTGGGACCAGATGGCTGTGTGTGAGATGTCCCTACATACTTTTTAATTCTTTTATAAGAGTCTTTTGCCAGAGCCACTTCACTGAGTAAGTTTTAAAAAATTTTCATTCGACGGCTTGATTCCATTCATCTTGTACTATAGGTATACTGCTTATGTGACATCGTTTTACTTTATCGTGTGGATTTGATGACCGATGTCAGAATCATCAACTTTACTACTTAATCCAACATGACAAAATTATGAAGTCTCCCCTGGGTTGTGATGGATGAATTTAGATTCTATGAGTAAGAATTATTTATACGTTACGTTTTACTTTCCTACTTCGTCAACTCTCCTAATAGTCCACTTTCCTACTGGCCCGGTTACTAGACCTTTAAGCCAAGTCTACTACATCAAATCAACTTGTATGTATTTATGTCAACTTACCTTAACACATTCTTTTCCTCCACCTACTCTCATAATATTTGTAGCGAGCGAGCGTCGTTTTCATGACAATTCATAGAAATGTCGACTTTTGTTTCACGTTTTATAAGCCCCGCGTTAGCAAGGCATTGAAAAAATAGAGTAAGACTCATTTGAGTGTTCCCCTCCACGGAAATCTTTAGTAAAAGGCGAAAGATTTATACGTTTTGAAGGGAAACCAGAGTAACGCAACTGAAGCGTCTGGCCCCTTATATCAGTCGCTCAAAACCAAACGATACCAAGTTTGTAAAACTAACAGCGCCATCTGGTGATATTTTTATAAACCTTTAAAGTGAACTAAAAGTTGCTGCGCATGTCTCTCGTTCCATTACTTACGGTTCCGGTACTCGGTGCATACCTACCTACGACTTCCCTATAAAAATGAAGTTAATATAAGAATAGTAAATTAGGAGTACAGTATATTAATCTATAGGTACATAATATAAAAAATGTGTATCTTATTTACCACGTCGAGTGACGATCACCTAAGACACTATACCCAGAAAGAAGCGTAACAAAGCAAAACATGTTCATTGTCTTTCTTGAAAACTTTCCTTTGTTCAGAAAACCTATTATTAAATAATACTAGAAGAAACTAAAATACCATAGATAAATGATACATTAAATCACTAGAGAGTTGATATAAATCCTCTTGCCTACAAAATAATCTATCAATTTCATCAGAAAATGTTGGGAATGCCATTAGCAGTAATTCATTAGAAGTGAGCGATAATGTCGCGATGTCGGTCAGTGGAGTGCTACCGTTGTTGAAGCTGCAGTTGTATCGAGAACATTAATCTGTACTGACAGGGTCCCGTTTCACGAAGCAACAATTTAGCAAAAGTTACAATTTGATATTCATTGCGTAGCCAATTCGCTTAAACTGTTAGCTCTTACCGTTTTATCTCATTGTCTACGCAATGTACCTCGAATTGTACTTGTAACTTGTAGCTTCGTGAAACGGTGGCCCCCTGGAGGCGATGTGAAACCAAAAATAACTCCGAGTGTGGAACAGAATGATTTAGTAGAAATAGTATTGCATTTGCTGTATAAAGGTTTCTTAAGACTTCAGGCGTAATTTCTCCAAATTTTCTACCAATCTTTGCAATCGATTTCTACAATTGGCAAACTATTTGAATGTAATAAATAATAGTTATATTTGCAAGAACATTATTGAATAGAAACCGATAAGACTTTATATTCGCTTTCACCAGAAGAAAACACTTAATATTATTTGGAGAGTATCTGTTTTAAATATTTTTCTTAGTTTTTTTTATTATTTTTTAATGTTTGCTGCTATTTTATTGTGTTAATCTGTAGATCACTGGTGATTTTGTATTCTCATCCAAATCATTGTCATGTGTGATTGTTTTGGATAAGTAAGAGTTTTTATCGTCATCATCATAATTTCAGCCTGTTAAAGTCCACTGCTGAACATAGGCCTCTCCAATCGCACTCCACGACCGGTCCATAGCCACCTGCATCCAACGAGACCCAGCGATCCTCACCAGGTCGTCGGTCCATCTCGTAGGTGGCCGTCCCACACTGCGCTTGCCATTACGTGGTCTCCATTCAAGGACTTTCTTGCCCGAGTTTGCCAAAGTTTTTATCGTATACATTACTAAATAGGGAGCATTACATTTACCATTATTAGTTATACATTTATGCTGTTTACACAAAATGCAGTATACACGATCCATTATGATTCCTTTATGATTTCGCTAACTCCTCGGTAAAGTTTTACTAGCAGGAAAGTAACTTTCTTCATGTAGGTACTTCAACAAAGCTGTATGCGGTTTTCTCTCGTCAGTATGTTTGTTCAAAGCCAACGGTACTTAACATAATATGCATGTATGATGCATTTTCAAACATCGTAAATATGATTCCTATTTTTAATAATAAGAGAGTAAATTTTACTTATACTACCTACCTACCAACAACGCGGCTACACTACCAAGTTCAAATTCGTTTTTTTATTAAACCTTTATTTTATTTTTTTAGTGAGAAATACGAACCAGGGGGCCTGTATTCACAGAACTGTCTCACTCGGCATCGGAAAGCTGCCACATGGGAGCGAGTCGATTTGCGACAAATTTCCTATTGAGACGAGATATAAAATAAAATGTTTATTTTATTCACAATGTGCTATTCTCAATAGGAAACTTGTCGCAAATCGACACGGGTGTGACAACTTTCCGATTCCGAGTGAGACAGTTCCGTGAATACGGGCCCAGAACTTTTCCGTTGTCATTTTATTTTATTTTGTTTCATTAGAAATAGTTAACAGCAGTACCTACACACAGTGTTACCTAAATACAGTACCTAAGTAAATCTAAAGCTATGTTTATGTACGACTATTCACATGTTACAAAACAATTGAGTTGTACAGAAACAGCACTCCACAGCACTATCTAGTGTACACTATTTGAATTCAATTAACTCGAATCTATAATGAAATGACATAATTTTTGAAAAGGATTGTAAAACTAAACATGTATTTAAATGTAAGATAAAAAAACATTTACTAACCAGAAGTTATTACTTGTTAATTATATGAACTTGGTACTTTTTAATTGTATGTATGTTAGATTAGAAAGCATTGTTTCGCCAATAAACTGTTAAACAGTTTGGCGAAAAACTTTTATACATATGTACCTATAATGTGTAAGGTGAAATAATAAAAAAAAATAAAAAACTTCTACAATATTACACCAGTACCACCTCATGAATTCATGAGAAGTCAATGAAAAAGGTTCTAAACTATTAGGGGTCGTGGTCTTGATTCCAGAAAAGGGGGAATGCTACCCGCACCGCCTGGATGACGCGTACCTGCTGCGGTTCCTGAGGGCGAGGAGGTCCATACCTGCGCGGGCGCACCGACTGGTAAATTTACGCTTTAAGCCCAAGTCACACAGAGCCGTGCCGGGGGCGGTCCGGGGTCAGGAAAGCGGGACGGTGTTATGGCGCGGCATAGCGCCGTCCCGCTTGTCCCGGCCCCGGACCGCGCCGCTCCCGCTCTGTGTGACTTGGGCTTTAAGGTGACCATTTTAAAATTAGACCTTATTTAAGAGTCTAGTCTTATTTTAAGGTTTGTTAATTACCTATAGGGCGTCCCCCCACCACGTACCAATGTGTTTTCGAATTCATACGTACGTTTATTCGACGCTCTTACGGTGAAGGAAAACATCGTGATGAAACCAGCACACTCCTGCGAAGAAATTCAAAATGTTGTGTGTGAAGTCGACCAACCCGCACTAGGTCAGCGTGGTCGACTAAGGCCTAATTGCTTTAATTCAGAGTAGGCTCAAGCCCCTCGGTGGGGACGTATATGAGCTGTTGATGAATTACCTATAGAAAATAATAGAGATTAAAAAGTCCGGAATGGGGGCCATTAAAAATCAGCTCTCCACGCAACGAAAAATATTTGTGTTCTACAAATTGAACCTGCTTTCTCCACGAATAAGTAAATAACATAAAAAAATAACACCTTTCTTCGTATATTGTCACACTTTTCATTCTAATGTGGCGAAGTATTGGAGGTTTGTTTGTTTGTTAAATTATTATTATCCCTACTATCGATAAATCAATTTAAAACTGAACAACATCGGAATCGGTCTCACTCATATAAACAATTAAAATTGCGCTACTGGTTCTAAATATCAATACTGAGAATAGTTTCTTTCTTTTAAGACCTGAATTTAAAGCGATTGATTATTTTGATACAACACCACAGAATTAATACATCGTTTGGTAAAAGACTTATTTCCTCCGAGGGTAAAAGATAATGGAACATGAATATGAGGATAGATTAAAAGTAAACCTATTTGGTGGAATGAAAAACAATATGTCAATTTCTTCCAGATGGTTCGTTATTGCAAATTCAGAGAACAGAATCCACACTTATGGCGGGATATCGACTGGTACGGAATGTCAAAACTTGGCCACATTTTCGAAGGAGTACTGTTCGATCGACCGGATGCCGGCCGGCTCATTATATGCAGATTAGGTGAGAGCTCTGCACGATTATGAACTCCTGGTGGAAGTGAAAAATAAAGTTACAATACAATTTTGTTTTTGGAATGCGAATTTATCAAAGACACCGTGACATGGAGCGAAGCGAGCTCTCAGAACTCTGTGGAATTTATGATAAGCTGGCTACTTTCAGTTGGCTATGACCTCCTAGTATCAGTGGAAAATGAACCACACTAAAAAGACGTAACTGCATCAGCTGGTCATGTCATAAACATGAATTTATGAGATTGCTACTTGCACTTGCTAGCTATGGACTCCTAGTACCAGTGGAAAATTTACCACACTAAAAAGACGTAACTCATCGTCTCTCCGAATTTTACCGCGCGTTTTTTTTATATATTTTAATGGCACGACCTTGCAGCACATTGTTTAAAATGTTTGCTACATCAATGCGAGCATAGTGCGGGGATCTAAGAAATAAATAATAATTTGTTTAATTATTTAATCTTAATTTGTGTTTAAAGTTCTACAATTTCAATAGAAAAAGTATATTCTTTTAAGTATATTCTATTCTATCCTATAATTTTATTCTGGGCTTACAAGAGCGCTCGAGCTAGCTACTTACAGGCAGGGCCCCGTTTCACGAAGCAACAAGTTACAATTTGATATACATTGCGTAGCCAATTCGCCTAAACTTTAAGACCTTGTTCTATCTAATCGTCTACGCAATGTACGTCGAATTGTACTTGTAATTTGCTTGTAGCTTCATGAAACGGTCCTCTGGTGGTTATGATCTCCTAGTGGCGGTGGAAAATGAACTTCACTAAAAGGCGTATCTGCTTGGCATTCAATTATAAATTTTTACAACTTCGAATCTTGATGACAATGAATTGTCATTCCATTCTAGGTGAATGGGACCCTGACAATACGCCTGCAGACGACTTGCTCCGTGGCTGTCTGCTGCTGCTGGAGATCGGCATCATGCAGCCGAAACTGCAGGTCCTGGGAGGAACTGCACTGGTCGACTGCGAGGGTCTAACTATGAGGCACATGAAGCAAATCTCGCCAAGTTTCATAATGCATGCTATACATATTATGGGGGTAATTGAAAACTAATTCTTAATTTAATTCTGGTCGTCAGCCTGTAGTTGTGTAGAGACTGGGTCTGCTACATCAATACCTATGTCAATGTATTTGTACAAAACAGCAACATGTTGAGTATGAAACAGCTACAAAACAAAACAGTAACATGTTTACAGAGTTGGCCCCATAGTAAAAGTTGTTGCACATCACTAACACGTTATGTTGTAGGATAATGAGACTTTTCCTTACACCCTGTATTCTGTGGTTCTACGGTGAAGAAAACAAAGTAAACTTGCGAAGAAGTTAAAAAGTTGTGTGTGCAGTTGACCAAACCGCACTGGGATTGGTGGTGAACCAGGGCCTGATCACTCTAATTCTGAAATAGATAACCAGCCAGACTTATTAACCAACACAATTAAGAAAATTAAACCGAGTGACAGACAGGTTTTTTATCTCAACCTTAAAATCGTCAAATAAATCCCGTTAGCTGGCCGCAAATCAAGCTAAAATAAATAGAATTCGGAATAAAATATGGTTAGGCTTCGGCAGCTAAGTGCATTTATGTGTAGCTTGTCGATCTATCGCACACGAGATCGACTTTTCATCCATTGATTTTCCAAAATGAAATAAAAGTATGTAATAAAATAACACTTAGATATAAGAAGTAATTTCTTCATCCAAAATAGTACATTGTTATCGAGGGGTGAAAGTAACATATTTAGCGCCGAGACGGGGTTTGGGGCCTGAGCGTAGCGAGGGCCCTAATAGTTCGAGGCACTAAATAAGTCTTTAACCAGAGGTAAACACTGTGCTTTTGATTACGAATACAAGGAAAGTAAAAATAAAAACACGAATTAGCTAAACAAAAAATGAGTGACTTCCATACCTGAATCAGATGAACTCATTGTAAACAAAACCCTACAACTCGAGAAACAAATGATAATCGGATTGTTGCTTTCCCGCCTATTTTTAATTTTTTGCTGTGGCCGCGCCGGCCAGCTTTTGAGCCATTATTTTAATTTCCATCATTGAAAAATGTTAAATATTTTGCCCAAATCTATTTTATTTTAAAGAAATAGTTGAAAGTTAATTATAATAAAGTCATTTAAAAATATATTATATATATATTCTTTAATTAATACTTAACTTTATGTTATTAATGGCTGTATAGAAAGATGGAACATAGTTCAATTGAAATGTGAAATTAGAACCAGTTTTTTTTTAATAATTTGCCAGAATGAATGAAAATGAATGAATGAATGACAGCTGTCAGTTGAAAGTGATTCTCCCTCCGGGCTGAAAAGTATTACCTTCAATCCGCGTATACTTTCAGAGTATGAGTAATGAAAAAAACATTTACAAAGGGATGAAAAGGCAGAGTCTCAGCATAACTGCTGCTTTTCCCAAAGCTAACATCATATCAACTACCTACCTTAAATTAAAATCTATAAATTTTAAATTATGATTTATCTGGCTAGATATATCTTGACCTAAAAAAATACTTAGGAGGTTTAATTAGGCTCGGAATTTTTTGTCCCGAAGAAAGATTACATTTTGTAAAATGTTCTGTTTACTGACCAAAAAAAAATCATTAATATCTGATGATGGTTTCCAGTTCGCGTTTCCGGCCCTAATACGAGGGGTGCACATGATGAATTGCTCGCGAGTGTTCGAGCTGATGTTCCACTTCTTCAAGAGGCTGGCGCCCGCGGACGACCTGTGGAGGAAAGTCTATTTCCATCGGCATAACCTTAACTCCTTACATAGGTGAGATGTGGAACTGAAAAAAGATGTTCCAAAATTTACTTTGTTATTATAATTTTTTTTTTTTTTTCTATTTGAAGTACACTCTTTCTACTATGCTTTTACACTTGGTCATCTGATCCCAAACTATAAGCAAAGCCTATATTATGGGTATCTGATAGCTACATGTACATAAATAAATAAATACATAATTATATAGATAAACAACATCAAGACACGAGGCAAACTTCTATTGTTCATCATCAAACTTCATGTTAGCCCTGGGTGGGATTCAAACCCGCGATTCTGAGCTTCGTAGGCAGGCGCACAACTATAGGCTACGGACTCTATATTTTGCTCTATCTTTAAAATTGACCGAGTTATAAAGGTTTGAAATTCAAGATTAGACAGAGAGGCACATACCCACTTGTGACGTCATTTGTTAGTAACGCCATATTATTTAGGGTGTATTCCGAATCAGATTTCACGGCTCAAAGTACTGACAGCGATTACTCGCGTACCGATTCAAAAATCGCGATAATGCGGCTCATGAGCGAAATCAAAACGGAACGGCGTTTGAGCGCGCTGAAACTGCTAATAGCTCAGTCTTGCCAGATGTTGATTACCGTACCAAAACTGGCAAAATTCTAAATTATTATACGTATTAAAAAAGTATCGTACAGTTGTGAAAACAGCACTTTTCGCATGGCTAGTACCCAAAATAAGAAAAGGTATGCGAATTTTTAAAAATGGAGATGTAAATAGGCACATGAAATTAAAAAATACAAAAAAGAATGTTTGATATTTATATTTATATTTTATCAGATTGCCTATGATATTATCTTATGTATGTATTGTGCCTGAGTCAAAACTATCGTAATATATACATAACCTACTCGATACTTTTACCATCGATCATCTGGCAACCCTAACCTACATAACTGATTGATTTAAAATATTTCAGTAATTTATCGCCATTTCATAATTGAATAACGTGTTTTAAATTTTGTTCAACCAAATAAATATAAGACGCGTTAATTTTAAACATTTAAATTTTAAAAATAAATAAACAATTTCATAAACAATTTGACATTACGCTTACGTAAATTCGCTCTGGAGCATGGGCGCCGTTAGCGGAAGATGGCGGCGGTCATGACGCAATCCGTGACGTCACTATGGCTCCCGTAATCCCAATGACAGTGATTCGGTACGCGGTTTTGGGTACTTAAAGTGATGTCAGCGCAAATCGGAACGCGGCCTAATCTCCATACAAAAATCGATTTTAAAAGACACAGACATATTGAACCTTTAAAAAATCACTGTAAATTCGTTTTTTAACCGATTCTGTTTTTTTCTTCGCGAATCGTCTGCTACTAATCTATATTTTAAAAATAATTCATAAAATATGGTAAATTTAGTCCGATCCCCTATTCATTCAGCCATTTGAGCTGTTGATGATCATACATCCACCGGCATATTATTTCCTACTTTTTAGTAGTTAAAATTTTTATTTGAATTGCAGATACGTGGACCCGGAATGTCTTCCGAAGCGGTATGGGGGGTTCCGCCAGGAGGTGTCGCTGGCGCTGTGGCTCACGAAGATCCGGTACTACAAGGATAAGAGCTTTGATCACGACATGAGCAGACTCGGATATGCTGCCGACTAGAGAATACTGTATTCATGAATACGAAATTCAAGACCGTTAAAATCATTTTTTATAAGCTTTTAATAGAACCCATCATCATCATCATCATCGTGTGGGTTGTAAACTTGTAAGGTCGAAAACCGACCTCACAAACCCTGGTGTCAGTGTTATAGAGCCGCCAAAAGCCACTGACTTGGCTCATGTAACGTAACGATAGCTAGATGTAGCGGGGACCAACGGCTTAACGAGCCTTCCGAATCAAAGAAGCCATGGTAAGTCCTAACCAAACTGGGGAAAGTTTCACAAAGAGATTTTTGCTTGAAAGTGTTCACACTCGAATCGAACCCGCAACCTCCGTAATGGGCGTCGAAATCTCGACCACTCGGCCATGGAGGCTGAATGGAACCCAAACACGATGCGGTTGTGTGTGTTGTGTAGTTGAGTAGATTCTATGGCCTATCACTGTGGTCGTATCATGCAGGAATTTAATTTACTTTGAAATTTTTGTATTGTCTGCTAATGGTCGTAATAGGTAGGTCTGTAATTCTGTATTTGTCTTTTTGATAAGTATCTTAGTTTAATAGTAAGATAAGATTATTGAAAGTCTTGTCCTTTGCTGTAAGATACTTGTATTAGATAATGTACCAATGCAATTAGGTAAGTAAGTAATAATTTAATGAGTTCTAAAACTATGTTCGTCACAATATCTCAATCTGTTTGTTGTGTAGCTTACGATTAAACCAACGAGATAAAAATATTGTAAAAGAAGTTTAGATGAAATAAGATAAAATATTAAAAGAAGTAAGATGGATATTTCAATGACGTTCAATGCAGCTTTAAAATTGTTATTTATAAGTAATTATTTTAGTACTACGATTGACACTTTTAATAAATATTATATTGTTACCTTTCTATGCTATTTTAATTCTAAGAAAGATAACCATTACCTTACCTATTCCCTATTAGAGGCTTCCGTCAACTGGGACCACAAGAAAGTGGGACCGCGGTCCCAGTTGCCGGATCCATTTTATTTATTTATTTTTCTTCCGGCATCTGGGACCAACCTCGAAATGATTAAAAAAATCTATTGTTTAAATAAAATAAGGTACAGTTAAACGAAAAAGGGTTTAAGTAATATTTAATAACAAAACTCTTTGATTGTAAATATCATTTATTTGTGTATTAAACATAAAAAATCAACTTATTCGCAATTATTAAAAAAAGTTTAAAGTTCTTATTATCTTAATGTAGTCATATCATATTTATTTTACATAATATATCTATGAACTACAAAAATTATTAATACTATCATAGTTTGTTAAAATAGTAAACAGTAAATATTAATTTCGGTATTAGTAGTTCTCCAACATTTTAAACAAAACGTGTAGTCTTTCTAATTTAAAATATTTATGTTTTATATAATTTATGTACTTACGTTTTTTGTTATATATTAAATAACAAGGACTATACTTACGTTTCATTCAATTAACATGGAATATAAATAATATATAAATGTTGTTTTTAAAGTATACTCATAACCAGCTCTACACAAAAGTTCACTTTGTGTGACACCAATATAAAAAGGCGGCCCACCACGAGATGTTGAAGGACTTTCGTCCATTTTAATAGTTGCAAAATCACTGAACAACACTACAGTGCAGTGTCTAACCATCTAATAACTAACTTTCCAACGCATATTACTTTGACCTTTTTAAACTGATAAGCTTCTTGATGGTGATTGGTCTTATGATTCATCAACCAATGCCAATTCCCGTTTTGAACAAAAGGGCTCCGTAACCTTGAGATTTACAGGCGAAACGGGCTGGGGTTAGAACGAGTTAGCATACGCGGGTGAAGTAAGTGAAAGGGCTGGTTAATTTAATATTTTATTTCATTTAATTTAGGAATAAACAAATATAAACTAACTATTACATATTTGCAAATATATAATAGTTACAAACCTATAATACCCTAATTTTAAAAAGAATGTACAAAAAATTTTGAATTAATTAAATGTATATGTTATGCCAAAAAAAATGTGTTATATTTTTACAATCAAAGAGTTTTGTTCTTTAATATCACTAAACACTTTTTCGTTTAACTGTACTTTACATCGCTTAAACAATAAATATCGGGAGTGGTCCCAGTTGCCGGAAGAAAAATATTAGAATTAAATAAATCCGGCAACTGGGACCGCGGTCCCACTTTGAGTGGTCCCAGTTGACGGAAGCCTCCCTATTAGCGCTCCCTACCCTTCCCATTAGCTTTTTTGTTATATATAAAATTAGAAACAAAAATGTAAAGCAAATTATACAGAGTGTTTCGAAAATACCCGTTAAGCGGAGGTGTTTACGAGACTGAGAAATATTCCCCAAAGGCAAAAAAGAGTTAAATAAAGTTGTCAGACGAAAAAAACGCACTTTCCTTAACAAATCGATCAGCTGACCGCGAGCAAAACGCTTGGAAAACTAACTTTTCATAAAAAAATATCAAATTAAGTATATTTATTCGTAACCATAGGTAATAAAACTATGATTAGCCACTCTCGGCTTACGAAAATTATGCACTGAAGTTATTACATAAAAATTAAAGTAATGTTAACCTAGGAGTGTAATTTTACAATGTTAGGTTGCAGAAATGTTGTTGTCTTCAAAAATTCTACAAGGTTGTAGTAACACTTCTCTGTTATATAGGATACGAGGTAAAACTAACCTTTTTAAATCTAAGTCCTCAATTTTATCAGGTAATTTTATACTATCTCATCAGGTAATTTGCTATAAATTATACTTATAAAAGCGGAATTTAGTGATCAAGAGCCTGTGAGAGAATTTACAGCCTCTTCTTCAGTCCTAACAATGCATAATGGAGTTCTATTTGCGTTTCGAGGCGAGTCCCTTGCCTTACGTCGCTTGTTTGCTTTTATGATTCGACCGACCTAAACAACCAGCGTAGGAAGGTCTTTCTGTACTATTCTTATCCGTGGCATTGTAGTTCAGCTTACACTGGAATTTGTAATGTAACAACAAACATTGGCTGAGCCTACGATTGATGTGTGAATGACCTCAAACCTCTTCTCAAATGTGAACCTATTTTTGTCGTAACGTTAAGTCGAGAACCCTTTCTAAAGAAAAAAAAATTGTTGGGCCTTTGGCGGCTCTATTACAGAGTCTGTGAGGTCGGTTGTCGACCTTACACTCCATAGGATAAAAGAAGAATACAAGACCAATCAGCATGTACCTATTTTTTAACCGACTTCAAAAAGAGGAGGTTCTCAATTCGGTTGTATTTTTTTATGTATGTTATTATAATCCGCCAATTGTGAACCAATTTTGGTAATTCTTTTTTCATAAGATAGGATTTACCTTCGAGGTGGTCCCATAATAAATTTTTTTCAAGATCTGATGATGGAATATCAGGTAATACTTGGAAATTCCTTGAAAATTGGAAGGTAGCAGTCGCTCACTATTCGTCTATTATTTTGGTCATATCTCAGTCAGTTTTAATCCGATTGTAATGATTCTTTGTTTTTTCGATAGAATTTCACCTTATGTAACAACCTATACATATTTTTTTTTAATCGAGTATTGAAGTACGAGATATAAGTGGAAACTCCTGATCTGGTGATAGCCGTATGCATCGCGATATTATTGTATTGGAAATCAAAACAATAGGTACAGTCTCTGTGGCTGAGTAGTCGAGTATTTGACTCTCATTATGGAAGTCCCGGGTTCGTTAAAAAATACTTTTCCCACACGAGAAATTAGTATATGATATATTAATTATTTGAATAATTAGACCACAGAACAAGAATTAGACCAACAAATTCAGAAAGCAAATTCGTTGACTTACAAATACATACACACTTACCCACCGTCTTGTCATTCGGCTCTTTTTCTTTTTTACACAATACACACACTACTTACTAGTATCACAGTGTGCGTAACTACGAAGAATTCAATAGTAACCTAGATAGCACCACTTTGTACGTTATGTTGTCCTGGTAGTCGCGTTCAGTCTTGTAGTGAACAGTGTGGGGCACTGTGACGTGATCGCACGTCGTTTCTTGTGGAAAAATTCAATAGCATCGCTTTGTACATTCTGTTATCCTGGTACTCGCGTTCAGTCTTGTTAGAGCACTGACGTGATCGCACGTCGAGTTTTATGAAATTACTTGCAAAAAAACTCTCGTCCAATCTCAGAAACAGAATTTTGTTCTACAACTTTCATGTCTACCTATGTAGATCAGTTGATTGTAATTGAATATGAAAGTTTAAATTTTTGTTTTGCGGGGAGAATTACGAGTAAGTACGTAACAAAAGTCGTTCAGTTTCATGAAACTGAGCTAACCACCCGAGAGTATTTGCGTTATTTAGGTTATCTAATGTTTTAGTAATTTCACCATTCGTTGGTATTCACAGATTCACAGTTTGTGGCCACCTGAATTTTACTCTTAACGAGATTATATTATAATCAATCAATCAATCAATCAGCCTATTGCAGTCCACTGCTGGACGTAGGCCTCCCCAAGGGTACGCCAAAGCGCACGATCACCCGCTTTCCTCATCCAGCCACCACCAGCAATCTTCTTCAGGTCATCAGTCCACCTGGCAGGGGGGCGTCCCACACTACGTTTCCCGAGACGCGGTCTCCATTCGAGAACCCGTCTGCTCCAACGCTCATCGGTTCTGCGACAGACGTGGCCAGCCCACTGCCACTTCAGCTTGCTACATTTCTGGACAATATCCACCACCTTGGTCCTCTGCCGGATGATTTCGTTTCGATAATTATGTAAGTAAATAAATTAAGAATTATGTAAATATAGACAGAAGACGCGCCGCCGCTTAGAGAACGTCAATCTGGTAGGCATTCGGCAAATCACGAGTACCCAACTCACGCGCAGGTGATTTGAGGTTTAAAATTGAAATTATTACGAGATCAAGAGCACTTTTGTAATTCCTATCATCGTTGAAAAAAAAGCCTAGGGTATTTAAAATACTTGCTCTTGAAACTGATGAGACACCGTCATTAGCATGATGGATATCTTTATGTGACTCAGGCTGGCTGGACAATTCTTCCAAATGAGCCGGGTTTAAGTAGGTCAATACACAATTTTAGGTGACGGCTAATCACGCTTATTTCAGTTTATGTGACGCTAGAGAACCCGAGATAATCGAACGCAAACGTGTCCAGCCAGCTTGACAACCGCTTTTCGCATGGTCTCTCAATCTCCGAATTGAAGGTATTCTAACTATTTCTTGCTTATTAATACTGCGTCACCTAAAATTGTGACAGGCATCCAGTTTGAATTTTTGAGATACGTATAGCCATTTAGCTAAAAAACAACGAAAAGCGTGGCCAGCCAGCCTGAACTTACGTATTAAACTTCTGGCTGGCACCTCTGAATCTCGACAACGAAAGCGTTTTCGAACAAGGTTCTTTTACCAGCATTTAGTGACGGAATTTGTGACAGTCATAGCGTTTGTTTTATGGCGTCACATAAAGGCGTTTACCGAGAAATCGATGAAAACTTGGTGCCAGCCAGCCTGATGTCAGCCTGAACTGGATGCCTGTCACAATTTTAGGTGACGCAGTATTAATAAGTAAGAAATAGTTAGAATCCCTTCTGTTCGGAGATTGAGGAACCATGCGAAAAAGCGGTTTTCAAGCTGGCTGGACACGTTTGCGTTCGATTATCTCGGGTTCTCTAGCGTCACATAAACTGAAATAAGCGTGATTAGCCGTCACCTAAAATTGTGTATTGACCTATTTAAACGCGGCTCATTTGGAAGAATTGTCCAGCCAGCCTGAGTCACATATATCTTTAAGTATGGTGTAATACCATGACGGTATTTTATGGACCAAAGAAATGGTAGAAAGTATTCACATATTTTTATCGAGATGTGATGTATGATGTCAATCTAATATGGCAATGGTAGTCCTCACCTTTATGCTATTGCTAGCACCAATTTTCCACGAAGTTTTTGCATTGTTTGCGTCAACTGTATGAAATACGACACGACACGACACAATACTCCGGTCGTGGTAGGTCTCAATTTTCAATTACCAATTGTTCATATAACATTGTGAAATGGACATTCTCGCAGCTCAACTGTATTAGTCTCCAATTTTTAAAAACAGTTTTGGCATGTGGTTTGAAAATACCATAGAGTTCCATAGAGTTAGAGTGAGACAACTTTACTCTAGGCTCTAGTCATTTATATTTTTTCATCATCATCATTATCATCTCAGCCGAAAGACGTCCACTGCTGGACAAAGGCCTCCCCCAAGGATCTCCACAACGACCGGTCCTGCGCTGCTCGCATCCAGTGGCTTCCCGCGACCTTCACCAGATCGTCGGTCCACCTTGTGACGTCACCTACCCGTGCGTGGTCGCCATTCGAGAACTTTTCTGCCGAAGCGTCCGTCTGTTCTTCGACTCGTTGAGAATAGAATTACAGATAAAAATTTGGCTACGCAACTTTAGTCAATTTTTTTTACATACAAAGGAATGTGTTAATAACTTCGGTAAAGCCACTTCAGACCAGGGCCCCGTTTCACGAAGCTACAAGTTACAAATTACAAGTACAATTAGTGAATTAACATGCGTACATTGCGTAGACAATGAGATAAAACGATAAGGGCTTACAGTTTAGGCGAATTAGCTACACAATGTATTTCAAATTGTAACTTGTTACTAGTAACTTGTTGCTTCGGGAAACGGGGCCCAGGAGGTTTTTTTTGTTTATATGTTAGGAAATAGCTTCAAAAGTTGTAAGAAATAAAATATACTAACTCTTTATAATACGACCTAATTTTGTAATGCAAAACATGTATAGGTAGGTACGCTAAGCTCTACTCAAGAAATAGGAAGCCCAGAATTTCGCAATTACAGTTACAACATGCACAAGAAATTGGAGACACGTATCTAGGTAAGCACGTAACTATCTAGAAGAGATAATCTAGAATAAAAGTCAATTTTGTAAAAAGACTGAATAGACAACTTTTTTTATACAGGGTAAAAAAAAGATTCCTTCTGCTGACACTATGTCATACCAACTTTATCTATGGTCATACTAATTATGGTAGGTAAAGATTCATCTCCTCATAGAAATGATTCTACTGGATCGTGCCTTTTGTTTTTTTTTTGTCGAACTTTCTTATGTTCTTCGGGAAAAGTCATTTTATATGATAGGATCTAGAGCGCTAATAAAAAAAACCCTGTAAGTAAGTACACAGAAGTGACATACACATAATACAAGGAATATCAACATCAACATCAACGGCCCGTTACAGTCCACTGCTGGACTATGAGCCTCCTCCACTTAATACAAGGAATATATTAAATATAAATGTATATGTACAGGAATGTATGTGTGTGCGCAGGTCAAAGTGCAAAACTGTTCAAATGATAATAATTATCGTTGTTTGTTGAGGGAAACAAGATAATATGCTATTTTAATATAATAACTGGGTAAATGAACGAAATAACTGATAAATAATTGTTAGTATAAATAAATAAATAAAAACAGTAAAATTAAGCGCTAATTTATTATTATCAAAGACAAATCAGTCGTTTAGACCTATTTTGACAAATCAGTCGCTTCGTAGTCGGCTCGACGCGCAGGAGTGTAATGTTTTTGTTTATCCATAGTTTAATTAAAGAAATCATCCCAAATAGCTACACCTAATATTACACATTTTATGTATTTTAATTCACATAAAAATAGTACATTACTGCCGCGGCCGCAAAATTAGTTATTGCTGGACGAGGGCACGTTTAAAGTCCGAGCCGCAGGCGGGACTTTTGTTGTTTTGTGTGTTTTGTTGTGCCCAAGATCGACAAAATTTTCTTTATTTTTCATTTTCTACTTCATAAGTATAAAAAACAATAGCAATCAGTAACACCGTAATACAATGCGGAGCCCGTTCAAACTGACACTGCTACTAACAGTACAGTAGGTATCTTAATTGAGGGTATAGTTTAGATACCAGGGGGGACCAGGGTTTGTGGGATCGGTCAACAACGTTGCAACCAGTACGATATGATGACGATGAAGGAATATAAATGTTAAAAAAGCGCCCGCCGCCGCACTATGCCTCCACAGTCGCGTCGCGTCTGTCTCGCCCGCCTGCTCTGTGTCCGACCGCTAACTAATCTCAAGCTGCGCGGGAGTCGGACGCAAGCCACTTACATTATTTACTCGATCGGGAAGCCGGAAAGTCGCGCTTACTTTAGTTTAAAACTAAAACACTTTTATAAGTATACTTAAATGTTTTATAAGTCAGTACTGAAAAGATTTTGATTGGCGTAGTAAAAGGATTTCAAAAATGTGCTCATGAAGATTTGGATTTTGCAGTGATATTAATTTTTACGGATACTTAAATTATGTAAGTATGAATGTTTTATTGTTTTCAGACAACGCGTTAGTCCCTGTATGTAAACTGTATGATATTATTGTGCACGTCATTATAATTAATAGATAACAAAAATAGATATATAAAAAGAAAATATATATAAATAGATATATAGAAAAAAAGAATAATAATAATAAATAGAAAGCAATAATAAAAAAAAATGGATAATAATTGATATCCGTTATATAAAGATAAAAATCTAAAGGACAGGTGATCAATATTTTATTTTTAATGAATGCAGATTTCAAAAATATAGACAAAGGCAAGAACAAGATAGGCTACGGCTATTTTAGATTACATACATTCATTCAATTATCATTCGTTCATCTACTCCTTTCTTTCATTACTCATATAAACAAAAATGATGGGTAGATTTTAAATTGTGTTAATACACGAGCATGAATGACTTCCAGAGTAGAGTCCAACAACACCTTTTTCTATGACCCAAAAAAAATTAATAACGAAACTAAGAGATGTTACATCCAAAAGTTAATAAACTATTCATACATTTTTATACCGGTGGCGGTTGAGACGTTAGGTCCCTGGGGCGCGGAGGCAACAAAATTCATCAGGGAGATTGGCTGCCGTCTTAGGGAAAGAGGTGGCGACCCCCGCTCCGGGTCGTTTCTGGCGCAAAGCTTGTCCCTGGCAGTCCAGCGTGGTAACGCGGCGAGCATTCTGGGAAGCTTTGCTCCGGGAACGGTTCGGGGAGGTATGTTAGATATTTAAGGTTTGTTTGTTTTTTTTTGTTTTTTGTTTATGTTTGTGTTTGTATTCGTTTTCTTGTTTTTAATAAAATATTACATTTCATTTCATGACTTAGGTAAAAAGGTACGCAAAAAGTCACGTTATTAATAAATATAGGTAAGGGAGGCGTCGTTTATTTATATCATTAATCCTAATTATTTACACACATTTTGATTGCAAGTCTTAGAAAATAACACTTCTTAACTTTTTAGCAATGTTCATAATGCGTTTATCACTTCACGTGTAATCTAATTGATAAGATATACAATTAAATCCATGAATGAGATGGCAATCTTCAATTACAACGTATAATAAAGGTCGGATTAAATCTTTTCTTATCTAGCGTCTGCGCATTGTGTTCGCAATAGTGATGAAAAAACGAATAGACAAAAAATTCGCATGTTTTTCGTAAGTTTTCCTTAAATATTGTCCTTGGGTGTTTAAATAATAAATATTAGTTTTCAGTAGGAAGTATTAGGGGCCATCACTTCCTTACTATATCTTGAAAACCTCTAAATCGATTTTGATAAAGCTTGCAATTTAATCCAATAAAAATTGTCGTGACATTTATTTTTGAAATAAAGTTAAATATATTAATCATTTTAATGCTGTTAAATAAAATCACGATTATGACATAACTATAAAAATCAACAATATGAAAAGTAGAACAAGAGAACATTTAATTAAATGTAATTAATTTTATAACTAGTAACACCGATTTTATTTAAAAAATGAGGTCATTTGACTTGAAAAATCTGAAAGTAAGGTCGTTCGTTTTAAAATTAGCTACGTTTTAGAAGGTGTTCTGTTGAAATAGTACGCATACGAAATACATTAGTGAAAATAACCATATAACCACAGGAATGTATACCACATTACTGGACTATAAATGGTAAAATTGATGGCACTCGTACATTTTATGCAGTCTATTAAAAACACATAGGATTGCAATATTTATTTTAAGTAAACATTTTTGAGTTCTTAACACACACGTACATTGTACAACAAACAAAACGCAAGTAAATATAACTAACTCGTATAATCATATAAGCGTACACACCATTGCGCTTGTAGTTTCAGAGTGGCCACCTTTAACAATTACGACTTACTTATGTAATAACATAATGATTATATTTAGGACTATAAAACAATAACTAATAGTACATTATTATACGAGGGGTGAAAGTAATTTATTGAGCGTAGCGAGGGCCCTAATAGTTCGAGGCACTAAATAAGTCTTTAACCAGAGGTAAACACTGTGCTTTTCATTACGAATACAAGGAAAGTAAAAATAAAAACACGAATTAGCTAAAGAAAAAATGAGTGACTTCCATATCTGAATCAGATGAACAAAACAAAACCCTACAACTCGAGAAACAAGTGATCTTTCCCGCCTATTTATATTTTTTTCTGTGGCCGAGCCGGCCAGCTTTTGAGCCATTATTTTTCATTTCCATCATTAAAAATGGTAAGTATCTTGCCCAAATCTATTTTATTTTAAAGTAATAGTTGAAATTCAGTTATAATAAAGTTATTTAAAAAATATATATCCTTTATTAATACTTAACTTTATGTTATTTCAATTTAACATTGCGCTGTAAGTGGCTGTATATAAAGATGGAACATAATTCAATAGAAATGTGAAATGAGAACTACTTTTTTTTAAATAATTTGACAGCTGTCAGTTGAAAACGATTCTCCCTCCGGGCTGAAAATTATTACCTTCAATCCGCTCCTCAGACAACTTCAGACCTACTTTCCGAGTATGAGTAATGAAAAATATATTTGTAACCCTTCTATTGTCGTTAAACACATAATAATTTCGATCGAATTCACTGACAATAAGTAAATGATTTATTTCAATTGGTGGCGCCACTGCAGCTGATGTTTAACCTTAAATATAAAAGGAGATCACACCAAACATTTAAATTAATAAAAACAACAGTTGTTACATTGGTATAAATAGTATTGGAATTGATACCAAAGTAACAAAGTGTACCAAAGCATAATACTTACATAGATACAATACAACTTTCATTTCCCGTCGATGCTCAAGCAGTTTTTGTCGGACAGGCTATTGATTATCAAGTTCTCGTACCGGCGGCGGCGATATTAAAAAATGTGCAAGTCACACGTATTGAGGAACCCGTACTTGAGATTGTTATTGAAGAATAGATTAATAAGTGAAAAGAATAGTCTTTGATAAATAGATTGCTCTATTGTTGCCATAGTATCGATAATTTTCAACAAAATGCAACTCTATCGGCAACTACACTAAACAGCTTTTTAAATTTATTAAAATGTAATCATAAAGCAATAAAATTAATTACAAGGTTTCTAAAATTAATTAGGAGGTTCTTGGATTTTGGCCTTAATTTTAGTTAATGAATTAGATAAGTGAATAATTAATTATATTTTGTTCATTAAATATCCATCAAGGTTCATTCTTATCCCTAAAATATTTCTGATAGATAATACGCGTAAAAATATGAACAGATCTATTCGACGATTTCGACGATAGCTGCTCAAAGGATGTGTAGAGCCGATTTTCTTCAACAAGAAGATAATTTTGATCATGCTTTCCTTCTACAATCATAACATCATCATCATCATCTCAGCCGAAAGACGTCCACTGCCGGACGTAGGCCTCCCCCAAGGATCTCACAACGACTGGTCCTGCGCTGCCCGCATCTAGCGGATACATTAACTAAATACGCTCTGACTCCCAAAGGAACCTTCGTCAGCTTGCAAGAATCACACATTAAATCCACATTGGGTGGGTTAAAATTCACATGTAACTTTAGTCTTTTGCTTTTTAGTGCACCTGATGATGTTGATGATAAATAATTTAAAATAAGTATGTGGTCATTCATTAATAAAATCACCTGCGTATGAACTTTCGACTTTGGAACCCTAAAAAGCTTCGTAAGTAAGAGGCGTGCGCAGTGTCATGTACTCATTGTAAGTGCACTTATGATCTCAGTAAGTAAGTAATATAACGGGTCCGAGGTGAAAGCAGCCAGCACCCACTTAAATTCACTCATCATCATTGATCAACTTGCGAGAGACTCGCGTGTAGGGTAACCATTTAAAAAAATTAACAGTCGGGACAAAAAGTCGAACTTTTCAATATAGTACGTCTCAAATCTCAAAAAGCTGAGATCACGACAGCGTGTTCTTTCCAAATATCATGAAGAAAACCACCAGAAATTTTGATGATATCGGTCTTAGACAGGCGGACGTACTAATAAGAGTCCGGACGTTTCAGTCACAAAATGCAAACACAGTTCACGTAAACACTTTTAGGTATTCGCGGTTCTTAATATTATTATAAAACACATATCTACCGGGTTATTACCACGATTTTGGTGGGGTTTAAAATAAGCTTTTTTATAAGCTCACCGATATTTCGACTATATTGCAATAGTCATCATGATCACGGCAGAAAAGCTTATTTTAAACCAAAATCGTGGTAATAACCCGGAAGATATGTGTGTTACTGTTCACGTAGTTACAGAAACGAAGGGAAGGAAGGACTAAATTGAAATTTGTATGTTTTGTTTAGTACTTTTTAAGCTTAAAAATCCGGAAAATATCCGGACAAGTCCGGTCTGAACGTGTCATGTTTAGGATTCTATCCGGACTTTGTACGCCTTTGTAGTTTACCCAGATTTTTTAGCTCAGTTTGAATACGAGTACCAATACAAATATCAATTAACAGCCTCCGTGAGTTCGATTCCCGGTGGAGATATTGTCAAGCAAAAATTTCTTTGTGAGACTTTTCCTAGTTTGGTTAGGATATTGCAGGCTGAATGACCTGATTGTCTGAAGAAAAAGATGGTTCGGTGCTTTGGAAGGCACGTTAAGCTGTTGATCCCAGCTACTATCTAGTCGTTACACGAGCCAAGTCGGTGGCCTTTGGCGGCTCTATAACACTGACATCAGTGTTTGTGAGGTCGGTTGTCGAGCCTACAAGCCACACGATGATCTTGATTACCAATAAATACAAATCAGCCCCTCCTTTCGTGTCTTTAAATACGTTCGCAGTATTTGCATTTTGTTACTTAAAATATTATACGTTTATCTAGAAATCCGGCTTTATGTCCGGACTTTTCAAATTTCTATATGGTAACCCTACTCGCGATGAATCTGAAAAAAATTCCCAGTTGAGAGCCATGGTGTTGGATGAATGTGAAGGACTATTTCATGGGAAAAATCATTAATCTGACCTTTAGTTACGTACTAATAAATGTGCAAATAAAACTTTAAAACTTAATGGTGATTGGCATATTAATGTTATAATTACCGTGTTATAATGTTAGAATTAGCCTTTCTCACATCTTTTATAAAATGATGTTGCAATTGCATACATTGTATTTTAGGCAGACATTTTTTATAGATCTACTGGCGATTTTAATTAGGTTAGAATTATAATATGTAGATGAAAGTATACTTTCTGCACACAAGAAATACAGAACATTTTATTCGACCTTATGTTGGGACTTTTAAGACTTCAACGGCTCCGCAGCCCAGTAAATCCTGCGAATCTCGTAGTCAAGACATTAATTAGAAATTCCACCTAGGAAAATTGACCGCCCTAAGTGCGACTAAGGCTTGATCACCCTAATTCAGAGCAGGCACGGGCCCCTTGGTGGGGACGTATACGAGCTGTTGATAATGATGAAGTGCGACCAATTAGGTAACAACGGCATTTTAAATTCAAGCCAAGACGTTTACACAATTTTGTCATATCGCTACTTGGATATAATGATAGTGATCACAACATTGTTATTCGAATTAATCACTGGATTATACCCGCTTTTTTAGCCTCATCGCATCTTTGAGTGACTCGCGCGCGCGCTCCTCTTCACCTCACGCGGGTCGCGAGGTTCGCGACCATAAACAAATGAAATTATTAAAAGCATAGGCGCGACGCCGATTTCACCTGCTTTCCAACTGATTTCACTTGCTTTCCAACACGACGCATGTTTACGTGTTTGTTTAATCAAATATGCGTAGGCACATAATCAGCACTATGACCTTTTGGTATAGGTTGTTACTAGGATTTCGATTCCCGTAAACATAAAAAAGCGGCCAAGTGCGAGTCGGACTCGCCCATAATGGGTTCCGTAGCAGCAAGTGACATAAAAGTTCTTGTAGTTCGTTGTAACTTTGATCGATGTTTTAATAATAGTGTACAATTTACGATTTATGACGTATTAAAAAAAACTACTTACTGGATCTCGTTCAAACCAATTTTCGTTGGAAGTTTCCATGGTAATGTACATCATATATTTTTTTTAGTTTTATCATTCTCTTATTTTAGAAGTTACAGGGGGGGGGACACACATTTTACCACTTTGGAAGTGTCTCTCGCGCAAACTATTCAGTTAGAAACCTCAATATCATTTTTGAAGACCTGTCCAATGTCCATAGACACCCCACACGTATGAGTTTGATGAAAAAAAATAATTTGAGTTTCAGTTCTATGAACCCCCAAAATTTATTGTTTTTTTTCTATTTTTGTATGAAAATCTTAATGCGGTTCACAGAATACATCTACTTGCCAAGTTTCAACAGTATAGTAGTTTCCGAAAAAAGTGGCTGTGACATACGGACGGACAGACAGACAGACAGACAGACAGACTTGACGAATCCATAAGGGTTCCGTTTTTTGCCATTTGGCTACGGAACCCTAAAAATGTGCCGTGTGGTGACGGCAGAGTAGAATACATTTGTCACCAACCCCTACTCTTCCCGTGGGTGTCGTAAGAGGCGACTTAGGGACTACACATTGAACAGGGAACGGGCAGCAGCGCTCTCTGATACAGTAATCTTTTAATCTGCGATCTCCAACCCGCCTGCCAAGCGTGGAGATTATGGCAAAACCAAACACGCGGAGTGGAGGAGGCTCATAGTCCAGCAGTGGATAAAATATTTTTTACAACTCCTTATTTTTTTTACGTAGCAATCTCTCAAGTTGTAATATGTAAGTGTCCAGGCTCATGTGCTGGCTACTGGCTGATACATGAAGACCAATATTGGGTATGAAGTGTGCCAACTACAAGTCACCAATGAAAAAAAAAACATTTATTTATTTTCACAGCAAATATCAAATAGTTAACGGAATATAACTTAACTTTAACAATTATTATAGTCCAAAGCTAAAGTAGTTTGAGGTGTACTATGGTAGCGAAAAGGTTCTCTGGGTCAGCATGAAACCTAAACCTCCCAAATGCGACCCAAACACAGCATATACTGAAGGCTGTTTATTATAGCACATTCAGCCTCAACACTGCACAAAGTGACGCTACAGCAAACAGAAACACAGGAGAAAGGTAGTACTTTAAGACAAGTGAGCTCATAATTACGGCACTAAATAGCATTTGCCTCGGATTTACATTCAAAAACTGGTTGCTATTTGTTATAATAAAATTTATCGGGTGCAGTTGCGACTGGGAGCAGTTGAGCAGGGGGGAGTTGCGAATGGGAGCAGTTGCTACGAACCCGGATTTTCCAACTCTTACAAAGGCTATTTCAACATGCATGAATTTTGTAAAATGACTATATTATTATTTGACAAAAAAAGAAACACAAAAGATGCGACGCATGGGGAGTTCCTTTGGTGAGTTCTTCTCCACAGAGTCCGCACATCGTGTAGTGAACTCACCCGAAAAAATGTAATGACGAACCTAAGAAAGATGTAACATCCAAAAGGGGTACGAGCCTTCTGCTCCCCCGCAAGTCCGCGCCCGCTATATTACCACTCTGGTATAAATAGCGATTAGGTCCGTAAAAAAAAGTAACATCCAAAAGTTAATAAAGAATTAATTTTCGTTTCATTTTTTACAGCTGGTGTAAATAGCGCCTTAAATCAATCAATCTGTGAGGTTTATAGTAATCGGCTTCTCAATCAATCTCTAGACTGTCAATTTTGGGTGATAGATTTGGATATTCGAAAATAAATGTCTTATCTAATACTACGTGAAATATCATTAGTTCTAATCCCATTAGTTCCAATCCCATTAATTCTAATTCCATTAGTTCTAATCCCTTTACGAGAGTGTTCAGTACATGAAACTGAACAACTGTATCCAAGAGACAGACTCACAGATGACATACAGAACCACGCAGACATTTTAACTTAACGTATCTTATTGATAAGGCTTATTTATGAGAGATACAGAGGCTAATTTTCACTGTCGCGCTCATATTATTAATTTAGGTTCGTCCGTCCTTTTCACCTTTTAAAGATTAAAAAGGGACAAGAGATGGCCATCCTAATATTAGAGCCGTCAAACATCGAATTTGAAATGACCACGTCGATTGCACAATTTTAGAGGGCACATAAAACATGCGACTTAAAAATCTCTTAATCTGACAACTACGCCTTTATTCGTTCAAATAATATCATTCATTCATCTGAATGCATCACACCTCTTTCGTTGGTCATAAAAATGAAAAGAACAGCTGGATTTTAAAATTAGAATTAGAGCATGTCTTCCCGAATCGGAGCCACAAGTATTATATTTCTTGGAGAAAGTTGTTCATGGACTGATCACATTTATAAAGAGATTAAAACAACATTTTACGGTATATTCGGTCGTTAAAACAACTAAAAAACCTTTTGTTTTCTATAAATATTCCTACATTTATATTTTTCAAAATCTGTTCGACGGGTTATTCAATCAAATAGCCTATGTAATAGGTGGTCTAATCAAAGTTAGATAGTTGACCATGGCGAATTTGCAATAAGAACCGTGGAGCAAATACCGTCAAGCTATTTTTACGCGTATAGACAAACAATAAAACAACTCCATTGAATGTATGAAACCAGGTCTTACATATACAATTCTAAATCATATGGGTGACAGTGTAGTGACCTCGGTCTGAGAATAGTTCAGAGGACTAAGGCGAAACGATTGTCATTTTTGTGGTCGAAATTGCAGAAGTCTAGATCAAGAAGGTAACTGAAGAAGGACTGACAAGAGTAGCGTGTAATGCGACAAGGAAACCAGATTATTGTGCGCCCATTACGGAAGTTCCGGGTTTGATTCCCGGTGGGGACACTGTCAAGCAAAAATCTCTTTCTGAGACTTTCCCCAGTTTGGTTAGGACATTTCAGGCTAGGCTAAATCACCAGAAAGATGATTCCGTGCTTCGGAAGGCACGGCCGTTGCTCACGGCTATACTATCTATAGTCGTTATTTATACTGACTTGGCTCACATGAGTAACGAAGTCTCATGTGAGCCAAGTCAGTGGCCTTTGGCGGCTCTATAACACTGACATCAGGGCTTGTGAGGTCGGTTGTCGACCTTACAACCCACAAGATGATGATAATGATTGTGCTTAAAAAATCCATCTTTAATCAAATGATGCCAAATCGCAACGCGTGAAACTTCTTATGTCTATCTTGGGTAACCTTACAAACAAGAATTTAGTTAAAGTAAAATGTAGCGTCACATCGATTTCGGAGTATTCCTTCAAAACTCAAGATGATTTTGATTTTCTGTAAGAATTAAGCCCTGGAGGGGATTTTAGGCAGCTGTTCGTCAACAGCTCGTTAATTCGGCTTATTCCAAAGCAGCCTCGAAGAAAACATATTAAAATAAGGGTAAAATTTAAAAATATGTGATTGTGATCGACTAAGGCCTAATCGCCCTAATTCAGATTTCAGGATAGGCTCGAGCCCCTCGGTGGGAACGTATATGAGCTGTTGATGTGAAAATTTAAAAATACACTAAAGTGCGATGCTTTTTCTTCGATCGATAGTGAAATATATGTTTTATGTTTTGTTA
Organism: Carpatolechia fugitivella; assembly: GCA_951230895.1. Taxonomy (NCBI): domain Eukaryota; kingdom Metazoa; phylum Arthropoda; class Insecta; order Lepidoptera; family Gelechiidae; genus Carpatolechia; species Carpatolechia fugitivella. Next base: position 13,795,863 of record OX579660.1, read on the forward strand.
ATTTTATGATAGTGAAATATTTACGAACTCTGGTCCTGACATAATATATTCTATACTTATTTGAATAAAGCTACAGAATTTTATGTACCTACTCAATTTCTGCATTTCGTGATTTCGCAATATTTTGTGTGAGACTCTAAATAAATCTCTAAATATGTTATGAGAATGTAAATAACTTATAAAGCTAAAAATAAAGTATTTTCAACTTAAAGTAACTTTACGAAATTTTAAAAATCAATCAGCCTATTGCAGTCCACTGCTGGACGTAGGCCTCCCCAAGGGCACGCCAAAGCTATTAGTAGAGGGGATTCTAAAAATAAACAACTGTTAATTTCGACTTTAATGACGACTTAGGAAGGTACTTATAAATGAGGATTCAGAACAGTAGCAAAAAAAAAATTTTAGATAAGCGCAACCCTGCACCGTTAAAATTCGTGTATACCTATATATTTATATTTATAACACGAACGAATAGAACAGGACCATTTAGAAGGGCCTACAATCGTGGGAATGGTTTCGCAAGCAATCGTAGAAATAGGCGTTATTACGGACACATTACGATTATCTCTAACAGAAATAGCTGGACTGTTTCGTAAGGAAACAATGTATGAAAACGCAGAGATTATCATGCTTAGTTGAAGGTTTTTGAATAGTTTTTGGTCAGTATATTAAAAAAAAAACAGATGACATCGTGCACGAAATTAAAAAAAAATTACACGTAAAGTACTTATCTTATTCAATTTAGTATAAACACTTTAATAAAAACGAGACAGGTTTTGTTAAATCATCAGTTTGGTTGGCTCACGATGATGTAACGAAAACGGTACATAGCATTTCTAAATAAGGTAAAACTAGTGAATTAACAGTTTTATACTCAAAATAATATCATAGAGTTCCATCAAGGTCAAATTACGACTCAAAGTGAAATCAATAAATAATGAACGGCACGACTTGACACCATATCTACCGTGGCTAGGCGACAAAGAAAAGGAACGGAAAAATGTGCAATTATCACACCCACATCCTGCGCCGGCGCACACACCCACAATGCAGTCGTCTAAAGCAGTAATTATGGGACATTGCCTCAAGGCTGATGCAATCGTGATGCACACAGTTTTTCATACTGCATGGCTTAAACTTGTCGCAATCAGACAGTTAACTAGTTGTATTTTTTTTCATATGGAAATGTGTGAGTGGACTGAGGAACCAACCCTGAGATTTGAAACTACCAAGATAGAAGCATCGAAAGAAATATAGAACCTATCTTAGAATAATCGTAATAGTAGTAAAAAGTCTTATATTTGGTCTTATTTATCAGAATTCAGAAACGGAAAAACTTATTGCTCGCTCAAGCATTATAATATTGCATACAATTGATTAGCAAAAGATATGTTCGACACACACACGACAGGACACTAAGTAATTATCTACCTGCTACCAAGTTTAGCTGGTAATAAAATGCATACTCTAGACGATTCTACCTGCTCCATTAGTGCCTTTACGCTATCACAGTCACCTGCGAAGGTAGTCCAGTACTGGTAATATTAGTATTTAGTAGTCCTAGGTAGTCCTAGGACTAGAACTATTTAGCAATGCCACACCGGACAAAGTTTCCTGTAGATTACCTTCATCTGTTTTAAGAACTTGAGCACTTTAGATTTTTACTGCTGGCATCTTAGGTGTTGGATCTTTTTACGAAATCTCACTGATTGACTGACTGACTGACTGAAGAAATTGCTAAGAAGCAAATTGCTAAGAAGCAGGCCGCCTAACTGTACACGTCTTCCTGTTCTTACTTCCACTCTGTAATTATTTATGTCTGCAATATATTCATTCATTCATTCGTTCATTCATTCACGATATTGTAAATATGAAAGTATATTAGGATGTTTGCTTGCATTACACCTAAACTACTGAACGGATTTAGATGAATTTAGATAGTTTGAAACCGGTTTTCGAGGTGGTTGCTCTTTTTAAATCAAAACCATGGTAATAACCCGGTAGATATGTGTGTTATTAGATAGTTTGTAACTTGGATTAACTCATAAGATACTTTTTACAGGAAAAAGTCTTATTCCCACGGTAAACATCTTAGACAACGCGCTCGTAGCCGCGGGCGGACAACATTATTCAAATAATGTTATTTAAGTTACTAAACCCTTTATAAAAACGCGGGTTTGACAAACTAGTTTTTTTATGCTTAAACTACTCCTTGGTTCAACTCTGAGTTGGAGAGGTCAATGCCAAGGCCTCTAGGAAGTAGATGTGTGTAATGTAGTGAATATGTGCTAGGCAACTAAATTTTTTTCTGCGCTATTACAAAAAAAGCGTCGGTGGTCTAGTGGTTAGGGCCGCTGCCTCCCATCCGGGAGACGCGGATTCGATCTCCACCACGTACCAATATGTTTTCGAATTTCGAATTCATTAGTACGTTTATTCGACGCTCTTACTGTGAAGTAAAACATCGTGATGAAACCTGCATACTCTTGAGAAGAAAATTAAAGGTTGTGTGTGAAGTCGACCAACCCGCACTGGGCCAGCGTGGTCGACTAAGGCCTAATCGCTCTAACTCAGAGTAGGCTCGAGCCCCTCGGTGGGGACGTACGTATATGAGCCAATGTATATGAGTCATCAACAATGACATAAAAAGCATAACCGTTAACGTGGCAAGCAAAAAACAATGACGTACAACTTTACGAAACCTTTACGACTTCCGTGAAATATCCAGCCGAAATAACAACAATAATAGAATACAATATAAAATACGTTATTGCACACAGCAGAGTGTACAGACAGCCGGCCTTATTGGTTTTTTTTTTCAGGCAATCTTAGGGTACCCCAGGAAAGATTTTATTAGAAAAAACGGGACAGCGCATACAAATTGAATAGCCTGTAGAGACTATAGGTATACATAAATGCGTAACTCTATGAGCTGTAGACCTCGAGAGTTATTTTTTTTCAAAGAGGCTGATTTTTTATTTTTTTTTGAAAAATTTCCAGAATCTGTACTGACAAAAGAAACCAATATATTTATCGAACTTGCTCACAAAATTTCATGAGAATCGACTGAGAAACGAAAGCAATTTTGGCCAAGCTAAAACGAAGACGATTACGTCGCTCGTTCAATTACCTATGTTACCTGTACTAATTCTACTTTTAACTTATATGTTTTATTGTGCTATTTTATTTTTACTTTCCTGTTTTTTTTTTGCTCTTGCACTACCACAGTCTTCTTTCTGAATGTCCTCTTCCCAAATGTTGTCGCTACAAGTAATAAAGCTGCCTTCGCGCACTCAAGCTATATGTTTTTGTTCTATTGTTTTATGTTCCTTTTGTGTGCAATAAAGTGTTTTTAGCCGTGTGGTGACGGCAGAGTAGAATACATTTGTCACCAACCCCTACTCTTCCCGTGGGTGTCGTAAGAGGCGACTTAGGGACTACACATTGAACAGGGAACGGGCAGCAGCGCTCTCTGATACAGTAACCTTTTAATCTGCGATCTCCAACCCGCCTGCCCCCGCCATAAATAAAATAAAAACAATTACAAACAATTATAAAAACAAAAACAATTTTAAAAACAATATCAATTAAAAACAAAATTTTAAATTAAATTTTAAAATTATGGCAAAACCAAACACTTAAGTGGAGAAAGCTTAGTCCAGCAGTGGACTGTAACGGGCCGTTGATGATGTTGAAAGTGTTTTTACTTACTTACTTACTAAGTAATAGGTACACAACCAATATAGTAAGTAGTACTACATAAAATTTTCTAACTATTACCCAAAATAACGGTATTCCTAAATGGAGACTTTCACTGCTCGCGATAACTTGTTATAAAATACTGTTATTGTTCGATTCGTGCCTTTCCCCAACTGTGAAAAGGTTTAAACTCTGGGACGTACTTCGGATTTAATAGATTCAATATAATTACTTATTATTATTATCAGCTCTTATTTCCTACCAAGGGCTAAAATACTAAAATTTTTAAAGTTAAAGTGAACATTTTATATTTTCTTAAGTTTTTATATGAGTTATTTCAAGTTATTACTTAATGAGATAATCTTATAAATGTAAGCGAGTATATTACACGTCGAAATACAAGTTGCAAAAAAGTCCATTATTCTTGTGTGTTACGTTACCACATCTTAATGATAATGACGACTTTACTACACTATACATATATAATAATCTTCAATCACTTTAGACACACTGTAAATTACTGATAGGTACTTGGAAATAGCAATATTAATTCTGATGATGTTTACGTCATCAACATCATCAACATCTCATATACTTACGTCTCCACCGAGGGGCTCGAGTCTACCCTGAATTAGGACGTTTAGGCCTTAGACGACCACACTGGCCCAGTGTGGGTTGGTCGACTTCAGACAAAACCTTTGAATTTTCCTCTCAAGAGTGTGCAGATTTCATCATGATATTTTCTTTCACCGTATGACGTTGGTGTAACACCGTAACACATTGGTGTTATCGAATTCATATGTACGTTATTCGACGCTCTACCAATGTACGTGGTGGGAATATGCATGTACAAGCTGAAAAAGGAAACTATACGTGTGTAACGTTAATGACGTAAAACTTTTTTTCTAGAACTTTAAAAAAAGAACCATACAAACTGATCAGCTGACCGAGAGAGTTAAATTTATCCATTTGCATAGTTTTCTTTCATGTTTACGAAACAAAACTACTTTTTTCAATATGTCCTATCTTTTCTGTAGAGCGGCCCTTTTAAATATGTCCCTGAGTGCGTATCTGTAGATAATTGCAGTAGCTATGTGGGGCACACAAGTTAGATGTATCTAAAACCATGAAACTTTATTTTATTGCATATTACTTAAAGATGACGTTGCTGCGTTTTATCTCAAAATATATTTTTAAATTTATTGAGATTATTTAAATATAGCTGAGAGTGTCGGTGGTCTAGTGGCTAGGGCCGCTGTCTTCCGTCCGGGAGACGCGGGTTCGAATCCCACCACGTACCAATGTACTATATACTGTGTATGATTTTAGTTTTTATTACACCTATGTATTAAGACCGTGTGAGTTACATTGCTTTATTGCAGGTTCTATTATCACGAAATAAATAATAGTACCTACTACTAAAGATAAGGTAAATATTTTTAATTAAGTGTTAACGTATTTTAGAGCGTTGGTGGTCTAGTGGCTAGGACCGCTGCCTCCCGTTTGGGAGACGCAAGTTCAATCCCCACCGCGTACCATGTGTTTTCGAATTTCGAATTCATAATTTACTTTTATTCGATGCTCTTACGGTGAAGGAAAACGTCGTGATGAAACCTGCACACTCCTGCGAAGATAAAACAAAGTTTGTGTGTGAAATCGACAACCCGCACTGGGCCAGCGTGGTCGTCTAAGGCCTAATCGCCCTAATTCAGAGAAGGCTCAAAGTATATGAGCTGTTGATGTGTGTATTTTAGTTGCGTTTATAATGTAACTTAGCTACTATTTTTAGTTCAAAATTTCTACTAGATTATATCAAACATAAGCAATTGAGCTGACCAGAGCAGCAACAACGTGTTTGATTTTATAATTATTTCAACCTTATTTAGACGAAGGGTCTTGCTGGGTATTGGAAATATTTGATATGTTTAACAGGAAACTGGAAAACACCTCAGTTTTTTTAACTGTTTAATAAAACAGAAAAAATGCACAAACATTTGAATTCAAACAATCATTACATTATTAGACAATGCCCAAAAAATTATAAAAGACAAGACATCAAAACTTATAAAGCAATATTGAGTTTATTTAAAAAAAAACAAGATCGCCGATGTATTCAACATTTGCTAAAAAAGATAATTTTTGGTGCAACTTGCTACGTCTATTTAGGAGTGTGAAGTTGAAAGAATATCATTGATTTAAAAGATAAATAAAGCATACGGTATTCTGTTTATTATAGACTACGGAATTAACACGAGTCCGTGTTTAAAGGCCCATTTACACTTGCCCAAGTACAGTGGCGAGTTAACTTAACCGTCATCTGAACTCGGCAAGTGGAAAGTAGCTGTCAAAATATACCGGGCTATCCGCGAGCTGTCAGAATATAACGGACTTCTATTTTGCGTTTTGTTTCTACTGTCTGATGATGATGATCTATCCGACCGATTTCGGCCATTAGACGGAAGCGGTCAGATTCGCAGGATATTTTAAAATGCGCAGGCGTTTGCGCGCACGCAAGCGCACGCACTCGTCCTCCCTCTCCTCAATTCTACTGTCTACTTAACTGGGCAAGTGCTAACTTACTACTTGCCAAAGTGTAAATCAGCCTTAAGTCATTTTTTTCTAAACGAGGCTGTTGCCTTTAAGAATTCATATAATTACGTCTCTGGTGCAATAGCTCTCGATTCGGTTGCTGACCAAAACGAAACCATACCGGAGATAAATATCCATGCCGGAGGCCAGGGCCGTCTGCAGGGCAGGCGGGCCACAGGTAGACCCCAAAAACTTAAACTAAAAATATCAGAATCGTTGCTTATTTTGAAGGCAAAGTTCTTCATTTATGAGTTCTTCGTTTGTCTGGTTGTTGTTTGTCTATATATGTATGTATTTATCTATTTAAGTAATGTATATCAGCTGTCTGGTACCCATAGTACAAGCTCTGCTTAGTTTGAGATCAGATGGCCTTGTGTGAAGATGTCCCCACATATTTATTTATTCATTTACGTATATAAGTCGGGATAAATAATACTTATTTTCAAACTGAACGGGAATTTTACTTACACAAATATTTATAGATAAATAGATAAATGGTTTATTGCCACAATAACTTTCAAATGAGTTAATAAAAATCCAAATTTATACTATAGGTAAGAGTACTGTATTTACTCTTATAACCAAACCTGGATTTATATTCTATTCTTGCATGAAGCTTAAAAAAAGTTGCTGAAGAAAAGCTTCCAGATTACACACACACACAGTTTTGTACATACACAGTTAGTTTATGGACTTGTTCACCTTTTAAAATGGGCCTTAAATATAGGGGGGCTTGGGCTCGTTTACTTAGACACCTAAAACGGAACTGGAGTTGTTTACTTTCAACCTCGCCTGATTGTGGGCAAATCGCGCGCTGTTTAGAATTAGATTGTAAATCGAGAGCTATAGTTTGCATCAGAGGGTGTTGCAAGGTTGATCGTTTTTTTTATTACACTTTTTATTACAGCTTCACTTAGCCGTGTGGTGACGGCAGAGTAGAATACATTTGTCACCAACCCCTACTCTTCCCGTGGGTGTCGTAAAAGGCGACTTAGGGACAACAAATTGAACAGGGAACGGGCAGCAGCGCTCTCTGATACAGAAACCTTTTAATCTGCGATCTCCAACCCGCCTGCCAAGCGTGGAGATTATGGCAAAACCCTCCATTTAAGTGGAGGAGGCTCATAGTCTAGCAGTGGACTGCAACGGGCCGTTGATGAAGCTTCACTATCTTTGTAGCTATTACGACTCGTTTGAGGTAAATTCGACCAGCTCCGGATGTGCATCTTTGGAGCCAAACTTGAGTGTGGTTAATGAACAATAAAATAAAATAAAAAATCTATAACTTTTTGCAATAAGAACATAGTAGTAGTTTTGTAGTTACAACACTACTTTTTTGTAAAGAAAAAATCCTAAAGCAGCGCCCGGGAGAGCAGGTATTTGTTACGATACGACACACACATAATATCTACTTGTCTTTTTATTCCAAGACAAAACACATAAATAAGATGAGAAGTGACAGTAGCACATTTGTTTCATCAACGGCCCGTTACAGTCCACTGCTGGACTATGAGCCTCCTCCACTTAAGTGTTTGGTTTTGCCATAATCTTCACGCTTGGCAGGCGGGTTGGAGCTCGCAGATTAAAAGGTTACTGTATCAGAGAGCGCTGCTGCCCGTTCCCTGTTCAATGTGTAGTCCCTAAGTCACCTCTTACGACACCCACGGGAAGAGTAGGGGTTGGTGACAAATGTATTCTACTCTGCCGTCACCACACGGCAAATTTGTTTAGTTGGTTTTTATTTTGGTTAGTTACAAAACTGCAGCCAACGAAATTACATCACAACGAAATAAAATAAATACTATACATAATGTTGGTTATGATTCCTCGCATCGCCCTAACTAAAGGAACGGTTGAATTCTTCTACAGGTTTAAACTAACCATTACATTAACATAGCAAAGAAATCATAGAATATCTGCAACAAGAGCACACCAATTTAAGCATTCATTTTTTTTCTTTAACGGACCGCTATTTCTACCAAAATGGTGATATAACAGGCGCGGACCAACAGAACAAAAGGGTCAGATCCCTAAAAAATTATGACAACATGCCTAGGGGCGCCTTCAGAGTGGCACAGACCAGGACGTTGCCAGGTAGAAAAACGAGTCGAAGATGATTGGCCCTGATGGGGAAGGCCCCTTCCTGCATAAGCCTATGTCTAACTAAATAGATTCGTTGTAATTTCAGAATTATGGGGTTCCTAGACATAGCGTTCCAAGCGGAGGTGAGCCGCTGGGAGGATGCAGAGTTCGAGGAGGTGGCCAGGAAACACTGCGGCGAGGATCCGGAGACCAGAGCCAAGATCATACATGAGTTCAGAACTATGATATTTGGTAATTATCTATGGGCGATCAGGCCGCTATTGACCAAGCCGGCCCTGTGTGGATTTGTCGGTTTCACATACATGTAGGAACCACTGTCTGCTATATAAGGATACAGAGTAATTTTTTGCGCATATTTCAAGAACACGCACCATTTCTATTCTTCTTTTTCTTCCTCACAACAATCAACAACAACCGACAACCGACCTCACAAACCCTAGTGTCAGTGATATAGAGCCGCCAAAGGCCACTGACTTGACTCGTGTAACGACTAGATAGTAGCCGGGACCAACGGCTTAACGTACCTTCCGAAGCACGGAATCATCTTTCTTTTCGGACAATCAGGTGATTCAGCCTACAAAGTCGTAACCAAACTGGGGAAATTCTCACAAAGAGATTTTTGCTTGACAGTGTCCCCACCGGGAATCGAACCCGGAACCTCCGTAATGAGCGGAGTAATCTCGACCACTCGTCCAAGGAGGCTTTTTTGACCATTTCTATGGGAGGTTTAAATACTGCTAACTGGTTAAAAATAACCCTGTTTTGCTGAGTAAACAAAACCTCCATACAAAAGACATCAACGGGATCCACAAGGACCCACAACTTTATGATGTTCATTACTAACTACTAAGTCAAATCACAATACAAACATACGTATCAAAAGTATTTAACAAGAAAATTAAACTTATCACTAAATGGAATCTAAAATATTTGATTATTATTAATTATGATTGCTATTTTTTATTAATTTTTATATATTTTTTTTACTATTTGTTTTTTTTTTTTATTTGGAATCTCTTCTAGCCAACCAAGCACTAAGAGGAAGGAATGTATTGTTTCAGAACGAGGCGAGGTGCACCCGCGCAGGACGGACGACGCGTACCTGCTGCGCTTTCTGAGATGTCGGCGGTTCATACCTGCGCTTGCGCATAAGTTGGTAAGAACATTGCTTTTGAGTAGCAGAAATGGAAATCAAAATAATATCGCTTCTTAGGTTCGATTATCTGCTTATGATTTGTAGGATGTTAAAGTGTTTTTTTACATTTTTCTCTTCGTCTTCCTAAAATGTTTGTCTCATAAGATGAAGAAGAATAAGAAGTTTGAAGAAAATAAGTAAGTTGTTTGGCTAAAACCAGTTTTGTTTTTCAATCTTGTAATAATACATTTATATAAGTATAGGATAGGTAACTATAGGTAGAAGCGAAGACTCCAATTTTTGTTTTTCTTAACTTCTGAAACCTGTGTTTAATGCATGAACAGCACAGAAAACTCGAAAATTTACCAACTTGCTATTAAACTATTCAACTAAATATTGGCTTATGTATGACTTATTGCAATTGCAATACATTTAATACGAGCTGAGTAGAATTTGAATCATAAGTTTAGAATTTACGCAAAATTTTGACAGCTATAAAGTTTAGTGACGTTTAATTTAAGTTACAACTTGCACGAATCCTAAACTCCGCTCCAACGTCCTACGAAAAGGTCAAATTCGTTGAAAATAGTTCTGCTGGGCCCCGAAGCAACAATTTACAAGTAACAAGTTACAATTTGATATTCATTGCGTAGCCAATTCTTCTAAAATATAATCCCTTATAATTTATCTCATTGTCTACGCAATGTACGTCGAATTGTACTTGTAATTTGTAACTTGTAGTTTCGTGAAAAGGCTCCTGTAGATTTATCTTCATTGGTTAAGTTGGTTGAGTAAACTACTCTTATTTGTCTTGGGAAACTTGTCTAATGTTTGTGTATCCAGTGATTGCGATCCAGCTGGACTAACTTTGATGTAGGTAGTTACAAAACACACAAATGCCACACTCTAGTCACCCACGCGTAAGTTCGTTAAGATTTAATGCTTAATTTTAAAATTATTTAAATTAACTAACTTTTCTATTCAATTTTATTAATTAAATAATTACCGATTTAGGAATCGTGGCCCCATTTTTTGTCCTTCGTAGTAAGACCTGTGGGATGACCATAAGAGTGGTACCATAAATGGCCACTTGTAACAGTTACGACTTATATTTAACTTATTGATAACTACCTGACCCGGCAGACGTTGTCCTGCCATTTTTCAGCTGATGTTTAACCTTAAAGTAAGTCCACAAGAAAAATCCGGAAAAACGCTGAGTCAACAAATTTTTCCTTGTATCGAAGTCGTATATTATAGTCTTAGTAGTCCTTTCCGCCTGCGCCTGCGTCCACCCACGTGACTTTTTTTTTTAATTCCGGTGCTTAGTATATTCATGATACGCCGTGTGGTGTCGGCAGAGTAGAATACATTTGTCACCAACCGCTACTCTTCCCGTGGGTGTCGTAAGAGGCGACTTAGGGACTACACATTGAACAGGGAACGGGCAGCAGCGCTCTCTGATACAGTAACCTTTTAATCTGCGATCTCCAACCCGCCTGCCAAGCGTGGAGATTATTATATGGCAAAACCCTCCACTTAAGTGGAGGAGGCTCATAGTCCAGCAGTGGACTGTAACGGGTTGTTGATGAGTGTATTCATGATAGGTATACAAGTAGGTATACTGTATTGATAAAATGGACAGCCGCTCGCTCGCCACGAGCATAGTACTCCTTGACCTTAAAACGTATGACCTCTCCAATCCAATTTGACTGATTATCCCAACACATCATTCTCTACTGTAATGATAATATTGCAGAAATCTCATATTATTTATTGCACGCAACATTAAATATATTTAAATTATTCAGTGTAAAAATATCTCAAAGATTTCTATGGTCGACTTGTACAATGTGCATTTAATTTAGTCATTTGTTATGATTACGTTAATTGTTTAATTTTGTAAAGTTTCTATTTCTGACAATAATGGTAAATTACAATTTATTAATTTACCATCAATCTTCGAAATCGGCCGATTTAAACTTGTTTAAATACTCTCATCATCATCATCTCAGCCGGAAGACGTCCACTGCTGAACATAGGCCTCCCCCATAGGTTTCCACCGTGAACGGTCCTGCGCTACTTGCATCCACCTCCCACTAGGTGGACAGACAGATGACTTGGTGAAAGTTGCTGGGCAACGCTGGATACAAGTAAATATTCTCGAGGTTGATTATTCTTTAACCATTCTTGCCAGTCTCATTTTCTAACGTTTCTTATGTTAGAAATAACCTTAATGACTTTTTAAGCGCCGACATCTTGACCAACGTTTACATAAGGAATGGTTTTTAAATATGCATTTTTGTGTACTTGCTTAATGCTTATCGAAACTGCTACTTAATGTCTTATGTTTCACGTAAACGGTACATTTTGATTTACGCAATACAAGAATGGAAGTGAATTTTGACACCTTGTCCGCAGGATTCATAAACTTGTTTTAATCATCATAATGCTACCTCTTTGTTTGCACGATGGAAGGTCTACATTTTAATCATTAGTCGGATTTTAATCATTTAATCGAGTGGTCGAGATTTCGACGCTCATTACGGAGATTCTGGGTTCGATTCCCGGTAGGGACACTGTCAAGCAAAAATCTCTTTGTGAGACTTTCCGAGAGTGGGAGTTTGGTTTAGGACTTTCCAGGCTGAATCACCTGATTGTCCGAAACGAAAGATAATTCCATGCTTCGGAAGGCACGTTTAAACGTTTGACCCCGGCTACTATCTAGTCGCTACACGAGCCATGTCAGTGGCCTTGGGCGGTTCTATAACGTTGACACTATGGTTTGTGAGGTCGGTTGTCGACCTTACAACCCACACGATGAAGAAGAAGATTAGTCGGTTAAGCACGGACAGATTCGGAGGACAACACTAGCGGTCCGCCCGCGGCTACGCTCGCGTTTTGTAAGATTTTCCCGTGGGAATTACACTTTTCCTCATAAAAAGTATCCTATATGTTAATCCAGGGTACAAACTATCTCTATTCGGAATTTCATCCAAATCCGCCCAGTAGTTAAGGCGTGAAAACTGAACAAACATCTAAACATCCAAATACATGTTCACATTTTAGAGTGTAAAGTGTGATGACCTACAAAAAACCTAACTACATTGATATTATCGATTTGAACTAACGTTTCTTACTTTAACCAAAGATAAACTCAGCTTTGCCAAACGACTACTAAATTGACTAATAATTACCTATTAGTATGATTTTTAAATAGAAACTGGTTTAAATGGTTGTTCTTGTTCCCAGATGGTTCGATACTACCAGTTTCGGTGGAAGAACGCCGACTTGTATGACTGCAATGCATTCGGGCTTCAGAAAGTCAAGAATGTATACGGAGGAGTTAACCCCGACAGCCCGGAGAGCGGCCGGATCACTCTCATGAGGTTCGGTAAGTGTCGGCAAATGAGACCTGAAGGTGGTTCGAAGCGAGCGTCAGTGTCGCCGCGACAGACAGAGCTGCAGTTAAAAATGAACTGCAATAATAAATGAAATTGTACACTTAAGGTCATTTCTGACTGCAGCTCTGTCTGTCGCGGCAACACTGACGCTCGGTTTGAAAGTCCACCTTGAGAGTGTGTGTATGCCCAGGCCACGGGCCGAGATGAGTATGCGAAAATGAGCCTAAGACACCCTAAAGCTGCTTTTCCACCAGAGATGTGCGAGGATGCGTTGCCATGGATGTGTTTTTCAAGAACCAATAGAATCGCTTCATTTACCTTGCCTCGCTCAGCACAGCTCTGGCGAAGCGATTCTATTGGTTCTTGCGAAAAACACATCCCTCGCAACGCATCCTCGCACATCTCTGGTGGAAAAGCTGTGAATTAAATAATGTAAAACTTGTCAGACGGTGGCTCAGTCAGTTCATGAATAACAACTTATGTTGCAAAATCTTTTTGAACTTTCATACAAACTGTCAGATTCAATTCGTATGTAGGTATGTATTTTTTATTCTTGCGCAAACTAAATGTTGTTTGGGACAAATGTTGTTCAGTTAATTCGTACGTTTCGTATTTTTTCCATATTGTGTTTAGCGAATTTGCAATATCTATCGAAGATTTGTATGAAGATTTAATTGTTTTTTATCACAAAAGATTAAATTACTTACTTGTTTATTTTACAAAATATGTCCATTTTCTTTCATTGGTTTAAAATTATCGACAAATTAGATGGTTTTTTTAATGGCTGATATATGATTTTTTTACGTTTTCAACCCTTCTGTAATTTTTTTTTATTTCCAAAAACTGGCTCGACAAAAATTTTTTATTAATTTATCGAACCTGCTCGTGCTCACATAATTTCACGAAAATCGGTTGAGAAACGTGACCTATAGATGAGAACAAACAGATCGACAGATGGACAGATAGACATACAAAAAGAAATTTTGGCCAAGCTGAAACGGAGACGCTACGCGCTCACTCGATCAATAATGATATCTTTTCAACACAGGTAGGTGGGACCCAGACGAAGTTCCTATAATAGACGTGGTGCGGTGTGCGCTGATGATGGATGAGGTCGCGGTGATGCAGCCTCGTCTGCAGATCCTGGGCGTCACCATCATCGTGGACCTGGAAGGCCTGAGCCTGAGACACGTCAGGCATCTAACGCCAACCATTGCCAGCCAAATCGTCAGCTTGATGGGGGTGGGTTCCTCGTAATATTTTATTTGTTTTTTTTTTTCAACAGTTCATTTAATATGCCGGATCCGTGGTCCCGCTCCTACCGAGGGGCTCAAGCCTACCCTGAATTAGAGCGATTAAACCTTAACCGACCACGCTGGCCCAGTGCGGGTTGGTCGACTTCACACACAACCTTTGATTTTCTTCGCAGGAGTGTGCAGTGCAGGTTTCATCACGATGTTTTCCTTCACCGTAAGAGCGTCGAATAATTGTACATATGAATTCGAAATTCGAAAACACATTGGTGGGGATCGAACCCGCGTCTCATGGATGAGAGACAGAGGCCCTAACCACTAGAGTAAGTTTTTAATTTGAGCTTGCGATTGCGACAAATTCTTTGTACAAACGCGATGGAGCACTTTGTTTGGGAACTGCGTAGCAACGCCTATACTACTTTTTTTTGTTACTATTCTATTTTGTGCCGCACTTATCCTTGGTCCTTTTAGAGCATCGAACTGGAGACGCATTTTGGTTATTTTCACACTTATATCATAATTGTCACATAAAGCGGTAAGGTATGGCACTGACATTTTATATTTGCCACACAAGAATAAACAGAAGTAAATTAATTTTGATTTTAAAGTTTTCGGTAATAATTGTCTCGTAGAAACTAATACGCGCCGTGTTCCTTTAATAATAATAATTTATTTATTTATTTAAGGAAATGATACAAAGTATTAAGCCACTGGTATTTAAACTACCTTTCCATTATTATGATCTGTTAGTTTTGATTTGGCGTATTTTTGTGTTGTTGCAGAATTTTTGTTGTTTTTCTCTCCGGTACCTACCTATTGTAAAAATGTATGTTTCCCTCGAGAGAAATGTCGAATGTCCAACTAGTGTGATTTATAGCCCTCCCAGCAGCTCAGGATATGAATACACAGTAATGCCACACCTCGTTGGTTATTTGCTGCGTTCTGCCCTTGTTGCACAAATAACTATTATGATATGGTGTGAGGGTTTTTTTTTAACGGACTAATCGCTATTTCTACTAGAGTGATATTAAAACGGGCGCGGACTTGAGGGTTCACACACAAAGATTCTTTGAAACCACGAGCATCCAAGAGCAAGAAAATGTTCTGTGCCCCTAATCGATGCACATAGCGGTCATGCTACCAGGACTGCAGACATTCCTCTAATACATAGGAACTTCATTGCATGCATCATACTGCTGGTTGATACCAGATTGCGTGCCAATAGGGTTAGTTGGTCGTTCTGCTCTCCTAGTCTCTGAGAGTGACCGCGGTAACGTTAATTAACTGAATGAATCCTCCACCAACCACGCTTTTCCTTCTTATAAAAATTAAATGAAAGTAAAAGATTAGAAATAAAAGGCTTTTTTAAAAAAAAGACCTATTAAAAACATTGAAATGTGAAAGCGCGAATTTATTAAACAAACAAAAGGAATGTAAAAGATTTGATAACTATAACTAATTAGATACTCGTAACTAAAGCTCGCCTCGACCAAATAAACAAGTTTGACAAAACCGGTGTAGATTTCGACATCTATTAAATTTAATTCCACAGTAGGTACCGGCCGGCATTCTATGACCAGACCAGTAATCAATAATTCCAACATTCCATTTTTGGTCGGCCTCGTTTCCAAACCGTCTCGTTGCCTTTTTTTTACCTAGCGGTATTTTGTATCCGAACTTACCAGGCATTCATAACGTTGCAGGTGTCATTTCCGCTGCCTAACCATGGACTGCACATCATCAACTACAGTTGGATACTGAACACGTTCTTCTATGTATTCAAGCAGTTCATACCAAAAGCCGCATGGGACCGCCTGCACTTCCATGGCAGTGACATGAGCTCTTTACACAAGCACATAGATCCTATGTATCTTCCTCCGGAGTATGGCGGTTCCTGTAGACATGTCCTATCGACTGAAGAATGGCTCAGGAAAATTAACAAGTACAAAGATGATTTCATGGTGAAAGAACTACGAGAACTAGGTTTCACTGTAGAAGATTGAATTATGTAGTTAATTAATAAAATGAGACACTCAATTCATTAGAGATTTTTTTAAGTTGCTATGCCTTATGAGTCTAGTACCTATCTATATTTAACATGTGAAGATTAAGATCTTATTGATTACGTTTAAGCACTATTGTATTATTTAAATAAATTACATAGAAATGTATTTTAGATTATTTTTTATTTATTTCCATATTTTTTGTCATTTCTTACCTTTTATCTTAATCCCTAATGCTCTAAATTTAAGTTTATAACATTGAAATACAATTTTTGTAGAAAAACTGAAGTTTAATTTTGTATTTCTATCAAACATAATATTAGATTTTCTCTAGACGAATTTCTCCAGAAGCAGTTTTTCTATTTTTGAACAAAAAATAGCGTAGAATATTTAATAGGTATGTATACCGTAATGATACAAATCCCGTTTTCTATAGATTGATTTTATTTAATCGATAGATAAATAATTTTATGATTCCAACAATACAAGCAGATACTCTTCAACTGCTACGCTGTATCTGTGACCTAAAGCTTTCGCTGGTTTCTTAGGATTAATGTTCACAAATCCTGATAACCGCATAATGCGATACTGCAATTGTGGCATAAATGAGGCTACTGCTCTGGTGCGATTCGGCGGCGGAGGCGGTCATCGCGTGCGGCTATCCCTCGTGCTGTCTGGAGCAAACCGGCATAGCATAGTAATCATCACGTTTGAATGATTAACCATCGTGGCCAAGAATCAGCAAGCTATCGTACAATTCCACGATTTGTGTTATCGTTCAAAATTTCAAAACAAAAACCAAAGAGAAGGAAGTAGCGCCCTCTATGGCCTACAAAGAAAACTATTTTAAAGCGACCTCTATTATAAAGTACTCGAACTGCGTCCAATCAAGCCAGCGCGCGAACCTCGGCGCGAACCCACAAACAGTGTCTTACTCATCTAGAATTTTTTTTATTCAATCAAGCGACTGTCTTCCAAGAATCAATGTTCCGAATACGAGTGCGTCAATCGAAACGTCCCGTTGTATTCACCAGGACTGTATAACAAAGCAAGAATCTGTTTCAGCCAACGAAATTGAAAGTAGTTTCTGATATGATTATCACAAATAAAACTCAACTCTGGGTTATGCTAACAAAATTTATTGTTTGAGGAACATTACTTTCTGTTGCTATACATAAGTGTTATATTTTGTTAGCACGTTTAGCACTCTACTTTGGTATTATAATTAGATGTATGTAGGTATAAAAAAATAATATAATACATATCGTTAACTCACAAAATAAAACATAACTACGTATAATAAATAGCTTACTGGTTATTTTAGGATTGCGACTATGGAAATTTACAGTAATGTTTAAAGGTTGACTATACTTTTTTTCTAAACTCCCAATCCAAAGCTTGAGATATCGTTTTTCCTGTGATGAGTTCTCAAAAGCTCTTTCTCCACTTCATTTAAGATGGCGACATCTAAACTATTTGAATTTAGAATATCTTCATGTTTATGTTCCTCTGGTAAAAAAGCGTCATTGTTATCGGCAGAAATTATGTGGTCTTTGTCACCGTTATCCACCATGTAGTCAAAAACTTGGTTATAGCTGTTATTGTATTTTCTTGAACCATTTTTCATATGATGAGGCACTACACTGGTCCCATGGACTACTAAACTGATTTGTCCAATTTGGCCGCTGTTGTTTTCTGCTGTCTGAAATAATAGGTTCAAAACATGCTTACTAGTGCATAAAGTTATCTCATTTTTGGGGTCGGCACAGTATGTTTTCTTCTCCCATTCATCTTTATCAGCCGTAATTTTAACAATCGCACTCTGGCTGTACGTACATAATTTTCTTCCAACACAAAATCTGTATCCTATTTATTAACGCGTGGCGCAGTTTTCTCTCATCTTATTATGATTGGCGCTTTATACTAATTTATTGTCTTGTTACACCTTACATCCATCACAGCATTCGAATTTCAGTAGCATGCATTCGTCTTTCATTATCTCTTTTACAACTCAACCTTCCAAATTTCCGATACATACATTGGCCACAGATCTGAGGAACATTCGAAAGTCGCAATTAGTTCCTGCCGGGAGTGACCTGCCGCCATTTTATTTGTTATTTCTGTTTTTTACATCGCGGTCTATCTCACCATAAGTGATAAAAGAATAGTAACCAGCACATGCGGCTGGACAGTATGAGAGCAGCTTTATACCGTACCAGAAGGTGTGGTTTTTCTAAATACGAATCCAACTGCATGAGCTGGCTTACTCATGAGTATTACTTTTTTATATCCTGCTTGTTTTTGTATCAGAAATTATATATTACAGCTAGCGGCACGTAGCTCTGAGCGAGCGGTACCTCTCTCTCAGTCACCCCACCTTTACACTATGCGAGAAAGAGAGTCACCGCTCGCACGTGCCGCTAGCTGTAAACATTGAATTTCAAAACAACATAATATTAGGAAATACCTTGTCACGAATGACGGCAGTCCAGATACCAGTAGGATTTTCACCCCATGTTCCAACTGACATCAATGGCCAGTTTACAAAGCCAGCTTTGGAAACATCTTTCTCTCGAGGACTCAAAAGCTGAATTTCTGTACCTAAAATACAAAAAAAGTGAACCTCCTACGCTGCGCTGTTTCTCATAGAATAGATTTTATGCAACACAAATGATGTTCTTGGATTCTCAAACGTAACATTTCAACTAAAGTACTAGGCGTTTATAAATATAGAGAAAGTCTCACCTTGTGGGGATAACAAGTAAATTTCTAGAGCTCCACGTCGACTGTAGTGTACGTTTACTATTAGTTCCACATGTTCCACGTATTTTACTACACATTCTGTTACTTTAATGAGTATTGTTACTGGTTCCTTAGAACTTAAGTAACCTTCATCTGCACTTAATCTGAAATATATAAAAAGCCGACCTGGCTAAATCTCACCAGCTCGCCATCTTTTTTTAAGCAAAAACTAAAACTATTTTGCAATTCGCCAAAAAATGACGCAAATTGAATAAATCACTGCTTGGACACCGCTTGGCCCGCCCGGTACACTCGCTTTATTCACAAAATAACATTATTATAGTCCGAGGAATGCTATACGAGCGAGAGTAAGTTGAACCCGCAACAGTAGATTTTCGATAACTAAGAGAGATCTTCTTATATTTGTAATTTAAAAAAAGCGAATTTGTTTTGCGGATTCGTCATTCAAAACGTATCGAAATCTTAAAAGGAATTAATTTCTAAGCTTGCCTGGTGAGTGCGGCTCAATTTAACCGTATTCACCAGAAAGCAGGCAACACAGATACCAGGAAACCATACTTACGGTGTAGCTTCGATGCGGCAAATGTGTTTATCAGGAACTGTAGTCCAGTTGAGAGATGCCGATACTAGAGCGCCGGCATTCAAAAGCCCAAATCCGAAACGGACATCAAAATGAAATCCCACCCTGGAATTACAATTTGATAAATAATCATGAGTGATAAGGATAGCTTTAATAAAATGTAGGTTAGTACTCCAAATCAAAATTTCAACGAAAAAATTGTTTTGACAATCAATCAACGGCCCGTTACAGTCCACTGCTGGACTCCTCCTCCACTTAAGTGGAGGGTTTTGCCATAATCTCCACAGATTAAAAGGTTACTGTATCAGAGAGCGCTGCTTGCTGCCCATTCCCTTTTCAATGTGTAGTCCCTAAGTCGCCTCTTACGACACCCACGGGAAGAGTAGGGGTTGGTTGGTGACAAATGTATTCTTCTCTGCCGTCACCACACGGCTTGTTTTGACAATACTCGCTTTAAATCAAACGAAAAAACGTACCCATTAATTTGCCAACCAGGATTTACAGATAAAGGTGCGTATTCTGATGTCCACACTATTAAATGCTGAACATCCCGCCATGTTAGATTAGGACTGAAAATGTATTAAAATAAAATAGGTAAATCAACAAAACCAAGCCACGGGAAGTAACCCATTTATCATAAAAAACCACCAATTTTTAAGGTCTGTGAAATAATGCAACTTTATAATACAAATGAAACGAAACCTGTCATACAATATCCGACGGAAACATCGAGACAAACAGACCGTGCCGTTCGTAGTACTAGGAGTTTATAAATGATTGCAAGTTGTACGCTGACACTGCGGGCTGACTCACTTTGCCTGCAGAGCGAGAGCTATAATACCGGCTGCTAAAGGGGCGGCAGCCGACGTGCCTGTGTGCCCGAGCGTGCATGAGTCATCCGTGTCTGTGGTGGCCTAGAACAAAATATATTCGTCTCATTCTAACCCTAAATGTAAACAAACATACAACATGAATGAAAGGAAAAGCGATTCACTCACAATTTTCTGATCTTTATATGCACCGGAGGAGTATGCTGCAGCCAAAGTAGATGAGCATGTCTCACCATACCAAGGAAACAAGCCATGTTGGGATGCACTACCAATAGAAATCGTATAAATGCTTGAAGAGTACCTAAAAATTTTAAAAAATAATTACAAACCCTGATTTTTAAATTACATTAAGGAAACCTAACGTATCGT
Source organism: Carpatolechia fugitivella (assembly GCA_951230895.1). Taxonomy (NCBI): domain Eukaryota; kingdom Metazoa; phylum Arthropoda; class Insecta; order Lepidoptera; family Gelechiidae; genus Carpatolechia; species Carpatolechia fugitivella. The sequence goes on from OX579660.1 coordinate 13,816,588, forward strand.
TTGCGTTTGCCTACCCATCACAATTGCAATTGTCACCATTTCCTCCGCCATTACCATTTGCCCACACGTAAATTGTTCCCTTACCTCCCCGACCCTGTAAAAATAAATTACTCTTATGTAGATGACTCCACAAAAAAATCATCTCTATGTCGATGATTTTACAAATATTGTACTGAGTGATGACATACAGTTGCCAGTGTTTGATGTGTTGTTGTAAAGTTAAAAAATACTTTCTTAGGGCCGGGTTATTGCAAAAATTAGCAACTCAACGCGGTTTAGTTGAAAGTTCAACCGACGCATTACTGAAATAACGTTCATATTAGCGTGCGATGCTTCACGGTGGTTACGTCCGACACTGCGCAGGAATCGTGCGAAAAACTCGTTTTTCATGAACTCTTTTGCTTATTAACAGAAAATGGCAGAGTTTATGAAAAATGTTATCGATTTAAAATCTAAGTCAGTAATTGGCAAGTTACATTTACGAAAAAAAACTATGGTTATCGCTTTAAGTTACGAGATCTAGGACGTCAAAAAATTTTTTTGCTGCTTTTTTTTTTAAAACTTGTGCTTTTTATTTCTAAATTATTATAATGTATTTAAAAATTCTACTCGATTTAAAATTTAATTAAGAATATATTCTGTTAGCATATATTTTTTTACATTTATAAAATCAATAGAAGTGCTGGTATTTGATCGTCAAAGTAGCGACTATGGGCGCTATTTCCACATAACCCGCCTTAAGTTGAATTAGAACTAGTTTATAGTAATAACTTAGATGCTTAGAGTGTACATAAGTTTCTATAGAGCAAGCATATCGCACGGATCACCTCGTGCGCAGCGTAGGCAGCTTGAGTAGGCAAGTGTCGTGATTTTTTGCGATATTTTCCTGGATATTTCACTATTTTTCTTAGAATAACATAATTATAATATTTGTCTGATTATTGAAATACAAACTTGTCTAAGACGCTTACGCCGTTGGTACTCGATAATAACTAGTAGGGGCTTGCTGACGGAACGATTCAATGTTCCCACCCGTGCCTCACTCTGAAGCGCTCGCTCTATACCTTCATATAAACTCATTGCTTAGATGCCTTTCTCAATGTAAATCGTACTTTAGGGACCTCACGATACAGGCTTGCCTAGTGTGGGGACCATATGTATAATTGTTATTAATTAAGTATAATTAGCATAATATGGTATAGTTTAATTGCGCGTTGAAAATAAATTATTTTCATTTCATTTCAGTTATGTATGTGGCACTAAACTCAAGTACAAATAGTTAAAAGTGACCCAAGCCCCTTAGTTGATTAGTTTCTATAAGAACGCAAGCGCCAATTCTTAATTTTGACGGCCCCGCAGCTTAGTTGGTAGTACGCCTGCCTACGAAGCACAGGGCCGCGGGTTTGAATCCCGCCCAGGGCAAACATTCGTGTGACGAGCACTTGTGTTTGCCTTGTGTTGTGTCTGGATGTCTTTTCTCTTTTATATGTATGTATTTATCTATTTAAAAAACGTATATCAGCTGTCTGATACCCATAGTACAAGCTTTGCTTAGTTTGGGATCAGATGGCCGTGTGTGAGACGTCCCCAAATATATTTATTTATTAATCCGGGACCACACAGTATGAGTTGGACACGCTTTTTTTAAACATAACACACCTGTGAAATACCGCGCTTAAATGCTTCGATTGCAAGGCGGCCCGGTCCCTCCACAGTACGCCCGTCATCATTAGGGCCCCAGGACGCACTGTAGATGTCCACCTTATCATAGGCATAAGCTGAAAATTTAAAAGAAATCATCACTAGTTTTCTGCATGTTTTATAAAACAAAGTCGCTTTCCGCGTCTTTTGCTTATCCGCTAACTCCATCTACAGCACGCAACATTAACCTATATGGTTTACCAATGGACGACGTTGTTCATAAAACATAAGGAAGGTTTATATGTATGTCGCAGATGGATTGTCAAATCAACTGTTTTACAAAAGCGCTAGCTGTTTTATAAAACGGCACTGTTTTGTAAAACCATGCCTTTGCGCTACACCTAAGTTTAGATGTATTGTAGAATGGCTTGCCTGCTGTCACAATGAGTTCCATCAGTCCAAGATTCGCCACTTGGACGACGGCTTTTTCTAGTTTCCGCACTGAATTTCATAAAACTGATAACTTTTTATTCAAATTGTCCTTAAAATCACAGTTTGCACTTAATTTCGGCACTTTTTCATTAATATTACTCATTGTATTTAATAATTTTGGCGAGGTCTCGGACGCCATTATTGTTGTTACAGTTGTACAGAAGTTGTACAGAACCTAGAGCAGCAAAATTTTGAACTAAAATCTACAATGGAACGTTTTATTTCACGCCGTTTTACAAAACATCTGACAGTTTACCCGCTGCTTTAATGAATGCTCAACGATTATGCAATTCTACGTTTTCAAAGTAAGCAATTATGTAAACCCGGTAAACGTCGTCATTCAGCTGTTTTACAAAACGGAGCTGTTTTATAAAACAACTAGAGGTTTTGTATAATAGCTGATTTGATAATCCATTTGCGACATGAACATAACATTCTGTAATATAATAGAGAAATTTAAATCAAGTCGTCAAAAAATCAATTTTTGTGTGCTAATTTAACGTTTACGCTGGCTAAATTACCCGTGCGAAGCCGGGGTCGCGATAATTGTGTCCTTAATTTAAATTTTTAAATATTATGATCCTTATAGGCTATTATACCCAGCACATTGTGATACGTAGTGCCTCCATAGTAATAACACAATGCATCAGCCAGTTCAATAAAAGAATTAAAAAGTGTGGATTGGTTTGTTTGGTTGGGATTGGGATCTAGCTAGATATTATAAATGTTTTCAATGAAAATATCTATCTACACCGGTAAGTAACTCCTTACCATTGTATTTTTTTTTTTGTTTTGACCAACGCGTCAAGGTTTGACATTCACAATGTTAGTACAAGTGAAAACGTTTCATTCATGCGTATTGTGCAATAAACAATAAATGAGGAAATCCGAAGAAAATGCAGAAGGTAAAATTTTCTAAAACCTGTTCATCTAACGTGTAATCCTAGTAGAAGCAGGAACTGGAATAGAAGAAAACGCATCGCAAACAAACTAAAACACGCCTAATAGTCAACATGCTGTCCTATTACTAATAATCAGAAATCGCACAAAACGCACCTCACCGGCAAGTCACTCATTTGGAGGCAAGCGATGTTTTTAAGCCATGTTTTCCTAGTAACCGAGAACTCAGTTGCGTCCAACAGCGCCTATCTACGTGGCTACGCTACGTGCCGATAACGACGCGACGACGACGGGCGGGTGCCATCATTGACCGAGCGAGCGAAGCGTCTCCGTTTCAGCTTGGCCAAAATTGCTTTTGTATGTCTATCTGTCTGTTTGTTTCAATCCGTTTCTCAACATTCTCGTGAAATTTGGTGAGCAGGTTCGATAAAATCGAATTTTTGTCGAGTCAGTTTTTGGAAATTTTAAAAAATTACAGAGTTATGGGGGTTACCAGCTTACAAGGTCTACCGCTAAGGCTGTTTTCCTCTACAGGTCACATTTCTTAACCAATAAATATATAAAAAAAAAAAAAAAAAAATATCATAGTAAAAAAATAATTATATTACTCGTATAGCGCGCCGTTATAGTTTGTAATATTCCCATTTATCACACTTAATCACTCTTAAAAACAACAATCAATGAAAATTTAACTAAATTAGCGTTTTTTATGAGCATAATTATAGAGAAAAAGCAATTCAGCCTCTATGAATTGATTCTAAATTTGAGATAATTTTATTTTCAAAATATTACTGGCTGATACAATAATATTTTTGATACATTTTGTTGACATTAAAAAATATCAATTACTTTTCTCTGTAAGGATCGATTTTGGAGCCAGCAGAAATTAAAAAAAAAATTGTAATTAAAATCGCACTAGTGCAAATCAAATCAAATCAAAAATTATTTATATATATCACTTAGATCCGTCATCACAATTTTTTGGGTGAGTTCACCAACACAATGGCGGAATCTGTGGAGAAGAGCTCACTGAAGAAACTCCACAGCCATCGCATCTTTTGCGTTTCCTTTTTTAAATAAAATATTGTCAATTACAAAATTAATTCTAATTATATATCGAAAAAGCCTGCTATATAGAATGATGTTCTATAAAACGCATTTACCGCACTGCCTTCGTAAGTTCAATATTCGAGCAAGGTTTATTATCGATGGTTACATTTTGACCCATAGTAAGTAACAGATACGCAATCCTTGTTTCATGATAAGCGTGGCAAATCAGAGCTCTGTCTGCGTGCGCTCTTTGCGAATTCCGTTCTGGCAATGAAAATTGAAACTGCTGTTACGTCATATTTTGTTCATTATACTAAGGCAGCATAGAGTTAAACTACTTCCACACAAAAAATTATTGTTTACAAAATCGTAGCACCACCGGCTTTAGAACACTGTAGCGGGAGTGGGGAGTAGCGGAAGGCTCTTCTTTACATACACCTAATGAGCTAAGACAGACAGACCGACAGAGCTCTGAGCTGCGTCATATCTTCTCGTCGCCGCTACCGCAATGCCTGAAAAGCAGGATTTATAATCAGTGTGTCCTACCCGTTTTGACATACGGAGCCGAGACGTGGAACATGACGGTGAAGCTGGCCCACCGGCTACATGTCACTCAGCGAGCTATGGAAAGATCTATGCTTGGTATTTCGCTACGGGATAAAATCCGAAACGAAATCATCCGGCAGAGGACCAAGGTGGTGGATATTGTCCAGAAATGTAGCAAGCTGAAGTGGCAGTGGGCTGGCCACGTCAGTCGCAGAACCGATGAGCGTTGGAGCAGACGGGTTCTCGAATGGAGACCGCGTCTCGGGAAACGTAGTGTGGGACGCCCCCCTGCCAGGTGGACTGATGACCTGAAGAAGGTCGCTGGTGGTGGCTGGATGAGGAAAGCGGGTGATCGTGCGCTTTGGTGTACCCTTGGGGAGGCCTACGTCCAGCAGTGGACTGCAATAGGCTGATTGATTGAATGAGCTAAGGGCGCCCACTCGGCATAATGACGTTGTGTGTAGCAAGAAGTGCGAAGGGGAGGAATGGCCCTAAGGAGCGACGCTGCTGTGTCAAAAATGTTTTCATGTCTCATGCTCTGAAAGGAGTTCAATAATGACCCCAAAGAAAGGATGAAAGTCCAGCTTACATCCCAAGGGATATAAGTAACTTTGCAATTCGAACCTTTCTTTTTATTATTTTCATAGAAAGTTGCACACGATAAATGGCAAAGGAATAGAAGTATATAGCCTATACCTGGGCTGATTGATAACTGGCCGAAACGACGAACTTAAAAAAATGATACGCAAAAAAAAATATTACATTATATTTTGGCATCTTTTTGAAAATAGAACGCCAAATTTGAATTTAATCGAACTGGTGGAATTTGTTTGATAGGACGTAGGAACTTTCTCTGTCGTAAATTTTCTTAACAATGGAAAGAAACGAAATTCGTGCGGTGATAAAGTTTTACGTTTTAAAATAGAAAACAGCAACCCAGATTAAAACCAAGCTAGACAGTGTTTTAGGTAATTCTGCTCCTGCATTGAGTACAATTCACACCTGGGTAACTGATTTTAAACGTGGAAGACAGAGCTGCGAAGATGCCCACAGGTCTGGCCGTCCAAATGAAGTCACGAATCCGGACATGATCAAAAAAAATCACAAAATTGTATTGAATGATCGGCGCTTGAAGTTGCGAGAGATAGCAGAGATGGTGAGCATTTCATCTGAACGCGTTTTTAATATTTTGCACCAACATTTGGGAATGAAAAAGCTTTGCGCGCGATGGGTGCCGCGTTTGCTCACTGTTGACCAAAAGCAACGTCGAGTGGACGATTCATCGGAGTGTTTGGCGCTGTTTAACCGAGATCCTAACGAGTTTTCGCGGCGTTATGTAACAGTCGATGAAACCTGGATACATCATTATACTCCCGAGACAAAAGAACAATCTAAGCAGTGGACTGAGAGCGGAAGACCTGCGCCGAAGAAAGCAAAAACGGTTTTGTCGGCCGGCAAAGTGATGGCGACTGTTTTTTGGGATGCTCGAGGGATTATTTTAGTGGATTATCTGCAAAAAGGAAAAAACAATAAATGGAGAGTACTACGCAAGCTTGCTGCAAAAATTAAGTGAAGAAATCCAGAAAAAACGACCACATTTGGCCAAGAAAAAAGTTTTTTTCGAATTGCTACCGCATCCACCCTATTCCCCGGATCTGGCCCCGTGTGACTTCCACTTATTCCCAAACCTGAAGAAATGGTTAGGTGGCCAGAGATTTTCATCAAATGAAGAAGTCATTGTTGCCGTGGACGAGTATTTTGAGGGGTTGGAGAAAACATTTTATCAAACTGGTGTAACGGCATTGGAAAAGCGCTGCTAAATGCATCGAGGTAGAAGGAAACTACGTTGAGAAATAAATTTATTTTAAATAGATTTTTAAAGATTTTCTTTGTCGTTTCGGAAACTTATCAATCAGCCCCATTCAAAAGTTTGGCCAACAAAAGAATATTTTTGAGACTATTGTGTGAAATCCTCATTACATATTCAATGCTTAAAATGCTATGTGCGCTCGTACAATTAATTTAATTTCAATAAAAAATAAATCGCTGGAATATACTTTTCTATGCAAGATGAATACAAAATACACGTATTTACCAAGAAATAACAACAAAAAGATTAAAAATAACAAAATGAACCCATAATTTTTTAAATTTTTGTCAAAAATCATGCCTGGCTGGGACCGAACGCGCCCTTTAAAAAAGACGAGAGAAATTTTAAGCAATGTTTTAATTTAGATTTGATACATATTTGAAATATTGAAATAGTAAAAATTTGGTTTATTTAAATTTGTGCGTGACTTTTCAGTGATGTCATTAAAACCAACTGAAAATTTCGCAGTTTGACTATGAAATGGTTGCATGTGTGTATCGCACGTGTGATGTCAATGTGGTAGGTATGTAGCCCATGTCATATTTTTTTACAAACTGACTTTTTTTTTCCTCACAACCGAGATGAAAAGCAGAGTGTTCACCACGTGGGTGGGTAACTGATCAATTCCCTCGTACTATAAGCGCCCTCGCTACGCTCGTGCGCCAAAGTACATCGGGGTGTAATTGATCGATCGGTTTCACCCCTTGGTTAACAATCTACTATTATAATACGCACATTATAATACTAACAAACTAAATTTTTAAATACGGTTTTTATAAACTCGAAGACGCGACAAACCGACAATCATTGAAACCAATGAATGCGTCCATGGCACTGAGAAGACGTCATGTTTCACCCACATCACTAAGGCAACATAAGCTGCAGAAAGTTTGAATCTGACCTGAATCAAGAAAAATGAGGTCATCAAGTGAGCGCACTTCTCCCGTATAGATGGCGCAACACGTACACCAAAATAATGTTTAGCAAAATATAAACTTTATCACGACTACATAAGTTAGATTAGGCACAAAAATTTTACGTAACGTCATCTATCGTCAAATACATGCAAACAGCAAAAAATAAAAAAACTCTCGTTCATTGGAAATTTGGGCTCAACGGGGAGACAAAGTTACCAGGCTATCATAAAGACAAAGAGGTCGACGTACCTATTGCTTCACCTTCTATTCGATCTGTGATTCGGCCGTCAAGCATTCGAACTCCGCCTACTTTGGCTCCCCAGGCCACGCCCACTCCGCATTTTCTGTTATTTGCGGTCATGGCTATCTATAACAATAAGTTGACATTGTTGAATGTGAACTTTACATGTAACTAATACGGCGCAATTCAACAAATCTTACCTCCCCTGCACAACGTGTTCCATGTGAGTTCTGCATACGTTCTTCATATCTTGGAGTGGGATCAGGATCATGATCGTTGCTGTCCCAACTTATTTCTGGATCCTTCAATAAATAAAAAAAGGAAGCGTAAATTTTGTGTTAAATCTACTTTTGAACATGAAGGTGGGATTCAATAGGAATGTAGGATAATATCATTAATTTTATTACAGTCAGACGTTGCATGACTGCAACCGATCAACCTCTATTAAATTACTTACAGGTTTATTTATATTCCTTCTTAATATTCTGTAACGGTATATTTAATTCAGTCAAATAAAGAAATAAACTCAATAATAAGTAGAAAATTCGGTATATATTATAGAGATAAGCTGTATTTCATTAGCAAATCTAAAACAGAGCCATCTCTTGAAAAGTAATATGAACCTTGTCTGGAGCCCTATGGCAACGGAAGCCGATGCCGCGCTTCATATCGGCCGCGAACTTACTAAGGTAACAGAAATTACGTAGAGTCAAGAATGATAAACTATGCGCCAAATGGCACGCCAAATGGTCACACTTGGGGGGGGGGGGGTATGATAAGTAAATAATAGTAAAACTACACCCTATCAATCAATAATGATTTAAAATCAAAAGCATGCACATTTTATACATAAAACTAAAATAAATTAAAAAACAGGCCTGCCGAAGCAGGTTTTGATAATTTTCAGGAATAAGGGAAGATACATTGAAGCAGAAAAACTTTCCGGTTTTTCCGGATATTGTCCTCAAGACAACGGACGGCCGTCACCTAACGGATCAGCTGTGCGAACTTTACCAGGGACATATGAAATAAAAATAGTGTTTTACAATGCTATGAATGAATGTAAAAAATACGCAAGAGCGCCTTTATCCCGTAGTAGCGGCGATATTCGTAATGCTAGTGTAGAGTCGCATGCTGGCTTCTGTACTTACGTCGAATTTAAAACTATTTACTTCGTAATTTCTTTCCTATTTATTTCCTAAAAAATACTGGCCTTCGAAAGGAAAAATATTAAGGATCATTTCCTTTCTCTTCCTGTCATCTGCCAAGATAAAGCAAGCTTCTTTTTTTGAACTATACTTGGGTTACTATAGGATGAGCTCTGACAGATTAAAATTTTAAAAACTTATTAATATTATTTCGTTTATTTATTTATTTATTAAGTAAAATTACATACTGTTTAATGATAAAATAAGAGGTGAAGTAACTTTTTTTTAATATTTCAGCTATTATGGTTTTTAAACTGAATAATATTTAAAAAAGTTGTTAACGTTGTATGAAAATTTTTGAAGCTGTCAGAACCCATCCTATAATAACCCAACTATAGTGGGTGTACTGTGGCGTGCGACCCCGTGGCCCGCCCGCTGCTTTCCTGTACACGGGGGCGGCGGCGTTGCTGGCTATAATTTGCCGCGCCTTTATGAAACATAATATTCGGAACCGAATTTGGAAGAGATTTGACGGAGTCGGGCGCAAGCCGCATAGATGAAGAGCCGCCGCGCCGCGCCGCCGCCGCGCCGCCGCCTCGCGCTTTTCTTGGTCAACGCAATTAATCAGTATGGCGATTACGCCGCAGATTTTGTCGCTCAACATTACAACGCGAAACCCCTCGAGTGGCATTTCAGGGGGCCGTTTCACGAAGCTACAAGTTACAAATTTAAGCACAATTCGATGTACATTGCGCAGACAATGAGATAAGACGATAAGGACTTACAGTTTAGGCGAATTGGCTACGCAAGGAATGTCAAATTGTAACTTGTTACTAGCAAACCGAACGGGGCCGTCATTAAAACTAAACTACTTTATTCCACAAGTTTTTAAAATTCACAAACAATATTAATTTTCATAGAAATTGAGTTAGCTGGAGAAATAGGGTGAACGATGTGATTCATGAGATTATTTTATATCATTCTGAATAAGTTTTAATATAGGTAGTAAAGAGAAAATACAACGTCAAAAATCTATTTTTAGGCGCTTGCATGACTTACACTGGCTAAACCATAAAATATACTTGAAAATAATGTACTAAAAAACGATTTCTTAAGTACACCCGTGCGAAGCCAGGGCGGGTCGCTAGTAATTAATAATAATAAGTAATAATTAGTTTTCTATGCAGTTATCCATAATAATAATAATAAGCCAACTTGCGAAGTGTACGTCGCAAAAAGTTTTAATACGAATGTCCTATTCTATGTTTTAGCCAAGACTTCGTGGAAACACGCAACAGTAACAAAAAAGTATTGAAGCTAAAATTGTATAAATTATAATAATAAAACAAATATTGCAGGAGAGTGGTCGTAGCAACTGCTACGAGTGCTACGTAGCACGTAGCACCAAGTATACCTAGTGTTACGAAGGCAGAACGAGGCGGTTTAAAACGACTTTAATTATTTAAAAGAAGGTTCTAACATTTGAACATGTACTACATTTTGTACATTGTTTGAAACGGTGAATGTAGCAGAAAAGCTTCGAGAGAGAAGTGTTTGAGTTCCGAAGGCAATGTAGGCTCAGTGAATAAACAGTTTGAAAGTTCAACATTTTCGTAGCACCTAAACTTCTAGTTACTATCAGGTTTGACTGTAAAATTATATTTCATAATAGTACATGTCTTGTTCTTTATCACCAATAACTAAAAATACTTTATGTGATGCGAAAACACCACACAAAAGCAAAAAGCATGGCAAATAAAATACAACCTGTGATCCATTTACGGTTTAGGAACTTTCCATCACAAAATATGTTTTTGATTTTTGTCCTATGATACCGTAGGTTCATGAAGAACCTAGACTAGCAAATACTATCTTTATCTGAACCTACATAAAGGCCTTATTCTAGTGAATAAACCTGATGCAAATATCGACTTGTTTCAGTAACGTTTGAGCCGTGCAGTACGCTACCCGCTTTGCCCTCCGCCTCGTGAGCGCAACAACGGAACATTTTCTTGTTAGATGTTCCACCAATGTACTAGGGCACCATAACGTTGAGAAGTTCATCGGTTAGTCGCGGCGAGTCAGACGCTACGTGGGTGCTTGATACGAGCGGCGATGTAAAAATACACGACGAGATCACTTTCTCTACAATTTCTTTAATATACGAAAGAATTATTATTTAATGACAGCATAAAAAAAAGAGCAAAACCAACAGTTTAGTGATGAATAAGTCCGGTCGGCTCAGTAAGTATACGAAACCGTGAAACGTAAATGACAACTAATTTCTCTCTCTTCATTCATTTTCTTTTAATAACTTTAAAATTAGGTTGTTAAAAAAATTGCATTCCAAATTCAGGTAGACCGATATTACAAAATTTTATTTGACAGTATTTTTTTCTCGCCCTGTTCGACTTTTACTAGGTGTACCTCAAAACTACCAAGGCATCATAAACTTACGTAGTTGTCTCGCAGATCGGTGTGATTATGCTCGATGCCGTCGTCCAGCACGGATACCCTCACACCTTCGCCGTTGAAGCCCATAGCATACACTGGCAACACGTTCAGGTCTAAGCGGGGTAGACTGTGTTCTGTGCGAGTGTCTTGCTACAAATAAAATAAAATTTTACTGTCATATGCATCATCCATCAGTCCCCACATATTTATTTATTTATTCATCATCAATAGGGAAATCTTCATCATCGTCATATTATCATGTTGAGCATTGTTAGTATGTCAAGTCAACCAATCTTTGAAACTGGTTGAGTCGAAGTTATTAAAATAAAAAGTCTGTTTTCTGTTATTTATAGTACGAACCGAAAATATTTTAGTCAGAATTTCAAAATATATAATGTACTTACGATACGCGACGCGACCAAAATATAAAAAAAAATCTTAAATAAGTTATCTATGTTTTAATACACACAATACAAGTCAGCATGTACGCCTAAAATCAGTTTGCAAATCAGTCGAGTTGTAATTCTCCCCTGTACAAAATGATCGATATGTATTCCCTAGTAGGAAATACTAGGTTACCATAGATAGTATGCAAATGTTTCATAGACAGCTGAACATACCAAATACCATTCATGACTCCAAAGTTCATCGTTGAAAAGAGGTCGTTGCATGACATCCCTTTTCACTCTTCTTTCTGCCGAAGTATTGTTATCTTCTATCCTTTTCACTCGGTGGATAGTTTCATCGGGATCTGGCGTAGGATATCGTTTCACTCGAGATTTTGTGAACAGCTGTTCAGCCCACCTTACCTATGTGTGAAATAAGAAATGTTACATGTTAGCTATCACAAAAAGCACTATTACAACCAGCAAAGGGAAGTAGTTAGCTGTGGTAACCCTTCGGTCGCCATCGAAACTGAGTTTCGGAACCAGTTGCGATCGAGGACTTATTATTGTCCTTGTTTGAAACCAGTTGCGATTGAAGAAGTTTTCTTCCTCGGTCAATAGTCTGTAATTTAAACGTGCAAGCATTTTAGTGCTACGCTGATGGTATTTTTGTCCAGTTGAGCAAAATAAGATCAGTATAAAAACATTGCGTTACGTGGAATAATGTAGTGTTAACCGAATTAATTCTGTGCCGAGGGACGCAAACGTTTGATTACACACACACTACAGGGTTTATGGGCAAGGGGCATGAGAGCCAGGGTGGAATGCTCAGTGTCTGACGAGATGAACACTCGGCATTTAAGCCAGTTCGCATTTAGGGAATTTTACAATTAGGATTTAAGTCATTATGCGTCTGCTTTCTCAATTGCGAGCGAGAAAGAAGACAAATAAATTTGCATCTCGATTGTTATAATTTCAGAGCATGATAAATCTGACGTGCAATCTTGCACCATACTTTTTTGTTTTAAATCTATTTATATTTTTTTGGAAAAACATTAAAATTGTGCGTTTTTAAAGAACAGTTTTTTTTTACCATTATTATCATTTATGAAATATGAATGAATAACCTATTTTTTAATATGTTCACGTAAAACTCAGACAAAAAAGGCGCACAATTTGATTCGGCACATGTTTTTCCCTAAACTGCTGAACAGACCACGTGTTCCGCTCTTTCCTTACACCAGGGCATCATAAGCTTGTGCAAGTGAAATGGTACCCCGGTTGGTGCACGTGGCATATCCCATACCCACCCTCCGGTCCTTAGCGAGCGTCTGTGTGTGTGCGCTCGGAGTTCGCCGATGTTTGCTGTGTTCATAACGGACGAATGTATAGGTGTCGGGGAAGCCCCGTACCTGTGAAAAGAAAATGCTCTCGTTAGTCACTGAAACAATGTTTCTTACTATTTGTACCTATACAAAAAAAAACTTGCGAACTTAGTTACAAAGGTATTTGCCTCTCAATACGCAAACTTTTGTATTTTGTTTGTCAATTTTACAAGTTGAAGTCTAAGAGACAAACAGTGAAAAAAGGAGTGCTTCGAGTGCTATTCGTTCGTTTTTTTTTTAATGCAACTTTCTTTTCGTAAAGTTACCTTCGTAGGTTTTGCTGAAAGAAAGAAACAGGAAAAAATAAAAGATAGAATACAATTTTCAGTACAGTTGTCGCGGGTTGATTAACAACAATTATAATTAACAAGTTATAATTGTGGTTTATATAATAAATACTAAGCGGTCCGCCCGCGGCTACGCTCGCGTTGTGTAAGATTTTCCCGTGGGAAAAAGACTTTTTCCCGTAAAAAGTATCTTATGTGTTAATCCAGGGTACAAACTATTTCTATTTCAAATTCTATCTCATCCCAATACGTTCAGTAGTTTTTGCGTGAAAGAGTAACAAACATCCATATACTTACAAACTTTCGCGTTTATAATATTATACCTATAAGTAAGGATAATATATTATACTCATACCTACCATAAGGTAAGTACTTAAATAAATCATCGATCGGCTACTTAATTAATAGTTATCTGGTCTAGGTCGCAATCGCAACACACTAATGCATATATTATGTATTACCTGCCTATATCTCAAACAAAATGCAAATAACTTTGGGGAGGCCTTAGCTGTGCTGTGAATATCTTTCGACAAATACTATAGTGATATTAAGTAATCATCATAGAATACAAATTAATATAAGTTTATTTCTAGAAGTACAATAGTATTTTTATGCTCTAATTCAAAATAATATGTAAATAACATCTGAATTTGAACAAAATTCTATTCACTGGATTCTTCTTCGTCCTAGCGTTTTCCCGGCCTAGTGCTGGGGTCCGCTTTCCTACTCAATCTTCTCCACTTTGCCCGGTCTTCGGCTTCCTTAGGTGTGAGATTGTTTTCTTCCATATTATCCGCTTTACCATATTATACTGGATTAGGATGAAAAATATTCTGTTACCATAATGATATCATATCTTATTTAAATAATAATGTTTATTCAAAAAATTGTGATGTCTGTTGCCTTGAGTCGTGACGAAAGCAACAGCTAGCGAGAAGCCGAGAACTATTTCAAAACTCTCGCTTGCAGCGCATCGAGTTCATAATCTGTCGGGTTTTACAAGGGCTGCTATTTATGTATCCGGAACTGGCCACTTACATAAACAATATTTAAAAAGAAATTATAACATTTAAAAATAGAACTCTTTGGCTGTAAAATAAAGTTTGTTTCATTCATCTGTCAATTGTTTTTACATTGTGGCGCCATTTTTAAAAATCATTGTCTATCATCACCATGGATTTGACTTGTGAAAATTTTCGTGCTATGATTTATTACGACTTTCGGCGTGGATTAACTCAAAAACAGTGCATGGATCAACTTTTGTCGACTTTTGGGGAGGAAGCCCCATCGAAAACCACTGTGTATCACTGGTTCAGTGAGTTTAATCGTGGTCGTCGTATGCTTGCGGACGATTTTAAAGAAGGTCGCCCTAAATCGGCTGTTGTACCACAAAATATTGATGCTGTGCGCGAACTAATAATGCAAGACCGTCATGTTATATATCGCGAGATAGAGGCATTTCTGGGCATTAGTATGACGAGTATTTATAAAATATTACAAGAACATTTGGCTGTAAAAAAAAATGTTCTCGTTGGATCCCGCACAACTTAACAGTTGAACAAAAACAGGCTCGTGTTGATTGGTGCAAAAAAATTATAGAAAAATACAAATGTGGTACATCAAAAGCTGTTCATAATATCTACACAGGAGACGAATCTTGAATATATGCGTATGATCCCGAAACTAAACAGCAGTCAACGGTTTGGGTGTTCCAAAATGAGCCAAACCCAACTAAAGTTGTTCGTGCAAAAAGCACTTTGAAGCAAATGGTTGCCTGCTTTTTTGGTATTAGTGGCTACAGTACCACTAGAGAATCGTAAAACGGTTAATTCTGAATGGTACACCACCATTTGCTTGCCAGAAGTCTTTTGAGAAATACGCAAGAACAATCGACAACGAAGAATAATCCTTCACCACGATAACGCCAGCTGTCACACCTCGGCCGCAACAACGGAGTATTTAAATAGTCAAATGATCGAATTGACGGGTCATCCGGCTTACAGTCCCGACTTGGCACCCAACGACTTTTATTTATTCCCAAGCGTGAAGAACAAATTACGTGGACACCGATTTTCGACCCGGGAAGAAGCCGTTGATGCTTTCAAAATGCACGTTTTGGAGATACCCGATACAGAATGGAAAAAATGCTACGAAAGTTGGTTTCAACGTATGAAAAAATGCATCGATCATCACGGGGAATATTTTGAAAAGCAATAAAAGTATATTTGGTTATAGATGTTTGTTATTTTTTGTTATTCCGGATACATAAATAGCAGCCTCGTATCACTCGTAAAATTGTGAACCATGTTCCTGATTGGTCGGTTTTGGCAGTAGCTCGTTCTGTATTAATACAGTTTTATTTTTTTGTCACTGTCGAAGCCAAAACTGACCAATCAGGGACGGGACGGCAATTTGACGATTTGACTTCGATTATAACTAATTAACTATTAACTAACGAGAAATAAATGAAATAATACGTTAATATAATACGTTTACAATTTTACGGCAGCTTATAAAACTGCGAGTCAGATTATAAACCATAGATGTTCACAATCTGACGGCGACAGATATAAATGTATATGTACTTATGCTACCCTCTGCCCTCTGCAAAATCAATGCACCCCTCTAGTAAGTGGATCCTCTTGCACGCTCCTCTATTCCTGGTATTTGACGTTTAAAACAATGGGTTGTAGGCGGCGCCTTAGGCCTCTTTGGGCGGCGTAGATTAGGGGAACTCTGTGTGAGTATCTTACGTTATCCAAACTACGTAGTCTCTAACAGAGAAAAACATATTATTATTAAAAGACAAGTGATTATTCATTATTATTTTAAAACGAAAATACTTCACATAATGTTTTGACCTTGCAGGTGGTGGTGAGTATTTTATATGTTCTGTGGAGTAACCCGCCACGCCGCCGCGCCGCCGGCCTTCCTTGAAGAAGTCCAAACGTTGGAAGATAAATTTTTAAATAAGTATTACGTGAGTGTTTCCGTTAAAAATAATAATGGAGAAAAACATTTAAACAAATATAATCATAATTTCAGAGTTCGAAGTTGACTGGAGCAGTCGAATTCGAGTGTCATTAAGTCATCACTCTCCTATTCCCTTTATTTGGTCGGCGCAATATGTTTTCTTCTTCCATTCATCCCTGTCAGACGTCACATCACTATTCACTCCCTTCTTACACATATTTTGGGCGCATTCCGAATCAGACTTTCAGCGCCGTCAGCGATCAGAAAAGCAAAAAACGTATGAGTTTTGACAGCTGACAGTAATTCGGAACGCGATTACGGGTGCTTTAATCGATTTCAGCGCGTCTCGGAACGCAGGGCATCTTTCACACAATCCATCCATACTTTCCTGGGTCTACCCCTACCTGCTTTTCCATTCATACGTCTGGTGGTATGGGATTCCTCTCTACAAGTGCCTACCCGACCCCTTGGCACTTATTTAGAATAGAAATACACACATCAAAAAAAGTTTGCGACCACTTTGAAAAATCGAAATCTCTCTATTCTTTTTATTTTCTTTCTTTTAATTCTATTCTATTCTATTCTTTAAAATTCCTGTTACAATTACATTATGATTAATTACCCAACTTTTGTTAATAAAAAATAAAAATAGTTTTAATTTTTAAATTCAAACAGGGTATTTCTATTTAAAGAAAACACACAAGTTAGAATTTTTCTTGATAAAGTTAAATTGACATGCAAGTGGCTGATTGGGGCGCTGTTGCACAGGACAGAAGCGAATGGCGGAATCTGTATCGGAGGCTAAAGGGCATCACACACGGCAGCTATAATATATATTATAGCGCGAGGCAGCCAGCTCTCTCGTCGCCATTCACTTTCACGCAAAGCGGGGGTCAAACAAAATGGCGAATCAATCAGTGACCGGCCATTCTGCTTGACCGGGGGCACACATCAAAAAAAGTTTGCGATCACTTTATATAAAATACACATACAATATATAAAATACATGCTATAAAATCTGATAAAAATATTAATTAAGAACTATATATAGTATTTTTATCAAGTTTATTTTTGCCGAGTTAACAAATGCTTATAAATAAAATAAGTGTTGATTAAAGAGTTTTTTTTATAATAACAATGATTAAGGTATGTAAATATATCGATAATAGGCATCCTCTAGTATTTACGTTAGCAGTTTAATTTTTGTGTATGTACTAGCTAGGGAGTTATCTTACAGACATTACTCACTATACTATAATCACTCTCATATACCTAAATGTACATGTAAGCATACATAATGTGAATATTATTATTTACATAGCAAAGCAAGCAATACACACACCTCGACATTATTGTTACATTTTTTATGCTTTGACACGACAAATACCTACAATAGTAATTTAAGTATACCAAGATGATTTCGCTGCAAAAATGTAGTGTATAAATAGGATTTTTGTTTCGCTAATGAATTCGGACTATAAACATAGAATAATAACGACACAGAGTCTCTTTGTGAGATTTTTGAAAGATATGAAACTGAAAAGTCAACTGAATCAACAGTTTTAAAAATTTTAAGCTTTTTCAGAATGTTCTTTCGCAAAAAAGACGTTCCGTTCTACCAAACTGCTGACAGATGCGACAGCATCGTTCATGCGCATATAAAATGGATGCCGTCACATGATGTCTCGTACACACGTTTTCACCAAGACAGCATGAAACGTTGGAGATATTATCACATATTGTAATGTCGCGATATGGGCGGGCCAGGGCCACTGATATGATACGAGTAGCGGTTCACATGTTTACTAGTCAGGTCTCGGGTGCGTCATAGAGACAGCCCACAAATAACTTCCACTTAGCTATTTACTTTGATACATTATACTACGTAATATGTTTGGAAGTAGCAAAATTGTGTTGTGATTCTGTAATCTATTTATTAGTCTTAATTTGTTCCATGTGTGAATCTCACAGACATATCGTATTACACGCATATAGTCGTATACGGTATACGCCACCTGGCATCAACACAAACACAGCCCACACATTAAACCTGTACAGTACGTGTGTGACACATGTCACTTCCGTGGAGCAGGAGTCACATATGTACCAGGGTACTAGGAGTTCCGAGGAGTTAGCGGGCACATATGGCTGCGCGTAGTATGTGTGTGTATACGTGTTGGTTGGAAAGGGTAGTGCTTGCATGGGGTGAACGGTAAAGGGTGAAGTAGGTTGCGAGGAAGGGACAGATTGTAACCGAAATAAACAAAAGTGATCATATCGGGTATTACTAATAGAACCCAGTAATAATATGTAATAATACATATGTTATGTCTTGTAGGCAACTGTAAGTAGGTATCCTAATTTTTTTTTAAGTAATGATCGAATTTACCTATAGACTCACTAGCCTATTTTATAAAAAAAAATTACGTAAAATCAATTAAAAATCTGGTAACGACCCGGTGTTACGTGGTTTTATTGTGTACAGTCAGCTGACCCGCTCGAAACCGATGAAGTTTTCTTGGGTAATTGTTTTTGTTGCTTTATCATGAAATTTCGTATAATTGTGCAGGTTAATAAACTGTACGAGTATATAAAATGGATGATAAAATGTTAAGTAAAAATATAAACAATTACCCAAGAAAACTTCATCGGTTTCGAGCGGGGGTCAGCTAATTCCAGTCAAAAATGAGTCATTTCGCGTACCGTTTTTTACAGTAATTGTAACATTTTTGAGCGTGTCGGAGAAAAGATATTTTTATCTTTTTATTTATTTATATCTTATAATCAGTCATCACATACTAGATTGGAGTGTTGCAGAATTCAACTAGATATATCAAACAACTACTTGTTAGGTATCGCGCGTAAATTGTTGTAACCATTTAAGAATATATAAAACACCTTTTTTATTTCTTATCATTATTACTAACTGCGTAGTAGGCAGACAGAGGATTGCTGCAGTGCAGCTGTCATCATATTTATGGAGGAAAAATAACTTTACTTAATGTAAAAGTCACTTCCTGTTAGTTCGATCTAACATCTCTATCACTTTATACTAAAGAGAGCTATTTCTATCCTCATTATTCATTATAAATTATTCAGTGCTGCTTCATTTACTAGCTTCGATTTGCGAAAAAAATCCGACAGATGACGCTGTTAGTTTTACAAACTCGGTATCGTTTGGTTTTGAGCGACTGATATAACGGGCCAGACGCATCAGTATTTCACTCTGGTTTCCTTTCAAAACGTATAAATCTTTCGCCTTTTACTAAAGATTTCCGTGGAGGGGAACACTCAAATGAGTCTTACACTATTTTTTTAATGCCTTGCTAACGCGGGGCTTATAAATTATAAATAAGACAATGCCGCCTTACCATAGACCAATTGGACCATGCTAATACGATGAAATCTAATTATTGCGGCAGGTAGGTAACAAAAAAGAAGTAGATGATGTATGCATGGATATGGAAGCTTACATACATATTCTGAGCCTCTGTATGATCTGATAAAAGGGAAAATTTCAGTACATCTATTTAATCTGGGTACATTATTTATCACCGATTTTCACATTGACACAGCTGATAGGCATTCTAAGAGTAGAGTTGAAACAAAGTTATTGTAGATTTTAATTTAGTTTATTATTCGATCAAAACAAACGAGTACAAAAATAAAATAATAATAATAATAATTTATTGAGAAACTTAAAAACTCGACAAAAATGTTGTTGGGCAAACATTACAATAATAATGTAAGTACACTAAAACGTGTTGTATAGGTAAATTACATAATCGAGCGACTGAATATACGTTATACGTTACGTATGCGTGTCAACACGATTGTTTTCTACGGTCGCGACGACGCCACGTGGCCGTTTCAGAAATAGACCGGCGGCGGCGGCGCTGTAACTGTAATGTGCTGAAAACAATTTCCTTGAATCTATGAACGCCTGGTACACGCGTCGCTAACTGCCGCTAGCGCCGCCTGAAAATTTCTTTCAGGAAAAGTGTTACGTCATTATCGTTACACGCTCATTCATGTGTAATTCACGCATGTTTATTTGATACGGACTAGATAATTGTTCAATCAAACGTTATGAGTTGAGAATATTAAATGACAAATTGTTACATGATCATGTACTCCACTGAAGGGCTCGAGTCGAGACTAGCTTGAACCCTATACAATCTGTTATTTATTACAAGTTTGAGATATATAATGTCAGACATATTATGTAGTTACGCGCGCAAAGTATGGAAATTCTTTCAAATCGGACGCGGCGATCACCGTCGATAAATGTGGCCCGACCCTTAGAGGATGTGTAAAACTTATAAATAAATATTAATGTAATAAATTAATTTTATTATCATCTTGTTAATTTAAATGTGCAATAAAGAATATATATAAAACTTATAAATAAATATTAATGTCACCCAAAGCAAAACTAGTCAAGTGAATTGACAAAAAAATTCTTCAAGTATCAATATGAAAGGTTTGATTAGGTTTGGTTTGGTTTCTTTTATCTATTCTTTAACATTTTTACCACATAAAAAATCTTTCAGTATTACTAAAGTAGGTAACAGGCGGCTAGCACAACTCCAAGAGCGTCGGTGGTCTAGTGGCTAGAGCCGCTGCCTCACGTCCGGAAGACGCGGGTTCGAACCGCGTACCAATGCGTTTTCGAATTCATATGTACGAGTACGTTTATTCGACGCTCTTACGGTGAAGGAAAACATCGTGACGAAACCTGCACACTCATGCGAAGAAATTCAAAGGTTGTGTGTGAAGTCGACCAACCCGCACTGGGCCAGTGTGGTCGACTAAGGCCTGATCGCCATAATTCAAGGTAGGCTCGAGCCCCTCGGTGGGGACGTATATGAGCTGTTGATGTACAACACCATTAAAGAAAGTCCAGCTTTTTATTTACAAGGAAGAGTCGCTTGTTGCTCCCAATCTGTCTACCGAGACGCGCGTGTGACACAAATCCAGTTAGGCGATAAAAATAAGAAGAAACTTTTCTTCCCACAACTTTCTCTAAGAATTGCATTGCAGCGGCGGCGTGGGTGCGCTTACATCCAGCTCTACTATTTTATTAGGCTTGATTGGTGTGGAATGTGGGCCAAAAAACAAACAAAAAATCCCGCTATTATATCTGAAAGAACAGCCTCCGTAGCCGAGTGGTCGAGATTTCGACGTCCATTACGGAGGTTCCGGGTTCGATCAAGCAAAAATCTCTTTGTGAGACTTTCCCCAGTTTGGTTAGGATTAGGACATTACAGGCTGAATCACCTGATTGTCCGAAAAGAAAGATGATTCCGTGCTTCGGAAGGCACGTTAAGTCGTTGGTCCCGGCTACTATCTAGTCGTTACATGAGCCAAGTTAGTGGCCTTTGGCGGCTCTATAACACTGACACTAGGGTTTGTGAGGTCGGTTGGCGACCTTACAACTGACACGATGATGATGATGATGATGATGATGATGATATCTGAAGGGGCGAGCAGAGGTTAAGTCAGTTCACAGAGAGCTCAAACTGAAATCATCCCATGTTAGGTTAGGATACGCCAATCTTCATGTTTGTCAATGCACCTAGTGACGGCTCTGATAAGTTGCCAGCCCATGTGATGGATGTGGTACTGTAAGGATTAGCCTCCTTTGTTGTTACTGGCTGTTGGTCGATTATCATATTTCGTTCTAAAGTTTTGTAAGTTTTGATTTGCGAATTATTCTTTTTTTGTTTGCAAGTCTTGATGCTGTCGTGAGACTACGCGTGGCGCGTTTCATGTTTTTATGACAATCCGAAAAATAAATTCCATATCTAGAATCTTAACAAATTGTTCTTCCTGTTAGAGTCTTCGCCCCCATGTCACCTAGTTAACACCCACGGGAAAACATGGGCGCAATGGGGTAGCCGGGAACCACACAGTGTGGGAGGAAATTATTATAATAAGAACATTAACATACTATGACATTAGTGTAGTGAAGTGTGACATGACGTCAAGCGATATGATTAGATGGAAAATACAACAATAAAACACTACGTCATGAATTTATCATATACGAACAGGGTTGGATTTCGTAGTATAATTATACTATTTGTACCATAGTTTCATGTTGCGTAGTACATAGTATCGTAATGCTTAGATTGTACGCGAAAATACCATAATTTTAGTACCCAATTATCCAAATGTTTTTTAATTGACACTAACCCTAATGCACGGACTTCTTTGCGGTAAGGCAAAATCAAATAAAAACGAGATAAACGAGAAGCATTGTGGATATTCCCCGTGCAATGTTTTGATGCTTATGTCATTTTGAGGGAAAGAGATGGATATTTTTTTCTGCTTGAGTATGACTGAGATGAATTTATAGCAACAAATTTCGCGCGATCGATGAAGTTTCCATTGAAAAATTTGCTGAATTAGAGATTCTCATTTTATTAGAGATTTTATAAACTAATTTACCTAGATTTATGTGATAATATTAAAATAACGTTTCAATAACAAATGATTTTTATTTAATCTAAAATGTTTTCAACACAAAAACAAAACGTAGTATATTTTTTTGGTAAAAAGTATCTTTTTAATATCCATAGACAATAATTTTATGAGAGCCTGTTTCCAACCCTGTATACGAAAAGCGTCGGTGGGTGGTGTCACTGCACCCTCGTCCGGGAGACGGGGGTTCAAGTCCAATCATGTATCAATGTGTTTATGTATTTCGAATTCTTTATAATATAAAGTCTTCTCTGATGCGATCAGGATCAGGCTAAAGAGTCAACCACGCTGTCCTAATGCGGTTTGGTCGACTTCACCCACAACCTTTGAATTTCTTCGTAGGCGTGTGCAGGTTTATTTCGCACGATGTTTTCCTTCACCGTAAAAGCGTTGAATAAACGTACCTACATATGAATTCAAAATTCGAAAACACATTGATACGCGGACCCCGCGTAAAACCCGCGTTCACCACCGACGCACTCATATCATAGATAAATAAATATTAACAGAGGTACTACAAATATTTATTTGACGGTACCTAATTATTTATGTAAAACGCGCACTGCGTGCGATTCACGCCCATCCCCCTAGTGCCCCCTACAGATAAACCCGAAAGGTATAAGAGTAGGTTAAGGATAGATCTAAGCTATGTAATGTTATTAAAAATGGATAAAAATGAAAAAACAAAAATTAGTAGTAACAACGTTACTACACAGTCATGCACTCATTAGATTCCTAAGACGCCTGAAACAAACGTACACGCAAGAATGAAACAACATAAAACTTACTCTTTAGGCGCTTTGATTCATTATAAATAACCAAGTTTAAAATAAAATGTCAGTAAACAAGTATCTAACGAAAAATCTCGAAATTTTTCCAAGCGATACACAAATATTAACAATGTAGAAAGAAAAATAAAATCACTCAACGTACAATTTTCCAAAAATATTCAACATCACGACATTACACAAGCGTGCTTAGCGGAATTGTATTTCACAAGTTATTTTTTTCCAAACGTGACGTCTTGGCCAGATTCTAACAATAGAACTGGGCTGATTGGATAAACAAATGAATACAAATGGTTGCAACTAATTCGTACACCATTTGTCACCATTACCAACGATAGAAAGAGCAGGCAACTACAATACAATCAGTGAAGGAGATGGAGAAGAACAGCCTCCTTGGCCGAGTGGTCGAGACTTCGACGCCCATTACGGAGGTTCCGGGTTCAATTCCCGGTGAAGATACTGTCTAGCAAAAATCTCTTTGTGTGACTTTCCCCAGTTTAGTTAGGACTTTGCAGGCTGAATCACCTGATTGTCCGAAAATAAAGATGATTCCGTGCTTCGGAAGGCACGTTAAGCTGTTGGTCCCGGCTACTATCTAGTCGTTACACGAGCCAAGTCAGTGGCCTTTGACGGCTCTATAACACTGACACCAAGGTTTCATTACAACCCGATTACGATGATGATGAGTGAAGGAGATGGCTTGCTATACAAAGTGGCCCATTTATATGGGTCAGTATGGGTAACTCTAGATATTACAATAGGGAACATAATTAGACTCTGCAGAGCATCGGGAAGATTCGAGGGGTCGACGCTGCCGGGGCACCAGTAAAACCAGTGCTCCTCGGTTGCCTCCTAGAGGAGTAGCGGTGTGAGGACTGACTTGTTGGACCGCCTCAAGGGGGCGAGTTCGGTGACACCATGCGATCTGGAGGATCCCACGCTAAGGGAGTGTGGGAGCACTACCGAGGAACATCAGACGGGGGGAAAGAGCTCCGGGAAGGGGAATCTTCAGGTTCCCTTCCCACGGAGCGGTACCCCCTTCTGTCTGGGGTGAATCGGCTAGGACGCTCTAATAACAGCTTACCTGGAGTGGTGGGAGAGGAGATGTGTGGGGGCAGAACTCGTCCAATTAGACCTTTGTTGACCACCACGCTGGCCCATTGCGGGTTGGTCGACTTCACACACAAGTCACACAACCATTGAATTTCTTCGCAGGAGTGTGCAGGTTTCATCACGATGTTTTCCTTCACCGTAAGAGCGTCGAATAAACGTACTGTAGCATCGGGCCTCGTTGGTCCGAGTGCTATGTAGTTTGATACTGGCGATAGTATTCTTTTTGCAATATGTTCGTTCTCTTTTTAACTATTCAGTTTAGAAAGAGAACGATAGAAACTTCAGACGGGCTGGGGCCGTGGAAGTTTGACGTACTCATCTGCCGTCCGCCGTCGAGTGCGGACGATAGTATTATTTCCAGTGCTAAAGTTGTAAAATCAATATAATAAAATATTATTTATAAACAGTGCGTTTTTACTAAGTAGCGAGCTTTAGCTAAAGTGGCTACAGCTGCTACAGTACATATGAATTCGAAATTTGAAAACACATTGGTACGTGGTGGGGATCGAACCCGCGTCTCCCGGACGGGAGGCAGCGGCCCTAACCACTAGACCACCGACGCTCTAATAAAGTTGCCTGTAAGAAATTGCTACCTTAGCAATAAGGCCGCCTATCTGTGTGTACAGAAGGGGTGTCCCTTCTTCTCTTACTCAGTATATTTTCTTGTGTGAATAAAGTATTATTCTTTTCTATTCTATGAAATTCATTAATGCACAGCACATGATTATGAACTCAAGCTGTTGAGTTGAGATAGTGTTTGATAAGGTTTATTTCGATAAGCCAGCCAATATAGTGCGCTCGACCACTCCAGATAGGGAACGGCGTCATCGCTTTGATTTAGGCTTTCATTTGGAATATTTATACTTTATTCGAGTGCTTAGTAAAGCGGCGATGGCGAAGTTTTTTATTTTTCATTTATTTCTCAGAGGAAAATCTATTTAAGGTATTTAAGGTGATCTTTGTATTATAAAAACAAACTCATATCTATAATATGACTTTTCACAGATTATGTAATTGTATATGAGTCCTCTAACATTGACATTGAAACCAGCTAAAGGCCATTGCCCTATTCCCAAGAGACCATATACATTGTTGTTATAATAAAATTATTCATAATAATCCTGCGAAATATTTATCATCTCGAAGATTGGACAAGACAAAGAAAGGGTAATACAACACCTTAGGTTCTTGAAGACGAGTGGAGTAGGTAATTTCAGTAACTATGTAAACTCTACCTATAATACTGAGACAACAAAATAATGTTTTAAGCTGTTTTAATTAATTTTGGAGACGAGGCCCGCATAGAGCCGTTTTTAATTAAAAAATAATTCCTTCTATAATCAATTTATTAAAGAGCAGTGGTGGATCCTGGATTATTTTCAGGAAGGATTGAGGGTCGGTTTCAATGAGCATTCTAGCTGTAGATCTCGGTCTGGAGTTCTTGGATTCCAGTCCCGGTGAGGACTGTGTTGTCAAAACAAAATCACTTTATGCGATTGTCCCGAATTTGGCTATGAATAGGGAATATGCACATTTTTTTTAAGTTGCAGATAAACACATAAAAAATAATTTTTCCAATATCTTACTCAGAAACAAAGTTATGAGGCTTCAAAGTTGATAGTTAGACAGAGAGGTCCGACGTGACCTGTGACGTCGTATTGTCACGCGGGCCATACATCCGCCATAGAAAATTTTGTTTTCGTAAGAGGGACAGATATATTTGTTTGATAATGTTGTATCTACTTTGTTTTTCGAACAAATTCGATTCTGTTTTGTATACTTTCAGATGAACTATGAAAAAATCTTATATTTTTTATGCATATTCTCTTTTTTGGGGCGATTCAGCTTGCAATTTTCTTTGTATCGTGATTTTGCTGTGATTCCGAGTTTCAGAAAGTATGTTTCCAGCTATTATCCGCGGCAAAAGTGTTTCACAGAATAATTAATAGTATCCCCAAGCATGGCAAGCTGATCCCTGTAGGATAGAACCCACACGGTATGACGATATTTTTAAAACATGTATGAAGTGTTCCATGATCACGCCTACGCGTGGCTACGCGCGCTACGCCGTAGCACTTTACTACGCTAGGTACCATTCTCGTTTACACGACTGGCCAAAAAAGAAATGTAATAATGTTTAGGGTTCATGAATGTATGTATGTATGTATGTATTCCTACGTTACTTCTAAATGCTTGAACAGATTTGAATGTGTGGGGTATCGGTAGAATCCTTACGTCAGCCCGAATGACACTGGTTATATTTATTTTGGCGCGGTAGTCCTGCTTTTTAATTTTGGATGATTATTGAATAAGAGAATCATCGCATCAAAGTAGTGCAAAAATCAAAAACAGAACGTCAGTCTTTTTAACGTTTCAGGAAATTGGAATACTTATATTATGTTTTAGTTGGCTTTTCCTAACCCGAACGGCAAGAATAACCCGCCCAGGGCCCCGTTTCACGAAGCAACAAGTTACAATTTGATATACATTGCGTAGCCAATTCGCCTAAACTTTAAGCTCTTATCGTTTTCTCTAATTGTCTACGCAATGTACATCGAATTGTACTTGTAATTTGTAACTTGTAGCTTCGTGAAACGGCCCCCAGGTGGGTTTTTGGGTCGCTGTGAGCTTTGCGATTGGTGCAGATAAATAGAGTACACACTGATTGCTACACGAAGAGTGTGAAATTTTTTTATTGTGTTGCCAGACTACATGGTATTCCAGTGTACGTTTTTGGTATGGTTATAATTTATAAAAATAAAAATGTACCTGATAAGTGAACATTCAATTAATTTTGTCATAATCATAATATACTTCTCAGCAAAAAAATCTAAAAACCTTGCAAGTTTATGTTTTGCAAGGAATAACAGAAAAATGTGTATATATTGTAATGTATTGTTGAAAAGTGTGTATATTGTGTGTGTATTCCTAAATATACACATTTTTCTGCTATTCTTTACAAAACATAAACTTGCAAGGTGTTTCGATTTTTTTGATGAGAAGTATACTATACTCGTACATAACATAGTTGAAACATATCAATATTTAATTTGCTTGCTTACTTATATTATAAGTACATTATGTACTTATTACATGTTTGAAAAAGAAAATGCTCGTTTTCCATATTATTTATATTTCACTACTACTGCTTATGTACCAGTTAATTAAGTCACCTTTTTTAAGTTCATGGTATGCTAATGCATACCAGAACCTTTGGAGGTTGGAAAATATATTCATGACTAACTTTTAGACTAAGCAAATGTTTTTCTACTAAAAGTTGTGTTAGAATGTAAAAAACTGAGCTTTTAATGGGTTAGTAAAATAAAAGCCGTCTCGTACGTCACTTGGAGCGTATAATCTATCTAATACCTATGTATAATAAAACAAAGTCGGGTTTGTTCGAACACATCGAGAACATAACTCGAGAACGGCTGGACCGATTTTCGTGGTTTTTGATTTGTTGTATTTGTCTCCGTCCCGAATAACAGAATAACTATTAAAAACATTGGAAAATTGACGAAAAAATAAAATAAAAGAATAAACATTTTCCCATAAAAAATGTACAAGGGTTTCGTAACTGTCAAACATTAGGGTAGGTGTAGGGTAAGTGTAGGATAGGTGTAGAGTAGGGTTGAGGTGAAAATTGGCAGGGCAACATCTGCGGGGACAGCTAGTGATGTGAAAAAAAAATGATGTAGGTAGGTATATTTATTAAATGCTAAGATTTTTAAAAGTTATAATATAAATACCTATAGAACGGTTTGCTTTTATCAAGCCTTATCTATTACCTGTTGGAATGTGTCATAATAGCAAGGTTGAAGGTAGAATGCACTTTACACAATAGATGTTTTCTATCGTTGATGCTTTCTCCATTTTACGAACTTTTTGAAGAACACTCTTACTTTATAAGTAGTTTTTAGTGTGTACTGACCCGTACAAGGGCTGATATATACCTAGACTGCAAAGAATCCGGGTCGGGTAAAGAACACACATGAAAATCTCGGAAACTAGGAATGAAATAAATTGTGTTTAATAGTCAAATAAATACTCCTTGAAAAACGTAATAAAACGTATCTGTCACTTATATTTGCCAACCTCAACTTATAAAAAAAATATAAATGTCCCATTATTATTTTGCCATTTTTGATGAACAATAACCAAGAAGTCTTATTTGAATTGTCTAACACAATTTATTTTCCTCAGATAGCATTCATAGTTTTGGTAATTTTCAGGTAACTGCCTGTCTTCATATAATCCGGACTCATTGCTGTCGAGTGTAGTTTCTTTTCAAAAGGAATCCTCTTTCCCACGATTTTTTTTTTAATTTTTATGATTATTCGTCATGTTTTAATTCCCAACTGGCAAAGATCTGCGTAATCTCATTACGAAAGACGAATCCCTAGTGTATTAGCTGGATTTTTGTTTGTCATTTAATATTCTAAGCAAATTAATTATTTTCTATAGTTAAACTTACTTTGTTCATTCAACTAAAAATGCACACACAAATAGTACATTACGATACAAGGATCGTAGGTGACATATTACAAACGAGGTGACTTTTGTAAGCCCGAGCCGCAGGCGAGGGTTTATAATGTCACGAGTTTGTTATAAAACCTAAGATCCGTGTGTTATACGACGTTTTTCAATACACTTGTGAGAAAACTGATAGTAAATAATTAAATTGAAATGGTTCAGAAAGATACATACAGTACCCTATAAAAGCTATGATACTACAAGTAAAATGAAGTAGAAGTTGTAAAAACTAACCTTTATTATATCGCGCCCAGTTTGAGTATCCTTACTATTCACATTTATCATTAAATATCAACACTAAAACACTCATAAAACAACATTCAATGTAAAACAATTAAATGAAAATTTTACAAACTTGACGCCAACTACAAAACGATAGTATGTTTCTTTTTTATATGCATAATTACGGAGAAAGGGCTCTGGCGGACATTCAGCCTCTACGAATATTATTTGCTAAATCGAGACAATTTTATTTTTATAAATAAAATATTACTGGCTGATAATATTTTTGATACAATTTGTTGAAATAAAAAAATATAAAATACTTTTCTCTTTGTATGAATCGATTTAAATACTTTTTATTGTCAAAATGATCCTGGCTGAATAATAAATAATAAATTGGCTGAATAAGAGGAATTAATTGTAATTAAATCGCACTAGAGCGGTATAACGCATTTACCGCACAGTTTACTGCCTTCGTAAGTTCAATTTTCGAGCAAGGTGTATTGAAAAATAATAAAAAAAATACCCTCTCAGCGATGTATCCTGGTAATTTGCGAACTTCTTCTCTTCTTCATCTTGTAGGCTGTAAGGTCGATAATCGACCTCATATTTGCGTACTCTCAATATATGACGTGAAAAAAAAACACCAAGATATCATAGCTTACCGGTCCTCCATACACGTAGCCAAATTCAAGCGCGACCAGCTGAGCGATCTCCTCTCCGCCCTCCACCTGAACCGTCCACTCGTCGCTGAAGCTCTTCGCGTGCTCCAGGCCGTCATGCACTCCATGGTAACTCTGGTCGCCTAGTACTTTATCATAGATCGCGTAAGGATACCATGACAAAACTGCAGTTGCGCTCGATATCAAAACTAGGCATTTCATAAACGACATTAGGGAATATTTTCGGTGAATATGTGCTGTTCTTTTGTTTTTTTAAGCTAGGCAGGATAAGTAAGTAGAGGCGACGCCCGCGCCGGTGTCCAAACAAATACTAACGGCGCACGAAAACAACTGAGGGAAACTGTGATTTTTCCAGTGGGCGATACTCTAGTGTTGTCTGGGCAAAAGCTCTCAACGATACTCAGTGTTTTTTTTTCATATTTGGTTTCATAAAGAGATAAGATAATTTCGTATTTTAGTTATTTTTTTGCAGCTACATTTGTGTTTAACAACTTTTCTAAAGTCTCAAGAATAAATCATGCATTTAATTTAGGATTTCGATAAAGATTCAATACAAAAGTTATTCATTTCACGGACACAATAATAACTCGAGAAGTTTTGTTTTATTTAGTTAACACGTTGTTGTGAAGGAGACTAAACCAATTTTATTTTATTGCCAACTCGAGTATAGCAATATTTTTAAGATAGATCCACTTACAGTGGATTGTAGATCGGTATAGTCCAATGTCAGTGGGGACGCTGTCAGGGAAGATTTCCATAAGTAAAAAATAAAACAGTTTAAAATTTAGTTTCACGGTTGGTTACCCCTGGTAAGATGAAGAAAATTGCAAATTATTCCATGGTGAAGTGGGTGTTGTAATTTACATTTAGTTAAGGGATCTAAGGCGTCTTGCATAAATCTACATATATATATGATAATAACCAGAATTTGTTTTGGCTACTGAGGTTATTTTAAAGACTGTAATGTACTTGCGTCGCTGCCTTCTCTTCAGTTTTTTTCGAATTTCCTTTTCCATTTCGAGGAAGGGGAACATCGTAAAGAAACTCACACACGACTTCGATAAATAAAACTTGTGTGTGAGACGGCCGTCTGCAAAGGCCTCAATCAATCAACGGCCCGTTACAGTCCACTGCTGGACTATGAGCCTCTTCTACTTAAGTGTTTGGCTTTGCTATAATCTCCACGCTTGGCAGGCGGGTTGGAGCTCGCAGACTAAAAAGTTACTGTATCAGAGAGCGCTGCTGCCCGTTCCCTGTTTCAATGTGTAGTCCCTAAACCGTCTCTTACGACAGCCACGGGAAGAGTAGGGGGTTGGTGACAAATGTATTCTACTCTGCCGTCACCACACAGCGCAAATTACCTGCGCAAATTGCCCTCATTAAAGATTGTGTGTGAAGACTTTGTTAAGTTATATTATGTTAATTATAGTATAGTAAATATACAAATTACTACGCTCGCTATGACGTAGGCCGCTACGCTGCACTTCCGTAGTCGTCTACGGTTTTGGCTACTACGGTATGACCCTTGACGAAGGCATAAAGGTGGCGCGATGGAGTTAATTTCGACTATCTTCGGTTGTCGTCATTTGTCAGCCGTCGGTCGTCGGTAATAATCAATCAATCAATCAACCTATTGCAGTCCACTGTCTGACAAAGAAGAATAAGACATTTAAATTACTTATTCTGTAGGGTCGCGCATGCGTGATCATCTGATCATTTACGTTTGTGTCTGTGAACTCCTAAAAACCAGGAAGGAATGGTATTTTTAAACTAAGTTTAATTAGGCGTGTAAAGCTAATAATTCTGTGCATTCAAATCGTGCGCAAGGTGATCGTAGAAGACTGAACAAGATTTCATGGAATGCGTCATAATATGTTAATGAACTACGGACAATGTTACATGTGCATTATTTTTGTTGGGTAGCCAGCTTAGAATGCGCTCTAACTAATGTAATAAATATAATTTAATAAAATTTAATTTTTATCTGCGAATACCTATTATTGGCTACGTTGTAACTTATTTGTATATATTTTTGTTATAGAATATGCTGTTGGTATTCCGAATAAAATAAAATAATAAAAATAAATAAATTGTCATCAACATTAACACCTCATATAGGTCTCCACCGAGGGGCTTGAGCCTACCCTGAATTAGGGCGATTAGGCCTTAGTCGACCACGCGGCCCAATGCGAGTCAGTCGACTTCACTTATTCAACTTCAACATCACCACTGCTGGACTATGAGCCTCCTCGACTTCGAAGTGGAGGGTTTTGCAATAATCTCCACGCTTGGCAGACGGGTTGGAGATCGCAGATTAAAAGGTTACTGTATCAGAGAGCGCTGCTGCCCGTTGCCTGTTCGATGTGTAGTCCCTAAGTCACCTCTTACGACACCCACGGGAAGAGTAGGGGTTGGTGACAAATGTATTCTACTCTGCCGTCACCACACGGCGACTTCACTTATGCTTCTTCTCCACAGCGTACGTACACTGATAGTGAACGTGTCATCCATGATAGCTTTGACGTCGTAAAATTATTTGTAAAAATCTTATTTTTTTTACTGGTGTGTAGCGATGTTTATGGCTAAATCACGTGATAGAAAATGTTCTGATTCATCAAACAAGAAAATTACTAATGAAAAGCATTTTTTTTGTTTCTCATATGTTTTTTTGTAGATAAAACTAATCCAACTGTCGGAAATTCAGTGTCGAAGAAACGTTTAAATTTCGAAAACACATTATTGGTATGTAGTGTTTGAACCACGAACAGCGACGTCAATTGCAACACCACCGCCGACACTTTTTATTTTGTAAAAAAAAACACAGATTTTTACCGAATATGAATATGTTTCCTGTTTCGCATTTCGGGATTATGTGTGTGGATACACATTGCATCATCGGGCGGGTTGTTCAGTGTGTCAGTGAGGCGCGGCGGCATTGAGCCGTCCGATCGCCACTTCAATCCACGATAAACAAACAGACGCGCAGATATTGTAGGGCGACCATCCTTCTTTTAGAATAATGTTAGTAAATATATATAAAAAAAAAATATAATAATAGAATAATGTTAGTATATTATATTCTATAATTTACACTAACTAGAAAAGAAACCAATGGGGAAGAAAGGTTCTCGAATGGCGGCCACGGCCAGGAAGGCGTAGTGTTGGACGGCCTCCCACAAGGTGGACAGATGACTTGGTGAAAGTTGCTGGGCGCCGGTGGATGCAAATAGCGCAGGACCGTTCACGTCGGGAACCTATGGGGGATGCCTATGTTCAGGAGTGGACGTCTTCCGGCTGAGATGATGATGATGGTGAGAAAATAGAACGTTTAGTCCTGGTAATTAATAAAATACACATGTCACTTTTTAATCCCAGCGTACTTTCAAATAGGTGACATGTTTCTAGGCCTGTTGTAATGTGAATCAATAGTTTAGGTATTCTCGAGTGGTTAGCTACCACGTACCGGTTGACGACGACGCAGCATGGACCGACGCGACGATCTGGTGAAGGTCGCGAAAAGCCGCTAAATGCGGGCAGCGCAAACCGCCGGGCGATTGCGTAAGCGGACTTGCTTTGCTTGGGGCGGGTTTGAAGACCGCCAGCGGCTTTCAAGCGATCGCGTCAGGAGCAAGCCAAGTCAACGAAGACGATTACAAGTGAATATTTTTACTCTTTGTCCCCAAGACGATTACCGTCCCAAAAGTTAGACAATTCCTACAATCGGAATCGGAATACCGTTCAACTTGCTTGAAGCCAAGCCAAGTGAACGAAGCAAGCTCGACTTACGCGATCGCGGCCCCGCCGGTCGATTGCGTAAGCGGACTTGCTTTGCTTGGGGCGGGTTTGAAGACCGCCAGCGGCTTTCAAGCGATCGCGTAAGGAGCAAGCCAAGACAACGAAGACGATTACAAGTGAATATTTTTACTCTTTGTCCCCAAGACGATTACCGTCCCAAAAGTTAGACAATTCCTACAATCGGAATCGGAATACCGTTCAACTTGCTTGAAGCCAAGCCAAGTGAACGAAGCAAGCTCGACTTACGCGATCGAGGCCCCGGTCGTTGTGGAGATCCTTGTGGAGAGCGTTTGTCCAGCACTGGACGTCTTTCGTTGGACTGGAATGATTATTATGACGATAACATAAAAAAAATTGTTCGCGTTATTTTTGTAAACGAACCAACTAGTAAAATCACAGAAATAGGTACACATGCGTGCGTAGGTATGCTTTTGTGGAAGGAATGAAGGTGGAACTGCAAATTCAGAGCGTACTAATTGCAGCTCCGACGCATGGTTTACCACGTCACACTTAACATCCAAGTTTGATAATAAATTTAGTCTGTGGTTTTTGCTGCTTCTCGTAGCATATTTTCTGCAGAATTATGGTTACCCTACTAATAAACATAACACTCCCGTCCCTGGTAGCAGAAATACTCGCGTTTACCCTACACGCACGCACTGGCTTCTATTTTGGGACGGTGCTAGGCGCAAAACAGCGATTTCAAAACTTTACAATATTTTTAATGCACTATTATTAAACTCTTTTCGACAAATACCTGGTCTAGCTCAAGTCAGAAAGCGCCCTTTACCTATACCTATTTTTGGTGTTTTACAAATCTCTTGCATATTTTCAGGTAGGTAATAAAACTATCTGTGAAAAATCGTCATTTGTCGTCAGCCATTTATGTCCCCTGCCCGGGTATAGTGTTGTTTGTTGGATGACCGGAACTTTCCGGAAATATCCAGTATTATGGTCACCTGACACTCAATAGGGGATCGGACTACTTTTTTTAATTTTATAAATCCAAATTTCTTAGTATCTGCTATCGAACACTAAAATAATTTTTGCTCCATCTTTAAAATTGACCGAGTTATAAAGGTTTGAAATTCAAGATTAGACAGAGAGGCCCACTTGTGACGTCATTTGTAAGTAACGCCATAATATAATCTCCATACAAAAATCGTTTTTGAAAGAGACAGACATATTGAAACTTTAAAAAATCACTGTAAATTCGTTTTTCAACCGATTCCGTTTTTTTTCTTCGCAAATCGTCTGCTACTAATCTATATTTTAAAAATAATTCATAAAATTTCATAAAATATGTAAAATTTAGGAACAGTCCGATCCCCTATTAAGGCAATAAAACAAAAAGAGAAATACTATTGTGCGCCAAAAAGCTTGAAAATCGCCTTTAAATATACTGATTATGCGTGCACCAAGATCTTATTGTTGATTTTTTTCGAGTCTGAATGTCGTTTCTGAACGAGATGTCCTATCAATTCAAGATAGAGCAATCGGTTTAGATGCCGAATCTTCACCCAAAAATGTTGTCCCAACAAGCCTACTAAAGTTCTAGTTACGTGACTACCTACCTGGGCTCATTGATAACTGGCCGAAACGACGAACTTAAAAAAATGATACGCAAAAAAAAAATTACATTATATTTTGGCATCTTTTTGAAAATAGAACGCCAAATTTGAATTTAATCGAACTGGTGGAATTTGTTTGATAGGACGTAGAACTTTCTCTGTCGTAAATTTTCTTAACAATGGAAAGAAACGAAATTCGTGCGGTGATAAAGTTTTACGTTTTAAAACAGAAAACAGCAACCCAGATTAAAACCAAGCTAGACAGTGTTTTAGGTAATTCTGCTCCTGCATTGAGTACAATTCACACCTGGGTAACTGATTTTAAACGTGGAAGACAGAGCTGCGAAGACGCCCACAGGTCTGGCCGTCCAAATGAAGTCACGAATCCGGACATGATCGAAAAAATTCACAAAATTGTATTGAATGATCGGCGCTTGAAGTTGCGAGAGATAGCAGAGATGGTGAGCATTTCATCTGAACGCGTTTTTAATATTTTGCACCAACATTTGGGAATGAAAAAGCTTTGCGCGCGATGGGTGCCGCATTTGCTCACTGTTGACCAAAAGCAACGTCGAGTGGACGATTCATCGGAGTGTTTGGCGCTGTTTAACCGAGATCCTAACGAGTTTTCGCGGCGTTATGTAACAGTCGATGAAACCTGGATACATCATTATACTCCCGAGACAAAAGAACAATCTAAGCAATGGACTGAGAGCGGAAGACCTGCGCCGAAGAAAGCAAAAACGGTTTTGTCGGCCGGCAATGTGATGGCGACTGTTTTTTGGGATGCTCGAGGGATTATTTTAGTGGATTATCTGCAAAAAGGAAAAACAATAAATGGAGAGTACTACGCAAGCTTGCTGCAAAAATTAAGTGAAGAAATCCAGAAAAAACGACCACATTTGGCCAAGAAAAAAGTTTTGTTCCACCATGACAACGCACCTGCACACACGTCAATGGTTACAGTCGCCAAACTCCATGAATTGCGGTTCGAATTGCTACCGCATCCACTCTATTCCCCGGATCTGGCCCCGTGTGACTTCCACTTATTCCCAAACATGAAGAAATGGTTAGGTGGCCAGAGATTTTCATCAAATGAAGAAGTCATTGTTGCCGTGGACGAGTATTTTGAGGGGTTGGAGAAAACATTTTATCAAACTGGTGTAACGGCATTGGAGAAGCGCTGGACTAAATGCATCGAGGTAGAAGGAAACTACGTTGAGAAATAAATTTATTTTAAATAGATTTTTAAAGTTTTTCTTTGTCGTTTCGGAAACTTATCAATCAGCCCTCGTATATATATTCAAATGTAAATATGTATATTTATTTACAAAAAGTTTTCTCTCCGCCAACTACGTAGTAAAAAACAAAGAAGCTCTGTTTGCGGTTTTATTTAATTGTATGCAATGGGATTTCTCAAACAAATAAGTACCTACGTTACTTTTGTTTTGGCCCATGAAAAACAGCTATTTGGTTTCTTGACGAAGTCTTTTTAGAATGTTGCTTTTACGGGCAAAAAATTTTAAGGCTGGAAAAAAAATTTTGTTGATTGCTTTCATTGAAGCCTGGTACACTCGTAAGGCCAAAATTTTCAGTAGTGTTAAATCAACAATCATTTTAATGTACGTGTGGGCTACTCATCAGGGCATTATCATTAGGCACTGAACAGGCCTCGTTGTGATGCGATTCTCAATGAAGCTCTGTCTCGTGAGTGTTGGGTGTATCAGTTGCATGTTGCATTTCGATTGCTGGGCCACGCATTCATGCATACAGATTTATCAATTAACTATTTCCGCATTCTTATCCCTGTTTTGACTACATTTATTGTATTGAATTCACGAACACTCCTTGTTTTAGAGCATTATCATCATCAACAGCTTATACATGTCCCCACTGAGGGGCTCGAGCCTACCCTGCCTTAGGTTGAACAGGCCTTAGCCAGGCACAGTGCGTGTTTTGAGCAGTATACGAATATTTAAATGTTATCATCGCCTTAGCACTGATCTTGTGTAGCGTCAAACTGTATATAGGGGCGCATTCCGAATCAGACTTTCAGAGCTGTCAGCGATCAGAAAAGCAAAAAACGTATGAGTTTTGACAGCTGACAGTAATTCGAAACGCGATTACGGGTGCTTTAATCGATTTCAGCGCGTCTCGGAACGCAGGGTATGTATTCTCTTGCTCTGTTTAGCAAGCATGTTTTTCGACGTTTAAAGTGGTAAACATGAGAAATATTTATGTAGCACAAAATAAATAAATCTGATTTAAATCAAATCCAATCTATATTATTAACCCCACAATGTTGCCGAATGCAATATAAATGTGTGCTAAAGGTCTTTTGACACTTTTGGGATAAGAGCGAGACTATTATATTCGGTTAACATCATTAGTTATTTTATCAATCACGCATACTCAAACATATCATGCACAATACATGCAATGCGTAAGCTTCTCAGTTTGAGCACCGCTGCTGAAACGCATACCCTCTCGTGGCCGCAGTCGCGATGCGCGCGCCCGGCCCCGCGGTCTTCCTCGCGCTGCTTCTTTTCTGCCCTGCTACCCTGGTAGTTCTGGGCGAAGACGGAGGATATCACTCGGGGTACCAACCAGAGGACATCTACCAATATGACCCGATCGATCTGTGAGTGCTCTCAGCTCCTAGTTAGTAGTTAAATTGATTTTAACTGATTACAGCAGTGACATTTTTGGTGGTCGGTGTTTGAACATATCCGGAAGTTATATCAGAGTTTTTATCGAAACATAAGTAATAAACATGCATTTTGTTAAGCTTTTAAAAAGCAAGTAGGTAGGTACCTAGAATGTCAGATTCTTAATTTTTATTTGCATCATTTATTCAACATTTGATTAAACCACTGAGCATTTATTGATGCGAGGTTTATCAGTTCCAACTTGCGAATATTTATCATTCATTCAATTAAAAAATGCCGGACATGAGAGGTCAACGGCAGCAAGTGCATAGTTTGATGCACCATAAAGCTTAGCTACGCTTATTAGTGTTTACGCACATAAAGTGCTTTTATTGGTTAAAGGGAGGGTTAATGCTCTCGTAAAACTTGACTAGGTAAGGAAACATAACGGTAGGCTTGTTACTAAAACGACTAGACAGAATTTTCTTCATCTGTAAGCCCTTATCGTTTTATCTCATTATTGTCTACGCATCGCATTGTAATTGTAATTTGTAACTTGTAGCTTCGTGAAACGGCCTCCTGGTCACCCATCTGAACTGGCTACTTGCGGTTGTTAATCTTTCGTGATTGGAGAAGAACTTTGAAGAGACAGCTAAAAACATACCGAAAACAGCATCACAAGAGAATCAAAAGGGCCGCATTACTTAAGGAAATAGACTTATTAAAATCAAATTATGCATGTTTAAAAAAACAATATGAGGACTCTCAAAGACAGTTGATTGACAAACCAGCTACCTGTGAAATACAAAATCTTATGAAATTCAAGAAAAAATGCACAGAAATGATAGCATTGCTAGAAGACAATGATTTAGATTCAAGCACAGTTACAGAGGACAAAAGTGTGCTATCTGAAAATGACACAGCCGAACAATTTAACTCGGCTTTACTAGTACCTGTTGGTCCAGTGAGACAAAAGAAGAAAAAACGCAGATCTCACAAGAAAAGGAGGTCACATGCATCCCAGGGGCCGCTCGCCTCCCGGGCGCCATATTAAGGCGGGCATATTAAGCAAAAAGTATTAAATATTTGTATGCCGGGCGCCTCCTTCAAAGAAATAACTGATAAAATGTTAGGAATGAGCTATACAAAAAATAGTTATTTTATTACTAATTAATAGTAGCGGTTTGGATAAACAGGGTTTAAATAACATAATATAAATACTAGAAATAAAAATAAAATAGCGTACCCAAAGTTTAGACTGTGTAAAGTTAATAATTCATTCATGGGGAACTGTATTCGCTTCTATAATAAAATACCAGATGATATTGTAAATCTGTCCGATAGCCAATTTAAACCTAGAATTAAAACTATTTTATGTTCTAAGGCCTATTACACGATAAATGATTACTTAGATGATAAAAACGTCTGGTCAACTGTTGTTCCAAATCAGCGGAGTAGATTGTAATTATGACTCATGTATGATTCTTTATATATTTAAAAGAAAATTACAAAAGATACAATTCCTGTGGAGTTTCTTCTGGCCGTTCTTCTCCACAGAGGGCGTACACTGGTAGCGAACGTGCCATCCATGATAGCTTTGACGTCGAAAAATGATTTGTAAAATTCTTAATTCGAATAAAAAACTTCGACTTTGACTTTGACTTTGACAGTGCTCGCCAAAAAGTTTTGTATTTTCTTAACCTAAGCATCGACTTTATGGTGCTTACGAACGTCTTGAGATGCAGCAGTGTGCTATGTTGTGTTGTGTCTAAGTTTGAGATATAAATAGGATGATCGTTTCTAGAAAGCCCTTTGAAGTGTTTCGTGGAACGCCACGAGTGATGGATGGTTCTGCAGACCGCTTATTGGTCAATGAGCGAACATCTGAGGATTTACTATTTCTGAAGGGAATTGCAACAGAACTTGCAAGCAGAACTTGCAGTTTGCATACTTTCTATTAGGATTTGTTATATTTTATATAATGAGCTGTAATTATTAAATTTTCACGAACATTTCGTGTTATATATAGGTATCAAATGGTGGCTTCAAATCTTATAAAAATCCGTAAAAGGATATCCAACTTAAAATATGCTGAGATGAGCTTGATTAATAATAATAATATATACCTATAATAGTCAGAAGATTCTTACAAACAGATTAGTCATTATAATATCACCACTCCTGCAGTACCACAAATCGCACGAGCTGACACTCACTTGGCTTCGGCCCGTGACCAGGCCACAGAACACTATTACCCCGTGATTGTTGAATACTATAAAGCCGAGACGGAAATTCCATAAAAAGAACTCCGGCCTTGTGCTGAGAAAAGCTACAAAACAAAATAAAAATGAAGTTTCCCTATAATAAAAATAACAGATTAGCTTAAAAACTGCTGAGAACCAGAAATTGCACAGAGCTCTATTACTTTGCTTGTTACTGCTCTACATTCATAAGGGTCAAATTAATAACATGATAGCTTGTGTGATGCCCAGTGTTTAGGATCCACCTACTTAGTAGTGTAGTACACTGACTCAAAGCAAGTCAACAATTTAGGCCACTTACTAGGGCAGCTAGAATTAACTATGCGATCAAATGACATCATCTAGATTAGAACGCTGTTTGAATGGCGATAAGATAAAGCTTTTTAAGTAAAACGAAATACAGTCTATAAATATAAAATAATACATTACTGTTTTACATGTACAAACAGAGATGTAATTTATATACATTGATCTAATGTTATAAATAACGGGTCTACACATAAAAATATTTTTCGTTGCAAGATCAGAGTGTTCTTCTCATATTATTAAAAAGTTTTCAGACCCACTAAACTAGACTCTTCAATTGGTGTTTTTGATATTTAGTATTTTTGTTGTTTTGAGCAGTGTTCTTACAGTGCAAACGCGATAAGAATAAGACGGGTTCGCTGCTAACTTTACGCCATCTAGTATGGGAAAAGGTGCATTTTTTTTATTGATTTGATAGATTTACAGCCGCCCGGTCCTATTCTCATTTTTAACGTATTGTATTTTGAATTGAACACAATATTATTTCCGCTATAGGGACGCAGAGGACATAAACGCGACGTGCCCGACGGACCGCCTACTGCGGTCGCGGGAGATGTGCAGGGTGGATGGCGCAGACGTCCAGTGCATCAGGCTGCATTGCTGCGAGGACTACGTTTATATTGCTGGCCGGTAACAACATTTTGGATGGCAATACAAGTCAGTTTTTTCCAAAGAGATCTGCCGCGCGTCGTCGCCAGGAAGCGAAACGGTGGTCTTTTGTTCCTCTGAGGTTTTTTCTATTGATTTGTTCATGTCTTCGGTCAGCCACGTCGTCAGTCGTGAAAGAAATCCTGTTAAAAAATCCGCGTATAAGACAATTTGGCGTAAAAGGCACCGTTTGAAATGTTGTTTGTCCCTTACGCCAATTTACAAAGTTATAATTTTCAGTCATGTCCTTTACGACAATTTTACATTTCTACGAACTATAATTTACCAGGGCAACAGAGCCGGATGGGAGTATTAGACAACCAATCAACACAAGTAAAGTAAATAGTGTTGTTACTCGTCGTATTAGCCCATACGTTCACACCAAACTCAATCTACCCTGAATATTATTGATTAAATGGATGATATATACTTAATATTTTTAAGATTTCAGCCTCTCTCTTACCCAATGCTACTGAATGTTTTATATCTGGATTGCAGCTGCATACCGAAGTCGGTAGACCCATGCAGCTTACAGCTGTGCGAGCAGGCCTGCGAAGTGAGGAACGAGAGAGTGTGGTGCACTTGCCATCCAGGGTTCAGCTTCCACGAGGGAAACTACCAAAGGAAGACACAACCTTATTGCGTGGGTGAGTAGGCGAAATTTCTCGGCAGTCAGGACTTTTTGTTTAGAAGAATTCCAAAGAAATTGCTACGAAGAAATTAGGTCACTTACCGTACCCCTCATCACTCGTCATACTTTCTTCTATTATTTTATTACTGTTATGTATTTTTCCATGTACAATAAACTATAGGTACATGTGTTCTTCTTTCGATCCAATAATACCTACATCTTTCAATGAATTTAATTTTGTGACAAGCAATCAAATACCAATTCTGCTTACATTAGGCAATTTTTGCTCTCTAGAAATCGCTTACTATTTGAGAAATATTCAGTGAATTTATAAGACGTTTCCAGATGTGGACGAGTGCGCATCCTCGAACGGTGGTTGCGACCAGCGCTGTGTGAACGACCCAGGCGGCCACCACTGTGAATGCGCGGTGCCTTACAATCTGGCCAGTGACGGCAGGAGGTGCCAACCTCCAATACCTATCAACATGCCGGTAAATCGGAAGCTTTTTTATCATCTACAGTATGTATTGTAGCGTTGTGTTACGCTTCGGTGTTCAAAACTTTTTTCGTGTTTTTCTCGGTTGTTTTTCTCTTTTTCTAATTTCTAATTTTGAATTTGATTTTGAAAGGCTTTTGGTTTTTTTTGGCATTCAATTTGATGACTCGGTTTTGAGCAGTTGAGAAAGTGCTGCAAAACTTTTTTTTGTGCTATTTCATTAATAAAGTTTTAAAAAGCTCTTGTTATTTATCAAAAGCTTATTGATGCCATTTCTAAAAGCTTCGTCAGTGAAGGAACAATCCCACCATCCTCCCATGGTCTAACCGACCTCTCGGTCATATAGACCGCGTCGACCGAAACTAAGGGTCGGGGGTGATTTCTCTGCACCCCCCCCCCCCCCCTTACAAATTATCTTGGGGCATGGCGTCACAGCATGCTACTTCGCCTCCAGCTCCATCGCCTCTATTGCGTCTCCTCCATTCTCCTCCTCCGGTGCCAAGCATGGCAGAACTCCTTGAACCGCTTGTAGTTCGCCTCCGACGGGACCACGGACCCGCTTCTACTAACGTGAGCCCCCCAACAACGCGTCCCTCTCTGGTTCGTACCGCTCACAGTCCCACAGAACATGGTCCCGATATTCATCGGCAATGCCGCACTCGCACAACCCACTATCAGAAAGGCCCAGGTCCCTCAGTCTACCCCGGAAACAGCCATGCCCAGTCAACATCTGAGACGTGACATGATCGGGCTCAATCCACCTAGACTCCATGCGTTCCCTTATCCGAGGGAAGAAGCGGTAGAGATCTCTCCCTTTCTCCTCCAGATCCCACCGCTCCTGCCACCGGGCAAGGGCCGCCTCCCATGCCGCCTTTTTGCGCAAGCGCCCTCCTCTAGCGTCTACCGGCGACGATACACGCAACTCCTCCAGACGGCCCGCCCTCTCTACCTCCAGGTCTGCCGGGAGAACCCCCCCAAGTACCGGCAACGCCGCCGTGCTTGTCAACCGATAGGCCTTTGTCAACAAGATAAGTGCCGTACGCTGCGTCCTCAGGAGTCTACTGCGCACCACGTGTAGTCCCACCCGATGTGTTCAAATAGATACGGCGTACGTGATCGTGGCCACGAATGTGCCAATGTAAATTAACCTAAGCGCCCTATATCGGACTCCCCACCTCGACGCCGAGACGCGCGACATCTTGCCGAAGCACCGCGCTGCGTGAAGGAACAGTGGAGAACCTTTTAATATCAGTTTACCTGGAAGACAAAGCTTCAGGTTCGAGCTGCCAGCTCACCCTCGAGAGGGGACGGTCCTGGCTGTGACGTCGGGGATCGGTGCACTGGACCCTAGGTTGCTGCTGTGGTCGCGCGTGTGATTAATCCTGGCAGCAGTCTTGCTGCATCATCGGGGAC
Source organism: Carpatolechia fugitivella (assembly GCA_951230895.1). NCBI lineage: Eukaryota > Metazoa > Arthropoda > Insecta > Lepidoptera > Gelechiidae > Carpatolechia > Carpatolechia fugitivella. Next base: position 13,860,472 of record OX579660.1, read on the forward strand.
CTGAGCATCGGTCCTTTGGAGGTTGCTGCTGTAGCACGTGTTGCCAAAGTGTTGATTTCGGGACCTTCGGCAGGGAGTGCGGTGTTGTTAGAAGTGTACCTGTTTTAACGTACTATTTTTAACGTACATTTTAAATTCAGATAGGTTCACTCTGTAAACAAACCCTTAAATTGGTACGTTGCAAGTTTGGTTAGTTTTTTCCCTAAATTCAAACCGGCTCTCCACGCCACCGTCATCCATTCCAGGCAGTAAACTTTTGGCACTTAACGTTAATCTCCATACTTGGTCTACAGTTTTGTTGCGCAATAATTCCCTAGACAGGTAGGGGTCTAATTTCATCACTATCACAGGAGTCTCATACTAATTTTGGGGAACTGTTATGAGATTTGTTATTTTTCTGTTCGGTTTTTAATTCAAAATTATTTAGTGTTGTATCTGTTTTTGTATTCGTTCTTTTTGTGTGATTTAAATTGAGTTTTTAAACTAACCTTTAATTTATCCAAATTACATTCGTGTGTTGTAGTACTTTTGGCTTTTTAATTTTAATACTACAGTATGTACAACACCATCATTAAACAAAACATGTCTCATTAAGTGAAAAGATGTCCGTCCATTGGCCATTGCTTGACAAAGCTCACACCTACCTTTGTTTCATAAGAATCGAGTTGCAATTTGTAGCTTACTACTAACGTTCTAATATCAAACCACATTTTATGCGAAATAAACATTAACTACTTATCCAGGATTTTTAAATCCTATTAACAGCCATTACTATCAAAGATACATTCCGCGTTAATTCATGTTGTAAACATATAAACATTTGTTTTTCTTGACTAAAAATTATTTATAAAATAAAACTTATTTACGATGATTATGAAGAATGGTCTTATTGCAATTTTTATTCAGGAACCTCTTCCATTAGTGAGAGCATCTTCCCACTGCTACGCGCCCTGTGACACGGTATCCTGGCTGTCAAGAAAAGTAAAGCAACTGAGTGACCAGTTACATACAGCTCAATCTGAACTCAAGAAGTTGATGGACAATCCTGTATTGAAAGAAGGTGGGTCAGATGCAAAACAAAAAAGTTGGATTTAAATAAATCTTACAAAAACTTGGCGCCTTGGCGGTAACAGAGTCTTCGGGCAGAAATGTGAATCATTGTCCAGATTAGTTAAGTGAAATTGGCGTAAAGAAACAGCTGTCATTTACGCCAATTTCATATTCCCGTATACTAAAGTACCAGGCTGACAGAACCGCGCAAGAGATTATTCTGACATCTGTCCTTTACGCCAATATGCTCACACTCACATTTTAAATCAAGTCCTTTACAAAAAAATCAGTTCATATTTGTATCATGTGTCCTTTACGACAATTTAATATTTCCAGAGACTATGACTACCAGGCTAACAGAACCACGCAAGACATTATTCGGAGCTCTGTCCTTTACGCCAATACTCTCACTTCAATGTTAACCCTGTCCTTTACGACAATTTACACAAATTTAATTTCATTGTCATGTCTTTTACGCCAATCTTGTATCATAGTCCTTTACGACAAATCCACATTTCAGTATTTTTATCTTTTGTCACCCAATTACTGCTAGTTACTGTATGCAGAGCAAGTAGGTACGTTACTGGATTCAGAGTAGTTTACTCTGCATCTGCAACTGCATACAATAAATTTTCATCGCTTTACGTAGTCGCTAGGCGCCCTTTACCATTTGTATTCAATATGTTTCATGCAGGTGGAGATCGGTTTGCAGAAGGGTCCTACACCTACAGAGTGCTGGACTCGACTGCACCGCTAGAAGGAGGCTACTGTAGATGCGAAAGAGGCCCAAGAGTAAGAAATAATCTAATATCGTATATTTGCATAATATATCTATTAAAAAGTTCTTGGTTTAGGTAAAATTATAATTTTGTCTTGTGCTCAGCTCCCTCAACCAACCAATGAATTGAGCCTTTATCAAAATTTTGCTCGACTCGATTTTATTGTAACAGAAAGTAATTGTCCAGGGTCCCCCAGGCCCACCGGGTATGGAAGGTCCAAAAGGGGATGAAGGCGCAAGGGGCCCACGTGGCCAAAGGGGGCCTAAAGGTTCTATGGAAGTGATGATGCTGCTCATAGCCGATATCAAACACGACATTCGGAACCTAGAAGCAAAGGTTTATAAGGACGGCGAAATGTAAGTATAATTTGAAATTACGATTAGGTATGTATGCAGTACAAGTACGCATATAAAAAGAGATGTAGGTATGAGCAATAAATTATGGATTGGATCTAACTATTATGATCTCCATCTGTATCACACAAAATAAACCGATATTACATGAAAAGTCAGTATATACTGCTAAATTTTTTTGTATTTTTACCGCCGAAATTACTTCTTTGTTTTTTTATTATTAGGCCAGAGAGATTCAACATGCAAAAAGCATGGCGACAACATCGCAAGCAGGAGAAATTGGAGCAGGAAAGCAGGACCGAACAGGAGTTGGAAGCATACACCGCACCGCCTATTGTGAGCACAGATGGGCCGGTGGAGATCACACCCAACGGTAAGAATCTCCAAAGCAGGAAACGCTGCAGCTGGAAGGCTGTGATGTAGGATATTGCATCCATGTCGCAGGCCATAATCCATATCTGTATAAACCGCACTGTCAAACAACAGACGAAACACTAAGTTTTTTCTATAAGCTTCGGGTTTGACTAGTCTCAACCTGATGGTAATTGTGATGACGAGGGACACGCTTAATGCACTTACCAGAAGAAACACCAAGATTGTACGATACCTCAGATTCATGTGAGCCGTCCACTTGCAACTAAGTTACTTTTTGAATTCCAGGTCGTAACGGCGAGATCCCGCACCAGGAGAGCATAAGCACGACTGACTGGTCTCTGGTCAAGGGCGAGTTGGATCCGCCTCTTTCCCCCGCGCTGCCCCTTGCGCCCCCTGACGACCTGCAGGCTAAACTACACCAGTTCCGCATACTGGCCAACGCCACTGCCAACGCCACAGCCGATGAGGATGATAGCGAGGATACTGACTACGATTATAGCTTCTATTAGGCTTATGTACTGTGATTAGAGTTAGAGTTTAATTAAAGGAAAATTAGGAAGATAAGTTTCGTTTCAAAGATCATTTACCCCGCTGTCCGCACGCCTCCCCTCACGCGCCTGTAGTGTAGGTCTGTCACAGACATCTTCAAATTGGACGAGAGAAACATTTTCGAGAAAAGAACATTCGTTTATAGTAGATTTTATGACAAGGGTGGCGCAAAGTAATATTTTTACGGCGAGGGCGCTATTTCCAAGGTGCAGCGAAGGACTTGCGTGTGGCAGTGTCCATTGTCTGTTTAATTACTAGTACTTAACTAACGGGATCAAACAAAACAAAAACCAAAACGAAATTGGATTAATCATTTAATATGGAATATATTCTGTTACATCTCATCACACAATACTCTATAGACTTTAGGAGGCGACGCTGGGCTGGTAGTGCGCGGCGAGTCTGCGGAACTCGTTGACCTTGGCTGCGCGCTCGCGACTGAACGGGTGGTCGGGGTGGCTGTCCAGCAGCTGGGCCAGGTAGCGGGACGACACCTGCAATCAAACACAGACAATACAATATAAGGGGATCGGAGACAATTAACGATGTCCTCTATAACAATTTCTGCATTTCAAGCTCCTGGTCGCTTTAAGTGGGATACAAGATACAAAAGCATACGCGAGGGAGTGAAAGAAAACGTATTATTTCATGCTTGGTCAAGCAGCTGGACGCGTGTATCAAATGCTTGATCAAACTTAAGAGATTTGCGTTTTCACTCACTCGTGTATCTTCCATCTCGCTCAAAAAACTTGGAAACTGCCATGGAGAAAACTACATGCTGGACGTGAACCCGTTGAGACTTATCATGGGTGTCCGAAAATGTTCCGAATAATTGTTTTTGTTTGTTGACTTTCCTTTCATAATATAAACATTCCAAATATCAGATTCCAAATACTGTCACTGTAACCAGTCTACTGATTGAGGTAATCCATTTTGATTCGTTTTATCTAAAACACATCTCTAAAATAGAATAAGACTTCCAAGACTTCCTCGGGCTAGTGTTGCTGATCGATATGCATCGATAGATTGCCAGCTTTGACAAGCCACGGACACGACAGTAGAAGCACACCTTGGCCAGTCCATATAACCACTGCGTTGTAAATGACTAGTACTCGATTTACTAGTAAAATGCGCTCGACGCTACTAGGGCTGTACGCTGTACGTACGACTGAGAGCGGCCATCTTGGATACTTCTAACTCGCCCTCTAACCTGTCTCAATGCGGGGCGGGGGAAGAAGCACCGATAGGAGGGCGGGGTGCTGTACGGTAGTGCTACATTAATTCTGTGTTGGCAGTGCAGTATAGTTAAGAGCGTCGGTGGTCTAGTAGTTAGGGCCGCTGCCTCGTGTTCGATCCCCACCACGTACCAATATGTTTTCGAATTCATATGTACGTTTATTTGACATCGTGATGAAACCTGCACACTCCTGCGGAGTAATTCAAAGGTTGTGTGTGAAGCCGACCGACCCGCACTGGGCCAGCGTGGTCGACTAAGGCCTAGTCGCCCTAACTCAGGGTAGGCTCGAGCCCCTCGGTGGGACGTATGTGAGCTGTTGAGTGCAGTGTGGTTACCTCGGGCGCCTTGCCCTGGTGCGCGGCGCAGACGGCCAGCCCCAGCAGCAGGTCGGGGTGCTGCGGCGCGCGCGCCTGCGCCTCCGTCAGCATCTGCTCGGCCTCCTCCCACATGCCTGCGACAAACAACACAACTTCAACTATTAAATACTTAGTAATCTATGTAAAAAAAAATTGTGGTTGTTCCTGTCAGGGCAAGGTTTGTATTTTATTAGATAATCCACGGCAAAAAAAACAATGCTGGCGTAGCTCCAGGCGGACGGCTAGTATTAAAAAAAATGACATCAAAATACATCGTTTATTTCTTTTAAGTGAAGAAATAAATAATTCCTGCCCCCAAACTACGATTCCCTGTACAATATTATAAATGCAAAAGTCACTCTGTCTACATGTCTGTCTGTTTGTTACGTTTTCTCGTCTACATTACTGAACCGATTTTGACGTAATTCTGTACAAAGGTACTTGGTAACCAAGTCCCAAAATCAATCAGGCTACTTTTTACCGCGGGAAAATATCTTACACCCATGGTGTCAGTCACGGTGTACCACCCCACCGCAGCAAGAATACTAAAACAGTGCCATCTGTCGTCACCGCTGTTATTATTAGGTATGAGAATCTGTTTGTATAAAAGTACTTTATTGTGTACTGACAAAGAAGAACACTTTCCAATTAGCCAGTACATTTTTTTGTAGCGTAACTTCATCTCATCACGTTTTTTTTTAACATGAGCCTTCCAACGAAGCTTTGCGTCTAATGTCATGCCTAGACATGGCTGTATTTTCGTATGGTATGACGGACGTTGTTATTTATATATGTCACCGTAAGATTGTGAACGCCGTTAGTTTATAATCTTAGGGCGTTTGCGCACTTATCCGTATCCGATTCTTATCCGGTCCGTTTTTGATCCGTAAAAAAAACGGACGCACGCGTTGATCTTTTTAAATTATATCTACTTGTGTAATGTAGATCCCGCAATAAAGTCGCTCACATTACTCGTATAGTTCCTTTCACGTAAATAGAATCCTGGAGTCTCTTGTCTCGAGTGTGCATTCGATTATTTTTGTAACGAGTACTAAAATACTTGTTTATCAAAAAATTTTCAATTTGGCACATCACTAGCAGCGCGAGCTTTCCCCTCCCCGTACCTCATTCTTCATCCGTAAAAAAATCGTGTAGTGCGCAAGCGTACGTACAATTTGTATGGCGGCCACTTCGACTCGGTTTTGATCCGTAAAAAAACCGATCCGGAGTGAGAATTTACGGATCGAAAACGAACCGGATACGTATGGGTGCGTAAGCGTCCATAAAATTACTAGGACGGCCAAACCGGATCAGAAACAGATAAGAATCGAATAAGAACCGGATACGTGTAGTGCGCAAACACCCTTACGGTGACATATAAACCGGATGATAAGTTTTTTATTAGTAAACGACGACGATATGACGTCACATGTCACGTCGGACCTCTCTCTAACCATCAACTTTAAGCCTTATAACTTTGTTTCTGAGCAAGATATTTGAAAAATTATTTTTTATGTACAAAATTAATTAAATTAATATTAATAATTTTGTATTTTTTTTTTAATGTGTAATTGTTTTTTTCTAGAACTTGAAATATTTCGAAAAAAATGTGTGCATATTCCCTACTGTGTGCCTGGTTACCTCTGCAGGCGGCGGCGGCGGCTCCGAGCGCGGCGGGCCCGGCCCCGAGCGCGCCGAGCCGCTCCGACAACTCCATGATGCTGTAGTGGGCATCCTGCACTCCTGATCCACCCTGGAATGTAAGGAGATGTTGTACAGTCAAAATCAAAGAACACTCGGTCATCATCATCATCATCGTGTGGGTTGTAAGGTCGACAACCGACCTCACAAACCCCGGCGTCAGTGTTTAAGAGCCGCCAAAGGCCTATTGCAGTCCACTGCTGGACTGCTGCCTCCCCAAGGGCAAGCCAAAGCGCACGATCACCCGCTTTCCTCATCCAGCCACCACCAGCGACCTTCTTCAGGTCATCAGTCCACCTGGCAGGGGGGCGTCCACACTACGTTTCCCGACACGTGATCTCCATTCGAGAACCGGTCTAGTACAACGCTCATCGGTTCTGCGACAGACGTGGCCAGCCACAACCCACTCACCTACCATCGTGTGGGTTTTAAGGTCGACAACAGACCTCACAAACCCCGGTGTCAGTGTTTAAGAGCCGCCAAAGGCCACTGACTTGGCTCTTGTAACGACTATATAAGGTGCCCCGTAATTAGTGTGACATAGTATTTTCAGGGCTGAGAGTAATAGCCATAATAGTCACGTAAAAAAAATATTTCGAAAATCTACACGTTAGTTTAAAAGTTTTTTTTTTCTAACAAAAAAATCATCATTAAATATGACAAAAAGAGATCACCCTCTGCATGTACACTCAAATTACTCTAGATACATGTAAACACGCATCAAATGCGTGTGTGCGTGCATGAATGCAAATGTAGTAGTGATCAGCTGGTTGAGGGTGATGTTTTTTATGATTAGGTAATCAGTTGTTTGGCTTAATTACTTGAAAAATAACGTGTAAATTGATCTCATTTTTTATGAAGTGAAGATCAGACTTCTTCTTTCAGCCCTGAAAATATTTGACACTAATAACGGGGCACCTTATATAGTAGCCGGGACCAACGGCTTAACGTGCCTTCCGAAGCACGGAATCATCTTTCTTTTCGGACAATCAGGTGATTCAGCCTGCAATGTCCTAACCAAACTGGGGAAAGTCTCACAAAGAGATTTTTGCTTGACAGTGTCCCCACCGGGAATCGAACTCGGGACCTCCGTAATGGGCGTCGAAATCTCGACCGCTCGGCCACTGAGGCGGGAAAGTTAAAGGGAACGCTCGGTGAAAGTTAATTTAATTTTTAATTTATTTCAAATTAACTTGAATACATACAAACGAAAAGTGATTAACAGTGGCCCCCGCACTAGGTAAACCTGTATCGTATCCTTTTATGGTCACCCAGGGCCATAAAAAGATTTAAAAAAAAAACACGAAGTACACATGGCGCCATCTATCGTCTTAATTAGAACTATTATTTTTATTTTTAAAGAGCTGTCAGAAAATTTGTATCAGAATGGAGTAGTAGACATTTGAAATGCGAAGGTTGTAAAGAGTGGCTAAGAGAAGAGCTGTCTAATGGGCAATTTTATTTTTTTATTTGGTTTCTCACTTTACCACTAGATGGCTGTTTTATATGGCCACAGTGTGTATTAATATAGGGGGGCGTCCCACACTACGTTTCCCGAGACGTGGTCTTCATTCGAGAACCCGTCTGCTCCAACACCCATAGGTTCTACGACAGACATGGCCAGCCACAATCCCCTGCCACTTCTAGACTTTGATGTCTACTTTGGTCCTCTGTCGGATGATTTCGTTTCGGACACAAATGACAAGGACCTTTCAATAGAATCCTGCAATAATGTAAACAAGATAATTATTTGACACTAACTTTCCAAAGACAAACAAGACTTTGATGAGTAAGAAATGAATATGGCAGTTTTACAAATTATTGAAAGTAAGTACGTACCTAAGTAAGGTAAGTACCTGTGACAAGTTGAGCCAGGCCTGGGCGAGCTGGGTGAGTGTGTCATCGTCTGCTATATCCTGCAGAGTCTTGAGTTGTTTCCGCGCGAGGTCGGGCCGGTTCATGGCCAGTAGGCACTGCAGCGTGAACGCTCGCAGCTCCAGCGCTTCGGCGCCGTGGAGGATCCTGGAAGATACATATCATAAAATTGTAGACATAAGCAGTCATTTATTCAATATAAAGATTTTAAACTCGCGAATTTTATACCATCCTTACTATATTAAATGCGAAAGTAACTCTGTTTGGGTTTTCAAACTAAACTACTGAACCGATTTTGATGCAATTTGGTGAAAACATAGTTTAGTACTAAATGACGGACATAGGCTACTTTTTACTGTGGATCAAAATGCCGTTATGCTCTCGCCCTCTCGGTATAACACAATACCTTAGTAAGATCGTTAATACTAACAGAGCCATCTGTCGTTTTCGATCGAAACAAAAACTTTATCTCTTCCGCGTTCATAGATGTAGCTACCAACAAAACAACACGGGCGTAGCTATTAATTCACTAAGATTTAAAACTCAACATTTTTATACCGCGAATAAATAAACAAGCTAAGTCATAGCCACATCACTGCACAGAGATATAAACTAATAAGGAATATGCATAAAAAAAATATTCGTGTTTTTCATAGTTCATCTGAAAGTATACAAAAATAGAATAATGACTCGAAATTGATCGAAAAACAAACTAGTTACAACATTATTAAACAAATATATCTGTCCCTCTTTTCATCATCAACGAAAACAAAATTTTCTATGGTGGATGTATGGCCCGCGTGACCAATGACGTCAATGGTCATGTCGGACCTCTCTGTCTAACCATCAACTTTGAAGCCTTATAACTTTGTTTCTGAGCAAGATATTTGAAAAAATCTTTTTTATTTGTTTATCTGGAACTTGAAATATTTCGATTAATGAATAAAAAAAAAATGTGCATATTCCCTATTACACCCAAATCCAGAATATGCTAAATTTAATTACTGAAATAATATGTGCCTAAACAAGGCCTGATTGAAACCAAAACCATCAGCATAAAAATGGATTCCGGGTCTTTTCAAAATTCTGCTTTTTATAATTCTCAACTAGTGCTTGGAAGTAATTTGGCAACATTCTGAAGAAAGATATACAAAGACATTTTTTTCTAACAATTACAGTAAGTCAACTTTTTACTGTTCAATATGTAAGGAAATCAATCAATATGTGGGCTGGCCAAATAATGACAGGTCCAGACAAATGGAGTAAACTAATTACGACATGGTACCCAAGAGAGGGGAGAAGAAAAAAGGGAAGACAGTTCCGACGATGGGACGATGAGATAGTTGCAGTGGCTGGTCGAACGTGGACAAGGGCAGCTGCGAACGAAATGGAATGGAGGCAACTGGGGGAGGCCTTTGCCAACAGGCACACAGATGAAAATATTAAAAATTTGAATTCTGTTTAAATGTTTATATTTTGCTAGTTTGTAAACATTCTGTTTTGTAAGGCTTAATAAATAAATAAATAAATGTAAGGAAATAGATACATAAGATTATCAGCTTACTTGAGGGCAGCTTCATAATTCTCCTCATGATAGTAGATAGTAGCAGCCACAATCAGGAATACCTCATTTGACAGCTCCGTACCTTTTGCCACCTGAAACACAATCAGAAATCAGAATTAGATCATGTTTGCTATATGTAAACATGTAAAATTTGCTATATGTAAATAGTACGGTAAGAAGCCCATAAATAACTTAAAAAACTGCTTGCTACTTGCAAGAACGACATAAATGGAAACCACTAGCTAATAGAATTTGTAACAATTAGAATCAAATATTAATAAAAAGGTCTTCTTACTGTAGGTATTTCTATAACTAACTAACTAACTAACTGCTACTACTGTATGTATGTATGACATATGTATATTGGGGGACTTCTGCCCAGCCGTTCCACATGCTTCCCTCGGTGGTTGAATTGTGTGACATCTATCCCATGTTCTCACGTGTGGGGGCAGAACTTGTCCGGGGAGAGCGAGGGAACAAGGAGAAATGTCCGATGCACCGCGAGTCCGAAGGGTGACAACCGAACTGGGAATTAGGGGTGAAATAGTTCTTCAAACAGAGCAGGTCACCCGTCTGCGCTCTGTCGCAGGCGTCCCCCATAAGACATACATACATACATACAACTAGGTACTAATATAAATTTATAAAACGACATCTTAATCTTACCCTCGCATCAATGTCAGCAACAATAGCTGGTTTATTAGCTCCCGGAGACAGGTAATCAACCAATGTCTTGAGTGGTTGCAGCATCGGATCAGCTGACTTCAGCTCCTGCAGCACTATCCTGTAGTTCCCTTGGGCGATGTATGCCCGGTATAGAAAAGCATCTCGCTGCAGTGCTACCAGGGGCGTAGACGGCTGGAATATTAAATAAAACATGTTACGATTTGAATTTAAGAAATTTCTTGATTATTACTGTCAAGTCGGGTTAAAAGATTAGTTAGAGCGTATAGTAACAGTATCTTCTGACAAACTGGACGAGTTACAACTCTACCCATAGTACTGGGGTAATAAATTGACTGAAAGATACCGACACGTTTTCAGTGCAAAAACTAAGTATTCATTATCATACCTACAGAAAATACAGTAAATAGAAGAATAATGTTTGGTTTAGAACGCTAAATATCGCCAAAACTATTGTAAAATAACGCAAATAAGGAAAAATACAGCGCTGGATTGGATATTAAGGAAATCACTGAAATCTAGTTTTTATAGTGTTATAAGTTGTATAAACTATATAGAAAGAAATACATACGCTAACGCCTTGTGCCTCATTGATTGCTTGCTGAAAATTTCCAACATAAAACGCATTTTTCACATCGAAAAGTTCATCAACATCTTGCTGCTGACGTGCCATTTTGACAGATTTACAATGACAGTCATGGTCGGTGTTGCCAAAAACCAAAACAGAAACTACGAAAATGCATTCCAATTTCATCCAAAAATGTAGATAAATATTGTAATGCTTCTCGACATTTCTCATTTATTTTATGTATTAAAACTATTATTAAATTTTTTGTTTTTATTTATTTTCTAAGTTTATTTGATTTCACTTCTCATGCTCTGAAAGTGCTTATTTGTGCAGGGTATAGGCTGCACAAAATCGAATTTTGTGCACAGGTGCATTTACGTATCTACTCATAAATGTATCTATATTAAGGCAAAGAAAGCGAGCCATCTTTAATTTATTTGCCTTATGTGTTTTAAAGACATAATAACAATTTCCTTCAGTATTCAAAACTGTACAAATTTTACTTTGAATTTTAATTAAAGAAATGTACTACTGTTTTATTTCCTCGCAATCGAAGTGAAAAGCAGAGTTTATAACTCGTCCACAAAACTATTTTATCCTCGACATTACTATCAACCCTCGTCCTCGGCTCGGGCTGCTAAAAGTCTTGGATAAAAATGGTTCGTTCTGTGCACTTGTTGTAAAATCTACCATTAAATAAGTTTACTTATATTAATTTATTATGAAATTCATTTTAAAAATTACAAATAATGTGGAAATATTTTATTATGGTCACACATTATTATTACTTTTAAATCTTGAATTCTTATTGGACAAAGGTTTTGCTAATAGTAATTCCATTAAATAAAACTTCAAAAATATTGTTGAAATAAAACTTACTATTTAAATTTAAAGTAAACGTTTTGTTTTATTTATAGAACTCAGACCAAGTTATAGAAGGAGTTACGGTAAGTTTATCTACTTGCTTATAAATTTACGTTTCCAATTAGTTCTCTCTGTAATTAAGTACTTATTCTTTTATTTTATCTGTATATAGTCCTTTTCATCACTTTATCACACTTTACTTAGTTCGTAGTTATGGGAAATAATAACAATATAATTATTAGTTCATCTTCCTGACATTGACTTCCTCCGAGGACAGTGCTAACTAAGCAGACGCAGGTAAGTAAAGAAATTTTATTTAACTTACTTAGTTAGTATTTTTTAAGTAAGTAACCTACCTTACCTACTTAACTACCTACCCAATATCTAAATTAAATAAGCAAAAAAAAGGTACTCTTGAACTAATACTACTTACCAAACAATACCAACCAATTATTATTTAGTTTCAAAACTTATGTGCAGTTCTCAAAACAAAACAAACAAAAACAAAATCGTGTCTTATCGATATTTTCAACGTGCTAAATAACTATTTCATAGAATCATACAGAATAAGTATTACAATAAGTACAATAGCAATACATTTTTACCTGAGCACTCTTTATTTGCCATACAAAACTGGCGTCAAAAGAAAACAGCTCGAACCGCCTCGGGTTGCCAAGGGATGGGCCTCGAACCCGGCACCAGGTAGCAACACTTGGTTCGTAGATGTAATAATAACGAAGATAAGGAATTAGGATAGAGAGAGAGATTGGGATTGCTTTGACTGAGTTACAAAGAATATACCTACCCGCGATTTGTAGTTTTGTATACCTATACACGTGGTAATTGTATATTATTTGTATAGTAGGTAGGTAAGTAATGTAACTACCACTGACAAAATCGATATTTAAAAAGATAGGTAGCTGCTTGCTGGTTATTATCAAAAGTTGCTCAGCATCTGATCTGTGGCTCTAAAGTAGTTCGTATGAAAGCTCGCCTCTTATACTATACCTACTCAAATAGTTATTAAGAAATAATTCCTTTCTCGTTAGTAAACAATTTATATTTATTTAATTAGACTATAAAAACATTTTCCAATCACCTACACAAAATAGACTTATCAAGTTATTATCACTCAGTTTGAGCCCTCTATGTGCCTCTATTGAACATAAATCATACATAATATTTAAATCCATCTAACACACACGTGGCAATATCGAGTCAGTCGTGGATAGAGAAACCATTATTTGAATTTTATTGGGTCAGTAAAATAGGCCAACATAATAACGTAGATGATGAAGGGCTGTCGTTTTATGATAACACGCAACAAGGGCTTGGTAAGGACCTTAGGTAAGGACTTATCGTTTGTAGATTACAGACTACTACAGTTTCTTACCAAGCAAAATGTTAGTTCTTGGAGATTTAGTAGTACTACGTAAGTATGAGCAACAGCATCCATGGCCTAGCGTCTAGCAGGTTCTGGGTCCGAGTTCTGGTGATGGGGACATTATGTTTATGATAGGACACTGCAGGCTGAAAGTGCTGAAACACCATTAGCCTTTAGCTATATTCTATCTAGGAGACTCCACGTTTAGGTTGTAGATCAATCAATCAATCACCCCATTGCAGTCCACAGCTGGACGTAGGCCTCCCCAAGGGCACGCCAAAGCGCACGATCACCCGCTTTCCTCATCCAGCCACCACCAGCGACCTTCCTCAGGTCATCAGTCCACCTGGCAGGGGGGCGTCCCACACTACATTTCCCGATACGTGGTCTCCATTCAAGAACGCTCGTCGGTTCTGCGACAGACGTGGCCAGCCCATTGCCACTTCAGCTTGCTACACTTCTGGACGATATCAACTACCTTGGTCCTCTGCCGGATGATTTCGTTTCGGATTTTATCCCGTAGCGAAATACCAAGCATAGATCTTTCCATAGCTCGCTGAGTGACATGTAGCCGATGGGCCAGCTTTACCGTCATGTTCCACGTCTCGGCTCCGTATGTCAATACGGGTAGGACACACTGATTATACACTCTGCTCTTCAGGCATTGCGGTAGTGGCGACGAAAAGATATGACGCAGTTTCCCAAATGCTGCCCAACCCAACTGTACTCTTCTTGCGATTTCACGCTCGATGTTGTCTCTACCCAACTGCAATGTCTGCCCGAGGTAGACATATTCTTGGTTGTATTAGGTATTTAATTTTTCAGAATTAAAACAATCGTCAAGTGTTTAGGAATAGGTAGGTAGGTAGTATCCTGTTTTACCTCCTCCGCTCATAATGAGTATCCATTAAGCCTACCTACGGTGTTTCTTTTTTTTAAGTTTTACAGAAAAATTCACGTTAATTTTACAGAAAAAATGATACTTAGGTAGATAGAGACTAAGATACATGTTTTCCACTGCATATGGCGTGCCACGTTTCACCTCGTCGTCGTCGTCGGCTCCGTCTGCCTACAAAGCTCAGGGACGCGGGTTCGAATCCCGCCCATCCAAGGTAAACATTGCTGAGTTTGCCTTGTATCCAGATGCTTTAATTTTTTTATTGACATAATACATCACATACCTATTTTATAGAACAAGACAAAAAATGACTGAATTAATGTACCTAAGTATATAACTATTTTTGTACTCTTTCTGCACTGACTCTACCTAATAGATGGCTGTGTGTATGTTCTTTCTTACATATTTATTACATTCATTTCGTAAATGACCTATAGTACGTCCGCCCGTCTAAGACCGATATCATCAAAATTTCTGGTGGTTTTCTTCATGATATTTGGAAAGAACACGCTCTCGTGATCTCAAAAAGCTGAGTCTTAGAGGGCGCAATCCGCCGCAGCAGTTTTTATGGAGGAGGGAAAATTGCCAAAAGTGCTCGTTAAATTATCATTTAAGTCTGGTGAACGATACGTCGGTCTTAGACGGGCGGACGTACTACTACCAGTTCAATTACTAAACATAATTATATTATGTAGAATGCGTAATCTGTTAACAGATCATTAAATAGTTCAGATGAAAAGGTGCTACTTTTTCTTTCCCATTCTGCCCTTGATTATTTTTCTTCCCATGACTTATTTTGAACACAACAGGCCAATTTAAATATCAATACTTAAATACCGGGCTACTTCTCGGTAGGAACAGTTTTCTCACCCATTCATAAGCCACCCCAACCGCTTCCTTCAAAATATTCGCTGTGCAAAAATTCGTGTAAGACTCCTTAGGGCCTATGGTGACCTGGTACCCATTGTGAGCCCAGGCCCCCTTTCTCCTCGGTCCCACTGCACAGCTGTCGCTGCACCGCACCGGTCTTACTTCGAAATGCATTCACAATGCATCCTTGAGACGGTTATTTTTTTTATTCAAAAGTTGTTTATAAGAGAATTTATGTGGGGCGGTGAGGATATCGATTTATGGGAACCGTTTTAAATATGGAACACACGCTTATGTATGATTTCTTTCGACGGTTATATTTAACAAATCACAGTAACTAAGTATATTTAGATAATGTTTTTGTTTACGATGTGCTACCATTAGCATTTGTTTCAAGATCCGCTTTTTACTGAAAATGTTTCACTTTTAAGAAAATAATCCGATTTCAAAATAATAGTTACGTACTAAATATGTATGTAATGTAGAGATACCTATCAGCTTCAACAACATTACTAGGTACTCCTAGTACCTTCCAAGAAAATGAAGCGCAGTAATTTGGTAAACAACACCTACTAGGAGGTACTACGTAAGTATTTTGTAAAGATAATACCAGAGTCTATTATTATATTATGTGGAAGAGTTTAAAAATATCTGCGAGTATCTGAGCCGTCTGCGCAAATGCTAATGCCGCTTTTGAAAAATATGAGGAGATTTTTTTTACAACAATCAATCCTAGCTCCTCGCTTCCTGAAAAGTACGAGTTCACTGATTCTGATAGAAACTACAACGCAATTATGAAATGTTTGCAAACCATTGCTTTGTTTGTTCCAGATGTAAACCAACTCTCACATTTACTCGTCAATGTATTCGGAATATTTTCAGTTGTAGGGTAGTTTAGGGGTGGTTTACTATTAGGATTGCAGTGAGTGTGACCCGGGCGAAATTAGCGCAAAGGTCGTCGACCCCGGCTGCCAAGGGCCCCGGCCCTCCGCTGAAGGGTCCACCCTTACGTTTCGCCGCATCGAGTGTTCCCAAAACCTTTGATTTATGATTCTTGTTAGATTATTTCTTTCTACAATTAATAGGCTTCTGAAGCCCGGTGGAGTGAACGACCCTGTGATCGGAAATTTCCTTGAAATTAAAGCTTTCTGTTAGGATTTCCCTCAATTTTGTTATTAGAATTAGATTTAGATGAATATGGTAGGTAATTTGGTATTAGACTTTCTTGTAAGTACCCTAAGGTTGCCTGGAAGAAATTTCTACCTTAGCAATATCTATCTTTTGTACTTTTAAGCTACTATATTCTTGTGTACAACAAAGTATATTCTATTCTAGAATAGATAAGAAAATAAGTACATACCTATCGCGTTATTAGTTTTTACGTGTGTATATATAGCTGATTGATTGATATACACAAAGCTTACAGTGAAATATAAATAAAATTATTAACATAATGACAATACCTACTCGTAATAATGTTACTGTAAAAGCCTGCGCGGAAAGATCACCCCAAACTAAAGAAAAAAAAACTTTATACAAATTCAAATAAACATCTACAATTTGCACAAAGACCGGAAATGCTTACAGACACCGGAAGCGATAAGATTTACTTAAAATCGATTCCTGAGTCTTTTATAAGCAAAGGAGACACACGAACGGGCCTCTGCTAGCATCCGCTCATGTCACGAGCTTTTGCTTAGCATTTGTAAAGAGCGCAAGGACGAAAAAATCCACTATGAGTCAAAATCTACTAAAAACAGCCCAAATGATGTCAGAATTAAGTGTTCTGTTCTATATATGACTAAATATTTTTAAAAACAAGAATTTATTTTATTTTATTTTAGAACGCCAACAGTACATGCATTGATACTCTTACAAACGAACAATTTATAAACGAATCCGAACTCGATGGTGTAATGTTGTGTAGATAAGTAGATGCTGCTATAGCCATCTTGTGGCTCCATCATCAGACAGACGATTCGATGAAGTGGTCAAACAATTGATTAATTTTGAACAGGATAAAAATACGGACTGAATAAGGCAAGTTACATAAAAGCTCGTAATTAATTGTAATAAAACCGTAAAGTTCAAGCGAAAATTATCATTTTAAAACTGGATTTCTAGACTACAAGACACTTTGTAGACACTTTTAGGAATTTAATTACTTGATTACCGATGCTAGTAATGAAGATAGTTACGAAGTTATTTATGTTCTAGGTAACCAATATTCTCGTAATCCCCTAGATAGGTAATTAATTAGATAGGCTAGGTCATGCAAGGACAAATTATTATGTGATGAGATGGTAATACACACACACACACACACACACACACACACACACACACACACACACACACACACACACACTCAGGTAGGTGTGTAGGTATATACTAACTTACACGGTTGCTAAGACAAATGGCATAGTGATATACCTAAGGTATCAGTTTAGTATCTAACTTCTATACTGTACTTTTTAAAAATGAGTTCATCTTTCACTTTTTCATGGTTTTTTCTTTTTTTTTTCTTTCTTTCTTTCTTTTACTCTATCTGACCAAAACTATTATAATACTTTAAAAGTAACATCCATACCTACGCAAATGCATTACGCATCCCCAAAAATCAATGCAGACCATACACCAAATGAAGTAAGTGGCAAAAAAAAATCGTGCAGCTATTGTGCGCTTCGCATCTGCCATCCAGGGTAGGCAGATGTGCGCAGCGGAGGAAAAAATCAGTACCTGCGAGTACCCTGTTGTCCCACAGTGTACTTATTCTTGAACTTGAGACGTGAACGCAAGTAGGATACGCATGATGGGAGGATATTGAGGACAGTCAATTTAAAGCTAAAATTAAAACTATTTTATGTTCTAAGGCCTATTATACGATAAATGATTACTTAGATGATAAAAACGTCTGGTCAACTGTTGTTCCAAATCAGCGGAGTAGATTGTAATTATGACTCATGTATGATTCTTTATATATTTAAAATAAAAGTACAAAAGATACTGTGGAGTTTCTTCTGGCCGTTCTTCTCCACAGAGGGCGTACACTGGTAGTGAACGTGCCATCCATGATAGCCTTGACGCCGAAAATGATTTGTAAAAATCTTAATTCGAATAAAAAAAATTTACTTTGACTTTGACTGAGTCATACCACGAACTGTAAGGATCAGCATAGTGGTCAAAATTCTTCACCGATGTTTTCAAGCCACTACTGTTAGACGATAATAAAGTGATAAAATTTAAAATACCTGCTGTATGTAAGTACTGCCAGCAGCAGGAAAAATCTAATAAAATACATCCACGAAAAAAAACTTTTTTTGCTTAATTATGACAATATACGTTAATTAATTACTTACGTAAGGATAACGTTTATTAAGGAAAAAATATTTAACCGATCACCTCTTTTTATAAATAAATAAATAAAAAGATTTTTATATTTTTCTCTTACTGACCTAATCGCAATTTAGATACGCGGCTTTGCTCGCACTTGGAAGTCGGGAATCGGACTGTTCCTAAATATACCATATTTTATGAATTATTTTTTAAAATACAAATTAGTAAAAACGAATTTACAGTGATTTTTTAAAGTTTCAATATGTCTGTCTCTTTCAAAAACGATTTTTTGTATGGAGATTATATGGTGTTACTAACAAATGACGTCACAAAAATTATTTTAGTGTTCCATAGCAGAAACTAAGAAGTTTGGATTTATAAAATTTACAAAAAGTAGTCCGATCCCCTATTCCCGTTGTTTCCAATGCGATGGTGACCCTACCAGACGAACACGTCGACATTGAACTGCATCGCTGAATGCACCGAACATAATAGCGGGCCAGGGTGCATTCATGCGCTTCCTCACCGAATATCTACAGATTATCCATCTTCTCTCCATCTATGATGTCCTGTGATGCGAGTCCGGATTTTGCACTGAGGCAGGCGCATTCATCTTTGGGCACAGAATAAGAATACTTTGGGTAAAATATTGTGTATTGGGGATTGCTAAGATAGCTAAACTTGCGCAGCTGCGTAATCTACGTCCTACTGGCTAAATCTTATAAGATTTAGGACGTAGATTTTCCAAATAATATTTTACTTTGATTAAAAAAATAACCTAACCTAACCTACGGAGCTCAGACATGGTCCTTGACCGGTTCTCAGAAGTTTAGACTGGGAGCATGCCAACGAGCTATGGATTCTCGGCGTAAAAAGGATCGACCATATCCGAAACACCACCCTCCGTTCCAAAACTCAGATTATAGATGTTGGCCAAAAATCTGCTAAATTTAAATGGGATTGGGCCGGTCATGTGTCCAGAATGCACCCGGAAAGGTGGGCCAAAGTCGCCACGGAGTGGATGCCACAAGAATCCAGGCATAGAGGAAGACCCAGAAAGAGGTGGCGAGATGACCTGGTCGACTTCGACGCGGACTGGTCGAACACGGCTACAAACCGGGAAGTCTGGAAAAAGAAAGGGGAGGCCTTTGCCCTGCAGTGGGACGCAATAGGCTCATAATAATAATGGATCTAGCTAGCAAGTCCATACCTAAGTCACCTGAATGAATGAGCACTGAATGAAGTAATGTTACCTACCCAATGATATACCTACCTATAAAAATTAACAAAATTGTCATAAAAGTAACGGCGAGGTAAAGAAGGGGGTGGAGTTTCACATAACACTGTGGAATGCGCGAGCGCGAACAACACGCTTGCTTAGACTACCAAGCGAAATAATCAGATTTAGTCTAAGTTTTTTTTTTACAATGCTAAGAAAGAAATTAATTCTTTTGTACGGTGAGAATGCACGCTGAAAGTAAAATTGATTATTCCAAAGTCAAATAAATGCACTTCATGCATGCAACACTTTGCATGCTTCTTTCTCTTCCCTACAATCTTCACCTAAACAAGGATATGAACTCTATATCGAGCTGCTTGTGTTATACTAGAATAGGTAGGTAGGTAGGTAACCGTGTGATGACGGCAGAGTAGAATACGTCACCAACCCCTACTCTTCCCGTGGATGTCGTAAGAGGCGACTTAGGGACTAGACATTGAACAGGGAACGTGCAGCAGCGCTCTCTGATACAGTATCCTTTTAATCTGCGATCTCCAACCCGCCTGCCAAGCGTGGAGACTATGGCAAAACCCTCCACTTAAGTGGAGAAGGCTCATAGTCCAGCAGTGAACTGTAACAGCTATGGCCGTTGATGAGGTAGGTAGGTTAGTTAGCCTACCTCTGGAGGCCACATGAAACTTATCTATCATGTTCTAGGAAGACTATTTGAATCAAAATTTATTAGGTACCTACCTACTTATTTTTTCATTTTATTCCATTGAGTGTAGGTAGGTAAGTGGGTACTAACTAGGCCAACTAAAATATGTACTATAATCTTACTCGCGTTCCGCCCGCGGCTACGCTCGCGTTGTGTTTCCCGTGGGAATAAGACATTTTCCCTTAAAAAGTATCTTATGTGTTAATCCAGGGTACAAACTATCTCTATTCCAAATTTCATCCCAATCCGTTCAGTAGTTTTTGCGTGAAAGAGTAACAAACATCCATACATACAAACTTTCGCGTTTAAAATATTAGTAAGGATTAAGTAAGTTTTAACGAACTTAAGATATTTCCGCTCATTAATAAAACTATAATGTTGTCAAAAACCGCTCTTTGACCTAAATTCTGCGAAATGATCAAAAATGTGCCGACTGGTTAGTGTGGTAATAAATTGGCGGTTGTTTTCGTGATTTGTCGTTATCAGCGTCGTCGCGGCGTTCGAAATTAGAACCGTGTTCACCTCTGACCTCACTTCCGGGCAACTTGTGACGTCACAGGACATTGTGCAACCACTTCATCATAGTAGGATAGTCTGTAGTAGTATGGTAACAGGATGGTAAGACCAGTCACTCCGTCTGTATCAAATCGCAGATTTTTTAACAATAAATGATGAATTAAAAAAAAGTTCTCCGCGCCCGCCAAGTATTACCACTCTGTTAAGAAATAGCGATTTGTCCGTTAAAACCTACTTACTTTACTATTATTTTTTAACAAATAATAGTTCAATGAACAAATTCTACATTTGCCATAGTCTAATTGACCGAGCGAGCGAAGCGTCTCTGTGTCAGCTTGTCCAAATTTGCTTTTGTATGTCCGTTTGTTTGTTTCACTCTACAGGTCGCGTTTCTCAACCGATTCTCGTGAAATTTTGTGAGCAGGTTCGATAAATTAATAAAAAAAATTGTCGAATCAGTTTTTGGAAATTTAAAAACTTGACGGAGTTATGAGGCTTGCCAGCTTACAAGGTCTACCGCTGAGGCTGTTTTCGTCTACAGGTCATATTTCTTAACCAATAAAAAAAAAAGATATAATAAAATAAAAAATAAATAAAAAGAAATATAAAAAAGGAAAAATATAAAAATAATATAAAATAAATAATATGAAATAAAATTAAGTTTAAAAATTAAAAAAATATTAAAAAATCAAGGGGTCGGGGATGTTTGTGGAGAAAAAATAAAAATAAATATGAAAAGATATACAAACTCGCGAGGTCTACAGCTCACAGAGCCATTAGTGATAATTTTATTGCCATAGGCGAAATATATTTATTATACCATGCCATTTGTTAGAGTATAAAGTAGGCAAATTATAAGTGCCCAATATAATAATACCTTCTTGTGCTTTATTTAATTTTATTTACATAAGGTAGGTAAGGTAAACCTACTTATAATATGTACTACACATAAGTACAGTTTATCAGCTGATTGATGGTGATTGGTGACAAAATAGATTCATTCATAGTACCTACCAAGTACTTATAAAATAAAATCTAGGAAGGTAGGTAGGTACCTACTTATTCTCGTAAGAAGCTTACATTTCCAAAATTCCTTTTTTGAAGGGCAGCTTACCTAGTAAGTTATAGTAGGTAGTCCTACTAAGCAGGTTCCTACCTAATTAAATACAAATCCGTAAAGTTACTTACCTACCTAGATGAGGTAGGTATGACTATGAGTAGGTAGTCGGCCGGCAGCGGCATCCGGCTGGGCGGAAGCTGCGACGCATCCCGCCCTGCCTGATGCAGTCACCCCGCGCCCCCGCGCTTCCCCCGCCGCCGGGGGTTGAGTGAGCCCCCCGCGCCCCGCGACCCACGCCACGGGGCGCGTGCGCCCGCCGGCCGGCAACTCAGTTCACTGCCGCGCCGCGCACCGTACGCACGCGTGTTATGACCAAACGCGGCGTCTAAACTATCGCACATTTTTCAACCAGTGACGAGAGGGCTGCCTCTCCTAATTCGACAAAATAGCTTCGCAAGTGG
Organism: Carpatolechia fugitivella; assembly: GCA_951230895.1. NCBI lineage: Eukaryota > Metazoa > Arthropoda > Insecta > Lepidoptera > Gelechiidae > Carpatolechia > Carpatolechia fugitivella. The sequence goes on from OX579660.1 coordinate 13,882,889, forward strand.
AGATGCCGTCGAGCCTGTTCGGCGATATCGGAGGCGGGGGGTTGGTGGAGGACCAGCGCGCGTTCCAACTGGCGCTGGAGCTGAGCATGCTGAGCCTGGGGGAGTCGCTGCCGACGGGCAGTGTTCCGCTGAGCAGCCCGCTGGGCTTCGCGCCGCCTTCCGACGACCGCACCAAGAAGTCCCAGAACATGACCGAGTGCGTTCCAGTGCCGTCATCGGAGCACGTCGCTGAAATCGTCGGCCGGCAAGGTACGGAACATTTCGTCATCCCTTATTGCGAGCTTTTAACCGGGGTGGTGTCGGTGGAATTCGGAATTGGACGATTTTTGTGTTTGGTTGAATTCTGTTCTGTAATTTAGGTGGAGTGTCGCGATGTGATCAGCTGTTGAGGCTATTTGCCCCTCCGCCCAGCCACCCTTATGTAAGGGCGCACGTGCCGGTTTTAGGTTATGTTCGATCTCGACACCACCTCGGCGGCGTATTTACGCGACTCGGCCGAAAATGCTTGCTTGAAATGTAATTTTTGTTTGTTTACCCTCTTAAAAATGTGTTGTTTTGCGTATATTCTGTCTGTGCCGTGTAGTCCGGTGCTCGGAGTAGTTATCGTAGCCGTTCTGTGTTTTTTCGCGGTTGGATTCTGAGACTCGCGTAGAGTAGAAAGTAAAACCACAGTAAAAACGTAGTTTAGCTTGCTACGATCATGTTTATCTAGCTAGCTACGCGTTGTTGTGATCGCCGATCGTAGGTAGACGCTACCTACTAACTTTAATGAAACTACTTTTTACTTTTTTCGTCCTCGATATTTAACTTTACAAATTTCTACCTACCTACATAATTATCCGTAATATTGAGCACAATTTAATAATACCTCTGTGTAAGGTGCAGTCCTAATTACTATCGCCGATGCCGATCTTATTCCTCAGTTTGGAATGACCCAAAAATCTCGGGGGAAAAAACCACCCAATTTAATTAAAAATGGTAACTTTAGGCAAAAAATCTTGAGGGATGTTTGTTTTTTCTGCCCTAGGGTTGTAAAAAAAAGGTACAAAGCTCGCCGAAGGCAGCCTTATCTCGGCCATTATTCACCTCAGGCTGGTGAGGAGAATCGATCGGAGCCGATCTCTTCCCGCAGATGATTTTGCAAATTACAGGAAGCCGCCTGCGCATCATTCTGGACTCCCCCTAGCGAGATTCAGGCTCCCATTTTCTCACAGATTTAATAATTATGTAACTTAGTGGGCTGTTTTCTTTAGTTAAGGTAGGTTGCTAGCTTAGTATTATTTATTGCCGTAAAATTTGAAGATTCTAGAATCCTAAGTAGGTATTCAGACAGACAACAGGGTTTGACTGGCCGGGCCATTACTAGTATCCAGGCAAAAAGTACAACCCTACCTTAAAAAGAAAATAATTAAATTCTTACCTAAATAGGTAGTCCGATCCCATTGTGTCGACGGTATCAGACTAATATATTATATTTTTCAACGGATCCCTCGTGGGATCGGTTCATATCAGAATAGAACACCTCCTATCCAGAAACTATAGTAATATCCTCTAAAATAGTAACAAGCCTATCCCTGTCGGCTTTTACGACTCGCGCGGAAAGAAACTGGTGCATACTCTCAAAAGGTATTTAAATCAGGAATGCACGTAGGTTCGCGACCTGAGGGTATTTTGCAATGCCATTGACCTAAGGTTAGCTACCTTTAGGTACCCTAGAATCAGTTTTTTGCGTCAACTCATTTACCTCAAATGTGTCGCATATTGTTTTTATTTGTTTAACTGACTGCAACAAGTACAAGAAAATGTATTGAAAGCTTTAAGGTATATTTTTTAAGACTCTCATAACGAGGGTTTCGGGTTGGTTAGGCCGTGTGGTGACGGCAGAGTAGAATACACTTGTCACCAACCCCTACTCTTCCCGTGGGTGTCGTAAGAGGTGACTTAGGGACTACACATTGAACAGGGAATTTTAACCTGCGATCTCCAACCCGCCTGCCAAGCGTGGAGATTATGGCAAAACCCTCCACTTGAGTGGAGGAGGCTCGTAGTCCAGCAGTGGACTGTAACGTTGATGTTGATGAATTGCTGACTGAATCACCTGATTGTCTGAAAAGAAAGATGATTTCGCGTTTCGGAAGGCACGTTAGGCCGTAAATTCCGGCTGCTATCCACAGTACAGAAGTACGGGCCATGTCTGTGGCCTTTGGCGGCTCTTTAACACTGACACCAGGGTTTGTGAGGTCGGTTGTTTTTTTAGATAGATGTCATTAGATGAGAGTTAAAAGATATGTCTGTTTCTTTCTACTTTCCATCAACCATCAACGGCCCGTTACAGTCCACTGCTGGACTATGAGCCTCCTCCACTTAAGTGGAGGGTTTTGCCATAATCTCCACGCTTGGCAGGCGGGTTGGAGATCGCAGTTTAAAAGGTTACTGTATCAGAGAGCGCTGCTGCCCGTTCCCTGTTCAATGTGTAGTCCCTAAGTCGCCTCTTACGACACCCACGGGAAGAGTAGGGGTTGGTGACAAATGTATTTTCTTCGGCTGTCACCACAGGGCTTTCTACTTTATTAGACTAAAATTGATAAGTAAGGCGTTCTTTGATTAGAACAATTTTCTTATTGCCTCGTTAAATGATGTCGGTTTTTTAAATTATATTCAAGCTTATTACCTGAGATATACCGGTTCTTGTAATTTGCATATTCGATAAAGCATTTTATGTCCAAATAACTAATTAGGTACCTGCTTATTAGCTTCCACACTGACTTAGAGGAACAAATATAATAAATTAATGTTTTTTTTTTTTTTTTAAGTAGCCTCTTGTGTGTCCCACTGCTGGGCAAAGGCCTCCCCTCGCTCTCGCCATTCCTCCCGATCTTGGGTCTCTCGATGCCAGCCCTTCAGAAATCCGTCCAAGTCGTCTCGCCATCGTCTTCGTGGTCGACCTCGACGGCGGCGACCATCCTCCGGCACCCATTCCGTGGCTATCCTAGCCCACCTATCCGGGTGCATGCGGTAGACATGCCCAGCCCAGTCCCATTTCAGTTTCGCGGACTTCTTTCCAACGTCTTGAAAGCCTGTTTTGGAGCGGAGTACTGTGTTCCGAATACGGTCTACTCTTTTAATTCCCAGTATACTACGCTCCATGGCGCGTTGGCAAACCTTGAGTTTGGACTTTTGTGCTTCCGTCAGAGACCATGTTTGTGCTCCGTACATATGTATCTTGCCCGTCCTTACCTACGGAGCACAAATTAATGATATATCTAAATAAATAATTATATCATGATATCTATCTAACAAACACTTATTCATCAACAGCACATATACGTCCCCACCGAGGGGCTCGAGCCTACCCTGAATTAGAGCGATTAGGCCTTGGTCGACCACGCTGGCCCAGTGCGGGTTGGTCGACTTCACACACAACCTTTGAATTTCTTCGCAGGAGTGTGCAGGTTTCATCACGATGTCGAATAAACGTACATATGAATTCGAAATTTGAAAACACATTGGTACGTGGTGGGGATCGAACCCGCGTCGGTTACGTCCGACACTGCGCAGGAATCGTGCGAAAATCTCGTTTTTCTTGAACTCTTTTCTCTTTATTGTAAAATATAGAACAAATTAAAAAACTAGCTGGTTTCGCCGTTTAGGTATTAATATAGCCACCCAAAAAATACAAAAAAATTCATGTTGTCGCTGAAAATATTGAGAAAACAGATTTGCAAATTTTGAATGTGGGGTGATTTTAATTATTTATTTTTGCTTTATTCCTTGATTATATGTAAAATCTACTTGGTTACGCTACGCCGCTAAACGATAAACTCTTCTGTCGGTTGTAATTTTCTTGATTTGGTACATATTCCGAGACGTGAGATCCGCGAGTTTAAAAAGGGGCCCAAGAACGATTTTTCAAATAGGGCCTCGCCTTAATATACAGGTCCATTAACAAAATAAGCTCCCTACCTACAACCTGCGCGTCACTGGCCCTTTCCCACCAGAACAATGCGGTAACCAACATAGCTATACCTATACATATATATGGACTACACCGCGCTATAACCCACCTACTTACTGTGGCTATAGTTAGCTATATCCCTTGCATTTCCAAAGACGACTCGTAAAACGGGGGCAAAAAAAAGCAGCTGCCGAGTAGCGAGATGTCTAACTAGTTAACTACTAAAGTTGATATTCTGGAGCTTTTGTACCGGTTAGTAGCAGTGGAGGAGCTTTTGAAGTAGATTGCTCGGTTTGGAATGTAATTTGGAATATTGGCTTTGTAGGGTAGCGTCAATGGTAAGTAAAATCTTCGTAGTGTATATAGGTATAGTAATCTACTATATATTATTATCATAAGAGATGGGAAATGGATAAGTAAATATATAGCTTGTGTTTGCCTTGTGTCTGGTTGTTTATCTATAGTATAAGTATGTATTTGTCTATTTATGTAATGTATATTAGCTATCTGGTTGCCGTGTGGTGACGGCAGAGTAGAATACATTTGTCACCAACCCCTACTCTTCCCGTGGGTGTCGTAAGAGGCGACTTAGGGACTACACATTGAACAGGGAACGGGCAGCAGCGCTCTCTGATAACAGTAACCTTTTAATCTGCGATCTCCAACCCTCCTGCCAAGCGTGGAGATTATGGCAAAACCAAACACTTAAGTGAACGAGGCTCATAGTCCAGCAGTGGACTGTAATGACCCATAGTACAAGCTCTGCTTAGTTTAGGATCAGATGGCCGTGTGTGAAGCGTCCCCCGCATATTTATTTATACTACCTATATTTGTGAACGACAACATGGGGGTACAAAATGCAGGTTACTGTTTACTTATAACTCGTAGTTTTGTCGGATCACCACTCAACCGATTTTAATTACTCATTGTCTGAAGTGTGACCTGTAGAGGAAGACAGTCTCAGCGGTAGACCTTGTAAGCTGGCAACCCCCACATCTACGTCATTTTTACAATTTCCAAAAAGTGACTTGACAAAAATTCTATATATTTAACAAACCTGCTCACAAAACTTCACGAGAATCGGTTGAGAAACGCAACCTATAGAGGAGAACAAACAGACAGACAGACATACAAAAGCAATGATCAAAACACTATGTCTGCTCTAATTCATTAATTAGACAAAAGAATAGAATAGACGACTACTACTACTCAGATCCCCCATACATCTTCTATCTGAAGAATATTTTTTGCGATATTCCTCTACAATGGAATGGCTCGCATCGCAACGAATTGAAATTCTATACGAAGTTTGTTCGTTCGTCTGTTAAAAATCTTTTTAAAGGCACAATGATGTCTTGCTACCTGGATTTGCGCGCTCGTTGCTCTTTAAACATTCTGTCTGGTCTTTTATATGTCCTTCCTTATTGAATGAGATGAGGGTACTTGATATTTGTCTGGTCTGTCTAGCTAAAGATGATCTATCTTTTGTTAGGGACTTAGGGTGCAATATGTAGATAGGTTTGATATTCGCTATTTGGTAGTCGTCTGTGTATCTAGAATTTCTAGCTGATCAAGTATGTAATATAGACTATGTAGTAGCTTTTGCTGCTATAGGATAGGTACTGCATTCGTTATTTTGCGAATGATTTGTGTTAAATAGCAGCTATTGTGTAAACTTTTTATTGTTGCCGTTTGGTGACGGCAGAGTAGAATACGTTTGTCACCAACCCCTACTCTTCCCGTGGGTGTCGTAAGAGGCGACTTAGGGACTACACAAGCCTGCCAAGCGTGGAGATTATGGCAAAACCCTCCCTCATAGTCCAGCAGTGGACTGTAACGGGCCTTTGATTTGATTTAGATAAAAGAAAAGTGTTTAAGCATTACACGTATGTTCTAATATGTTTACTTGAACGATTGGTATTTGTTTACTTTCAAATAAGGAGTTAAATTGAAAGGGTTTTAACGATAAACGCACTATTGGATATAGTTTCATTTTTTGAGAATACCTACTTCTATTCTTTTTCAATACACCTTGCTCGAAAATTGAACTTACGAAGGCAGTAAACTGTGCGGTAAATGCGTTATACCGCACTAATGCGATTTTATTACAATTTTTTTTTAATTCCTACGGTCTTCAAAATTATTATTCAGCCAGGATCATTTTGACACTAAAAAATATTTAAATCGATTCATACAAAGAGAAAAGTATTTAATATTTTTTTATTTCAACAAATTATATCAAAAATATTATCAGCTATTAATATTTTAATTATAAAAATAAAATTATCTCGATTTAACAAAGAATCAATTCGTAGAGGCTGAATGTCCGCCAGAGCCTTTTCTCCGTAGTTATGCTTATAAAAAAGAAACATAATATCGATTTGTGGTTGGCGGCTTGGCGCCAATTTTGTGAAATTTTCATTTAATTGTTTTACATTGAATGTTGTTTTATGAGTGATTAAGTGTTGATATTTAGTGATAAATGTGAATAGTAAGGATGCTCAAACTGCGCACGATATAATAAAGGTTAGTTTTTACAACTTCTACATGATCAATTTTACCTGTAGTATCATAGCTTTTGTAGGGGTGGGTACCTTCTTAACCGTTTCAATTATTTACTATCAGTTTTCTCACAAGTGTATTGAAAAACATCGTACAACACAAGGCGAGGGTTTATAATGTCACGAGTTTGTTATAAGCCACCTACGATCCTTGTATCGTAATGTACTATTAAAGTTCTTTGTTAGCTATATTATTATAAAAAGCTTTGTATGATTATTTATCATGAATGTAGCTAGGTATCTACCTTTGTACAAGTTTAGTCCTGTCATGTGTTTTATTTGATTATTCTGAGAAAAAAATATTTTTAGAACAATAGCTTTAGGCTACATCAACTATCGAAATCTGAATATTGTTTAAAATTCTTTACAATGCGTATTTACGACTTTTTAAAATCGTGCTTTTAATACGACTTGAATGTAAATTAGCGAGCTCGCATATGGCGAACTGTACACGCATTTCGAGTCGTATTTCTTTGAAACAAGGGACGCGTTTCAACATCGCTTTGTTTGCACCAAAGACATCTGTTTGTGACTACGTCGCAGACCAAAAAGGTTGTTTAAAATTCTCGTGTTTACGCACGGACATGGTGTGACGTCACGTCCGGTTGTCGATAGCGTGTCGACCATCGATATCGATGTCGATGTAGATCGGATCCTGTCGGCGCCTCTGATGTTTTGATTTGTAGTGGCGCGAGCGCGCGATGTCTTGCATCTGTGAATTCGTGTAAGGTAAATGCACCCAAACGATGACACTCGCCCATTGTATCTGTTTTGCAACCTTTTTGGTGTTTCGGGCCGCTTAGGGTAAATGAGGCAGTTTATGGTCGTTTAATTTCGGTTCCGATTAAGACTTGCGTTTATAGTACAAAGTCAATACTCTTGCAAATATCGAACGTTAGACATGTCATATTATTAAAACCGGCTATAACCGTGTGCGAAAAAATATTTGTATGAAACAATTACACGTACGGTTGTATTCTTGAACTATTCTGAGTAAAGTTGCAGCGCTGACGTAGCGTCGGGCAAGTTATTCGACTTGCCGGCATGCGAGCTATGTTTAGAGTCAAGTAACCCATCAGTTCCCGGGCGTTTGGTGAGTAATCCATCCCCGTCATGACGGCGGGACTCGCAGGACCGGTTCCACATCAATGACTGCCAACCCCTCGGCCTCTATTTACTCCGCATCTCGTCATACAAAATGTTTTTTGTTCAGAATAACTCTCGGTTTTGACGTTACCCGGCCGTTTCGACGCTTTGTCGTAGTTGAGCTTACAAAACCACTGAGACGGATCGAGGTCTCAAGGTTGTTAAATAATTAAATTCCAGGTCTAGTTTAATATAGATTATTTGACGATTTAAACTAGATTGAAGAAACTAATTGAGCAATTTCTGAACAAACGAAAGAGAAAACAATTCTAGTAAGGCACACGTGCGAGTGGAATGTACTAAGATCGCAACACAGGTTAGGTGGTGCGGCAGCGGCGGAGTAGTGAGCGCGAATCGGCAAGATTCGCTATGTGGCTCGGCGTGCGTTCCGGTCGACGCCACCGCAGTCAGGGTCAAGGCTTCGGCTCCTGCACACTGCTGCAAGCCTAGTACTCGCGCGCCTGTCTTGCTCTCGCTCCACCAAGCGGAAATGGGACGCTAAAAGCGAAACTGATAGACTCGGTTATGCGTTTTTCCCACGATTGTTGTTGGAGAAATTACACGTTCAATGTTACCGACCGTCTGGACAGCGCATTATTAAGATATCAAAATGCCTCTTGATTAGAGCTTCGTTCTGACAGGCAAGTATAGACCCCACATCACGGGCAAAAAATAAAAATATAAAAGCTAGCAGTGCGTTCGAAAGCAATAAATGTCAGCTTCGAATTAAAAGTTCTTGAACGGTCGCTAAATTGGTTGTTAACCGGCTAACTGCCGTCGCTTTAACAAGATTACACAAATCTTCCTATCCGTTGACAATTTTTGAATGAATCTACTCGAGCGATAAAAAATAAAGGAGCATGTGTCCCGGCGCTGCGGAGACGTCCCGAAATTCCAGGACCCCGTTTTTTGTGTACCTTTGACAGATGCACTCTGGAACGCCGCTAACCGCATCTTGCATCCTTATCGCGCGCTCGAAATGAGATCCACGGTTGTCTACTACGACGAATTTGAGGGTTATTTTAAGGCGCATTTCACCGTCCCTCTCTCGCGTGGCGCCACCAACGCCGCCGCCGCAGCTTCGCTCCTGTTTGTATAGCACCGACTGTAGCAGCATTCTCAAACATGGCTACTTTTTGTTTTCAAACTGGAATATTAACTGGCTAGGAGCAACGAACTAGAAACGATCGGGAATCATATCGCGTTGCGAAAGAAGCAGCGTGACGTCACGGTGCACGGCGCGGGCACCCCCACGTCTGCGAAACTTAGGGACCCTAATGAATGACTTCCTAATTGCCGAGGCAGCACGAATAAACGTAATCCGGCGCGAAACCGCCGCCGCCGACTAATTGTGGACTTTTAGCCCTTTTGTTTCTGAGTTGTAAATCGAATGCCAGACGTCTGGCGACATATGCTTCGGTTACAGCTCAATTGGTCGGCCTTAAACGACGTCGCGTTGTGGTATAAAAAAGAATCTTATTTGATGCGGACTAGTCGCAATTTGCGTTGATCTAGATTGTCGCGTGTGTGGTTCGGATGGCACGACATGGTGTAGCCACTTTACAGAGCGGCAAGTCGATATGCTCCCGCACTAATGTTGACAACAATCCATCTCGCGCTGTCATGTCACTCGCGAATCGACGTCGGGAATTAGACTCACTCCCATTTCGATTTACTCCTCATCTCGGTAATAGTCCTTCGCCTTGCAAGCTCTCATTATTGCATCCATTACGAGCGAATAGTATGCGATAGCAATTTCTATCCGAGATTAATTTATTTGTCGCGGGGTGAGCCAGCTAGATTGTGTAGAAAAAAACGTAGTAATGTTCTTGTAATCTTTAATGGCAGGATATGATGTTAGTATCAAGTCGAAGTCCAAAGCAGATGTGCGAAACGTTGTCACATGGAAAACGGTTCCGTTCTAACTAGCAACAGCACAGCAGATGTGATGGATTGTAAACATCATTTAGCATAATAAATTGAAACTAAATTCTTACGCATATTGCATAAGACCCTGCCTAACATAGCGTGGCATGGCAGCATTTCAAAGAAATTGTGAACTTTGTTATTCGTTCAGTTGATAGTTCAAAGTTTCACGAGCGTTTGTTTTTTACAAAACTGTTACAGAAAACTAAACATGACTGAAAGAAGAGGTATAGACCTCTGTCAATAAATTATTTCCAACGATCTGTAGCAAGTTTTAACCCCCTTTTAAAACAGTGAGGCTAATTCTCACTGTCACGTTCTAATCCTTAATTTACAGGTGTCAATGACAGGAGATGGCCATCCTAATATTAGAGCTGTCAAACATAGAATTTGAACCTTATGGCCGTGTCGATTGTACAATTTTAGAGAGCACTTACAACATGCGACTTAAAGATCTTTTAATCTGACAGCTATTATTATTAGCTACTATTATTATTTTAGGTTTTTTTTTATTTTATGGCACTAGTTAAACTCTGTGCCAGTGTCAAGTTTTTTTTTTTTTTTAAGCTAGGGAAACTTCTTGTATAATATACACGAAAAAAGAAACCGAATTAATATCATGAAAAGTTGGGTATTAAACAAATAAATATGCTAATATATACACATTAAATCTTATGAACATAAAAGATACAGTAGTGAAATATACTTAAATATATTATATTTACCACAATATAGAAACTGTGGCATTAAATTACAAAATATATATCATTTGTTCAAATTAATATCATTCGTTCATCTAAGTTCATCACCTCTCTTTCGTTGGTCATAAAAACGAAAAACATAGCCGCATCCTAATATTAGAGCTGTCAAACACAGAGTTTGAACCTTATAGCCGTGTCGATTGCACAATTTTAGAGAGCACTTAAAACATGCGACTTAAAGATCTCTTAATCTGACAGCTATGCCCTTATTTTAGGTTATCATTAGTTCAAATTAATATCATTCGTTCATCTGAGTTCATCATCTTTCTTTCATTGGTCATAAAAACGAAAAGGATATACTGCTGGATTTTAAAATTAGAATTAGAGTATGACTTCCCGAATCGAGGCCAGTATCGCTCAAACCCTAATGCATTAGCATGTCCGATACCGATAAGTAATGCTCTTCGTTTCACCGACGAATGATTTACAGTCGCTTTACCAATAATTAAACCCTTCAATATTCATAAGACAAGGTGTAAGCAAGTACCTCTTGACGTGAGTACACGATAAGAACCTACAGTCAACATTGTATACGTTCACTTTACATTTGGAAGAGAGCTTTGTTTGCGAGGGTAATAAAGTGGTTTAATTTAGTTTATGTTGCAAGTGACCGTACTGGGCCCTGTTTCACGAAGCAACAAGTTACTAGTAACAAGTTACAATTTGGTATACATTGCGTAGCCAATTCGCCTAAAATGTAAGCCCTAATCGTTTTATCTAATCGTCTACGCAATGTACGTCGAATTGTACTTGTATTTTGTAACTTGTAGCTTCGTGAAACGGCCCCCTGACGTAGTACGTCAAAGAGTAAATTGTACAAAAGTTTTTTGGACGTGTATTAAGAGGGAAACATCTATCATTTTCGGTCTGATTTGTAATGGGAACACCGAACAGATGTTGAACATGACAATTTTTAATACGACTTAAAATTAATCGTAAAGTGACTAATCATTTGGATGATCACGATTCCACAGATGTGATTAGTATTCTCATTAAGATTCGTCATAATATTTGTGGCCTACCTTCTGCAGTTTTTGGGAAAATGTGAAGAATTCTTCGAAACCAAATTATGACGAACGCCTAAGCTATGCGGCTACACTAGCTGCAACGTCATTGGTAAAATCACATCGAAAGCTCTCATACATAAGTCATAAGTGCACATTTGTGTAAGTTCAAGAAAGCTTTGATGACATGTAACTATAATGCCAGTTAAGGTTAAGTTGCTCATAAATAGTTACTTATACCTTAACAAAAGCTTAACCCTGTCAACAATTTGTCCGTGAAAATATTGAAAACGTCGGTACCTACCTACATCTACATCTTCGTAGCAGAGCTTAGTTAGCTCGCAGGAAGCATGCGTTAAAACAACGTTTGAACTTTTTTTGGGGTTATAAAATCGTACGCACCTAATGATAAAGGTACTACGCCGATCTTTGTTTCTTATTTTTTTGGCATTTGTATAAAAAACTAACCTTCCGTAGATACGTTTCTGCAGATGCCTTAGCTAGCAGCTAAAACGCTAATAACGTTCAAGAAATGCCCCTTTCGTAGCACCTTACCTACTTAACCATCTGAAATGTCTTGAGGAGTGAACAGCACCTCGTCTTATCGTCGCCCCGCACATCTGCCAACCGCTCGCAACCGGCGCGCGCGCAGCCGTCGCGTCGCCTGCGCACCTGCCCTAACCGCCTTGACTCCAATGCTATTTCTTGATGGTTTGCTCGTAATTGGGCTGGGTGTGGAGCCGAAGGAAATGTTAAAAGAACTGTTATGTTTAACAGTATTTTTGTTGTAAGGGTGTCATTGGTTAGACGAGAAATGCTACTTAAAGGACTTTACATTGCCGCTGTTGATTATTATAGTTGGTTGCGGTTGGTTAACTTCTTTTGGCCTACAAAAATGGCAATTTGTAAATTATCCCAATTCGCACTGGAATCGACTTGCGGGTGGGCACATCAAAATTTAACCTTAGCGTCATAAAACAAATAAATATCTGAAGCATTAAAACCACCAAAAAAAGCAAAACCAGGCAAAACAAAACAAAACCAGGCAAGAAGCATTACCAGCATTACCAGGTATGTAGGAATGTATTGTAAAAGTAGATTTATTGAACGTTCACTTGTCAACATAAATCTAGATCCATATTTAATTAGCGCAGTCGCAAGAACAAGTATTTTTAATGCTTTTATTAATAAAATAATCCGTTTTACTTCCTAGTATTATCTGGGCCGTGTGAATGGACCGCTGCCTGTTAAACAAGATAAAATTTCAATAACTTGTAATTTTGTTACTATTATGCCTCAATTAAACACATATTAACTCGATTGAGTGCAAACTGATATTAAAATGTAAAATAACATTTCTTGACGACTTTATTCTTAATCAAATTTATTTTATGACAGAGTAATTCTATAATTCGTGCACATTTCAAGTAAATTACACAGATTATCACTAACATACTTGACAGTTTTGACATCTGGGAAGTTAAGATGTTTTTATAGTGAATGTCCAATAATAGGTGCGCGTACCTGACGTAGTTAGTTCAATGAGCAGTCTATTAAAAAGGGTAACGTGTTTGTTGTCGACAGCTGCGTTTTCCGTTTTGAGGCATGCGTGAGACTGGCCGTTATTACTAGGTGACGGTTAAAAAATAACATTTTGAGGACTTTGTTCTTTATTTAAAAGTAAAATCGATGTAACAAGAACACAACTGATTATTGGAGTACCTACACCTCTGTTTTACAGACTCTTCTCTTTAAATCACGATCAAAATGTAGGTAGAATAATAAATGCAGGTAAATGTAGTGACATAACTTATAATTATATATTGTAATGTATTTCAAGACTAGTATGATTCATTTGATTAGTGACTTATTGCGTATTTGTAGTGGCACGGTCGAGAGGTTATCCATATCACAGCGGAAATTCATAACCTACCTAAAGTACCTATAGGTAGGTAGGTCTGCTGGAAGATATTTCTTTAGAAATAAGTAGGCCTGTTGTGTCGTCTTTCTTTGTGTTATTGTCATTTTCTTGTTTAATGTGTACAATAAATGGTTAAATACATAAAAAATAGGTGGATTTTTTTAATGCCACCTGGATGGAAAGTACTCTAAAGAATGGAAATAGCAAATTTCACTCAAAAGGAAACATTCATTTATTTTTAAAAAGAAACAAAACTGAATTCAAACATTTTTGTCAATACGCTTCCGAAATCTATATAATCCGAAAAAATCATAATTTTAATAAACAAATTAAGTAATCCGATGGACCCTTGAGTAAATCTTGTCTCACTGAATCTTCTTTGATTTAATTTACCATGTTTCTTAGATACAGGCTGTTATTTTTTCGGATTTTAGCCGGTTCGATTCCCGGATGCAGCAAGCGTATTGACAAAAATGTTTGAATGCAGTTTTGTTTCTTTTCAAAAATAAAAGAATGTTTCCTTTGAGTGTTTGCTATGTCCATTGTTTAGAGTACTTTAAAATATGTATAAAAAGAAAATATTAAATAGAATCAGGAGAAATAGACTTTAGCTTCGTAATGCTATAATAATAGTATTTTTTGCAACTTAGGTATTCTTTTTTTATAGATCATTGATCGATGTATCTACTAAAGGTGTTTAAAGATATTACAAACACTATTGAGTGTGTATTGACGCCCCATAAGAACGTCGACGAAAAAAACTTGAACAACAACCTGGGCCCCGTTTCACAAGTTACAATTTGACATACATTGCGTAGCTAATTCGCCTAAACTGTAAACCATTATCATTTTATCTAATCGTCTACGCAATGTACGTCGAATTGTACGTCGAATTGTACTTGTAATTTGTAACTTGTAGCTTCGTGAAATGGCCCCCTGCAAGTGCGGTAATAAGTTAGCCAGAGGCTTCACAATTACCATGTGGCTATTTTCACCGTGTACAAAACGTTTACGAGAAATTACAAAAAATCTAGAACAATAAGTACAAAAGCGATGTCTACTCAATGAAGCTGCCGATTTAAACGCATCGCAGCACTTCGCGGAAGACTCGAGGACCACAATGCGAGAACAACAAAAGCTCTTATCTCCATCTCTTAGTTGAAAGCAACATAATTGTAAAATTCCTTAACACATCAACAAAAGGAAGACTTTGAAAATGTTAACTGTACCGAAAATTACCGGTCTTTCGGGCAAAAAAAGGTGTTTCGGTGTTTCGGCGAACGAGAAAGGAAAGGAACCTACCTGAGGTCTACCTGCTTTGAATCAGGAGAACGATTATTAAATCGATCGCATCTTTATGTTTAGTGTTCGTAAATTATTCGACGAAATATTATAGGCCGTGTGGTGACAGCAGAGTAGAATACATTTGTCACCAACCCCTACTCTTCCCGTGGGTGTCGTAAGAGGCGACTTAGGGACTACACATTGAACAGGGAACGGGCAGCAGCGCTCTCTGGTACAGTAACCTTTTAATCTGCGATCTCCAACCCGCCTGCCAAGCGTGGAGAATATGGCAAAACCCGCCACTTAAGTGGAGGAGGCTCATAGTTCAGCAGTGGACTGTAACGGGCCGTTGGTGAAATTATTCGAGAAATTGAAGAAAGTTTGATTTAAATCTCAGAGAGGTGCTACCAACCCGCACTGAGCCAGCGCGTGGTCGACTAAGGCCTAATCGCTGTAATTCAAGGTAGGCTCGAGCCCCTCGGTGGGGACTTATATAAGCCATTGGTGTGAGGTGCTTTGTGGTCTTTTTGGGCTGGTGTTTAGAATCTCCAAGAAACATTGTGGCGACAGACTAGGTACTGTTCAACACATATTTTTATCAATCCAATCTACATTAGGTTAGGGCAGTTAGAAAAAAAAAACAACCTAGTTTCATAAAACTAACCAAACCATAGTTTGTAAGAATTTTCTTACACACAGGATTCAGGACTAGGACCACACGAGTGCGACCCGGGATCACGAACTTACACACGACATAAATTCACAAGATACGCACGTTTCAAAAATCGATAACCTGACTGATTCTATTAGCCGATAAATTAAACAGACGTTCTGAAGGGATTTATGTTCATATGTGAGTTCATTATTCGTGCATTTGTGCGCAGGATTATCGCCGTTTGTAGTTCGGGCGCTGACCCGACTGCAGACGTTAACTGTTATAGTAAATCTTTTGCTTATAGAATCGCCGCCGTTGCATATTGGCACGATTTTAATTTCTTGTATGTTTTAGTGTTCCACTAGGTTTTTTGTTTCTCTAATAAGTCGCATAGATACCCACATGCCTACTTCCCTACTAATATTATAAATACGAAAGTAACTGTTTGTTACGCTTTCAAGCCTAAACTACTGAACCGATTTTGATGAAATTTTGTACAGAGATAGACTAGAGCTTGGAAAAGGACATAGGCCTCCTTTTATCGCGAAAAAAAGGCTTGGAGGGGTTGAAATAGGGGATGAAAGTTTGTATGGAAGGTTCGTCATTTCATTATCGAAGATGACACCATTAAACTTTGTATTTAGGCACTTGATTACACTACACTATCACACTTCACACTAATATTATAAATGTGAAAATATATTTGGATGAAATTTGGAATGGACATAGTTTGTAACCTGGATTAACACATAGGATACTTTTTACGGGAAAAAGTCCTAATCCCACGGGAAAATCTTACATAACGCGGGCGTAGCCGCGGGCGGGCCGCTGGTTTCACATAAAATATGTAATAGGTATGGTAGGTTTATTTGGCGTTGTTTTTCTTCTTATAAATAAGCTTTGGCGAAAATTCAAATCTTGCGAGGAGCGTTCTTGATCTTTCGCTAGGTTTATCTTACTTTAGATTTGAATCACAATTCTTCGAGACACTGCTGCACAGGCGGCATACTTGCAGCACCATCGACAGTAACTTGGTCTGTTTTTTCTGCTTGTTGGAGGTCTTTTTGAAAGGTCGTGCGTAGTGGGTGGCGAGCGACGATGTCGACGCGAAGCTGTAAGCCGATATTTCCCTCGTGAAAATGTTCAATGGCCGGTGTCAAGTTGCTCGGTGCGTGTCGCAGCCTTTAGATTTTCGTCTCGCATGCTGGTACATTATTTCGCGTCATTAATTTATTGTGTACTTACAGCTTTTTGTTCGCGTAAGCCACCTGCCGGCTGCCGGTTCGACGTAATTAAAGATTGCGCGGGTACGGCCGAGAAAATAAGTATCTCCGGTCTTGAGTAGTTCACCTTCGCGGTCGAGGATCTTGAATCTTGAGTAATAAAAAAAAATTGTCTTTCGATTAGTAAAACAAATAAGGGATGTTTCTGAACGTGCCAAGTCTTGAGTTTTCTCACGCAAGGCGGGGGCGGCACAAGTCGCGTGGCTGTACGGGAGGCGGCCTTAGCTTGGAGTGCGCGGTTCCGCTCTGAGAGGCGGCAGGGCAGCTGACGGAAAGGCGCCATCTGCCGACCGGCCGGCGGCGCCCCGGAAACGCAAATTGTTTTGTTTTCGAATTTCGAATCAAATTGTTCGATTCCTGGTACGTAAGAGTACTTGCAACCGTCACTCCTTATGACAATTTTGTGGTTTAGTCACGTGTCCGTTCCAGTCACAGCTCCACGGTTAAAATAAATTGTTTTATTTTCCTATATTTAATTAAACACGGATCATTTTAATAGGCACCGAAAAGGTCATTCGTTCTACATAGCTAATAAAAAGTTATGATCTCCAAATTACACAGTAACGTTGTTGGAGGAATGCATCCGTCAAAAATTCATTTTTGATGTCTAAAGAAAGATCATCAAACGTTTAATTTCATTCACATACTCAGCTTGTATTTTTTGTAGTAATCCAAGACACCGGTTCCTCAGTTAATATACGTTTTAATTCAAGCTTTGCATTCCTGTTTAATATTAATCTCGAAAGGTCAGCTCCTTCAATTATTGTTGCAATATTGGGAATTAAGTTCTTGTTGTAATGACTGTGTACTTCTTGGCAGAAAGGTACTAGGGATACATAAAAATAGTGGGAGCTCATTGGAATATTTCGAATGTGGAAATAAAATGTGGTCTGGCGCGTCCTCGACATCTGCCTGCCAGTGCCGCGCACCTGCCGACGCGAACTTGAAAAAGTATTTAACATTTAATTTTATCCACACACGGACGCGATACACTAACACATGTTCGGGATGAAGATCTTATGATACTTCCAACAGCCTTGGAATTTTTAGAACTGGCATTAGTTAGCTCTTCTAGCATAAACTATGTATAAGATTTTTTCAGCAGAGTAACCGCAATATCGTCGAACCATTGGGCTGGACAGAACTTTTTGTTCCCCTTTCTCGTCTAAAAGCGACAACTGACCTCAATAACACTATAGTATTTATATTTATTTATTTATATTTTTAATAACAAAAAGATATCTGTTTTCAATTAGGCATCATTAGGCCGCGCGCGTGAGCGTGACTCGCCGAGAACTCCCTGCGTCTGTCTTCGTGATTCAAAAGAATGCGTCTGGTTTCTTCAATAACATAATTTAAACACTTACTCCAATCACGAGCCTCCTTACGGGCATTTACATAGCAATTGACACCTGGGGCACGAAGCTCGCCTTTATCTTGCTCAATTTAATGGAAAAAGAAAAAGAATCGAGAAACGCACGCCGCACGCAACTCTGTAATTTCGATTTCTGAGGTTAATTGAAAAAAACGTCCCTGCTCATTACGTTTCTTGCATTTCTTGTACAATATCAGAGACATTAACGTGATTATTATTTTATTACATACATTTAAATAAGTATATTTTAATAATCTTTCGTCATACTTTAAGATTCAAACCAGACTTGACGTATGCATCCATGTGTAAAATCTCTTAGCAATAATAATTCAACAATTTTGAAGATCGAGTACGCGATCGGAGGGATATAATGGCCGTATTAAATAAACTATAAGCGATTACATCGCGTCTGGGCGTGTATGCCTTCGGAAAGCGAGAGCTGCGCGGCTACATTCCGCAGTAATAATCCTTAGAATCGAATCGGGCGGGCGCATCGAGCATCCGAGCATCCTGCGACAATCGATTCCAGAACACTGGCCGAAACTTTTCCTTGGAACTTAAATTGCATGGAATTCTTCAGTTCTTTTTTCAAAAGCACGACAGCTGTAACGCTGTAGGCTGCCAGTTGCGTCATCCTATCGAGAAAATTGCCATATTTTCAAGTCTGGGGAAAAGCTTTGTGTTCGGAAATTACACGTCACGAAATGCAGAATTCAATATATGCTGGTAAAAGCTTCTATAACTTAGTTTAGTTTTTAAAGCTTCTATGTTACTTACTGGCTGACAATAGAATTAATTTATCGCCAGCCTGTCCATACTAAATTAAATTGACCTACCTTTTCGCCGGCTATATTGAACAATTTTATTATAATTGGCAAAGCGGTCAACGCTTCTTGGAAATTGACTTTTTTCTTCTTTACTACCAACATTTAACCGATATTGTTTTTGCGAGGCGAAACGTTCGAATGGACCTTTGTTCTCCGCCATATTGTTTTTGGCGTCCACAGTGGCGTTGGCAAGGAAACTTGGAAAGTGAGCGAAAGTTCGCGATGATCTATTGTGTCGATTAGGCAATAAACAGTTACGTGTCGCCGCGAATTGATTTCGCGTGTATCCTTTGAATCTTTGATGTTTAGTGTCTGGCAACGTTTTGGGGGGAGGTAATTTGAAAAGCGAATCTCGTTGTCTGGCTGTCAGGATTGTTTTTTTATTTTTTATAAATTTTCCCGCGGTGGGTGTTGTGCGTCAGCTGTCGTTTGTTTTTTTGTTTGTTGTCACAGAGCCGGTGTTGGCAATTAGGGGTGAGTGCGAGGTGCGATGCGTGTGAGTGGAGTGATTGTGGGATCCCGGGAGAGCGAGCAGCTGGCGACTCGGCCGCACTCAGACCGTATGGAAAAACCATGAAGCGTGGCCTAGAGGCGATTGCCGGCCAAAGTAGCCCTACCTTTAGTTAGGCCAGGTCATGGATGGATGACCGCTAGTGCCGTTTTCCGTGCTTCGCCATTATCAGAGGTAATTTAGACGCTTGAAAACTGACAACAGGCAGGTCTCTGAACAAAGTTTGTTCTGTTAAGCATGTAATTATCTAATCTTTGCTCGCGAGTCGTCAGAAAAAGCAATATTTATTCATTAAATCATTCGAGGATACCTCGGTCAAACAGAAATTATGATGACAACTTAATTGATACCTATTATCAAAATATTCATTCGCCTTTTTTACGACACGAAAAATATTCAATTTAAATCAAAAACGGTCTAATTAAGAATACTGGTAAACGGTAATAAATCACTTTATTTTATCGTTTTTTAGCAACCGAGAATAAGGCAGTCGTTTTCAAACAATAAAAGCTGTACCGATAATATATTAAGTTCGATATTTCGGTAAGCATTGTAGGTATGTTCATTAAAATTCCAAAAACATTTTTGTTGGAGACATCAGCGGATTCGGCTAATTCCTATTCTGCTCAGTGCCGCATTTTGGACAAATCACCTAGCAACCTACTCAACCTGACCTCCTAACACTGCTCTAAGCAGCCTCTTGTCTTACTAAAAATAACTTCTTAATGCAATGCCAAAGATCAAATTAAAGTGGCGAAGATCTGTTTGGAGTAGCCGCGGGCGTTTGAAGTGGCCGGTGGTCGCGATTTATTTCACATAAACATTTAGAACACAACGATTCACAATTCATTTAGATCTTTATCGCTTTTAAGACGAAAAACTAATAACGTCATCCTTTGGACGGTGCCGAAATAATCCTAAACTGTAACACGGTCAAAAACTTAAAAAATATTAATTTTTTTTAGTTCTAATAGGAAAATTAATGTCAAATTAGAATCTCATTAGTTTCATACAACGGCACGACTTGACCAAATTATCTAATTCATTAACTCGAGTAGCGAAGAGTCGTGACCAATGTTTTTTCGGTGGTTTTTCTAAGCACGCGTCATCGAAGGCCTCGCGGATCAAAGGCCCGAAGTTGACAGATATTTTGATAGTTCTCATGCCGATTATCTTAATTTATGCATGGATGGCTTACTTGGTGGCCTGTTTTTGTAACAATGTTACTTGTAAGTGACTTTGCGTCGGTCGCGCGCGGTGGTCTCGCTACACACCTGGCTAACGAACCCGGAAAGTAAAATGTCATTTAATACTTGCTCCAATAAATGCCGCGCGTAAAAATCATCAATAAAATAATTTCGTGGCGGTTTAATAGGTTTCGGTTTCATTTTGTTTTTACAGTCGTAAAACGCCAGCTAATTAAAGGCATAATCGGGGGATTCGGAATTTGAATGCGGCGCGGTCACGTGGCGTTCGAAGTTTGAATCATTGTTTACGATTGGGCGGCGCCCTCTACATTGGCCGCTTGCAGTTCCCAGTGCAATGCACCCTGTTACAGAATATCGTTTACGTCAGTCGACCTTTCCACAATAATCTCTTATTTCCATAAATAGCTCATTAATTGCGAATCGAAGTATTTTATTGAAACATTCTTATTTTTACGAGATGTCACCGCGATAATAGTGTCCGGATTATTTATTCTGTTTACGAAACTAATGGGATTTTAAACAAGTTGGAACGGCAAAAAAACATGTTGTCGCGCTTTGAAATTAGATTATATTGTTATGGTCGTTAAAGATTATGAATATTTCTTTATTATAGCGCCGACATAGAGGTCTTTGTGCTAGGTTATGGCAGCGTCCGTTCCGGGTGACTCCAGTGACCTAAAGACGACCTATCATACAAAAATAAAGCCGGCCATTCACGATCACGACATCATCGGCAGCCTTGAACTAGTTAAGCGGGGCGGGTTGAATCCGAGACAGACATGGCAATGCCGGCGAAAAAACGCGCCGATCCGCCGACCGCTTAGCGGCAGACGTATTATTATCTTAATATTATAATGCGGTATAAGTCTGGCCCGCGGCGTCGCTTGTCTTTTTATTATTTGCCCTTATCATAACACGATAGCGACCTGGGGTAATTTTTGAGTTTCAGATTCATTTGCAAGAAAGATTGCAAACAATTTGACTAATCTGCTCTACAGACATTATCGTAGCGCATTTGTAGCAAACTGCTACGCTCGGTGGCGTAGCTCCGTAGAGGTAGCATTTAAAGTGTTAGTTTTGTAGAAGTAAGCACGTGTGGTGACGGCAGAGTAGAATACATTTGTCATCACCCCCTACTCTTCCCGTGGGTGCCGTAAGAGGCGACTTAGGGACTACACATTGAACAGGGAACGGGCAGCAGCGCTCTCTGATACAGTAACCTTTTAATCTGCGATCTCCAACCCGCCTGCCAAGCGTGGAGATTATGGCAAAACCCTCCACTTAAGTGGAGGAGGCTCATAGTCCAGCAGTGGACTGTAACGGGCCGTTGATTTTGATGAAGTAGAGACTGCTTAAAATGTTGTGAACGTGCCATCCATGTTAGCTTTGACCGCGAAAAATGATTTGTAAAAATCTTAATTGGAATAAAACAAATTTGACTTTGACTGAAATAAAATTCTTATCACGTTCGTAATAGGTTCTCAACGTCCAAGACATGTCTTTTACAAACGTCCATTTCAAAATTTTGCTTAAGTATCGCGCGATCGAAATTATTTATTTTTGCATGTCCGAACTCAGGCGCGCTGTTTAAGAATTGGTCCCCGGTGAAGTCTAGGCGTATTCCATACTGCCCAGACACTGTTATTTGGCCGGTTATAAAAAATTACAGCTTATATCCGCCCGAGGTCTCCATTTCACTCTCGGTTTCTTTTGACCCCATGTTTTAATCCATCTGGGGCATGTTGGTTGATCTTGAGTATTATGGGTAGTGTACGTCTATCTTATTGAAGATTATGTTACTGGCGCAAAGTAAGATTTTTATCTATGTGCTTCATCAACAGCTCCGAGGGGCTCGAGCCTACCCTGAATGGCCTTAGTCGACCACGCTGGCCCAGTGCGCGTTGGTCGACTTCACACGCAACTTTTGAATTTCTTCGCAGGAACACTTCTGCACACGCAGGTTTCATCACGATGTTTTCCTTCACCTTAAGGGCGTTGAATAAACGTACATAATGAATTCGAAATTCGAAAACACATTGGTACGTGGTGGGGATCGAACCCGCGTCTCCCGGACGAGAGGCAGCAGCCCTAGCCACTAGACCACCGACGCTCTCTACGTGCTAACACGCGAATATTTTTTTGAAAATATAAATAAAATATTGAAAGTTTGTAAGTATTACTTACAAAACAAAA
The DNA here is from genome assembly GCA_951230895.1 of Carpatolechia fugitivella. Classification (NCBI taxonomy): domain Eukaryota; kingdom Metazoa; phylum Arthropoda; class Insecta; order Lepidoptera; family Gelechiidae; genus Carpatolechia; species Carpatolechia fugitivella. The sequence goes on from OX579660.1 coordinate 13,905,499, forward strand.
ACATAGAAAATTTAAGTTCGAAAGGCAGGCGGCGCACGTCAAGGAATATTTCTGTCCAGTTAGAAACTAAGAAAGACAAAACTTGTAGAAAAGAACAACTATAAAGCCCCACGCAAACTGCAATACATAATATTCTAAATATGATTTCATCATCAGCTATTATATTTATTTTTGTTGAGCATGTATAAACACAATTCATCAAAGCTTCACCTAAAAGGTTAACTTTAGTATTAATTTTTGGTAAATAAGATGTTGCAGCTATGTTATTAGTCATTTACTTGATTCAGACGATTGCAATTCCTAATTGGTTCCCACGTGTGACGTCACCGAGCACAGGCGCGGGCGCCGCCGCTCACGCGCACCGTTTGATGGAGGTCCTAATGACCACAAATCATAATCCACAAGCAAAAAACTAATATTAATCTCAATTCTCCGTTACCGTAAATAATATTATCTCAAGTTTTATTTTTCCTTTTCCTACTACGAGAAACGTCCGATGAAATATAGCGATAAAATTGGACCGTACCCATTTTTTATTTAATACATAATTGCCGATAAATAAATACCTAAATAAGGCCCGGAGTGGGATATCAGCCAATATAGCTATCGTATTAACTCTGTTCACAGCGAATGTATAAATAAGTAGTTATTTGTACAGCATAATGACAGGTTCGGTGATTGCCTCCTCGTAGTATTGTAATTATGTATCATAAACAAAGCGCTACATGTTTTCGGTGCGCGGAAAAAAACTGCCAAAAGCTAATCTGTTCTTGGCAATTAACCTATCAGGCAATATTTAGTGTTGAAGGTCGTCTGTAATAAGTAGGTGCTGATACAATTCCTATAAGTCGATCATTAGAGGCAGAACCGCCTCTACATGGCCAGTGGTATGCGCTCCCCGCATGAATTTGAACGCTCACGAACACAATCGCCAACCGTTTTTCGATTCTCGAATAAAGGAATCGAACGTTCCATTTATTCTTTTTAAATTGCCATTGGACAAAAAAGGTCTTTTAAAGAGACGTGTTTTGACATCTTTTGATGCGTTTGCGGCTGCAATTTGGGTGCAGTGTGTAGCTTTATGGCTGATATTACCGACACGGTCGAGTTGCACAAAAGAACTTGTAAGGATAATAAGTGTTTCGTGATGCGTAATACTTCATCAGAATTTCTTTATTGTGCGATCGTTATTGTATTCTGAAACTGGGTGCCCGACGACGACGCCGCCGCTTGGTAGTTCAGTGAGATTATACCAGGACTGCAAAGAAAAGTGGTATGCATGCATAGACAAACCAGTTCCGCAGTATTGCTCCCACACATAAAAGGCTTCCCAGCGTTCGCTGTGGTAAGGTAACGACCGGCAGACAGATCGCTTCATTTGATACCCTATGTGATGACCACTTTCGTGATCATGTGCTCCTAGTCAAATACCACAACATGACAGCTATGTAACCTGTGCGTACATAAGTGATAGTACACTCACACAAACAAGACGCTTAATTTATGAATCCGGTGAGTATGAAATGAAACTCAAAATTATTTACACTAAGACATTCGAACCCACTTCCTTGCGGTTTCACATCCGATTCCGAACCTTACGAAACACCAGTTGCTAAGGCACAGGCCAGTAAACCAACGGAATTTCTTGCAACAGTGTGCCAAACTTTTGCACCTGTAGCTTTCTTTGTCTTGGAGTTTATACAACCTCTTTAGCCATTTGTAAAAGCTTTACAAAATTACCATCAATCATATAATAATGTTCCAAAAACATTTTGAAAATATAAACTGTCATTACAATAATTGAATGGGAAGAAGCCCACAAATCGTTCTTGTAGTTACTTCATTCATCATTCAATCTAAAGCCCGGGCCTTGAAATGGCCAATAAGCATAAATAGGCAGCGTCAACCAATATGCGCATTGCGTGCATCCGGAGCTTTCGTCCGGCACTCCGGCGGCGCATTGTCCGCCGGATGTCTTGCGGTCACACGCAATTTCACAACCTCCACACTCTCATTCTCTTATGCCGCCTTGGTAGGTGGTTTGCGCTATTTGGTGCAAGGCGGGCTAGAAAATTGTATCGTCGTTTCTTGGAAGGCAACTTTTATTTTTATATGAAACAAAATGAGAAAGCACTCTTATAAACTTATCGTTATTAAATTACCTATTGATTAAACAAGTTATTTGATGATGATACTCAACGATACTTCGGACTGGAACTTCAGAAAACTTTTCGTAAGGTACAGCTTTTGTGTTAGTAATCGTAATCAGCGCTTTTGTTTTGTTCCAAAGTTTGTTTGAAAAGTATACCAGTTGGATACTCGATCAAAGTCCTTTGTCAGTCCTTTTGAACTTCAGCGATCGTGCTTTTGTTTGATAACGAAAGGTTGATGGAGGATTACATTGCAATGTTTTAATACTTCGTGCTTAGTTGATCAATTTACAATGTACCAGGTTGCCATGACCGTCTATTATAACTAGACAGTTAGTCAGCCGAAAACAATGATCGAATTCGCAGAGGTTGGCGCGTCCTGAACGATTAGGTACATTGCATCAATCATCTTACATTGATGTTATAATAACATAACAGGGGAATTAGGTGTCTGGTTTCTGATTAGTCGGCGTTTAATTTTGATCATTTGATTATTTGTTTTTATCCCCGACCTACCTCGACGTTTGATTGCGTGGGACGTGGCCTTTTATGCATTTATAAATAACCCCTCACGATATGCATGGGTGTTTAACATCTATCTAATTTATTCACGTTCTGTCATATCTGTCAACAATATGCTGCCCTGTGACTCCACTCGTAGAATCAATCGGAAGAATCCATTTGAGAGTTCGTCTAATGGAATAAGAGAACAATAAAACAGTTACGTAATTGAATAATAAAGAACATTATTTATAGTCATGTCCGCATTGCAATAAAAATGTTAATGAAGGAGGATCTTTCACTTGCCCACGAGTCGTTGACTTATTACTTTCTCGGCCAGTTCAATATGTCACTCGATAACAATGTTATTGTGGATCTCCTTGCCCTTTAATCACGATCGAATTAATTATACACTGATACTCGTCTTATTTTTCCCGATAACGACGTAGCGTGCTCTAAATTCGTGGCGTTCTTGTTGCATCGACCGAAAGCATTGTTTTGGCAGTAACCTCGAATTTAAATCGAGAACGAAAAATAAACGAGTCCGGAACAGGATATTCGACCCTATCGCCCTTGCATGCTCTGGGAGCCTCTAGGTTTTGTAACGGTAAAGCGTCACATTCGGCGCGGTCCACTGCTGTCATTTCGGCAACTAATAACCTCGTGTGGGGTTCATAATTTATAAGGCGGTCCCTGCGACTGCTTTTTACCGTGTGCCGCCGTCTGGGAATCTCAACAAAGACCGAGCGAGATACCGCTCTGCATTCCGCGGGTTCGTGTGTGACCGAGACGCAATTTAATGTTTCCAAACGAGATTTGCGCAGGAATTGATCAGGCGGCGTCCACACTAGTATTTAGATCATACTTAAGTGATGTCACTCGGTCGTTCCCACGCAGAGCTTCTAGAAACTGATCAAAGTCGAGCGCCGAGCGGTCGTGCCCGCGTCTGGCTGGGAGGGCGGCGGCGGCGGCGGCAGCGTCTCACCTTCGGCGTCACCTTTGTCCCGCGCCAAACCGACTGGAAATTTCGCGGTTGAGTCTGACCCACTTTTATCGCCATAAAGCGCTCCATCAAAGTTCGCCTGAGTTAAAAGTCCTCGAGACGCGAGAACTTTTGGTTTTTTAGCAGCTCAGGCCCGTTGCATTCCCACTTTTACGAGCATCTCGACTGACCAACGCCTGACAGAGATCGTAAAAGATCAGATTTTATTTCTTATTGTTCGCCTTTCGCGAAATCTAATTGAAGTCGGCAGGGCAGCGTGGCTCACCGCAGCCTTTACGCGTTTTTAATTTTACAGCCTCGGGAACGCTGAATTATGTCCTGCTCATAATGACAAGCACTGAGAATTTGTTCATTACTTTTTATCACACATTAAAATGTTTAAACGATTTGCGTGAAACGGATCGAATCCTGTTTGGATTATGCATCTGCGCATCCCAGAATGACTTGCCTTTTGATTGATATAAAAAAAAGTTTTGCAATACACTCATATTATGATAATAGAAGACTTGTTAATGGAAATTTCCCAATCCCATAAAAATACCTGCGTCTAATTTGGAACGAGCGAGAGCAATTTGGAGCGGTTCAAAACCAAGGTTTTGCGGCCTGCAGCTGCCGCCTTCGTTAGCTTTTTTTTCCATAACTTTTATAAGGGATTATCCAGTTTTCATTGTAGGCGATGGATAACATCTGTCACTACATAATGAGGGCTTCGAAACTACGCAAATAAGCCGAAAGCCATTCGCCGTCTATTTATTTCCAAGACTCGTTTTGGAGGCCACTGATCCTCTTAATCTTGTTAATTCTAGGCGTGGATTGTCAGCGGGTTTCCTTATATATTTATTGGTGTTATTAAAAGTCGATAATTGACATAAATAGCGTTTAATTTGTTGCAATTTTTAACCAGTGTTCTTTCAATTTATCAGCCGTTGGTTCGCGGCGGGAGCTGTCGTCGGAAACCGGTCAAGCGTGACAGCGTAATTTTTGCGGAGACTTCTTATTTTGGAGGATGCCATAAAATCTTTAAGAAAACATCGAAGTTATGGCTGGGACGTGATAATAAACGGTCGATCTCTCCTTCAGACAAAACGCCGCACTTATAGGCTCTATAATAAACACTTTCGAGAAACTTTCAACTTCTAAACGTCTTGGAGATCTTTATAATTGTTTAGTCTACCTTCATATTTGGCCAAGAATCCATTTATAATAACGAGCCATTACGAAAGTTAGCCTCAAGCAATTTTACACCGAACTTGTACAAGTAATTCGGTCTGCTGTTTACTTTTTCAATCGACTAAATGAGTGTTATGTGAAATTCGGTCCTAATGCATAACTCCATTACAGAAGGGTCCTGATCATGAAAATGCTTACTCGTATGGAAGAACAGTCGAAAATCTATACAATTTTTTTTACCGATTCGTTATCTGGCATCTATTTTCCTCATAGCTCTGTAAACACTGACTAGACAGGCAAGTTCAGTGCAACTTCGCACTCGTAGTCGTAATCTAGCGCGATGGAGCTGACCCCTGAGTCATTTCGTATGCACCATCCGTGGCGGTGCGTCACTCGCTCGTTGTATGCCGTGCTGCGCTTGCGCCTATCGGAAACACTAACCGACGTATTTAAATACCCATCTACTAACCACTCAATCGTGACACCTAGTTCCAGGGATACACGTTTACAAACACATCAATCTGAGGTTGCACGAGGGCCTGTGGAGATTGGCGCCAGTCCAATGCCCGATTATTCTGTTTAGTTCTGGCACAAGTTCTGGCGACTTGAGGTGCATGGAAAGGAATTTTATTGTTGAAAATCTAGAACTTATTTTTTTTCAGTATTTGTTAGATAATTTCATGCAGATTGTTTTGAAAAAAGAACTTGCGTCAATCTGTGCGTCTGCGCACATAATCTTTGTTTTCTATTTGGCATTACGAGCAGACGCATCTCGTTTGTTTGGATGTTTGGTATTTCCTCTTGAGACAAAGATGTTGCTTGCGTGAAATGCATAAAGAACTGTTTGTTCTTGAATTCGTTTTGCCACTTGATGTCAGTAATCAATTTAAGAATGTAACTTGAGAAATTATGTGCAATTATTTACAATTGACCAATTTAATGTATCCGATATATTTTACTGTATTTTGTAAAATGTCACTTGAACAACTAATAGCCGTCGTTATGTACACTAATTGATATTTATTTTTTAATTTCAGGTAATTATTTAACATCGATCACTAGCAGACATCACATCACATTCATTGCAGTAAGTTCAAAAAGCGTATTCTACAATACGAGTAAACTGTCTTCCGTCTTCAAAAGAACTTTTTTGTTTTCCGGCTTAAAACTTTCTGAGACAGACATTATGAATAATACGATCCTTCATTGCAAGCAGACAATTGCTTTATTTATTGCCTTGCGACCGCCTTCCGCGTACATCTGCCTTAAGTCCGCCATCTTGTCGCCAAAACATTACAATAAAAAGAAATATTGCGCCAATAACACGCGAAAGATCATGTTCAACAATATTTTAATTCATAATGTGTAAATATGCAAGCGATTCTGTCGGTTTATTCAGATTAAAATCAAGATGCAAGGGATGTAGCAGGTTCTTCAAAACTGGTCGTCTCGGAACTGGTTATTGCTTGTTCTCACCCCCTGACCTAATTGGGGTTGACTTAAACCCGTTAACAGTGTAAAACGAACAACTGGTTCCGTAACGAATCGGTTATGCCTAAGCAACAATAGCTTTAGTTATGCAGAGTAAAAGCTCATTTGGAAAAATGCTTCATTGTCTTTTCCGCTGCTCGTTGTGTATGATGTCATTGTAATTCCGCGCTAGTAAGCACTGTCTAAGTGCACGGAGCGCACTGACCTAGCCCACGCGGCGAGCGACCACTTTCTTCTAAACTCAAAATGTAGCGTAACTATGAGGCGGACCATCGCATCGTTTCCGGCGCCTCTGACGTCACGCCCGTCTCGTGCTCCGCCGCCGCCGGTCGAAGCCCCTACCACGTAGCTTTGTCGACTCGCTCGTCTATCGCTGTTCTACCTTCTACGTCGTCGCGCTCGACTTCGTTTTCGTTATCTTGCTCTTTTTATGAAATCGAAATTGATACGTCCCAGGACTTGGAAGATTAAATTAATATCGACGCATTAAAATTATTACTTTTGTCAAGTGTATTAAGCGAGGAACTGAAACAGCTGCATACGCAGCACAAATATTTGGATGGAGAGTTCAACGATCTCCTAATTTAGAGATCGAAATTCAAACCCATTTGCTAACCGAAAGGTGTGCGTGCCCTCCTAATATATTCAGGCGGATGCAAAAATTACACATATCGAATGCCACTTATAATGCGAAATAAGAGCAAAATCCCCGGTAATTTTTCACACGATCCACAGCATAGTTGCCCTAAGCGCGGCGTGCGGGGTGAGCGAACCCGGCAACCTGTAATTTCGGACCGCAAAAGGAGCAAAACGCACCGAGATTGGTGATTAAAAACCTTTGTCGGTTCTACTAATATTTATATTTTCGCGATGCGCCCGACATCTAATTGGTTGCCCGTGCTTGATGTAGGTAGGAAGGCATCGGCGCCGACGCGCGCGCCTGCCCGCGACCACCGACGCTTCATTAGTTTTCCTGGTAAACTAAATCATAAACTACTCCACTTTTTATGTCCAGTCGTATACGTCGAAACGTGACCTCGCCGCGCACCGACAATAGACTATGGAAAAATCCATTTCCTTTGTCAATCGCGCGGTCTACGGTCACACACGTATTCACGTAATTACAAGACAGCAAGTCAATAAGGTGCTAAAAATAGTTGCTAAATTATAAATTATTGCAGGTGGTAGTGGGTAACTAGTCGAGCGCTCGCCCAAGGCCTGGGATATTGAACCTGGCGGGGCAACAGCGCGCCAAGGTCTGCCCAGAGCGGGATGGCTGCACTAGCACTCATTGTTATGGGGGAAAAGTCGCGGCCACACGCCAAGCTTCCACGCATTTTCTTCTTTAACTAAGCCTTCGCCTTCTAATCGGTTCGGTATGCCATGCTAGCCATGCAAAGCGGCTGCCGACCGCCGCCATAGAGCGGTCCCGCAAGCGGGAACGTACTTCCTCAAACATTCGTCAGAATGGGATGGAGGGATTAGCATGAGACTCGGCAGGAAGGAGGGAACAGGACGGCTGTACGATGACAAGTGCTTTAACCGCGACAGGGCCGCAACGCAATGCACTGCTCAGACGCATCACGCTCGTCTGCACTTTCTTGTATTTTTTGTTTTCGTGCTTTCGGTTTCATTGTGTTAACATTTAAAACGTCTGTTTCGACGAGTGTCGTTTTATAGCAAAATTAATCAACATTCGTTATTAAATCTGCCGGTCCGACCGGTCGTGTCGGTTGGCATTTATGTTTGTTCCCACGCGGTTGATGTCATTTTAATTGTGAGTGGCCTTGGTGGAGGGTTGTCTGGGGTCCGGGGTCCGCAGTCCACTGACCCAGTGCCGGGACCGGCTCCCGCTCAATGAATTTCGCCTCGTCAGCCTCGCATTCGCGATCCCGCGCAGTCACTTCAATGAACGAGCGAATAAATCTCCCGAGTAGGAAGCGAGCTTGAAGACGGCATGCAAATCGAAGGTGAACCTGTTAAGCGTTCATTGGCATTATTAAAAATAAATAATATCCGTTTCGGAATGTAAGACGTCTCATCGCGCCCCCCGCTGGGATCGCGTGAACTCTTTATCGGATGCCACACTCGAAGGCACTAAATTAAAAAGGCACCGGTGATGCGACGCGGAACGTTCAGGGTACTGTTTGCCCTACAACTTAAAGTATTGTGCAATGTTACCTGGTTGTAACTGGCACGATGACCACGTGTCGCTAATCGCTATCGTCGCCTCTAATGCGCAGCAGTAGAGTTCTCACACACACTGTTTACGGGGCGGGCGCGGGAGTTCGCTCGCACTTATAAACATTGGTGCTTGCTGCTTGTTTATGCTCGGCAAACAGCGATAAGCCGTGAACGACGCGCCTGTGCTTCCCACATCTGTCGACCTTGGCTCCAGCGCGTTGTGTAACACTAATCAGTCAAGCTTGTACCTCCTCAACGGCAAACCTTTCCAAGTTTTCCGGTCCTGATAGCTTATCTATCGAGGCAGATGGGACTTGATCACGTGCCTAGGGATATAAGAAAGTTGTCGCGTTAAGCATAAACCATTGGCATAAATTGAATTGTGGCTCTGTTTTCAAAATTCTCTTCTGCAGCGTTCTCTTTAATTTTTAAGCTCTATCGTTTTGTTCAACAGCAACACAACAGGCACGTGGTCTTGCCGGCGGCGGCTCGTTAACGTAATTACTGATTTTCGACCGCCCGACCCCGGACCGGTTTCGGTGCTCCTTTCTTTCTTTGTGCCCTAAAACGTCTGCTCTAAATCAATGTTAGCGTTAGTGCGAAACCGAAAGTTAAGGCGTCTTCAGCTAATAATCCGTACCATAGAAATTCCAGCTCTATCGTTGACGACCAAAGCTCAAATTGGCTTAGCCGAGCTCTATAAAGAGACAAAAAAGTTCTGTTAGAAGGAACGTGTGGGCCGGTAAGCGTTTTGTTGACACTCCAGTTGTAAGCTATAAGCGATCTGGGTTAGTCTTAGTCTTCCCATGGTCTTTATTATTCATTATTCCGTTTGTAAATAAAACTGTCTTTTAATCGGGACGTTGACTTCGCGACAACGGCTGCATTGAAGAAGCAGTAAACGCGGCATGGTCGTTGCACCGTGTCCTGTGTTTGTATGGGAGGAAGTATTATAAAATGGTGGCTAGAGATGCGTCAGCGGCGCGGAATGCGCCCCAGCCTCCGACAGCCTACTGCCCCTGTGGCCATCTCTAACTATTTAGCAAAACAAGTCATACTGGATTTTTGAGGAATTTATCATTAATTTTTTTATCAGCTCTTACGCACTTCTCAGTTCCATAATCTTCAAAGGTGTTACTTATTTTAAAATGTTTGGACAGTTTTAAATAACGAGCTTTTAAAGACTCTGTATTTAGCCATATTTACACACAGATACTGATACCGACGTGAGATAAATCCGATCGATGTTTTTTTTGTATTGTTAACCTCGAATGATACACTGCTTGAATATTTAGCCATATCCGCTGACTTCACCACTTATAAAAAAATGGCGAATAATTAGTCAATAAAAATTCCGCCGATTATATTCGTGGTAGTTACACGGGTGTTACGTAAGTGGAGTAAATGACCTGAGGAGCTGGTGGTCTGAGACCTTCGGATGGAGCACGTGGCGCGCAGCCGTCGATTTTGTGTTAATGTTAACTATAAGTACTTTTATCACTTCCTGAACTTAATTGTTATCGTGAGGTTAAATTTCCAGATTAGATCCTTCGATGCTTTGTGATCCTAGTATCTGAAAGATGTACAATTTCTGGAACAATCATGAAAACTTACAGATCTCTAATCTAAATCCAAACTTATTTCCTTTTCCCGATTCTTCCACGCCAACACTCCCATATACTTCAAAAACACGTGTTCCAACAATCGAATTTTACTCCAGCACACTACCGACGAATTCTATTGACACACTGCCCATTGCGATTTCCGTTCTCGCTTCGATAATTCGGGCTTATTTCAGGCGTTCGATGGACTGCGCCCTTGACCGGCGAGTCGGGTAAACAAATTGAATGGATAGCGTACGGCTCACGTACGACGTTACCATTCATGTGTGCGCGACGCACGATGAGTCGATGATTCAAGTGCTCGTATGTTTGACTAACCATGTGTACATACATACGGATGATGACGATGATCGTTAATAATATGAAAGTCGACTGTTATCATGGAAAACATATAGGTAGTGCCTTTACGGGAGGCTAACTACGTGTAAGAGCTTAAAACTATAAGTTATTTTCTGGTTTGTCTCCTGTTTCTAATGGGCTTTGGATTTGATCTCTTTTTTAAAGGAATCATTAACGGCAAGAAATTGACCTACATCAACTACGGTCAAGTTAACTAATAGACAGATCTTTGCCGAAAGATAGCTGGGAAAAATTCCTAAGCTGTCTTGAGCCAATTTCCTCAATCAGATCAGAAGACCACCATTTACAACGTACTGTTGTTACCAAAAAGATGGAAATAAAGCTCTCATTAGGGCGAATTAGCAGATCGAGCAGCCAGGTTTGCCATCCTTGCCACCCGTATGTCCAGCAGCAACGGAAACGCGTGTGGCGCGTCACGGCCCGCGGACGCCCCTCAAGACGCGCCCGCGCACGGCAGACGGCCGACGCAGACGAACGTACAACAACACTTTATTTCATATTAACATTATCAATGCCCAGGTATCATGAGCGATGAATTATGTTCCCAATTCGTAAATGCTGTTACATTACACAAACGCCATCGCTTTTGCCAATCGCTCATAAACCATTTTGGGAACTGAAAATTTAGTTTTGTGACTGAGGTTACAGATGAAAACATCTACATTGTATCTAGAGAAAGAGTCGTCGTGAACAAGCAAGCAAATCTCTATAGAATTCAGTTTGGCTGGCTTTAATTCCTTCCTACTCTACCTGGCTCCAGGATCATCAACATCAACGGCCTGTTACAGTCCACTGCTGGACTATGAGCCTCCTCCACTTAAGTGGAGGGTTTTGCCATAATCTCCACGCTTGGCAGGCGGGTTGGAGATCGCAGATTAAATGGTTACTGTATCAAAGAGCGCTGCTGCCCGTTCCCTGTTCAATGTGTAGTCCCTAAGTCGCCTCTTACGACACCCACGGGAAGAGTAGGGGTTGGTGACAAATGTATTCTACTCTGCCGTCACAACACGGCTCCAGGATATCTATTAGTATTTCTGCTTTCCTGACTATAAGTAAAATATTCTTACAAACAATGTATTCGATTACTGTTCCAACTTTGTACTTGTGGATTTTCCGCCTCATTGAAGCCTCCAGCTTCCTCTCAGGAGCTGGACAAACTTCCTGCTTGTGAAAAGTGAAACTGAATACATGTTTGACATAGCATATTACCTCCCCTCCTTGAGAACAAATTGGGGAGGCATAATCTGCGTACATTACATTCTTGGAAACAACTGGGAAATTGACATAAAACCTGGAAAACTATTGATCTTGAGACTGAACCCAAGAAACGACACGCAAACATTTACAACACAAATAAATAGACCGTTTATGCAATGAGGTATGATTACAAACAGGCAAGTTGAAAAATTGCATAGTGGGTTGCAAAAGAATCCACTAAACCGCGGAAGACGATGGGAGCAAGTGCATCGCACTGCGAGCGTCGTGCCGTAGTTAGAGTGCGCGCAAGACTGCGGCTAGCTTAGATGTACTATTTGCTAGAGATTTTTTTTTGAAGGAACAGAATAAGTATAGGTAATATGACATGGAAAAAAGAAATGTAAAGATATAACTGACACTTCTTTAAACCAAAGTGATACTCCTGATTCCACTAGCAGACTTGCTCCTGATATAAACATATTTTGGGTTAGGTGGACAATATTTTACTCTTGAATTTCTTCATTGGATATTGATGGGATAAAAACCCTCAGGCTGGTGTCGCGTCGTCTTTCTATTAAAGATATTGAGTTCCGTCTATTTTGCTATGTTTAAAAGTTCAAGTTCAGGGTTTTTAAGCTATACGTGCTCAAGGTCTTTGATTATTGCGTGCATATCCCTCATAGATTTGAATGCATTTAGAACCGAGCACTCGTTCACCAAAACTTGGTCATAGCGTGACTAAAAATGGTTCTTTGACGAAATATGGACGAAATTATAGAAATATAAATATTAGGCTATGGACGAAATGGTTATAGCACAGAGGAAACTCACACATGTAGAAAATAAATGTAAAGTCAATCTTACAAATTTTGCTAATGACAACAATAGTGATGGTCTAAAACAGCTTCTGTGAAACTTTCCTCTATGTAAATGCATTAAACGGCTGTTACGTATGATGAAGTTGATTAAGAAAGACAAACCTGTGAACTGATAGGTCCAGAAATATGTTTGCGACAATAATGCATAACCTAAAAACACGCCGCCATAATCAATCGAAGTGGACCAGTCGCAGCCATGCAGGCGGGCTGGAGCGGGTCGACGCTCGCGCGCCCGATCGCCGGCGAAGGTCAAGGCTGCCTGCCAGCGATCAGATCCACCCAGCCAGCCAGTACCAACGAAACAAAAAGTGACAGCCCAACGAGGACGAATAAAAATGAAAGCACTGTTTATTTTACGCGCTACTTTTACTAGTTTCCTGCCAGTGATGACAGGTTCTAAATTCAAGTTTTGTTCGAGCGCGGCGCGGACACTGATTATGCGGTTGTTTTAGATACAGGATGCTGCTGGTTAAAATAATCAGGCAGGATAGATTTTGGAAAATAAAATAAATGTTTTCTTTTGTTTTACGAATAAGTTAGAACAAAAAAAAAAACTAAATGTTCTGTATACTTTACTCGCAGTTGTTATAAATTCGAAGGTTAAAATTTATAAAATCAATTTATGACCAATGCTTACCATTTAATAAACGCCGTGACTAGTTGTTCTTCCTTGTGGTCTTAAAGCACGCGAAAAGCAATCGTGACCTCGCCCGTTTCTGAGACCCTGGTACTGATGACCTAACCACATCGGTCGTCGAACCCAGCTGACTAAATGTCCCAATCAAAACATTAATTAACCTATTTAATGAACGTTTCGAACAAGACCAGATTAACTGCAAATTTGATACTCGCGTCAAATGGGTCGTGAAACGGGCGCGGGTAGCCCGAAAAGTGAAGCTAATTGTAGGACGCGACGATGTGGAAACAGATCACATTTTGTAAAGAAAGACTTAAAAACAAAAACTTCGAAGGGTTCTGAACAGCACCATTAAGTATATAATTTAACCTGAATTATTGAAATCTAGAAAGACCTTCATTTTGTTTATAATTTCCCCCTAAGGATCCCAAATAAAAAGTTGTTTCTGCGAAGCTCGCAGTGCAGTGCAGTGCAACACCCGCGCGGCCGCTCGCTTTGTCTCGCCATCAGACATCGCTATTACTATAGGGCCTATAGGTATATAGCCATTGCCGTGTTGTTCGCCGCACCCTAATTAAAATGTTCGGAATCGTATCACTCGTGTCCAATGTTACGATCTGTATCATTTTTGTTTAATAGGTTATTTCGGTTGTGACCAGTTCCAGCTAATTTAATTATGCGTTTTTGGTTGTTTGGTCCAACGCTGAACTGCAGAAAAAATCACTCACAATAGAAAGACCTACTTTCCACCAGATGAGTATTAGTCCTTCTCCTGTGATAATTTATTTCGTCAACTTGGTGTCTATTGGTATTTTGTCTATAGGTATAGTATAGGTCTGTGTGAACCACCGAGATTTTCTGTGAAATTGCTCACATTTTTCCGTAGTCTGCCAGAGTCTACCTAAATGCTGGCCCCTAAATTACTCCCAAGACTATGAAAAACGGTCATAAAACTAGAATTTGTGCGTACGTATGTTGTTAGACTGGACAAATTATTTCACAGTTTAACGTGATTGGCTACGCATTGGTGCGGAGTCCGGATGATCAGGGCCGCATGAAGCCGTTGAAACAATGTTGGAATGTCCGCCTCGGCCTCAACCGTCTTCGAGGAGATTTACCCACGTTATGTGACAATTTCTGGAAGCTTTCTTAATTGGGGACCATCCGTTATAAACAGCCGTCAAAAGTAATCTGTCCATAGTTACTTTCTTACGAAGTTTATGGGATTATGTTAACTGACTTCCGATTAAACTTTGCAATGTCAGAGTTTCCTTATCTCATTGAAATTCTTGCGAAGATACGTCTTCAATCAGAGGTTACGTCCGCGAATAAAACTGTTACTACTGCAAACGAGGCAATCAGTTCATGTAATTGCACTATAATTCTACGTTGATTCTCTTACGATAACATCCTCTCTCTGTCCTTCGACTTGACTTTCCTTGACTCCAAGTAATGGCGTCTCAATATTTGCACCAGTTCCCGTCATACTTCACAAGGCGATTTAATCATCGCGTCGTCGAACAATGCGCGTCGAAGTCCTTTCTGCAGATGAGATGAGATCACCGGTTATTTCCTCAAACGGACCTTTCGAGTGATGTCGTGCTTTCGCTATTCATAGTGCGTGCAGTTACGAGTATCTATAGTATGTGATAGTAGTCGAATGCACTAGCCGACTAAATGTCACTCGGTGAGCCGTGCCGCTTATAGTCGCTCCGAAATAGACCGCACGCGTTCGTCAACCCCTCACATTCGTCATCACTTCGCATCTCGTGGCTGACCTTTTGCATTGATGCTCTTGTATGAAACACACGTTCAAATGATCAGAGGAACTCGTTAATGGATTTTGTGTTTTGAGATATGGTCGTCGTAAAGAATGCAGCGAGACAACGTTAGTTTTTCGTGTTGACGCACTCTGAGTACGTTTAAAATACAACCTCGCTAATATAATATTAAGTTCAATCTAAGCCGATTATGTGTATGTAATTTGGTGCTGTCAAATCGGATTCGAAATTAATTGAGTGTTCGTTTCAAATAAAACTGACCGCAACGTATACTGCAATTTTGATCCGTCATAATGACGGTGCAGCAAAAACTTTTGACACCTTCTCGCAAAAAAGCTTCGATTATTTAATTTTGATCCGAGACTGTATCGGCTTCGGTTATTATCCTATCGAAGTGAATACTTCAGTTTTTGTACCGTCCGTATGATAGTAAAATCTCTAGTGTTGTGAAGTAGCAAATAATTGTTTATTGTCCGTTACAATGTTCATCCCGTGTTCGCCCGCAGATCACGCACTGGCCTCACGTCACTCGTAAACCCGCTTCAAAATTGCCGAACAAAACGTCACGAAGTATTTCGGAAGTCCCAAAAATAGCGTTCTAAAACTCCGGATAGCGTCGCCGTAATAAAACTGCGAATTGTGTAATAAAAGCCCAGCTGTTGGAGCGAAAAATGCGTAAATTGTACGAGTTTGTGTTTACAAACACTGGATACTTTCGGGAGCGCCGACTTTGCAAATGGGACCTTTGACTTCGGCAAACAGGAGCGAATTATATCACCTTTTAACATTTTTATACTTCTTTTCTTGGGCACTTCTTTCATTATATACGGTACTTGCGATTATATCATTTTCTTCTCCTAACCGACCCTTGCTTGTAGGTATACGCGGCATCTTCATACAGAAGGAAATATATATTTCCCGAGTGACGTGGTTGGAAACTGGAATACATTAGGATTATAATACGACCTTCGACTGCAAAATTATGCTCCGTGTATTTTATCGTATAATCACTATTTACTTACCATCACTGAATTCCTGAAACCCTAGTATTTGTTATTAGAAATCACGGAGTACACATAACACGTGTTTCATGAGCTATTAAATTCTCAATTTAGAAAACACTCCATTCAACTACTATATCGGCCGTTTGTTACTGGATTAGGGTTAACTGCAACCACGTGACGTCTGACATAACAATGCCGGAGATCTTATGAAACTATCTCTATATCTTCTTACTGTAATGGACCGATGAGTTCGGTTCAAAGAGGAACACAAGGAAACACGTGGCTGGTCCCATCTTCTAACGAGAGTTCACTACTCTCCTGTATCTACGTGGTTTTATGAAATATTCTAAAGAATTACCGTTTCGACTTCATCAATTCAGTCAAATGTTTATCAAAAACAGCAATTTTCAAAAAGCTGCGATCACAATTTCAAGGCGTTTGAATTTCGAACACGAATACTGAAAGTTCAAGTCGTTCTTTCTATGAGTCGAACTTCACCGCGCGACATTTCCCGCACGGTATTTCTGGCTTCAGCAACACTCGTCACTAGCTCATCTGTATTCTGGCGTTATTTGCAAAGCTTAATAATGTTATCCTCATTCAGCACCTAGGGACGTGCTTCAGCGGTAGTGGTACTCCTCCCTCGACCCGCTTTCCTTCAACCAAGTAATTTACATATTATTCTAGAGGATAAAGAGATTTTTTTAAGTTCTTCATAGTCGAATCCAAATATATTTTTAACAATTTACTTAATGACGTCAAAATTAACAACATTTTCAAATAAACGAAAGAGAACGCTAAAAAATGCTTGATTCATCTCAGTTCTCGTATTATTGATTTTTAATAATCGAATCCGCCGAACGTTCAAGAATAGCCCCTGGGACTTCGAACGCTGTTTTGACTAATGTTTCAGACGACAGACGTTATCGAATTTCTACTTGGCTGTCGTCTGGAGTTCAATACAATAACTAACCGGACTCCAGACGAAATTAGGCTTCAATTAAGAGAAGCTTTCGACCTCGTAGATAATAGCCAAGTCCAGTTTTATATTTTCTGTCATAGAATTAAAAAGCTGGCATTTCGAAAATCGAACACACAAATACCTGTGCCGTTGGTCTGTCAAGAATTTTAAGTTTTTTTTTAAATGCAATGGTTTATGTGACTGTAAGGAGTAACGTATGGCCGATGGGTGCGATAATGAAGATTTTAAGCTCAAGTTTCGCTCTCACGTCGTAACCGCTCAGCGTGGGGCGACGCTTTCATAACAACTCCGATAGCGCGTAAAACGTGCCAAGTTCTCCTGAGAATGGCTTAAAAATTCAAGCTAACTCAACTTGTTTACCATAAACACTGGTCGGATAAGTAAATAGGTTCTTAGCTTTTGCTATTATAGTAGGAAAGGTATGATAAAATTAAGTTTTCTTTGAAACAACTTGGTTGGAAACTAGTTGGTAACATTTATTTTTCAGTAAGGACATATCTCTATAAGGAAAAACTTTTTTAGTATGGTTAATCTTGTGTTATAAAACTTTATTACGGAACTTGGCTCTTTTATGAGTCTTCTGCGCACAAAACGAGGAGTGCAGTGTTTAATCTGCGGCAAGTCTCAACTTTTTGGGTCACAAAGAGGTCTTATTTACCTTTGAGCTCCTGACTGGTAGGTACTATATAACTTTATCCTGACCTTAACTTTTTTTGAGTAACAAAAACTCAATGAGGTCCCGGTTATGATCATGAATGATTATAAGATCGATCGTTATTGTTCATCAATCATTTGATGATTAGAGTATTGAGGCTTGAGGCACCACCGGTAATTTTTAACACGTTTTTGTTTTGCAAAATTGGGCTATTATGTCATCAAGATACGTGTGAATATTGATGTCTTCAATGAGCTCTGAGAACAAGATAATGAGCCCAAATGTATTGGTAAATTAGTTGAGATTCCTTGACATTTAGAGGTGTTCTAAGGAACGATACCTATATTTAAATTTACAATAATGACCTAACCTAGGTACAAAATTGCTTATTCGTAAAAAACTATAAACACTGTCATTAAAATTTGACCTAGTCGTAGTTTTGACCTAACATTCCTCTGTGGTACAGACCTAATTAAAATCACACATACCAACTTGTATGACAATGAACTATTTTCATCGTGATTTTTGTGTGTGAGTGAATCATTGAGCGTATCGTACGTAGGAGTAATTTTACGTTTGCGCTATCTGTTTTTTTTTGCGTATCGTAAATGGTACTTAACTACTTACTTTGTTTTAGTTATATACTTTTCCAAGTACATTACAAAATCAGGAGAAAGGCATATTCATCATTTTGTACACAGCTTTGCCGTCAAAACGTTTATGCAATGTGCATTTATGTTTGTTTCCCAAAGTGTGTGTCGGTGCATCTGGGGCGATTTCTCGGCGGGGGCGGCTGACACCGCCTTTTGTTTCCGTTTCATAATATTTGCAAATTAGCATGGGTTCTCGTTTCGGTACTTCTTCGGCGAAGTGCGCACAGTTAAATTTTTGTAACGGCTATTATCACATTTTGTCGACAAATTATTTTTTTATATTAACCTTTTTTTTCCCCTATCTATCAGTTCACATCCATACAAGTCTAGTTTGCTTACCAATTTTAGAGTTGAATTTAATTTGTTTTTAGAATACTTGACGTAAATGTAATGTTCGTATCACACATAACGCAGGAGTCTTCGAATGCTCTCAATCCTTCCTTCTGCAACTACAGACATTGTTGTTGCTCACGAACGAATGTAAAAAACGTTGCGCACCGAATGCTCGGTTTGCTGTGTTTGCTATGAAAACTTAATAGACTTCAACGTAGGCTCATACAGGGTGCATGCCAAAGTAGACTTTCAGCGGTGTCAGCGATTAGAAAAGCAAAAAAATGTACGGCTGACAGTGATTCGGAACGCGATTACGGGTACTTTTAATCGATTTCAGCGCGTCTCGGAACGCAGGGACAATCTAGGCTCCTCGTCATTACTCGGCAAAGACACAATCTGAGTAATTTTTCTATACATTTCCGAACGTATGTCTTATTTTTATGGTTTCAATTTAATATCAATGCTGTTTTCGTGCTCCTTGTTCGCCGGTTGTCACTCGGTCTGTATCCGAGCGAGCTCAGTAGATGCGAGCGACCCCATTCCAGCCTCATTTACATAAGACACGTCTAAATTAAGAGGACGGACCGCGACTTATTGTTTCCTTGATTTGATGGTGACAAATGCAGCTCATGACAGCAAAGAAAGCCTGACGAAAGTCGCATTACCAGGAACAAAGGACCATTTGCACAAATTGACTGTGTGCGAGGCTTTCGCAGACTAGTTACTAAGACATCAGGAATTGAAGCAATTTATTTCTAAGCTACCTTTATAATAAAACAAATGTAACGCTTCGAATGCAAATCACCTTGACTCGTAACTATTTGTAAGATTTCCTTAAAAGTACAAAGGCACCGGACATGCCCAAACCATATCCCAATATCGCCTTTCAAATCAGCATACGATTCAATGTTCTCTATTCATTGATTGTCTAAGAAGATATGCGAACTAGAGCTGCCCTTTTCGGCGAGTAATGAACATTGAAAATGGCAAGACATCGTCGGTTTGTGCAAATATGATAGGATCTGGCCTTGGGTTCGACAATGACCCTGGTAGTATCGCGTGGTGTTTACTTCTAGCTAGCAATGTGCTCCATTCCGAATGAACGTTACAGGATCATCTTTTTATGTGGCTATAGCCATATAAAGCGTATATATCAGGTCATGTTATTCCTTAGGTTCTTATGACAATACATACATTCGAAAGTAGCTCTGATCATCTGTTACCTACCTTTTGCTGGAAATTTTATAGTATACTTTTACTCATGAAAATGTCTTACTAGTTACTATCTAATTGTTGAAAAAAAAACCAACAGCAAGAGTGATAAATTGCTTTGAAGATAACATCAAAAGTTTTATGGCATGTATGTATATTATACTTTCAAATAATTTAACAAAGATTCAACACTTAAGAAGAAAAGAAGAATAGTTTCTTACAGCTCGAAACATCTTAATCTATCATATTGATTCTAATTAAGATTTTGATAAAAGATGGCCTTGAGGTTGTCAATAACCAGTGTCATGGTCTAGACTAGACGCGGTACAACGTACTCTAACTATTCGATTTGTGATTGGTCACAGTGGTTCTGTATTGTACAGACATATAATAAAGCTTTTGTGTTTGATGCTTAGTTCAGAGCTGAGAGGTTAGCCGTGAGCTTGAAGCTTAGAGTCGAAGACTGTTAATGAAATCGCTCTTAATACTCGGAATAGTTTCAATTCAAAGATTCATATCGCCTTTTGTCACTACAGTTTTAGTATCACTGAGCGAGCGAGCGCGAAGCCGCTCCGTTTCACCTTGGCCAAAATTGCTTTTGTATATCTGTCCATCTGTCGTTCTCATCTACAGGTCGCGTTTCTCAACCGATTCTCGTGAAATTTTGTGAGTAGGTTCGATAACATAACTTTTTTTTTTGTCGAGTCAGTTTTTGGAAATTTTTAAAAATGTCCGAATTATAAGGGTTGAAAACATAAAAAAATCATAAATCAGCCATTTAAAAAAATAAATACTTGCGAGGTCTACAGCTCACAGAGCCACTAGTTTAAAAGTCTTAATTTTACACTGAAGTTTTCCAGAACGTTGGACACAAATTATTGAAAATGCTTAACGTTTCGTAGTACTATGCAAATAAGAATAGTACTGTCAAACCGCAATCGTGATTCGCGTATGTTTATTTATCTATTCAAAATAGCACGTCATATCAACATTCCATTATTCAATAATTATATAAGGGTCGGGCCACACGTCGGACACACATCGGATTAACCCGAAATACAAGGGTGGGCGATTAGATGTGCCGGTGAGTATATTTGTATAGACGAGGCCAGAAACTTTTTAAATAATAATATAAGAAAATTTTATTTATATATTAATTAGATGTTTCAATGAATAGGTAAAAAATATAATAAAATAAAAACGTAGTTTTACATCCCGCGAAAATTTTTAATTGGCAGAACTTGGTAAATCGTTAACGCCACGTTTTAATTGTACGCTCAGTGGTGGCGAACATCTGGTTATATCTAATAGTAGACGCATGATTCCCACGTAACTATGCGAAAAACTTTGCGCGTTAAACTTTTCGTAATTAATTTATAGATATTTGGTCAGAGATACTTGGTGAATTTGTTCATCATCATCGACATCATTTGGTCAATTTGTTTAGATCACTTATTCATTATAAGAATAGAATATACTTTATTGCACACAAGGATATGGCTTGAAAGTACAGAAGATAGATAAAAGGGTGTACAGATAGGCGGCCTTATTGCTAAGGTAGCAGTTTCTTCCAGGCAACCTTAGGGTACAAGGAAACTTTATTGGAACTGTGGGACGGTGCACACAAGAAAAACAGAATAAGATAAGCTATTTAATATTAATAATCAAAGTTACATAAACAAACTACTTATACTTAGGGCATACAAACCTACATATATACCTACATACATAATATGTCAATATAGCTACATAAATAAATAATACAACTACATAATATACTATATAAATATGTTTATATATACTTACAAAGATAAATAACAACTTAAGTAAGAAAAGAGGAACATGCTGACAGACACTCAAAGGTATGTTTTATCAAAGCATGATGTTTATGTTTTGTAATTTATACGTATATATTGCGCAAAATAATTGTAATAATACAATACCAAGACAAACTTCAAATACTCTAAAATCTCACCTTATTAAAAGAAGAAAATCCTTAATCTGGTCTTCAAGTACCGCCCGATCTTTTAAATAGGTACATTCATGGTGCATCGACGTGGCTAATTTTTGATGCACCTCGAAAAATTCAGCTTGAAATTGTAAAACTCACTCAAAGGGCGTTCCTCTGTAATTTTGTATGCAAATATTAGTCTAGACTTATTAACACATGAACTCATTGTTGGTCTTGATTTTCTGGTAGTTTTATGCTAGATAAAGCTCCAGATAACTTGAGTTTACCTATATAAAAGTAAATGTTCCAAAATTCTACAAGTAAAACAAATATAGGTATCTTTGACCTTTACTGGTGTTTCACGTATGTTTGAATATGTAAGGTAAATGTGATTTTAATTAACTTTCTTTAATTAGGTATTATAATATCTTCAAAACTACCAGGTGTACATGACCCGCTGAGAGCTATATTAGGAAAGATTTTGGCAAACATTACGCAACAGTCCTGAGGTCACGCTGGCTAATTTGGGGTATAGTACCTATAGTATACAGCCGGAAACGCTCTGGCAATGAGCAGGTCGTAGCTCTGCTTTATCGGCATCTAAGGCAATAAGCATAACAATCCTACACCATCTGATATGGTAATACGAAACATCATATGAAACTTTCAGTGTCCTACACCAGGGTTGCTTTGCATTTATTATTTTAACCCTGAAGAATATTTGCTGCTTTAAATGGAATAAATAAAAGGTTTACACTTTCACACACACACACAATCAATCGCATACACACACGCACACACACACCCTAACTATCATTTAATTAAACCCACTCATCACATAAGTACGCACCTATTAGTAATTTTATTTTATTTTTTTGTTTATTTTTCTTTTATTTTATTTCCATTACTAAACAAAAAAGTCTATTATAATAAAAAGATATTTAGGAGGAGCGGTGTCTCCTGACACAGGTGTATATACGCTTACTAGGAGACACCGGAAACTATTTTGTGTAAGACTGTACTCTTTAAAGGAAATAAACAATTTTTAATTTAACTTTTCTGTCTCAAAGTTTATCCGCTTGAATAAATAAAATAGCAACAAAACGCATATACCGCATCCCTTCCGTTTCGTCCGTCGTCGTGGGTAAAAAATGGCAAAAATGCTGGTAGTAAAATTACTGAAATAAAAAAGTAGAATGACAACAATCAGAATGAGGATATGATTGAATAAGAACGATCAGATCATACCGTGGATTTGTCATGAAGTCATTCATAACATAATAATAAAAATATAGGCAGGTGGATAGAACAACACTGGCAAGGTGGTCGTGCCTAAATAAAACACTTTGATCCGCCGTGTGCCGCCGTCCAATTTAATGGTTGTAAAATAACACTCCTCATAACTAGGATGTCTACAACTTTATCTTGATTTACTCAATGAAATGCGTACGCGTTATATGACATCATTCTTCAATGTGGAGTAGCTAGCTTTGTTTCGCTGTTGGTGTACTTTCATTTTCATTGTATTGTACATCGTTTTCTTAATCGTGTGGGTTGTAAGGTCGACAACCGACCTCACAAACCCTAGTGTCAGTGTTATAGAGCCGCCAAAGGCCACTGACATGGGTCATCAAGTAAGCTATATGGAATCCTAGTTATTTTCAAGTATTTTATATACTAGCCTTAACGATTTTAAATGCAAACAAAACAACGTTAAAACCATTTTCTTGTACCAAAACTGATACAAGATTACTTTGGCCGCACTCTAACTCCAACGCGACAAAGTTATTACGAGAACATTTTTCGCGACTCCAGCCGACTTTTATGTCAAAGTAGGTAACATCTTTACGTAATCGATGTTTCAAATCTAGAATATCTTGAGGTCATTCGTGAGTATAAGGTGAACAAAAAGTTACAAGTGCGTCGTAAATGATGTAACGTTCGTATGTTAAGGTCTATGTCGCACGAGATAGCAGGGTGATTGTCCGATAAATCCTTATCGCTTTAAATCTAACGTTGAACGTGGCTGCGATGCAACGGCCGTAGGTGAAAAGTCCCCTTTACTTCGTACTAAAGTAACTGACCTGGTACTGGTAAACATGTTTAGATCCGTCTTTTGAATTTTTTACCTATAGTTTGTACTTTGACTCTAGACTGGATAAGGATCTATTGTAACAAATAAAAAGGTTAATTAGTTTCCACTTTAGTTTTATTAATTCCGCGTACATAGGAGTGGCAGTCCCACAGTTGTCATTTTGCGTCGTATGGTCCAAATTTATGACTAACATCGGTTGACCGTGAGTCAGGCGGAGTAATGAACTTGGCCATAGCAAATTACTGATCCAAATTTAATAGAAGGACATTAAAACTTGACTTTTTGACGAACTTATATCATTTCGTTTCCTACTTCACTTCAGTTTTAAGAGATGTCCTTCCTAATAATAAACAGCATACGAGCGGGTGGACTTTTCAGAAGTGATTGGAAAGGAGAGCTTAATTTTGACCCGAAAATACTAGGAAACCAGTGCGGTGACGATGTTAGGAATATATTACTTAGTGATTACTAGGCGCACATGGGACACAAGATGAATACTAACCTGTCAACGCCCGGTTACACCGAGTTGCGTAACTTTAGCTATGATGGGTCTATTGTTGAAATTGTGGCAATCATTACTTAAGGTTTACTGTTTTGACTAATTCCTGTTACCCAGCACATAGTTGGGCATGGAATAAGCAATACACTATACAAATAGATCCCTTAAATTCGAGGTTTCTGGCAAATTATTCGTCTGTGTAACATTTTTCATCTTTGACTTCAATCATCGAAAACTTTCTTGGCTTCGTTTGAATACTTACTTTTAGATAAAACATAGGTAATTTAGTTTGAACATAGATATGTAACGGTGGTGGACGGACATGCAATGCAATGGAACCGGGCCGCAGTTCAGTGATTAGGACATTAGAAGCGTTTACCGTGAGAGCTGGCGCGGCGCCAAGCAGGCCGCGGGAGCGTTCACCCAGCGGCGCGCGCGCTTCTTAGCCTGGGAGCGGGCGACGTTTCATCAGCTCCTGGTTTAACCGTCCTATCGACTGAGTTTTCCAGCTGCAGAAACCTCTGACTTTCTACGACAATACCTGTAAAAACTGCTTCGCGTGTCTTTCGATTCTGTAAAAAATCTTCGAAGAATGATGCTTGATAAGTTCTTGAGTGCTTTAAAGTTATTTTTATTACCTTTGCCCGTTTGATTAGACTAAAAGAAAATATTTATCAGAGTAAAGAAAGACTGCGACATATTTGTTTAAGTTTTGTAGTTTAGCTCTCGTCCTGTGTACCGCCCACGTTCACCTGACGATTGTTTTTATTTATATTTGCTGCGCTTTCCACCGCACGCCGCATTCCGTGGGACACCCTAGTTTTGACTGGTTCCATGCGCGTGCAATATGACGTAGGGGATCATCGGATTCCTGTGTTATTCTGCTTGCCTGGTAGAACCGTGAAAATATGGAGCCTGTCTTAAAGTTATTTTCAAAGGATTAAAATAGGCCTTTTAGACTTTCTAGGCATGAAAATTTAATGCGTGAATAATCAACAACGAATTATATTTCATTCCAACTTTGTAGCTACGGACTTGGAATACAAATTGAGGGTACAAACACACAATTCTCTAAAAATAAAATAGGTCCTACGAGATTTGTATTCAAATAGGTATTGAAAAAATGTAGCTGTTGCTTAGAGACATTTTATATTATCTGTGTGTATGTGGTTACTTATATCTCGAGAGCAGCCTTGACCTTTCGACGAAGCGTAGATTCGGTAATCGATAGAGAAACGAAACCTAAATACGTTCTGTGCCTAGCGAAGTAGCGAATCACGGACCGCGTTTATTTGTGCCTAGGGGTGTCCAGCTCCGGACTTAGCATACCTATTTAACGTTACCAGTTAATAGTCGTAACTACTTAATAGAATTCATTTATTTCTGTAGAATCTGTGCTGATATCTAAATTCTTGTGCAAGTTTTCCTGTCTAATATTTTTTGATAGTGCACGAAAGAGTTCAGAAGTTCAAATAAATATTTTGAAAAGAAAGTCCTGGTCAGTTTTGATCGGAGCGCAGTGCTTGCCGGAGCTGCAGGTCTGCAAGAAAAATACTAAAATAATTGACCATTGTGGCAGGTTTTGTTTTTCTGACGAACAAAGAGCAGTGCTCTTTTGTGTAAGCACTTCACCTCGCCTCGCTACTTCATATTTCATACGAGCCTAAAATTCAGTCTACATGTTTGTAACTCCTAAGTGCTTCCCTGTTCCTCTTCAAAATACAAAAGCAACAAAGGTTTCTAATTCTAAATACATCCGAAATGAAACTCGATTTGTATGTATAGCAAATAGCTAAATGTCCATTGTAAAAAGCCGATGAATTGCTAAATCTATGTTCTTATTCAAATTTGTAAGTAACGGTCGCCGCTTGCGCAGCCTTGAGACCCGAATTTCAAACATGAATGGACACACACGTGCTTTGACGTCATCTTGCGTATATTGAATATTTGAATCGAGTTTTGAAAAGAGTGCCTATCTGTGAAAAAAATAAATATTTTTTAAGGAATTACAAAAGCATTTAGTTGTTCTACATTTAATTTAACTCTTTTCAAATTCGTTTTCTTTCCACATTTATTTTCTATCATGTATGCTACAAATATATTTTATTCGTCCATTTTACTGGAAATATATTTTAAAACAAAAAGCTTATGGTGAAATACATTTGTTCGTGCTTAAAAGCTTTCAATACCCTTTTCTGTTTTTCCTTTATACAGATTTCAAAGCTCTTCGACGAAAAATATTATTAAATTACAACAACAAATTCGAGGTACTTTTGTATTTTTTTATCCGAACTTGTTAATTAATATACCAGGGAGTA
Organism: Carpatolechia fugitivella; assembly: GCA_951230895.1. Taxonomy (NCBI): domain Eukaryota; kingdom Metazoa; phylum Arthropoda; class Insecta; order Lepidoptera; family Gelechiidae; genus Carpatolechia; species Carpatolechia fugitivella. The sequence goes on from OX579660.1 coordinate 13,932,175, forward strand.
ATAACTAATAAGAGATGACAGCTCCGCCTATCGAGTCGGTAGGAAACTCGATACTCGCAGTTTTGTGTGGCCTGACCTTGTGTGACCTGCTTCTGCTGCCTACAGCATACAAATAAGTCTTTAAACAATCTTTTTGCTCGTTTCATATTTAATTTATTGGTTAAATATAGTGGGAACCTCTATTAATAATGTTAAAACTGAATGCAACTTATTTGCATATCTAATTATTGCATAGATATTCAACAACTTTTGCTACGACAATTTGTTATGCATGACGATTTGATTTTCAGAATGGGTATGTAACTAAATACCTATCGCATCGTAAGAATGCCGTCCTGACAGCTGTCATACACGTACAATTTTTCTTCTGTCTCTTTTGCACCTATTTGGTTTTCATATTTCCTGCCTGCTGTCAGGACGGCATTCTTACGGTGCGATTATTGTAGTAGCAATATTCGCATTTTTTTGCTAAAACTAACGGAAATATTTTGTTGTTTACAGGTAAATATCAACATTCGTCTACAAACGTCCTGCTCTTTAACCTGATAAGTATTTAATCCTTACTAATATTATAAACGCGAAAGTCTCTAAGTTTGGATGTATGGATGGATGTTTGTTACTTTTTCACGCAATAACTACTGAACGGATCGGGATGAAATTTGGAATAGAGGTAGTTTGTACCCTGGATGGACATAGGATACTTTTTACTGGAAAGTCTTATTCCTTATTCCGAAAATCTTATACACCGCGCGCGAGCGTAGCCGCGGTCGGACTGCTAGTATAAGATAAATATGGATCATATAAGTTTAATTAGTATTCATTTATTTCATGCTCTTATGAACGAGATGATGTAGCCTGAGGCGATTTCGGGTATCGTGCCATTATTATATCAAAACTTAGATCAACAATATTATAATAATAACTTACCTACAAAAAATATACATAAATCAAGTGTTCTTGAAAAATTATGTTTAAGAAACTCAAATTATTATGTTATTGAGAAGGTTGTTTATCTAAGCCTCTTAGATCGATCTGTTTTCAAAAGTTAGAGATATGATCTATATTTTATACGATAATAACCCGTATTCCCCAACAACACCCAACAGCCTCCGTGGCCGAGTGGTCGAGATTTCGACGCCCATTACGGAGTTTCCGGGTTTGATTCCCGGTGGGGACACTGTCAAGCAAAAATATCTTTGTGAGACTTTCCCCAGTCTGGTTAGGACATTACAGGCTGACCTGATGTCCGAAAAGAAAGATTCCGTATTTCGGAAGGCACGTTAAGGAAGTCGTTGTTGGTCCCGGCTACTACTATACGACTATAAGTGTGATACTAATAAAATGTAACAGCTTTATAAAAAAACACATTTAGTGCAAATAAAGCTTCTATTCTATACTATCTAGTCGTTACACGAGCTATGTTAGTGGCCTTTGGAGGCTCTATAACACTGACACTAGGGTTTGTGAGGTCGGTTGTCGACCTTACAACCCACACGATGATAATGACCACTCAATAGCCCTTCGGGAATTTCGAGTGTCATTTTAAAATGAGAACCTCTGCCTCTCTGTGATCTAATTAATTTGGTTATAGGTATATCAGTTCTATGCTCTTTCTAGGTTATTCTAGCACGCCTGGCCATCGCATGTGGCCGAATTAACACTCCACTAACTGATGTTGCGACATTTGACTGAGACTCTGTGACCTCATAACATCCTAGTATCTTCAGATGTATTGTGTAAGGTGACAAGAATTCACTATAAACTCAAATATGTTAAGGGTTTGTTTTTTTAATACCTATGATAAGTATATAATAATAGAATCGAAGGGTTTTCTAACGAGCGTGTCTATTCAACTATATAAAAAATTGAGGGCTGCTTTTTTATTACAAGATGAGAGAGATATAAACAATAAGTGGTCACAACAACTAAAGTTAAAAAAAGGAACACACCGGCACGAAAATAACTGCTGCGGTGCGGACTCGTCTTACCATTTCCCTTTCGTCGGAAACACGTCTATCTCGGGCAATCAGAGCGAAATGACCTACTACTCTCTCTTTCAGGCGTACGTGACATTCCCTAGACGCCACGTGTAAATCTCCACACCCGTAATGTATCTAGTCGTTACCGCACTATAAACAAAATTAACTTTTATTGCCAACGAACAAGGTCTCTAATTGCCTAAGTGATCACTTACACATCTTACCCACGTCACGTTCTAACAGTCGTATGTCTCAATTGTCTGTATTAGAAATTCAATTCTGAGTCACTTGATGTAAGATTGATATTCTTTTAACGAGCGCTTCCTCCTCGATCTTAAATGTTCCATATTCAAATTCCTAATTTTGTCTGCAAAAACAAACATCGGTTTGTGAGTTTTGATACTTAGATGGAACAGTGGGAATATATTTCCTATGAATTATTCAAAAGCTCCGAAGGCTTTTTGGCTGAAAACAGGGGGAATGGTTGGTAAACAGAGCCTATGACAAATTAGTCGGTTGATTCAAATGTCGAATGGGCGTTGAACGCTGCCAATTTCAGTTCGATCAACCCCGGGCGCCCGCACCCACTCCTGCCAAGACGCGCATTAATCATGTTGGGCCGCACATCTCACGCTTGTTGACATTCTATTGTGGGTTTTATCGCTTTCGAATTAAAGCCTCTTTCAGCGCCCCACCGCGCTATGATTTACGTCCTTGTGGCGTTGGCGGTGTACGGCCTACCTCTCGTTACCTCTGTAGCCCTGGTATTATGTAAGCCGGGTGCAATGGCCGCTGGAAAACACGGCGCTGTTTTCCTTCTGCGCCAAATTTCCATGGAACAACCTTAATTTCAAACGTTTACTAGAATTATGATGATGATTCGCGTTCCACAGCTTTTAAGGAAATGTTTGTCGGTATAATTTTATAACAAACATCTTATACGATAGCAACTCGTATGTTAAAGCTTAGGCTAAATAAGCTTTAAGTTAAGTCCTGATACAAGTATGTTTAGTTGTTTTTAGTAACTTTACTGGTTCTTCAATAGACAGTTCCAGAAAACACGTTACTACAGTAAAAAGCAAAGCCAAATATAAAAAAAATGCTTTAAAATTCAAAACCCACAGAACCATGCACCCGAACTCGAAAATCAGTGTCAACTCGACGTGACCCAAATATAAAACAATGCATATTTGAGGGGTAATTACGGCGCGCAATCGGCAAAATGTGGGTTAGATCGGCCGGTGGCTGACTGCAGCGGCCGCGAGGTCGTTGTCCGCTATCGATCGGGGCGAGTGCGACACAGCGCGCCCCTGCGGCGCCCACCCCTACTTCTCACCCCCACCCCGCAACACACGCGATGCGTCTAAGAAAACTCTTTCCGCATGCGACATTTCCCCAACTTTAGGTACAGACTTGAAATCCCAAACTTTGGCAGCATATTATACGTATTTGTTCATAATCAAACGTTTGTTCACCTATATACATACAAACAAAGGTTATTATCGACATTTGAACAATGTTTGTTCATTTTGCGTAAATGTTGACACTTTTTTATAGCCTGAGAGTTCATTGCGGCCAACTCCCAACGATCGGTCGGATGCGTCATCTTTGGCGAGACGCCAAATCGGTATGACGAAAGCGTTTCAACGTCTTCAATAGATGAGCATCTTAATATTTTACCATTTTACTCCGCTCCGTGAAATATATGGTTTTGTAACGACGACGCCTCGTAAATATCTGGGATATACAGAAGTATAAATAATGTTTTTTCTGCCAAATACCAAATAAATTCTTCAACGCGAAAAAAGGAAAGATGAAAACGTTTGGGCTTCCATTATAGGCAGGAAGCGTGACTATAGCAAAGTATAGGGAAACAGCAGAGGGTACGCAAGAAAACAGCTAGGCGCGGGCCCGGGGGGGCACGGCCGCGAGGTTGGCCACCCCTGCCTGGGCCTATCGCACGTGACGTCCTCTGATTTATGTCAGCCTGGTGACTAGACATATTCATATTATCTAGCTAGAGAAAGCTCGGAGATAATGTAACTTTTCTTTCCTTCGCATATCCTCCTCACATTTGCAATGATCAACCGAACCTCTATAAATTTTTATCACACCCGTGTGCGTGTGTAATTCACATCGTAAACTGAGTTATCAAACTCCGGGTATAAACTGAGTGGGTACGGGTTTATAGTGAGCGATACAACACAACACACCCCTCGCTCGAGCAGCCACGTGATGTCTAAAAAACTTCAGATAATCCTGAATAATGACAAAAATATCGATCCAGGATCCATCACATTGATTGGAAATTGCATCATAAATATCTTATTCTGACTGACAAACAAAATAGATACTGCCATGAAATGGTTTTAATTATTTCGTCGTAAACTTGGTAATGCCGCGTAAACTTTGGAGGGTTGAATTAATAGTATTCATAGGACGTCGGGTCTGAAACTCAGCATCTTGTAATGTTGTCGCTGCGAAGCCGCACTAACAAAATTTACATTTCCGTTTGAGCGGTTGTGGGATGGAAAACAATGTAGCTTTTGAAGCGACTCTCAAGAGCGAGAATTGGGAGAAATCGATCTCCGCCCGTCGCAAGACGTAGCTGCTTCAGGGAACATACATATTTACTATCCATCCATACCGATAATACTTATAGATCATATTGCGATCGTATCGTATAGAAAATCTATCTTCTTTTTTAGTTAGCCAGTATTTCGCTTCAGGATCAGCACGCGCTCTCAGCAATCATTATCCATTTTCGATATTTAATTTAAACTATTATTTGGCCACCTTTTTGTCGTGGCACCACCAAAATAATTTCCTGTGTCAATCATTACGTGAAAACAATGTAAATTAATCAAAAGTAGTAGTTCGATTAATCACAGCAGCAATGCGGTCAGAATGGGACGGTTGTGCGAGGGGGACGGCCGATAGCTTTGTCTCGTTCATTATTCAGGATGACTTCGCTAGTTGCTGTTTTCCTCTTGAGCCCTTAGTACATAACTGTCTTGACCTACATCTACATAGCTAAAGAGATAGTTTATAGACCCTTTGTTTGCCTTCGTGGGTCTCTTTGGGCTCCTGTACAAAGGTATCTTTGTAATTAGACTGTGTTATCCTAGCTGTCCCCTAGTTCGTAGGTTGTACTATAGCTGAAATGATCTAGGTTAATGTTTTTAAGACGAGTCCATTCGACACTGTATTTGTATTGTATTTAGCCGAATAATTGACGGTCCCGTAGCCGTTGTACGCCTGCCTACGAAGCACAGGGTCGCGGGTTCGAATCCCGCCCAGGGCAAACACTTGTGTTTGCCATGTGTCTAGATGTTGCTTATTTATATAAGTATGTATTTATCTATTTAAGCAATATATATTATATCAGCTGTCTGATACCCATAGTGCAAGCTCTGGATCAGATAGGCGTGTGAGATGTCCCCATATTATAATATTATTATCATGGTTCCAGCAGAATAACAGCGTAGCCAGCTTGCGGCAATATGTTGAGACGGGACCGTTTAATAATAATAATAATTATTATTTAAAATAATCTAGGAAATCGTGAAATACTGAAGAAGATAAAGCTTTATCAACACGTAATTAAATCTCCCAAAAGACATAATTATTTGAATTGACTCCAGGACAACCACAAATGTATTGCATTTGATAGAATGAGACCAGTGTTCATATTAGACAAAATATTTATGTGATGTTTTCTTTCTTGTAAGCAATTTAGCTTAAAAATAACGAAACACGTATGACAGCTTTAATTATTATAATTGGTTAAGACTTCTTTAGTTTTAATCATCATCGTCGTGTGGGTTGTAAGGTCGACAACCGACCTCACATACCCTGGTGTCAGTGTTATAGAGCCGCCAAAGGCCACTGACTTAGCTCATGTAACGACTAGATAGTAGCCGGGGCCAACAGCTTAACGTGCCTTCCGAAGCACGGAATCATCTTTCTTTTCGGACAATCAGGTGATTCAACCTGCAATGTCCTAACCAAACTGGGGAAAGTCTCACAAAGAGATTTTTGCTTTACAGTATCCCCACCGGGAATCGAACCCGGAACCTCCGTAATGGGTGCCGAAATCTCGACCACTCGGCCACGGAGGCTGTTAGCCTTAATGAAACTACAAGTTGGACTAATGATTTAAACGTTTTATTTTAAACTTCACGGTCTCAATCACGAGTGATACATGCGACTTTAATAGCTCGTCTGTACGGAACATTAGTATAAATTCGGATACCCTACCCTTGTCAACGTCGTCGGCTTGGTCTGATACTAGCTAAGCATTTTAAACTTTATTGCGTACACGATAAGGGTGATGGTGCCAAGTCGTGGTAGATGAAGTGTCGACAAAGATTCCTTAATTAAAACCATTTTATTTATTGTAAACATCGTGAATTTCAATTGGTTGATTTTCGTTGAAGGGTGGGTTCAGTCCATTAAACTGAACAACTTTCCCCAAGGAATGTGGGTCGACAAGTGAAAAAAAAAATTGCATCTCCCATAGTAAATCGATGAGGTGCAGTTTTGTATGAACGAGTCATTTTTTTGTCGTTTTACAGCTCATGTGCCTTGGGGAAAGTTGTTCAGTTTAATGGACTGAACACACCCTTCAACGAAAATCAACCAGATTCAACCAATTAATTTTCACGGTGTATCAACATCAACGGCCCGTTACAGTCCACTGCTGGACTATGAGCCTCCTCCACTTAAGTGTTTGGTTTTGCCATAATCTCCACGCTTGGCAGGCGGGTTGGAGATCGCAGATTAAAAGGTTACAGTATCAGAGAGCGCTGCTGCCCGTTCCCTGTTCAATGTGTAGTCCCTAAGTCGCCGTAGCGTCGCGTAGGGGTTGGTGACAAATGTATTCTACTCTGCCGTCACCACACGGCACATCACGGTGTATATTATATAAAAAAATAAAACACTTATTCTAAAAATGTCTGAGAATGTTGACACCGGACACGTTATTTACCTTGAAACAAAATTAACATTTCCTTTTGTTTTGCTTGTTTGTACAAGTAATATTGTAAAAGGTACAAATGCTACTTTTAAATTATTAAACGGCTCTTTCTTCTTGGATGTACTTAAGTATATTTTTATTGGAATTTAATATTAAAGAATAAGATTCCTTAAATAAACAAATTTTATGAACCTTCTGAATGAAGCTCTACAGCATGAAATTTACATCGTTTTGTTCCCGCCGTGTAGTGATAGTACCCGTCAAACTGAACAACTTTGCACAAAAAAAAAAAAATCTGTGACAAAAAAAGAAAGTATCAAATATATTTTTGGTTGACAGCGAATCCGGAACCTCCGTAATGGGCGTTGAAATCTTGAACATTCGGCCACGGAGGCTGTTTTACGATCTGAATTATTTGCCTATTCATAACTTTAACCTGAAATTAATTTCTGTAAATCATAAGGATTTTAGTCAAATAAAGTCAAAGAAGGAAAGTGATTTAGTTTTACTTCATGGGTTTCGAACGGCCCTGGATCCATTTCTTAGGGAATTGATCGTACATAGAATCTCAAATCAAGCTAATAGTCTATAGAACCTTATCCTCAAAGTTTCCGTTTACACGTTTCTACTTATAACTATCCTAACTCACTCTCCAAGAAAGTAAGATCTAGATTATCTTGTAGGTTTTTCAATAACAAAATTGACATAATCATAAAATAAATTAAATTAAAAACTTAAAATGTTTCAATATCACAAGGCGTAGCTGGCTACAGCGACCGCAAGGCGTAGAACATTCTCGTAGCAGTTGCGTAGCGGTTTGCTACGCGCGGGGAGCGGGGGACGTTGACCCGGTTGCGGGTGCAGCGCCCGTAGCGGCGCGTAGCTTCCTCGTGACGCAGTAGGGCATTGTACCCGCATTGTGGGTAGCTCGCCATACCAACGTGTTGTAGGTCACTGCTGATGTTTCATTATTTTGGTGACTTTGCATAAGTACGAACTATTTATTAGTGCTTCAATTTTTGTAATATATTTTTTAAGATAAAAGATCTTCATTTAATTTTGAAATTAAAATGTTATGCAATAGGTATTGTTAATTAGTAATTATATTTAAGGTTTAAATGAAGTTTTCGCAATTTAAAATAACGAACAGTTCTTTTCAAAGATGATAAATAAATAGGTACTTATGAAAATTTCGATTCACGGCTACTGCTCAAGACAGACGGCAATCAATAATTAACTATATTTACCTGTATATTCGTTTCGTCAAGATCATATTATCTACGAGTGCTACGCTTGGACGAATAAACCACCGAGTTTGCTACGCGGCTACGAGCGGCCTACGCTTCGTAGCACGTAACGTAACACCTGACCGAACACGTGTTTGCTTATTTATTTCGTTGTACTTACATATACGTAATACTTCAAGTAAACATATTACGTAACAGTAAAACATTCTATAATTTAATAAAAAATATACTAAAGCTAGATGCCAAATGGTTAAAATAAAGATCGAAAAAAGGATTCTTGATAGCGTAAGATAACTTTTTGAATATTATAACCGAACAGAAGTCCGCCCGGGGCTACGCTCGCGTGGGAATAAGACTTTTTTCCGTAAAAAGTATCCTATGTGTTAATCCAGGTTACAAACTATCTCCATTCCAAATTTCATCCAAGTGGCGTGAAAGAGTAACAAACATCCATCTATACATACAAACTTTCGCGTTTATAATATTAGTAAGGAAGGATATACTAAAGCTAGATGTTAAATTAAAGATCGAAAGAAAGATTCTCTTTTTGAATATTATAACCGATTCTACGCAATCCCGTAGAATTAACTGATTTTTTTCTGTACACTTAAAGAGTATATTCTCCTGGTAGGTAGCGGCTCCCTCACCCAGTTGGCCGGCTGCCAACTACCCGTCGACTAAACCGCACTTGGCTAACCGGGGGAATAAATATCGATACATCTTATATATAAAACGTTATAAGAGAAAACAATAGTTACGATAAAAACTTGTTTAACATATAGCTAAAAGGTTTCGCACAGACTGTTTAAAAAAAAAAGTAACAGTCGATACTTTCATTTCATGATTAACAGGAGAGCATGAAAAACGATCCTCCATCCTTTATGTAAATAAACATCAAGAGCAAACCCTTCAGGGAAAATCCCGAGCACATTTTATTCAAATTTCCCGTCTAAATAAACTTTCTGACCGTAAAACTCACTCCTATTTAACCGAATTAATTGCGAATTCTGGACCTAGGAAGCAAATTAACCCCGAACAGCCCGACTGTAAACCCTTGCCGCATTCACTCGCATATTAATCAAGCGAAACCAGCGTTTATCGCGCCAATCAACGTCATCGAATAACCATCCTTACTGCCAACAAAAGCTCTCAACAATACCAAAAAACCACCCTTCACGACCAACCGAAAGTCTACTCTCTATCTCTTGAATAAGTCTTAAAGTAGACTGAAGATGACCGTCTGTAAAAGTTACCAGAAAGGGCGTAAAAAACATCGCAAAGTTCATTGGATTTCCAGCTGTCGGTTGTTGTGATAGAATGCATATTAGTGTAACAGCGGGTCAGGGGTGAACGTTCGAGGTCGTTGGCCGGAATCTGGGGCTGCTTGCGAGCTGTGCCACCTATATACCGCTATAGCGTTGTAGGCTGGGTAAGGGCTGTATAGAGCTCTCTCATTTGTAACCGCGCGGATTATACTCTGTTTTTCGCGGGAATTTATTCGACTCGTTTCAGTTGATAAATTCCTTCAACCGCGTTATTTAAAAAAGATTTCTGCTATAAAACAGACTGGAAAGTCAACGTCGTGAATTGTGCAATGTTGAACTTTGTAAATATACGGTTAGTTACTTAAATAGTCAAAGACCAAACTTTTAACTGCGCATACTTTAATATTCTTCGAAAAATTGCTTGCAGCGTAGTAAACAATAAAATTTACAGAGTTTGGAATGAAAATAAACTGCTCGGCTAGTAAAAAAAATGACTTATTTTGCAGACTTTATCTCGGGTACTATTACTTTCTCGGAAAAGGGTAGATTCTTTACGGGAATATTTAATAACAAGCATGTTCTGAATATTTTTATAACATTTATGTATCTCAATCACTTTACTAGAAGACAAACAGACTCAGTAAATGCAGGAGAAACCAAATCAGAAAAGAAAATTGATAAATTATCATTTTTATTTTGGTTTTATGCAACAACTCAGTTGTTTTTAATTTCTGATTACCTTTATTCACTCATCTGCTAAAATACTTTACAACATATTCAAATTATTATGTCAGGTCAATAATTCGCAATAATAGACACCATCTTTACGTCAAATAAATAAAAGTATATGTAGAGAAAATAGGAGTGTCTGTTCAAAAGGGGACATTTACATTTTTGATAATTTTTGAGTTAGCCACGGAAATCTGTTTTTTTTCCTAATATCTTAGCGTGGACTTCATGATAACCCATCAAAAGGAGGTATTTTCTATGAAAAATCGGCTTTGAATTGACCAGTTTCAATCAAAACGGGACATTTTTACTAAAAAACTCATGTATGTATATAAATAGGTCTCAACTGTTTTTCTTATTTCCTGAAAATTTGTGTTATAGGTAAATGTCCCATTTTGAAAAGATGCTCCTTTGTAGCGTCAAACTTTGCTCTAAAGTCGATAGCTCCGTAGCACACGGCAGCTAAGCGTGTTTGCCTAAGACCGCGTATTGACCCGCGAAGGCTCGTCTGCTCGGCGTCGGATGCTGCGAACCGTTGCCATGGTTATACCGCATTGGGCCAGACAGAGACAGAAATAACAACCCCTCACGCACACAAGCGAGAGAACAACACAACCACGTGTCCGTATAATTTTGTATTGACTGAAATTGTTTCCCTATAGCTGGAAGCGATAGCAGGTAACAAAATTTTATACGTTCCATTTTGTGGCACGTTATCTAAGTTATGTGTTGGGTTTAAATTAGCATATAGATGGCGGGAAGTTGTTGTTAGTGCACGTGCTTTGAACGTGTGGTCGATGCGGCGGCCTCACGCTATGTGCCGCCGAGCGTCGACCGCCTGCGGGGGTAAAATACCCCTCCCACTCCCCTTTCTTTCCCTGTCTCGCGGGCCACATCGACGCCAGAAAACAGGCCATCAAACCTCCACTCATCACTCCCAAAACGTACATTGTCTAACGTCCTTCAAAACTGTACAATAGCGTCCTTCTCCTATGAAGGCTTCAGCTCGACAACCTTGAATTTCAAGTCCCTTGTTGGGCGCCAAAACTAATTGTCGCCATTCGCCACGTGCGCGGTCACGTGAGTGTTTCATAGTAGGATCCTAACTACTGTAGTTTGTTTAACTGGTGAAGTACCAAAATCATCTGTTATTCAAGGATGTCTATTGATTAAAAAAAATACTTTCAGATCCTCTAACCCTAACCTAATCTAATTCAGGGCGGGCCTTCGATGGATCGTAATGATCGTATATTGACTTATATAAGTTGACCTTCATCATAGTACTTGTAGGATATTGCGTAGTTCTTTGACCGACTTCACAAACCCTGGTTTCATTTCGTTATTTCTGGTAGAGAAAGTTATTGACTGACTAAGGGATTCCGTCAGGCTGTGTAACGACTATTCCCAACATTTCTAACGCATCTTCTCCCGTTGTTGCAGGCTGCAAGATCAAAGCTCTCCGCGCGAAGACCAACACGTACATCAAGACGCCGGTGCGCGGCGAGGAGCCGGTGTTTGTGGTGACGGGGCGCAAGGAGGACGTGGCGCGCGCCAAGAGGGAGATCCTCTCCGCCGCAGAGCACTTCTCGCAGATCCGCGCGTCGCGCAAGTGCGGCGCCGCCCCACCGCCGCCCGCCGGCGCGCCCGGCCACGTCACGGCGCAGGTGCGCGTGCCGTACCGCGTCGTCGGCCTTGTCGTCGGCCCCAAAGGCGCCACCATCAAGCGCATCCAGCACACCACGCACACCTACATCGTGACGCCATCGCGCGAACGCGAGCCCGTCTTCGAAGTGACCGGGCTACCCGAAAGCGTCGAAGCCGCGCGCAAAGAGATCGAGGCACACATCGCTCTGCGCACCGGAGCGTCCCCCACGGGCGGGCCACCGGTCGAAGGCGAGCCGCTCGCGCAGCTATACCGTGCGGGGCTGGCGCAGCTGCTGCGGCCCGAGGAAGCCGCCTTCTCGTCCGCCGGCTCGTGCTCGTCGGGTGGCTCTTCGGCGCGGCTTGGCGATCTGCTCGGCATCTGGTCGTCCACGGAGCGCGACGAGGGGCTCGGCGAGTCGCCGTCGTTCGAGTCGCCGACGACGACAGCGGGCGTGTGGGCGTGGGGTCCGGCGCGGCCGTCGCCCGCCGCGTCGCCGGCGCGCGCGTGCGGCGTGTGCGGCGAGCGCGGCGTAGCAGCGGCGCTGGTGCCGTGCGGCCACAACCTGTTCTGCCTGGAGTGCGCGCAGCGGCTGGCCGGCAGCGCGGCGCCCTGCCCCGCCTGCTCGGCGCCTGCGCACCAGGCCATCCGCATCCTCTCGTAAGCGCCCGGGCCCCGCGCGCGCAGACTGCTGACCCTCTAGTTGTATTTCCCGCGGAGACGGAGGCGGCCGCCGCCCGACACCGGTGGATCTTATCGGACGTTTTTCTAGCGATCGATCTTTTTTACTTAAATCGTTATAAAAATATTAAAAAAATAAACGCGTAATCGAAATCCTGGTGCCAAAAGTCGGCGCCTGCCGGCACGGCCCGTCCGCCGCGCCGTACCTATCGTAAGTCGGCAGAGTTATTCACGATATATTTTCTTATTATGAACGTTTTTTATTAGGCGGCCGAGCGCCGCTCGCCGCCGCAGAGAGAGTCGATGTATGTTACGATAGAATTTCGAAAAAAAAAACATAAAATTTAAAAAAAGTTGTATAATTATTATTATTGACTAGCGTAAATGAGAAATCGGAAATTTATAAAGCTTACCTAACGTAATAGCGTAAAGTATTAAGATATTATTATAATAATATGATAGACAGGTCTGGCGGCGCGGGGAGCGTGTTGTCTGTTCAGAGTCTAGCTAGTGTAGAGCCGCCGGCGCAGCGTGTCCGCGTGGCTCCGTGGCTGCGTGGCTGCGTGATGCGCGCGCGCCGGCGTTAGGTAATGTGTTGTTAGGTAATCAGTTGGTTGTTGGATGGAGCGCCGGCCGCCATCCTCCCCGCGCCCGCGCCTTGCTCACATTATTTTGACTATACGATTATTCGCTTAAATGATATTATACAATACGTACACACTATGATTATGATAATATTAATATAATGTTTGTTTTAAGTGTGTTTTAATGTTTAGATTTTTATTGTAATGTTTTTATGAATGATTTTTATCTGTATGATTATTATTATTGATTATTATTTTATGTGTTGACGATGTTTTTTTTGTGATTAGTGTGCCCGCGGCCGCCGCTCAGTCTCTAGCAGTATAGAGAGGGTGCTCTGCCCTGGGCGGGGCGGAGCCCTAGGGCTCGCCCGGCGCCCGGCCGCGGGACGAGGCTGCTGTATGATCGTTTAGTGTTATGATATCGAGTAATAAATTTAAAGTAATAAATGATTAAAGATAAAGAAATAATACGACTCATTCATTATTATAAACTATAGTAGTCTGTAGCACATTGACTAACCATTACCTATACTTATTAAGTATTATTATTATATTATTGAATAAATTTAAAGAATGCATAATTATATTTCATAAGAATCATTCTGTATAATCTAGTTAATGTATCGATAATGGTGTGAAGTGGAAGTGTGGAATGTTGTCTGTTTGGGTTCACCGGGGGCAGGTTTTATGATATGATATTTTTTTATTTTTTTACCGTTATTAGTTTTTGACATACTCATGTAAAGATACGCGAGGATATAAACTGCCTATTAGATTATATTTTAAAAATAATGTTGCGTAAAATCAGCCCCTGCAGTGCGTAGTTCCAGTGATTTCGATAATTTTATTTTCATAATAAAATGAGTAGACGCTTTAGGTTCAAATAACGTTGTGAAAATTTGTGAAAAATTTTGTAGACTACATATCTTATTATAAATCTAATATAAACTATAACTTTGGAAACTATCTTTTATTTGAAACACCTGCGGATAGAACCTGTTCTAAATTAATGCGAAATTGAATTAGAAAGCTAAGTAATCGCAAATTAGCCAATTTTGAGGAATTGAGCAATTTTAAAATCCTAAAAGATATTTCAATTTGGTATTTTAGCTTCCTAACATGTTTTCGCCTTCCTCACCAAACATAACTTCTCAACGATTCACAAAATACACATATAATTATATACATATAAAAGAGGCAGCCTTATTGTTCAGGTACAAGCTATTCCAGTAAATCTTTGCAAACTTACTGAAACGTAGTTGGCCCGAGCCATATCTCGGAGCGACGACGACGTTCCGAGAAAAAAAAAACTAAAATAAGTACTACTAAATTTTACCATTTTACTTATGAACTTCCTGGGATCCAAAGAAAGAAACTTAAAAACTTTGTATTTCATTAGGACTCGTAAAAATAGCTTGTACTTTGTAACACGTCACAATACATCAAAATCTTGAGCAAACACAAAGTTGCGTTTAGTACACTGCACATGAAAATAACTTTATTTCTCAAGCAGTCTTACAAAATTTTAAATAGGATTAAATGTGAATCATGACTACCATATCGAACATGGACATCAAGGTTTTATTAACATTTTAACTAGACATATCCGAATAAACCACCTACAATTAATTAAAAACTTAATCAAAGTACCTACTGATAGAAAGACAACTTATAGCTTTGTCTTGTAGAATACCAACCTATTAATCTATCTAGAAGTTGCAATACATCATACAAAGAATACTAAATAATTATATACGTAATTGTTCTCAGAGTGCGAAGCACTTTATACCAGAACATGGTCGTCGACGGCGAGGTAGACGTTGGCGGGACGACTTAGACGCTTACATTAAAGACTGGTCCATATTAGCTTGCGATCGAGATGCCTGGCGTGATAGAGGAGAGGCCTTTGCCCAGCAGTGGGACACAAAATAGGCTCATAAAAAAAATTGTTCACAAACTTAATTACTATTAACAAATACATAATCCTATGAATATAGGTGTCGACTACGCTACCCGTAGCTGCTGGCTACGAAGCACGTAGCGAGCGCTACGTCGCGTCGCCGCCGCGCGCCGCCGTAGAGCCGCCTGTCTGCGTGACGTGATCGTAGCTAACTACACAAGCTGCCAACATGACGCGGTGGAAGAACCAAGAACGTACAAACCTTGGATTTACTAAGAGTTATGCAAGTTTAACAAAAACTTAATTAAGTTTACACATTTAAGAAAAACAATGGCAAAAAAAAACTAGCGTTCTAAAATATAAAAAATTACAAACCTTACTGCAAAACGGGTAGGTGTGTAAGAATTCAGATAAATAGTCATCAACAGCTCATACACGTCCCCACCGAATAAGAGCGATCAGGCCTGTAGGTAGGCAATAAAAAAATGCCTTTTTATTGCATAGTATGCAACAAAATAAATCCAAATGAAACGATGTCACACGATGGAGTGTTTTCTTCCGACAGCCCATGTGTCTCGGGGAAAGTTGTTCAGTTTCATGGGTAGGTTGATCCTTTAAAATCGTGTCAGCTAATTTATTTACATCCTGTGTCTCTTTATATTCTGAGCTTACTTAGTTGTGACACGTAAATACATCTTTTTCTTATAACTAGTAGAGTAACACATTTTTATTTAAGATCTGCTACAGGTCGACTCTAGCACGACACTGGTTTAACCGCTCGGCTCGGAAGATCGCACGTGTCTAGATAGTAACTGAAGGGTAATAAACGAAAATGAGCTACTAAGCAATACTCTTTTCATTCGAAAACTAGGTTGCGCTTTTCCCACTTTCCCCTGAATTTATATGACTCAGGCTGGCTGGACAATTCTTCCAAATGAGCCCCGTTTAAGTAGGTCAATACACAATTTTAGGTGACGGCTAATCACGCTTATTTCAGTTTATGTGACGCTAGAGAACCCTAGATAATCGAACGCAAACGTGTCCAGCCAGCTTGAAAACCGCTTTCCGCATGGTCTTTCAATCTCCGAACAGAAGGGATTCTAACTATTTCTTGCTTATTAATACTGCGTCACCTAAAATTGTGACAGGCACCCAGTTTGAATTTTTGAGATACGTATAGCCATTTAGCTAAAAAACAACGAAAAGCGTGGCCAGCCAGAAGTTTAATACGTAAGTTCAGGCTGGCTGGCCACGCTTTTCGTTGTTTTTTATCTAAATGGCTATACGTATCTCAAAAATTCAAACTGGATGCCTGTCACAATTTTAGGTGACGCAGTATTAATAAGCAAGAAATAGTTAGAATCCCTTCTGTTCGGAGATTGAGAGACCATGCGAAAAGCGGTTTTCAAGCTGGCTGGACACGTTTGCGTTCGATTATCTCGGGTTCTCTAGCGTCACATAAACTGAAATAAGCGTGATTAGCCGTCACCTAAAATTGTGTATTGACCTACTTAAACGCGGCTCATTTGGAAGAATTGTTCAGCCAGCCTTGTCTTATAAATTCATGTGACAACCAAACCGCGATGAAGCGTTCTGAGCGTAATAATCACTAATTTTGTGTGGAATTAGAAACTAACTGTTCGCCTGTAGCCACGCCTGCCTTGTTCTCATTTTTTCCGGTGGAAAATAGTACGTTCCTTGTATTCGTAATGAAAAGCACAGTGTTTACCTCTGGTTAAAGACTTATTTAGTGCCTCGAACTATTAGGCAAAATTTTCAACCCTCGTATAACAATGTACTATTTCCATTTCAATGTAGGTACTATTAAATAATGTACTCTTTGTCTTATAATCATTTTGTACAAAGAAATACCCATTGTTTAAAAAAAACACAAATAAATAAATTAAAAACAAAAAACAATAGCAATCTTTTTTTAAACATCCTTTTGTTTTTATGGTCAGTGAAGAAGACTCGAGTTTTTTTTTTCAAGCACAGCGAAAACAACACAGCATCGATTACACACCCCAAGTATCGGATGCTAACTTATCAGTCATTACTGGTGCAGTACTAATAAAGTTTGAACTAGGGAGATAAAGAAAATAAAGTCAGGATGAGAACTTGTAGTTTTTATTATCGTTTCATCTCTGCGATGGTGCGTAGTTCGTAAAGTTCACACTCGGAGGTTAAACGATTCGTGTTAGTCACGTAGCTTTCAGATGAGCACTACGTAGTAGGCAGTTTTCTGAACATCACGCTCATTTTTAAGATATTAAAAAATATTTTTGTGGCGTGTAAATACCCTGAGACTTGGTTGCTCGGTTCCAAAAGGCTTGGCTCGGTTTTTTTAAAACAAATCACGACTAGCAAAAGTTGTTACCATGGCGATTAACAACGGAGGAGCTGACGTGAAAAATCTGTGTTTATCCAAAAGTTCAGGCTCTTCTGGCTGTTCTGAGAATCAGTAAGTAATTTATTTCCAAGGTGAGTAAGTATGTATTGAGACGTGCCAGTTACTAGGCGAGTTAATGTATTTCTACGAAATACAAAATTATATTGTGATCAGCTACTAGAGAGTAATATCTAATCTAACTATGATCCTATCTGATCATGGAAAAGTAGAAGGTCAATGAGAAAGGACATAAGAATAAATCGCTAGGATACGACTTTACTTTATTTTATATATTTTTTTTAATGTTTATTCTTGGATAGTTCTCACCACGTCAGGTTCAAATGTCTGAATATCTCGTGATCGTATCCATAGCTCGTGATCGTTAACTACCGACTGAATCTAAAGAGACTTCCTCTGGTAAGTGAATTAATATTTTTGGTTGAGTGCCCAGCAGCTGCCACGACTGGACTGGTGGCCGCACGATGATAAATAGTAGAAGATGTAGTTTTAGAGAGGTAACAGGGTTCATTCCAGATAGTTGCACGGTTTATTAGTATAAGAAATTAAAACAAAGCTTACTTTCATATTAAATCAATAAAATACTGTTAATAAGATGATCACAGTCTGACGACTTGAGGTGGAATGAGGAAATTTTGATGAAAATGACAAAACCGAAACGGAAGGATTCGAAATTTGAAAATGAATGATGAGACTGCCAGTACTTAAAAGTACTGAATTGCCAGAAACAAAATAAATAGCATAAGAAGGTAGGATAGCAGTTAAGTACTGCTACAAGTGTATGCCGAACCTTTACACTTTCCTGTAATCGGAGATAAAACACACACTTTGTAAAAGGGCTGTTTACGAACACCGTCGAATAACACCTGCGTGGGCACATCTACGCTACAATATTGGGTTTGAAACAAAAACGTGCGAACGCCGCCAAAAGTACGTATACTTTACGTTATCACCGATATACATAATAGATAGTACACGTTGCTTTCAGAGTTTTTTCTACCAATATTTTTTTTTTACTATCCTACGTGATCCCACTGCTGGGCAAAGGTCTCCCCCGATTTTTTCCACCGCTCTCTGTCCTGCGCATGTTCTGTCCAGTCTACGCAAAGGCATCCAAGTCGTCACGCCATCTCTTTTTGGGTCTGCCCCGACGTCGGTTACCGTCCTCGGGCACCCAGTACATAACGACTCCAGCCCACCGTTCCGGACCCATTCTACTAACATGCCCAGCCCAACCAATAAATTATGCATCAAAATTAAATTTTGAATGCGATAAATCAATCTCACTCATCCTGAAGCTGAGTACATGAATCCAGTCCAGCCAGTCATTCAGGTATCGTTACCAGGACCACATAAATTGAATTGGGAAGTAGCCTGATAGCAGGGGTCGGTCGTCCCCTTGTTACTAACTAGCGGCTAGTGGCGCAGCAAAGGGGTGGCCGTGGCCGTCATGACAAGAATGACAGGTTTTTTTCCCACGGGTATGGGTACGGTGGCCGCGTGATTTGAGGTTCTTTTACATTATTTTTTTATCGGAAGAAGAAATCAAAGACATTATTTAATTTACTTCGTCACCATTTAATGGTCAGGTGATTTTTAATCATCAACAGCTCATATACGTCCCCACCGAGGGGCTCGAGCCTACCCTGAATTAGGGCGATTATGCCTTAGTTGACTACGCTGGCCTAGTGCGGGTTGGTCGACCTCACACACAACCTTTGAATTTCTTCACAGGAGTGTGCAGGTTTCATCACGATGTTTTCCTTCACCGTAAGAGCGTCAAATAAATGTACATATGAATTCGTAATTCGAAAACACATTGGTACGTGGTGGGGATCGCACCCGCGTCTCCCGGACGGAAGGCAGCGGCCCAAGCCACTAGACCACCGAAGTTTTAATACCCAGAGATAAATCACACTTTGCAATGCAAAACTAACTTTACTCAAAGCGTCTAATAATATAACGCTATTGGACTACCTGTGGGTGTTTATCCTAGGTTTCCTGGGATTTTGTATTTAACCCGGGCTAGAGAAGGTTTTAAATAATTTTCAAAATGCGTAGGACGAGACACATTAGACAAGATTTCTAATTTTATCTCCTCCTATGCAATGCATTGCAATATTTTAAGCCGACTTCAAATTTAATTCGTCCTCGACTTCTTGAGTCACCTTACCTACTTATTCTTATTTGTTTTAACTATTATCTTGTCCATCAGCTTATCTAAGAGAGGCTCACATTTCACCTTATAATTTATAACATTCAGTACCGATAGTAAAGGCAAGGAAACATACCCAAAAATAACTTTAACAATAATAAAAACCTCCATCAATATCACTCCATATCTTGAAAACTGCTTACCAATTGTTATGAAATTCACACTGTCTCCTAAGTAGAAATATACTTAACCCAACACAAAAAAATATCTTTGCAACCAGTTTCTATTTTTAGAGAAATGTGTGGACAAGCATACAAAGATACAAACCTATACGAATATTGTGCAATTTTAACAAAATTATATACATATTACTTTTAATCTTAGTTTGGGACATACGTATAGCATCTATTAATTTTTTTTATTTCTTAAGTCAAAGTCAAAGTCAACATTATTTATTTCCATAGGATGTTATTACATCACTTAAATCCGTCATTACATTTTTTTAGGTGAGTTCACTAGCACAATGGCGGAATCTGTGGAGAAGAGCTCACCGAAGAAACTCCACAGTCGTCGCATATTTTGCGTTTCCTTTTTTAAATAATATATTGTCAATTACAAAATTAATGCTTATTATATATCGAAAAAGCCTGCTACTCAAACAATCTATTCCCATGGACATCTGTCCCCTAAGTAATCTTAGTAACCTTAAAATATAGTAACCTTTTTTATTGCCCAGATCAGCATAAGATTAGGTTTTTAATAGTTTGGTGGTGTTCACGTTGATCGTCATGAAGTCTCTGCGACATGTCAGCGCCAAGGTCCCAGGTTCGTTACAAGTTGTCCACAACTCGTTATGCTCGGCTCGGTTCCACTGAACGAGTAACTTTTGATTGAATCAACTTTTTTATTTTTTTGGTACACAGTTATGAAGTTTTTACTTTGTAGGAAATGTATTCTCCGACAACGTTCCCGCTTCCCGCTTTAGAGTAAAAACTTACTTATATAAAATATGCACCAGTTTGTTTATTATAGTAATACAGATAAGTACCAATAATACGCACAATACGAGAATACGAGATGTGTCCGTTCATGTTTTCTTAAAGTAAGTATTAAAAGAACAGGTTGTTTTAAATAAACAAGACACAATTTCGTACTGTACATATGAATCACCTTTTATATAAAGCAATAAAATCGATTCAACTAAATCAATACCCGCTTATCGATACTGCCAGTCAATTATTACAACTCAGCATCCCTTCACAGGATGTAACTTGAAACTTAACACCAATCTACGACCAACTTAACTAGACCACTTCATTTTCGATCCATGCCGACTAGTCGGCCTTATATTAATGAAGGCAAGGTCTTTAAATTAAAACTTGTTTGAAGTGGATGTCAAGTGTAGCGTGGTAAAGGTAATAGCTACAACTTCTAGGGTAAGTAGCATAGCATCTGCTAGTTCCGGAGCGAGTGACGAGACGAGACGAGTTAAAAAAGAAACTGGGCTTGTCAATATTACGGCTTGTGCCTGCAGGTAGGCCGGAAATAGATGTAGCTGATTTATTTTTAAGTTGCGTCTTTTATATGTTTTAAGATTTTCGTGGTTGTTCACTACACTAACATAATCACAACTTTCGGTTATATTTAATATTGTTACCTCGATATTTCGGAACGGTTACACGCTCCATGGTCACGAGTAGACTGGTGTGGCGAGTGGACTGCATCTAAGGACAGATATCTGTCTACCCTCCTTCGGACGCGGCGATTACCCTCACGTTGATTGTTCGAACCACTACTAGTTCGAACCATTACTATCGAGGTAACAATATTAAATATAACCGTGTGGTAACAAACCCGCGAATTGTGATAATGTTACGTCTTTTATTTTTATTATCTTAGTGCTTTGTTTAAATGTGTATAAGTACTTTATTTTTTTCCTTTATTTGTTCAAAACAAAAGTATAACAATCTATAAAATTATGACACGCTTCAAAAAAATCTTGGAAGGTATGCATGAAGCGAGGTATGCCATCTCGCTGCAGATATATAGGTAGATAAACAGAAGATGAGTTTTAACGGCCGTTGTTGCACTTGGCACTTAAATTCGTTGTTGTAATAACCACATTATAATTAACTTATAGGTGAAGAAATTAAGTTTAAGAATGTATAATAAACACGTAAAGACTTGTTCATAATGAAAGTAATTGTGTAGGTTGTGCATTAAGAAAGTATTTTTCTTCTTCTTAAAAAATGTAGGGACATCTCACACACGACCATCTGATCCCAAACTAAGCAGAGCTTGTACTACGGGCCTCAGACAGCTGATATAGGTAGGTGTGTACTAATTAAATCCTTTTTTTAGCATGTGATCAAATTTTCGACTGTTTTTAAATCTCATCACCATCAATCATTGACCCATTGGTAGCGAAGCTCGTGGCTAAGTGGTGTGGGTAGCACCACGCATTAAGAGTTCATGAGGGTAGTTCAAAGTTTGCTACCGCCCGCATGCCACTTGAGCACGTCACAGGTTTTTGCTCTATAGATACCCAGCCACTCCATACATAGAGTCCGAACATTGTATAGTGAATTCACCCAAAAAATGTAATGACGAAAGTAAGAAGTGTAACATCTAAAAGTTTCACCTCGTCTATATTAAATCATTAATTTGACATTCATTCATTCATTCAAACTATTGTGTTGCACGAGTATGTTGGGTTGTAACAAAGAGATAACCGAAGATTATGATTATTATGATACCGTGCTTGGGTAAGTGTGCTATTTTTTTTGTACGGACTCGTGTAATCGCTATTTCCAGCTATTCAGAGCGTCGGTGGTCTAGTGGCTAGGGCCGCTGCCTCCCGTCCGGGAGACGCGGATTCGATCCCCAGCCCATTTCGAATTCATATGTACGTTTATTCGTCGCTCTTACGGTGAAGAAAAACATCGTGATGAAACCTGCACAGGCACACTCCTGCGAAGATATTCAAAGGTTGTGTGTGAAGTCGACCAACCCGCACTGGGCCAGAGTGGTCGATTAAGGCCTGATCGCCCTAATTCAGGGTAGGCTCGAGCCCCTCGGTGGGGACGTGTATGAGGTGTTGATGTTGATGAATCGCTATTTCTACCAGAGTGGTAATATAGCGGGCGCAGTCTTGATATAGCGGGCGCGGACTTGAGGAAGTACATGTGCTAGAGGGGAGGAGAGGTGAGGTATATCTGACGGCAGGGAGGGGCAGGGAGAGGCCATTCTGTATTATGTATTCCCATAACTAAACCATCCACTTATCTACACACAAAAATGCCTAACATATCGTGGTATATGTGCATGTTGTCGCAGCAATTATGGAAAATTAGGTTTTTCGTAAAATTCTGGTTTTATTTTGTACCAAATTAGCTTAAAAATTTAACGATACGAATAAAAATGATAACATTACGATGAACCTTATTGTATAGGAGTTAAGAAATCATGAAACCACCTGAAATGGCCTTATTTATACGTAAAGTGCTCTATCGGGTTTTGTTGTATAGGAATAAAGGTTTTTTTTTTTATCAAAGCATATATTTAAATACTTATCACCATTGAAATCTTTTTGACCGAGCGAGCGAAGCGAGCGGAGCGTCTCTGTTTCAGCTTGGCCAAATTTGCTTTTGTATGTCCATCTTCCATCTGTTTGTTTGTTTGTTTTACAGTTCGCGTTTGTCAACCGATTCTCGTGAAATTTTGTGAGCAGGTTCGATAAATTAATCGAAATTTTTTGTCGAGTCAGTTTTTGGAAATTTAAAAAATGACGGAGTTATGGGGATCCAGCTTACAAGTTCTAGGCTGTTTTCCTCTACAGGTCACATTTCTTAACTAATAAAATAAAATAAAATTAAGTTTAAAAATTTAAAAAAAAAAAAAAAACAAGGGGTCGGGGATGTTTGTGGAGAAAAAATAAATATGAAAAGATATACAGACTCGCGAGGTTTACAGCTCACAGAGCCACTAGTTATAAATCAAATTTCAGTAGCTAGCTATAGGTACAAAGGTAAAGCCGAAAAAAAAAACGTCATGACGTGGCGGCATCTGGTCGCCACCAGCAGCACTAACAAGATTTTTGTTTTGTATAGAATAGAAAAAAGCAAGACAAGCAAGTCGAAAAGTACTATATTTTTACTCTTAATTATTAGATTGCAAGTAACTCTTTTGTAGGCAGTAACAAAACAGTTTAGTGCTATAGAATAATGTAGAGTTTTTGTAAAGCAACGGGTTTTGCGCCGTGTCGGCGGCATATGGGACTGGTCGCCGCCAGGTTGCGGCTGCGCATCCGCCGCCGCCGCTTCCGCTCTCTCGTTTCAACATCCTTTTTTAAAACATCCTTTTTTTCTGATCCCTTTTTATCCAAGTTCCCATGCTCTGAGGTATAGGATATGTTTTTTGGATGATTTAACTCGCTCGGTTGATCTTTATTATGATTTCGGCTTTGTTTTTGGGGCCCTTATGGCCGAATGCCGAACAATTTAATTTTACTCTATTCAAGTACATCAACAGTTCATATACGTCCTCACCGAGGGGCTCGAGCCTACCCTGGATTAGGGCGATTAGGCCTTAGTCGACCACGCTGGCCCAGTGCGGGTTGGTCGACTTCACACACAACCTTTGAATTTCTTCGCAGGAGTGTGCAGGTTTCATCACGATGTTTTCCTTCACCGT
The DNA here is from genome assembly GCA_951230895.1 of Carpatolechia fugitivella. Taxonomy (NCBI): domain Eukaryota; kingdom Metazoa; phylum Arthropoda; class Insecta; order Lepidoptera; family Gelechiidae; genus Carpatolechia; species Carpatolechia fugitivella. The sequence goes on from OX579660.1 coordinate 13,956,434, forward strand.
AAGAGCGTCGTCATATGATAAACGTACATATGAATTTGAAATTCAAAAACACTTTGGTACGTGGTGGGGATCGAACCCGCGTCTCCCGGACGGGAGGCAGCGGCCCTAGCCACTAGACCACCGACGCTATTCAAGTAGTTTTTGTTTATTGTGTTGCCAACTCGATTGGCTCTGTTGTTAGATTACAATCAGTATTGCCAAATGGCCACTAACCTGGCCTACCGTCCACTATCCATGATAATACCTGGGTCCCGTTTCACGAAGCAACAATTTACAAGTAACAAGTTACAATTTGATATTCATTGCGTAGTTAATTCGCCTAAACTGTAAGGCTTTATCGTTTTAATCTCACTGTCTAAGCAATGTACATGGATTTGTACTTGTAATAACTTGTAGCTTCGTGAAACGGCCCCAGGGAAGTGTACTGTCATCGTCACACTGTAAAAAGCTTTAATTAATGTAGTACTCGAATACCTTCTAGTTAGTTCTAGCGGTCAGCCAGTCAGCTTTTTATGTTCGAACGAAAAATTGATTTTTACCAAATAATATATATATATTAAAAATATAAAAGTTCTGTAAACCCGACTACGGAACCTCTTTACTTTTTATTAATAATTCCTGGGAGCTTTACCCGAAAAAGCGTAATCGGAAGTCGGTTTTTTGCATTAAATGGGATCCATGAAATGTAAAAATTTAATATTATAAAAATACATGATCTTTAAATGTAAAATAGCCGTCAGATTGAAGTAAAAATTAAAAAAGCTTAAAGTTTTATGTGTAGGTACGAATCGAGGGATGACACCTATGTAAGACGTTGGTACCTACCTTGTATGTACTTTATTTAGTCAAAATACATGTTTAGGTTGAAAAAAAAACGAATAATTTTATTTGATCTATACTCTATCAATGAGAGCGAAGATGTTGTTAAAATGAAAACTAAGAAAATTACACGAAAATTAATGTTATGTTATTGCCCGCAGTAGTAACATAGTAATAAGTTTCTGTATCGACCTTTGTAAAGGTAGCAGGGAGGGAATACCTACTGAACTGAGTCATAGGTTTTTCCCGCTGTTGGTATTGGCAGCGGTGGGTGTAGATTGAATGTACTCAATAGCATTAAAATTTAATACAAGGAATATTCTGTTTGGAACCGCTTTGATTAATTAGGTATACCGTTATGGTACCGTTATTTTCAAGTACCTTTAGGTACATACATACGTAAAGGTACTTAAAAATAGCAGGTTTTTGTAGCAGTATCGATGAAAATTTTATTTTAAATTTTAATTTTAAATCCAAGCACCCAGGTAGGTACTGATAATTTTGTAAACGCTACTAACGCTATGCTACGCTATTTTGTAATTGTATTTTCGGCTACCCTCGCGCTATATAAGATTTTCCCGTAAAATGTATCCTATGTGTTAATCTAGGGCACAAACTATCTCCATTCCAAATTTCATCCAAATCCGTGTAGTAGTTAAGGCGTGAAAGATTAAAAAACATACAAATATCCAAACATCCAAATATATTTTTTTAGTGTGATTGGAGACCTAAAACACAATATTTCCTTGTACATTCACGATTTATTCATTATTACTGGCAGTCTGAGGTCTAGCAATATTTACCTTTGTCGTTAAATGTGAGCAGGCACTAAAACCAAGTTGGCAAAAGTTGCGTTAAAGGCCGATTTACACTTCGACAAGTAGCAAGTGCGAGTTGCAAGTCAACTTAATCGGTCAACTTGCAACTAAAAAAATAGAAGTCCGGTCTATTTTTTGCAAGTGCGAGTGTTTCCTTGGCAACAGGAAAGAATATGCTTTTTGACAACAGGAAGATATGAAACTTTTGTTTTGACAACTGTACTTGCAACTCGCACTTATACTTGTTAAGTTACACATATACATACATACACCAACACATACACACATAAACGAGGTAGTGACGTATTTCTTAGTTAATTATATAGCTTTTATGTAGTTATTTATTTAACAGGTAATAAATCGTTACTGAAAGTTAAATGAACTCTACAAACTTTTAACTCTACTGAAAATTATAACAACGTATTCTACGTGGGCATCTCGTCCAGGGATTTTCAGATCCTGGAAAATTACTGTATACATACACGTGTACCAAACTTTCCACGAAGACGCCTCGTTTTTGTTATTTCGTTGTATTTGGTATAATTCCACAACAACAAGCCTGTTAACAATGTTTTATTTACCTAGCTATTGACTACATTATACCTATAGATAAATTTATATTTTTAAGTAACTAGCGCCCTGCGCGCAACTTTGTATGCGTGATAATAAAGTTTAAAAAAACTAAAAAACACGCTTTTAAGGCACATCAAACTAAAAAGTGGAAAATTATAATTCTTAATATAAGCTGAAAACAATAATGATCGAAAAATAGTAGTATTATTGTGAAAAAAGCGTGGGTTGCTCGATATACGAAAAATATGGCACAAAGCATCCCACGCTTTTAAAGTGACCAGGCCGCTCTATTTTGTCAAGTTTTCAGAAAAGCGGGAAAGGAAATGTAAGGTTTTCCTATACTAGTTATTATAGGATGAACTAAGAGGTCGGTAGCCGGGTGAAGTAGAACACCCTAGCGGATAATTTCCGAATCGCGTGCCGCGGATCTGGCACGGATATGAACGGAACCCGGCTGAAACCAGCATTGATTTACTTCATATGAGATACAGGTAAGGTGTATTTTTTATATCACAGTGTAATTTAAAAAAATAAAAGAGTTTATGAAACATTCACGTTAACTAGATTTTTAATAGGTAGATTCGTGTCAAAGCTTGAAGGATGTCCTATTGTCTCAATTTTAAAATATATAATTAAAGCTATAAAAAATAAGTCTTAAATTAACGTTATCTAAGATCACAGAAAAAAGTACAGAAATGCAAAAACTTGTACTAAAGCCAGCTTAGGCGGTTAAATAAAGAGGCGAATATAAGTAGCCACTGTGGAAGAGTAGCGTGCTAGGTTCAGGTAAGTCACTAGCAGGGAACGTTAAGCTTAGGTGTAACACTCGTTATCTACACAGCGTCTTATTATCTAGTCGTGAATTTTAATCTAACGACTGCAATCAGCAATGGTAAAAAAAAATCTTTCTTATTCGTTATATTCGTATGCTCAGAGGTACCAGGGTAGCATAGACATAAAAATTAGAATAAATTTATTGAGTAAAATGTACAATAAAACTACTACAGACTAAATGAATACAAAGGGAAATAACAGCACGAGCCTGAACTAGGAAAATCCTGTATTTCAGGCTGAAACATCCTGAGAAAACTCAGAAATATAAACGTCTTCGGTAAAATGGATCAATTATTGTAGCATTTTATTTCTCGTATTTACTACTGTTAACCGAACTTTATTGATATTGCTACATCACTAGTGGTTGTTGTGTCCGTAGAGCGCATGCGCACTACACTAGTGGGGGGACTTTGACAGATCGTCTCGGTGCTCTCGCGCCAATTTGGTAGCTCTGGTGAAAATATAATAATTACGTGTGTTAGATGGTTTTCTACTTATAATCTCCTTAAACCTACCTACCATACCACAGATGTATTGGCCGTACCAAACTTTGCTAAGTCCTCTGAAATATTTGGAATGGATTACATAGTAGGTCGTCCTTACAAGTCACATCTGTCGGTAACTTCACGGTGACGTCAGAAAAGATAACGAATATGACACTGGTCACTTTCTTATTCATGAATTCATAACGTACAAGCGAAGTTTAAATGAAGGTAGTGGTTTAAATTAGAGATGAAACGGATATCCGGTACCTATCCGGTATCCGGCCTATCCGGCGGCCTGAATATTATCCGGCCGGATACCGGATTTTAAAAATATATATATTTTTAGGTTATTAATTGCTTTATTTATCACTTAAGAAATACAATCAGTCATCACATTATAATTCTACAACTAAGAAAATTAATTACCTAGTACTCATACTGCAGTAAGGGCAAATTCCATAATTCCATGACTTTGTATTGATTGCAGTGCATAATTATGCACGTCAATGAAAGTAACAATAAATTGTTAGTTTCATTTATCAACGAAAAGACCCGAATTGGATACTAGTTCGCGCGCTGCCTTCGCAAGCCTTGCGATGCACTAAACGGCAATGTTCCGCCGGATATCCGGCGGCCGAATATTCGGCTATCCGGCAACAAGATTGGCCGAATATCCGGTATCTGGCTAAACTGCTATCCGTTTATCTCTAGTTTAAATGCTATAATTTTTTTTTGCAATTTCTGATCCATTTAGTGATGTTTCTATTGGCAATCAATGATACTATTTTGACAGAGAATTAATACAACACTCTGACGACAGAATTTTTATAAAACATAGAGCACGAATAGAATAGAATATTCGTGCATATTTCTAGTGTGTAATAATGCATAGAAATACAAATAAAAAAAATCAACGGCCCGTTACAGTCCACTGCTGGACTATGAGCCTCCTCCACTTAAGCGGAGGGTTTTGCCATAATCTCCACGCTTGGCAGGTGGGTTGGAGATCGCAGATTAAAAGGTTACTGTATCAGAGAGCGCTGCTGCCCGTTCCCTGTTCAATGTGTAGTCCCTAAGTCGCCTCTTACGACACCCACGGGAAGAGTAGGGGTTGGTGACAAATGTATTCTACTCTGCCGTCACCACACGGCATAATACTAGAAATACACAGAAGAAAAATACAGACAAGAAATATAGTGTACTGACAGGCGGCCTTATTGCTCGGGTAACCCTAATTATTTTAATTGGTAGAAGGGAAAATGTATCTCAAAAACTAATTACTAAATACTTTTCCAAACTAAATTCTTTACAAAATGTAGATAAAATAATCTTATTTGCGTTTCCCTTCGGCCAATCTTTGTCGCAACATGAGAATTATATAAGACATGATTATAATACATTTATACACACATTGACATGTCGACATACTGAAAAATTTCATTTCATAGACACCAATATTTGTATTGGAAAATATTTTTATTTGACTAAGGATAGGTATTACCTCTAGATTTTATACAAAACAGATAGCAGAGTTGCTATCTTATTTTATTTTGAACTCAGTCAATTTTTTGACTAATGAAACGCCTGCTTCTATTGAGCAGAGTAATAATAATGACATATACCCCTTGGAATCTGTTCCAAGCTCTTTAAATTAACCCATAGGACAACAGAGAGTAACTCTGGCAGTAGCCCTAATATTTGTATAAATATACCTTCATCTTGCCCATTAAATCAAGTTACTAGTAATAAATGTAAAAGCAAGAATATTTTAAACGTGGTTCATCAAAATATACAGGGCATATTAAGCAAGGAATTAGAAGTTGAGTTGTTCATGAACTGTAATAATATTGATATTTTATGTATTACAGAGCACTTTTTAAAAAGTTATCAGTTCATGTTCAGCTTTAATAACCACCACGTAGCTAGTTCGTTCAACAGAAAAAAAGCAGAACGCGGTGGCTCCTTAATACTTGTTAACAATAGTTTTAAATATAAGGAACGAGTTGACATAGTGAGCCTGTCAGTTGAGCGTACTATTGAAATAGCCTGTATTGAACTTGAACAACTTATTGTAATGAGCGTATACAGACCACCAGATTCATCTTTTGATTTATTCGAAAAGATAATGGATGAAGCGTTGACTAAAATCAGCGATAAAAACAAAATTTTTATAATTTGTGGTGATTTTAATGTTAATCTGTTAGAGGATAATAATACTTGTACTAGATTTAAATGTTTATTTTTATGTCACAACATGAACTATCTTTTTTTGGAGCCTACTAGAATTACTGCAACATCTGCTACTTGCATTGATAATATATTTTCTAACATTACGCCTACTTACAAATCGGTCATCAATAAATTAACCTCTGATCACTCTGGTCAGATAGGTATATTCAATATTAAAATAAAAAAGGACCAAAAAGAGGATATTACATGTGTCCCCATTAGTGACACTCGGCTAGAACACTATAGGAATAATATTTTAGATAAATTATCGGAAATACCATACAGTGACGATCCAAATTTATTGTATAACTCAGTATTTAACTTTGTCAAAAATGAATATGATACGGTATTTAAATCAAAAACTATAAAAGTTAATAACAAAGCTTTGTTTAGTGATTGGGCGACAGCGGGAATTCATAGGAGCAGACGAAAATTATATGAACTCTATGAAGAGAAATCATATAACAAAAGTACGGCCTTTCTAGATTATGTTCGTAGTTTTGTGCCGTAGCTAAATCCAATTTCATTAAAAACAAAATTGAATCTAGTAGCAATGTAATGAAAATGACATGGAAAATTATAAATAGCGAGACTGGAAAGGCCAAAGCTACACATAATAACTTCAAGCTTAAAATAGATAATCAATTGTTAAGTACAGACCTAGAAGTAGCAAAAGCTTTTGAATTTTTTTTTACGGACATTCCAGTTTCAACAACCAAGTCTTTAAATTCATCTCCCGCTGCTGCTGAATCTATACTTAAGCAGAACTTTGAGGAATGTAAAACAGATTTTAAATTTAGGCACGTAAATAATGAGGACATTGTAAAAGCGTTTAAATCCCTGGAAATGAAAAAGACGGCTGACGTCCATGGTCTATCTGTAAAAATTATAAGTTCCATTATAGATTGTATCGCACCTCACCTTTGTTGCATATTTAATCAATGTATAGATAATGGTGTGTTTCCTGACTTGATGAAACTAAGTAAAGTGATACCTTTATTCAAAGCCGGTAGTACATCTGACCCCACAAATTTTAGACCTATATCGATACTACCAACTCTTAGCAAAATATTTGAAAAACTCATACTTAATCAATTGCAGAGTCATTTTTATGTCAATAATTTAATTCATGTTGCTCAGTTTGGTTTCACAAGGGGTCGTTCAACAGCCGACGCTGGTGTTGAGTTAATTGACAATGTTTTTGGTGCCTGGGAAGACGCAATGGATGCAATAGGTGTATTCTGCGATCTATCCAAGGCTTTTGATTGCGTCCATCATGACATTCTTGTCAGGAAGCTACGCCATTATGGTGTAAAAGATCAGGCTCTTGGCCTTCTGGAGTCATATCTAACAGATAGGATTCAGATGGTCGATGTTAATGGGAAAAGATCACCCGGATCTTCAATAAGTATGGGCGTCCCGCAGGGTTCAATTCTTGGACCTTTCTTGTTTTTAGTATATATTAATAAATAAATAAATAAATAAAAATAAAAATCTTTTATTTCAGACTAATATTGTCCAATTATGATTAGTACAGTAGGCTTAATATTTATGTTAGTAAAGAAAGAAAGCAAAATATGGTTTTTAAATTTAAAATTGTGGAATCATCCCCTTACTTTTTTAACATGTAAATAGATGAATCGGCTAAATACAAAAGAATCCATTCTCTCATCTATCATCTTTAGGATTCCATTGGTGCTCCCCAGCATTCGCCGCATCATCGAGGTAGACTTTTTTCGCATGATAGTGTAGAAGTCGTCCACACTAGCGTCTGCAAACATGCCCGATGCGCTGCAAAAGCGTGGGTCGTGGGAGCCTCAACAGAGCCCTAAAGATGTTATTATATTGTACTCGCAAGGCGTTGTACGATTTTTGTGTAAAACTGGCCCATAGAGCACTCGTGTAAAAACTTTGGCAAAATGCTTTAAAAAGCGTTATTTTAACAGCAACATTACAGCGAGTAAATCTATGAGCCAGCATGTTACCACGCACCGACAACGCCCTGCGCTCCCGCTCTATATCCAAATCGTCCTTCAGATCCTCAGTTACAATATGGCCTAAATATTTAAATTGTGTGACACGTTTCAAAGGAGTACCATTTAGAACCAGAGGGGGTACATTTTTAGGTTGTTTTTGTCTGCTGTTGAAGACCATAAATTCAGATTTTTTCTCGTTATATTTTAGACCATGGCTTACAGCGAAAGCTTCACATTTTTCTAACATCTTTCTCAAACCACTAATCGATGGGCTCAGCAGCAACATGTCATCAGCGTAACTAATATTATTAACACTAACATTGTCTATTTGGCATCCGACATGCATGCTGCTGAGCTCACCTATCAGTTTGTTAACATACAAATTAAACAATCTTGGCGATGACAGACCGCCCTGCCTTACACCACAATCTAAACTATACTCGTCAGTGAAAGTATTAGCCCATTTTACCACATTTTTTTGACTATTATACCAATAAGAGAACAAACCAATTACTTCAGGGCCAATACCTACTTCCTTTAGTTTATCCCAGAGTATATGGTATGAGACCAGATCAAAGGCCTTAGAGAGGTCCAAAAAACATGCATATACAGGGGTACTCTTCTGAGTATAATAATTAACAGTGTATTTCAATGATAAAATCGCACTTTCAGTAGATAACCCCTCTCGAAAACCAAACTGGGAATCACTGAGAGTTATACGACTACTTAGATGCACATCTAGAATTCTATCCAGTACCTTCGCAATTACAGTAGCCAGCGATATTGGCCTATAGTTTGACTTATCAGCTATGTCCCCAGTAGAGTTCTTAACGAGAGGGACAACAATAGTTTTTATCAAGTCAGGCGGCAAGTAGTTATGTCTCAAACAAAAAGTAAATAGCATTGATAACAACCTATTGATATGAAACCCCGCATACTGCAGATGTTCAATGCTGAGCCCGTTTTTACCCCTATTCATGTTCTTAATGGCTGATAAAACATCCTTACTAGTAATTCTAAGGGGGTTCTCCCCACGACAGGGCTCAGCAGTGGACACCGCATCATCAGATCGCAATGGACTCGCTACCCTAAAACAATCCTTAAAAATGTTGGCAATATTTTTAGGTTCACTGCTACCATCTACACTAGCAGGCACACAAGCTTTACCGTTAAGTTTCTTAGTACTTTTCCAGAACTTACAGAAATATTTCCTATAATGTTGTGATGCTAAAATGTCTAGAGTTATCTGTTCCTGGTTACGCTGACAATATTTAAGTCTTGACTTAAATATTTTACGACTTAACCTCATTCTCTCGTAAATCGGACCAGATTCAGGTTTCCCGTACAAGAGATACATTTGGAAGTCAAGTCTTGCTTGTTTATGAGATTCTGCTACATGTGTGTTCCAACCCTTAATACATTTACGTCTATAATTAGCCTTAAAATTACGGAGACACGTGTCACTTGAGGCCCGAGTGAGAACATCAACAATATTACCATAAAAATCATCTATAACTTGTCTATGTTTAAAATCATTACACATTCCATCGGCACATTTATGAAATTCAACTGGAAAGTCTATAAGTTTTAAGTTTTTTGTACATAATTCTTGATATTTTAAAATTTGTTCAGGGTTCCTTATTCCCCAAATAACATTATTACATTGTTCAGTACTTATAGTAAGTTTACTCCTAATTAAACCTAAATCACATTCAACTGACAATGGAAAATGGTCTGACCAAAACACATCAACCAATACTCTAATATTATTTATAGTATGCCAAGCAGATGCGCTCACCAGACAATGGTCTAACCAACGCTTGCTGCCATGCGCTTCACTTATATATGTATAAGTGTCAGAAGATATTCCCAACTTAACTATGTCAGCACAGACCCACTGCTGTTCGTCACAAAAGCTTAACATCTCATTACAAAACGAAATGTATGGGTGTGCATTAAAATCACCTAATATAAATACAGCCTCCGAACCACTCTCTTGGACTAGAGCATTCAATTCGCCTAAGCAATGTGAAAAAGTAGGAAAATTATCTTTTGAGTCAGTAGGCATATACACGCAAATAAACACAATTTCCCGTGATGTGTGGGTGATAGTTTTAATAGCCACAATACGCTCACTATTACATTTAATAACAGAAACATCCCGAAAAACACTTTTCCGCCATAGGATTGCCACACCCCCGTGGGGACGACCGCGTAACACGCCACTTGACAAATCCACCGCTGATTTACTCGTGTAACAGAAATTTAATGATTTAATTTAATGATTAATGATTTACCTTATCTTGTTAAAGCAAAACATGGGTTAGTATTGTTTGCCGCTGATACTTCTTTGATATTTAAAGTTAAAAGACAACAATCAAACTATGACGACGTAAACAATGCTATCTCTAGTATAGTGAATTGGTTTACTGTTAATAATCTATTACTTAATGAAAAGAAAACTAAATGTATTAAATTCGTATTACCCAATGTGAAACCGGTAACTACAGATATATTTATAAAAGGACAGAAATTGGACCTTGTAGATTCGACTGTCTTTTTGGGCATTACTTTAGATGCCAAACTACAATGGGATTCTCATATAAATAAATTGTCGAACAGACTGAGTTCAGCAGCGTTCGCAGTAAAAAAAATTAGAGCCCTTACCGACGTAGACACCGCTAGACTAGTCTACTTCAGTTACTTTCATAGTCTAATGACCTATGGTATTTTATTGTGGGGTCACGCTGCGAATGCTAATAGTATATTTATTTTGCAGAAACGGGCTGTTCGTGCAATTTATAGATTAGGGCCTAGAGTGTCACTGAGGGAAAAGTTTAAAGATATCAATATTCTGACATTTGTGTCTCAATATATCTATGACAATCTTGTGTATATAAAACGAAATATAAGTAATTTTCAGAAGCACAGTGATATACACAATTTTAATACTAGAAATAAAGACAAGTTGGTTGCTTATGTCAGCCGACTACATAAAATTAGTAATTCTTTTAAAGGCAATTGTATACGCTATTACAATAAGGTCCCTACTGATATTAAAAACTTGCCTTTAGACAAGTTTAAAATAATTATAAAACAGAAATTGTATAAAAAAGGTTACTATAGGATATCTGATTACTTAGAAGACAGGTGTCCATGGGAATAGATTGTTTGAGTAGCAGGCTTTTTCGATATGTAATAAGCATTAATTTTGTAATTGACAATATTTTATTTAAAAAAGGAAACGCAAAAGATGCGACGACTGTGGAGTTTCTTCGGTGAGCTCTTCTTCACAGATTCCGCCATTGTGTTAGTGAACTCACCCAAAAAAATGTAATGACGGATCTAAGTGATGTAATAACATCCTATGGAAATAAATTATTTTGACTTTTGACTTTGACTTTGGTAGCAATTTCTTCCATGCAACCTTAGGGCAAATATGTATTTTGTTTCAGAGAATTGATTTTATGTGACGAACATAATAATGGTCTGAAAGTGTTTACCACTACTTAGTTTTTTTTAAGTAATAAATCTATACTTGAATGTTTCGTGTATTTTCTTTTCGTCTACCGGTCCGGACTAGACACGGTCTTACCGGTAATCTGTTTCACCTGCTTCGAGGTCTTTGTGAAGTGTCTGGCTATATAGGGTCCTAATACATATTCTGAAACATCTCTTTATGGTCTTAGTGGTTTCTTATTATTATTTTTATTATTATTACGAATAAATCATGCCATTTTAGTAAAGGTGGAAGAAACTATAAGATCTGGGGGTTATTTAATAAAACTTAAAAGTATAATTTACAATTAAAATTTGAAGTAAAGTCGACCAATAAATTGGATTACCACCCTAAGGTTGAATGTCAGTTGCAAGTTATAGATCAACAAAGATTATTTTCGTTTGCAGAACGATCTGTCAGATACCGAGTATAAACCTTATTGAAATTGCCGATAACTAGGAAATTGAATGAAAAATGGTAAACCACTCGGTCTGAACCTCAGATACGCTCTCACGCTGCTGTAGTTCTGAATTTGCCTAAATATTAACTCGTATCGTACCTTTAAAGAACGAAATTATAACTAAAAAGTTAAAGGCAGAAGGCAGTTGAGTTAAATCAGAACTACATAAATAAAACTAAGGCATTTCACGGTCAGTAACGAAAAGAGTGAAAGTACATTTAGATTTTTTTTATATTATTGGCCGCCATCTTGGAGGCCGCCAACGACTAACGCAGGTCCCGGCGCCGGCGGTGTCATCTAAATCCCTAAAACTGATAAACGAAAAAAAAAACTATAAATAAAAAAAAAGCTTCTTCTATCATTGCTTACATTTTACAGTTATCATTTTCTTACATTTTAGGATTAGGAGGTATTTTGTTATAATGTTGTGTCGCTGTGATCCTTTATGTTTGTAGAAAGTTGAGCGCGACACCCCATGCCTGGCGGCTGCGGCGGCGGCGCGGGCGACTGTACTCCGAGCTTGCAACATTAGCGCTGCGCCGACTGTACTCGGAGGGCGCGGCGAGACGGAGTTAACAAGAACAAAAACGCTGGTCTCGACTCTCGCTATTGAATTATTGTTTCGATAGATACCTATATATTTCGTATAGATCTAGATACAACGGTCAACGGCAATTGAAACATCTAAAAATTAAAATACATCCTTACATTTGTAACGAGGCATTCGTCCTCTTTCCTGTTTTATGACTGGCAACCTTTCTTGCTGGCAGTTTTATCTTTCATTTTAAATTCATTTTCAAATTTAGATTTCTTACGTTTCGATTTTGTCTCTTTTTCTGCTAAATTCCTCACTTCATCTCGATCTCTAACAGTGTAAAGCTCAGTTATCCTTACCATTTCGAATCCTTGTTACCATTTTCCGGTTTTTAATACATAATATTAAATAAATGCCTTTTCCTACGGACTGAACCCTGTTTTGCCACGTTTATATTTAAATCCCGTACAACATCTTTCGTGTTGTGGTGCGCAGCGGCTCCGCGGCGGCTGCTGGGCCACACTGGCGCCCAAACAGGGACATGAACCCTGGACCCTTGGATTGCGGTTTTTAATTCTAGATGTTTCAATTGATGTCTGGTCATGTCGTTTTTTTTACAATTTATTGCAATGAGAAAATTATATTTTTTACAAGTCTTGGCTACTATTGGCGGGACTAGTACTAGATGACAGGTATGACCTCAGAATATCAACAAAATAATACAAAATCGTCGGTGAGAGCGTCGGTGGTCTAGTGGTTAGGGTCCCTGCTTCCCGTCCGGGAGACGCGGGTTCGGTCCCCACCACGTACCAATGTGTTTTCCAATTTCCAATTCATATGTACATTTATTCGACGCTCTTACAGTGAAGGAAAACATCGTGATGAAACCTGCACACTCCTGCGAAGAAAATCAGAGGTTATGTGTGATTTCGACCAACCCGCACTGGGCCAGCGTGGTCGACTAAGGCTGTTTTTCCACTAGAGGTGTGCGAGGATGCGTTGCGAGGGATGTGTTTTTCAAGAATCGCTTCATTTACATTGCCTCGCTCAGCCAGCACAGCTCTGGCGAAGCGATTCTATTGGTTCTGGAAAAACACATTCCTCGCAACGCATCCTCGCACATCTCTGGTGGAAAAGCAGCCTAATGCCAATCGCCCTAATTCAGGGTAGGCTCGAGCCCCTCGGTGGGGACGTATATGAGCAGTTGATGTAAATCTTTTCGATGTTTGATAACATCTCAGGAAATATACCAATTTTTTAAGTTTTCAAAATGTGTTATGTGACTGTCGCTTTATTTAAAACTGCGGGTATTTAAATGTTCAAAACTATAAATAGTACCGAGGGAGGGTGTAGAGAATGAGCTCATTGGAAAACAAGAATGACTCATTTCATTACTTATGTGGCTTGAATTTCTAGCGAAATGGTTATTTATGTTTCATATCCACCCCATGAATATTAAAATATCGATCGAATATAATATTTCCCTGCGTAAAAATTAACTTTTCGAGAATACTTTCCCAGTTATGTAAGATTTTCCCGTGGGAATACGACTTTTTCCGGTAAAAAGCGTCCCATGTGTTAATCCAAGATACAAACTATCTCTGAACAAATTTCATCTAAATCCATCCAGTAGTTTAGGCGTGAAAGCGGAACAAACATCCAAACATCCAAATATATTTTCACATTTATAATATTAGTGTGCGTATAGTTATTTTTTGCATATTTTTAAGCAATAATGATTCACATACATACTTATTGATTTTTATTCGATAGAGTTCTTAGTCATAATTTATTTATTTACGAAACGTAGTAGTATGATATTTTCAAACATTAGTTATTGTTAGAATAGTAAAGATAGCAATGCCTACGCGGCTACGAGAGGCGTAGCAAATAGATCCGTAGCACGTGACGCTACGGCTACGCGCTACGAATAGAATAGAAAGATACGGAGGTTGTAGGTAAGCTAAGCTATGAAATTAAATATTTTATTTACCTTTAAAATATATTTTTAACGGTGCTAATTAGCGAAAGCTTCACATCGCACAGGTATTCATTACGTAGAGCGACGCCAACCAAAGCTACCACCAACACCCGCAACAAAAGATATAGATCTGCATTCAGAGTACCGCATGCACCGACAGCATCAGTTCCAGCGATAATAACAACAAAACAAACAATACCAGATACCAACACACTGCCACGATTCACAACTCACACCACACTTCACAGCGCACACATAGAAAAACCCCGGGAAAACTCTCACACATAGATAAATACATAAACCAGTGATGAGAGAGCTACCCGTCCACGCTAGACTCACTGCGAGCGCGTAGGAGAAGAGAGTGGGCAATAATTTGGAGGGGTCTTTGTGGGGTGGCCACCGCGTGATAGACGCAGACTAAAGGCGGGCGTACACCGGCGGAGCTTGCCCGGGCGTAGTACTAGAGACACATTGATCCGGCGTCTGGCAGCATCGATTGTGCAGTTCCTGCAGCGTCGCCATGGCAACGCAGCCGCCCACCTCTGCACCCCAGCCGGCTATTTAGAAACTTTCTGTACTCAGCTTTATTGGTTTTTGTTTGAGTTATGTAATGAGAGGAATATTGGTTTTATATGACGTTTACTTTGCAGATATTAATATGAGGTACAATGTATTTGCATTTGCAGTATTTACTCAGACTTCATTCTGTAATTACGTTCGTGGAACAGGGCGATGAATTTACCTAACTTGTGTAAACTTGTAATAAAATGGACCATTTCGTTTTAAAGCTCCTAATTAGTACCTCAGCTGGCACTAAATTACATTAAATTCGGTTATTTATCAAAAGTTTAATAAAAGTTGTAGTACAATACTTAAACAAGTTCATAACACTAATTCTTATTATAATCCACAAGATATTTCCCAGAAATATACTTAATTTTGCTAAATCAAAGGAACCTGTGTTGTTATATAATTTTGGCGCCAACGCGATGACTTACGCCATTTTGTCCGGGTCCGGGCGGGTGCGCTAAGGCCTGCGCGTGAGGTATAATTCTGGCAAGCGGCCAGGGGAGGTTGTCGACCGAGTTCTGTAATATCCTGTTAGAAAAAGAAGTTTCTTTTGGGGTCAGTGACTGCTTTGCTCTGCATTATTACATCCTATATTAGCGTTATTTTGCCTCGTAACATAATATTAAAAAACTTTTCGTGATCTATAACGGTAGATACAACATATTTCACGTTAATTCTCATATAGTCCTCATTGTCCTACTAAAAATATCTACCAGAGGATACGCCGTGAGGTTCCCAAGGTTGATTTTTCCCATAGGAATAAGTTTTCCCCGGCAAGAGAAACCATAAGTTACTCCATAAATATGCATTTTTTTAATTGATTCGTTGCTCTGTTGCTGCTGGAGGAGCAATTATCCAAATAATGCATTGTTTTGCTTTATTGTTAGTGAGTAATGAGGTACCTACATAACCTAACCATTTAAAAATCTAATCCAAGATATATTTGAAACATTCTTCTCAAACAGAATTTAAGCAAAAATTTAAAAAATATGTTACTTGAAATTATGCCACTAGCTAGCTGCCATAAACAAATAAATGGTATTTATGTTATGTTATGTTATGTTTCCAATTATACAAAACTGGCTTTTATAATGTGCGTATTCAGCATCCGAATTATTTGAACGATTAGTATCTTCGTTGTGTACTTTGATCTACAAAATCATGTTTGTATCGTAACTCAGCCTCCCGCCGGTTCCTAATCCTCGCAGCAGCAGGCACCGCCCCCCGGGAGGTAATTCAAGAGCCAGGCTTTAGCAATCTCGAGTTTCCGTAAGATGGCGCTCCAATTTTAAGGAATTTTAATTATGGCTCTTCAGTGAGAGACCTTTTTGAATTCGAAGGGAGACAAAGGCTTTATTGTTTGGAAAGCTGCTATGTAGGTCGCTACATTGCTTGTATTTTTTGTACGCTTACACTTTACCTTGTTCCTAAAAGTTCCCAAGTTGATTGATACATAATTACCGCTCTCCGTATACATTTATATGGATAAACTGATTTGAAATATTAAGAGCTCTCAGTGACAAAAACAGGAAGTCAGACAAAAAAAAAACGGAAAATAGCCGCCGTGATCAAAGATTAAAACATCACAATGCCCGGATTCGGTCTGTCGGACGTCAGGAAGCGGGAGGCTGTACCAGGAGTGCAGGAGCGGCGAGGATTCATTAGTACTAGACCAGTGGACGTGCCGCAGCGACAGACACAAAACAACTGTGAAAACGGAAAACGCGCTTGGATAAGGACGGCTAAAATAGAAAGGCTCAAGTTTAGAAAATATTTACAATATCTATGAGTATGGACGATATGGCATTTGTAAAATCTATTCGAAATTTTTATCTGCCTTCACAGTTTTGTTTCTAGTATTCTGTGTGTGTGTACGACAAGTATGACCTCATAAAAAAAAACTTGCGATCCCCATAAAGACATCGTAACTAGCACAAAGGATCGTACCTACACGCAAAGCCACAAGACCACTTCCACTTGCTAAAGCATAATTTTAAGGCGCATTTAAAGTGGCCATGTATTTTGACACTCGGCCAACTGCGAGTGGTCGGTGGAGGTGGCGAGCGGGTTGAGACTGGAACGGGACGTTATTCATTAGAACGAGGCTAGCCGGACCGGCAGACACAAAACGACGGCTACGAACGACAGCTTGCCGTACCAACTGAAATAAGAGTAATTTCGCACGTACTCCTAGATGAGGCTAAAGGCTAATCTCTCTACCTGCGGCAATGTAAGTTGTGTTACTGCAGTAAAATAGCCTAAGCAATTAACGGTGCTTGATTTATCATCAAAAAAGGAAGTGTTGTAATTTTCTAGAATATCATGTACCGATAAGGTAGGTTGCTCTTTAACAACCTATATACGCACTCATAGCCTACCGAGGGGCTCGAGTCTACCCTATAGTAGGGTGATCAGGCCATAGACGACCACGCTGGCCCAGTGCGGAATTTCTTCGTAAGAGTATGCAGGTTTCAGGGTAGGTTACTGCTACAGAATCAGATTTCATTGAGGCGAACTTCCATATATCTCATTTGCTGAGTGTATTGGACCCTTATAAGATTGATAAATTTAAGGCTTTTTTTTATTATGCACCTATTCAATCAATCAATCAGCCTATTGCAGTCCACTGCTGGACGTAGGCCTCTCCAATGGCACGCCAAAGCGTACGATAACCCGCTTTCCTCATCCACCAGCGACATTCCTCAGGTCATCAGTCCACCTGGCTGGGGGGCGTCCCACACTACGTTTCCCGAGACGTGGTCTCCATGCACCTAAGGTATATGCATAACGTATATATTGCATAAGTCAATCTATGGGTCAACCACAAGATAAAGATAAAGATAAATTTTATTTCAATATAAATTTAACCTAGTAACAGTAAAGACAAACAAAACATTTTTAAGAGCAGATACAATACAAAATCGATTAAACAAAGTTCAAACTAATGTGATATCCACAAGAAGTAGCAACTTATCCTCCAAACTACTTTCGCCATTAGCGCTGCAGCCGGTGCAGCGTCGATGCAGCGTCGATGCAGCGCTGCAGTTTTTGCTGATGACCAAGTGATAATCACTGGCTTTTAGTTTTAGCTGCCCCCGTTGGATAATGCGTTAAGGTTTACAATGAAACCTTTAGAGTCGGGCCACACTGATCGACGGCGATCGACGTGTCGATGCTAAGGGATTTCCATACTTTGCGCGCGTTTTGATAGGCATATATGCCGATCGCCGTCGATCAGTGTGGCCCGACCCTTATTGGAATTAGCCGGCCAAGCACGTGTCGGGCCACGCAAAGTGTAGGGTTCCATAGTTGTCCAATACTACTTAGGTACCTGTTTAAAAAAGGTAGAACTCAAAAAAAAGCACCATTAACAAAAAAAGAAATATTTCGGAATTAATTATATTTACACTATGTACTGAAGTTTTTAAAAATAAACAGTGTTTTGAATAAAGTTATTTTATTTGTATAAGATAAGACAAACACTGTGTAGCACACAGCACATACAGCAAGTTTCCGTTTCATCAACATCAACGGCCCGTTACAGTCCACTGCTGGACTATGAGCCTCCTCCACTTAAGTGTTTGGTTTTGCCATAATCTCCACGCTTGGCAGGCGGATTGAAGATCGCAGATTAAAATGTAACTGTATCAGAGAGCGCTGCTGCCCGTTCCCTGTTCAATGTATAGTCCCTAAGTCGCCTCTTACGACACCCACGGGAAGAGTAGGGGTTGGTGAGACAAATGTATTCTATTCTGCCGTCACCACACGGCAGTTTCCTTTTACTTCATATTAATCTATTCAGGTAACGATCAGAAATAAAACAGAGCTTCGATAACATATTCGATTTTTTTTTCTGACCTTTCATTTGCAATCGGTTTGTATGCAGCAGTTGCAGCCCTGCGTAGTTTTTGCCTGCATTTCGGTGCAGCAGACTGCGTAACTCATCGCCTATCGCCGCCAGCCAGCGACACCCCAGCAACTCAGCAAGTGCAGTAAACGCCAGTGTCCATCACCCTACACCAGTATAAGCTGACACATGACACCATGAGTATTACTAGTAAGGCAAGGTCTATTTTTACACTGGTTGATAGGTCCTTTGGCTGTACAGTCGTCAGAACACACCCCTAACCATTCGGGGGGTTTTCGATTTGAGCCTGGGGCATGCTTACAAAACTACGAGTACAAATTTTAATCCTGTGTTCATTGCGTAGCTAATTAGCCAATCTAAAGTTTAGACTTCCTAGTGTCATATGAGCATGCCATTGTATTGTAGCTTCATGTGAAAAGTTCCGTGGTCGAGATTTCGCCGCTCATTACGGAGGTTCCGGGTTTGATTCCCGGTGGGGACGTTGTCGAGCAAAAATCTCTTTGTGAGACTTTCCCCAGTTTGATTAGGACTTTGCAGGCTGAATCACCTGATTGTACCTGATCTTTTGAATAAGACTTCGTTCCCAGAAACGTCAATTATTTGATTTTATGTTCACAAACTGACATACTTTTTTCTACACCATGTTATGAAGTTCTACGAGAACCTCCTGAGAAATTCTACGAGATAAAAATATATCTTAACGATTGTAGCTGAAAAATCCTACTCCATATCAAGACGGCGAAATTCTCATTAAAATGAAATAAAAACAAGTCTATTTATTCTTCTGAAATAAAAACAATATAAAAATGTTTCTTTATTCGAAGACGTCAAGAAAACACATTGCTGATATAAGTTAAATTTTATTTCATTGTGTTTTCTTGGCTGAAGAACATAAAAATGAGCTTTGATTTAAAACATTGTTTTTGTTAGTTAACGACGTTAGTTTGTGTACCAAAACGTACATATTTCTTTGGAAAGGAACTGCATAAAGAGGTTTACAGGGTTTGTAACTATCTAGCCGTAACTATATTAGCCGTGTGGTGACGGCAGAGTAGAATACATTTGTCACCAACCCCTACTCTTCCCGTGGATGTCGTAAGAGGCGACTTAGGGACTACACATTGAACAGGGAACGGGCAGCAGCGCTCTCTGATACAGTAACCTTTTAATCTGCGATCTCCAGCCCGCCTGCCAAGCGTGGAGATTATGGCAAAACCCTCCGCTTAAGTGGAGGAAGCTCACAGTCCAGCAGTGGACTGTAACGGGCCGTTGATGTTGATGATAACTATCTGAACTTTTTTATTTATATACTAATGTTACACTAATGTTATACGCGAAAAGTACGGATGTTTGTTTATTACCTTTCATCCCTAAATGAATGAACCAATTTAGATGAAAGATGGATAGATAGCGCAGGCACTGAATTGATACATGGGCTACTTTTTATCGCAGGAAACTATCATCTTATTTCCACAATTTTCAAACATGCCGGCGCAGATAAGCTGTAGAACAACGCTGATGCTCTAAGTAATCGTAGAAACCAATATTGCTCGCTTAAAATTCCAAAAATAAAATATTTAAGTTTTCAGTTGCCTGTCAAATAGCACGCTATAGGTACTAATAAATGCGGCTGCGGCCGCAAAATTAGTTATTGTTGGACGAGGGCACGTTTACGAGTGCAGCAAGAGTTATTGCGGCCAAGGCCTGTATAGTGTTTTTCTCTGAAATATGCGAGGAAATTATAAAATACTAAAAAAATTAACGAACCTTGGATTTGGATGTCTACTCGTATCGTACTAAGCTTATAGATTCTAACCATGGTCGAAATCGGTCGGATAGATCATCATCATCATCATCATAAGTTCTAACCTTTATCACTTTAACTTCTACTTCGACTATTTAAACCATTCATTCTTATAATATTTCCCTAATTCAATGATAAGCTTCATCATGAAAAATAAGTAACAAGATAGTACGATAAAATTAAGAGATGAAAATTACAAACCGCCATATTGCGCGCTTTTCTTTTTTTTTTTCTGTGCCAGTGTCATAAAAAGCATACAGCCAACTCCAATCACTACGATTCGTGTACGATTCATATAAAATTTGAATTTAGAACATAAGAGTATGCTGTAAAAAGACACGAAAACATTGAAATTTCTAGACGAAAGTTACTTTGCCGGCCTAAGCCGTTTGAGGGCACATTCCTGGCCGCTGTTTTGTATGGGGCAATGTTTCGTCCAAAAATGAGTCACTTCGCGTATTGTTTTTGGCAGTAATGTTCACATTTTCGAGCGTGTCGGAGAAAAGTAAATAAATAGGTGCGTGGTAAAAGCAGCTACCGGCAGCCTCGGCCCGGACAGATCGAACTTGCAACCCAGACGGTACACACACATACCAACCGGCCCAGTGTTAAAATGGGAAGTATACCTACTGTACCTAATGCATAATGAAGTATTTACATATAGTTTTACATATAATGTTAGGTACTTCGTGATGAACCGTTAAACCTATACGTCTAAGGCCTAATACCCTTTTAAAGTATGCTTGATGGACGTTAATAGAAAGAAACCTTTGCGGTTTTTACCCATAGCGCTTCTTTGGCCGAGCGGTAAAGTGTTCTTATTACAGGACTGCTCCAAAAAAGGACTTATTTTAGCTTTTTCTGTTTTCCAACAGCATCAATATAGCTCATCATTATTTCTCACATTTGTGGCTTTCAGTTTAGGAACTTGCTCAATATTCACTGGATCGTCGTCTATAACACGTTTTGCACTTCTCTGTAGATATATAAAGATACTACTACTAGCATTACCAATCATTGCACGAAACCGTCCTTATGCGGCCCAAACATCAATAATAGTATTTGAATTCGAATCTGCATGTAGCCAAGTCTAAAAGCTAGGTGGTGTCAATGTCCACGCCCATGATTGCATCTCCGGTAGCTACTGAAAATTTATTGGCGATGCATTTACCTAGTTGCAGCTCTGCAGCTGTAACTGCAGCTCGCCGCCGACGGATCGAAACTGCACGCCATGCCAGACGGAACTGTGCATGGGTTGAGGCATACATACAACTACGACGCTACATACATACACTATGTTGTATAGGCTCCTATGTTTTAGACAATTTACTAACTAAGTACTACAGAAAATTTAGGTAACCTTGTTTTTACGAATTATATATAATTTTTCATGTTTTTTTTTTATATTACGGTAAGTACAATTTGATATTCTTATATCTAACTCGCCAAACTATTACGTTTGATGGCGATAGTAATAGTTATTACTACCAAACCCTCATTTTTTATGCTTTGCTCGGTCCTACCTAGTAATCAATATTGTACTTAAATACAACGTTAGAAAAAAAAACCTTTGTGTTAAAACGATATAACTATTATTTCAGCGCGCCTAACCTGAATAATTTGGAAAGTCAAACATAATCTTATACAAAATATAATCCAAATTGTTAGATAAACGTAGCGCAATTAGCTAACAATAACAAGATACCGTAAATAGTAAAGCTATCTCTTTTAATTAAATTCCTCATAAAATAATTATAGTAATCGCATCGTAAGAATGCCGTCCTGACAGCAGGCAGGAAATATGAAAACCAAATGGGTGCAAGAGACAGAAGAATAATTGTACGTGTATGACAGCTGTCAGGACGGCATTCTTACGATGCGATATGTATAATTCAAGAAAATCTTTCCGAGGCCTATATAACCTACTTACGTAAAATCTTCTTCGATAATTTTCTTATCGATTGCTTCTAGGATCTTAGAACTACAGAACTAAATACATTCTATTTTCTTCGCTAAAGGGCAGACTGCCTGTCTTTGTGAATACAGGATGTAATTTGAGATTGCAGTGTAGACAGTCCTGCAGACGACGAGCACCCTGCAGGAATCCAATAACTCCCCATTAAGGGCGCAGACGACAGGTTGCACCCTTTTTCGTCGAGGGGACATTCCTGGCCGTCCGTATCCCTCAGCCACCCATATAAATACAGACACAATAAAGATACTATACCTACTTTTAATATTTTATTATCTAGCCTCTTCATATGTAGTTTTTTTTGCGGTTAATTGCGGCCAACCCAAAAACAACAAAAATCTGTTAGTTTTGTCTAGTATAGTAGGGTATTTCTCTGGGAAGTAGCAAAACAACGTCAGAAATTTAATTGAAAGGTAACATCGAAATCCCTTCCTTTAGTTTCAGCCCCGTATATAGAAGCAAATTAACCATTCTATTCTATTCTATAGTTAATCCTGAATTTGAATCCTTAATTTTTGTAGGACATCGACATCATCTTCATTCAGGCAATGAAAGCCCTTATTTTCAGCGCCAATCTTGACGACTTTGTGAATCTCGTTTGGCTAAAAGTACTATTTATACGTAGATCTGCTTTTTTCAATAATTTATAGATAATAATAAATAAAATAAAAAATAAAAAATAAAAGCATAAAAAAGTACATTTCAGTTAGTGCAAATGTCTTTCGGCTGAGATGACAAGGGTAATGATGAGATTAATTTATGTTAGATGTAGTACCTACCAGCTCATGAGATGTTTAGTACGGAGCCCCTTGGTTATTAGCCCCTCACTGCGTTATTAACTTTTTTACTTCTTGAATAATACGATCGCAAACCACTAGAATCCTCAATAAAAACTTACCATGTCATAAACAAAGAAGTTCTTTGTCTGAAGAAACCGTCAGTACAGTACATCGCATTGCGTGAGTAACTAAATGCACCTTCCCCGCTTTCTTCCTACCAGTATTGCAATAATTTGGCTGGCCGCCCAGCGCTGTGTACACTTTAATCCGCCAATTAAGACAATACTATCACTTTAGGCAATATCCATTGCTGGACTTACTCTTGAAAGTTGCAAAGGACTGTAACTATACGTGCAATGGAAAGCGAGTGGAAGCTTTAGTCGTTCACTCCGTAGTAAATGACTGGATCGTAATGCGGAGGGCTGTCTCGCCGCCTAGATATTGGCTGAGACCTGCCCCAACGCAAGGCGCGTTGTCTGTCCCCCGCCCTGCCCTGCCCTTGCCTCCCCCGCTGCACCGCGCCTGCATTTTGAGTACGGTACAAAGGAAAAGACTGAAATTAAGAAAATGCCAGAAGTAGAATTTCAAGAGTAGAGTTCATAGAATTTCAAATATCTGAGAAAGCTCTTCAAAGATGCACTATTCGTAGTAAGCAGACGGTTTTTATAATATGTTACGGGTTTACTTGAAAGATATTTTTCTCATTACATTTGGATCCGTTCCGATGCAAATAGGATTGGATTGGCTACAAATCGGATATCGGCTGAAACAACTTTATTATGAAAACTAAACTTCAGTGTCCCGGTTGTAGACTGCTTGATAAATTAGCTGAAGTCAAAACATTAAATAAGGCCACGTATCGATATTTTTAAGTTTTAATTAATGACAATACGTTCTTAAACTTGTAACTCCACGATCCTAATGTAAAGTAAAACAACGTGTTTTCATGCGATTGCCAAGTCAATCTATGTATTTATTTAAAACATAAGAGATTTTTAATATTGATCTGGTCACTATAAGATGTTGTTAGGTGAGCTAATTACGTAATAACTTAAGACAGAAGGACTCTTAAGTAGGGACTGAATAAATTAACCGACTTGGTATTACATGGATCTCACAACTTTTTACGGAAGACTAAGTTGCGTGCGAGACTTGGTTTTTTTACAAGTTATGTTTTTGATGGCATGTCATTTCTTTTTGTAGATCGCATGAAAACACAATGTAAAAATGCACACCTACGCTCCACCTACCCTACACCTACCTTACACCTACCCTACACCTACCCTACACCTACCCTTCACCTACCCTACACCTACCCTATACCTACCCTACACCTACCCTACACCTACCCTACACCTACCCTACACCTACCCTACACCTACCCTACACCTACCCTACACCTAACCTACACCTACCCTACACCTACTCTACACCTACCCTACACCTACCCTACACCTACCCTACCCCTACCCTACACCTACCCTACACCTAACCTACATCTACCCTACACCTACCCTACACCTACCCTACACCTATCCAACACCTATCCAACACCTATCCAACACCTACCCTACACCTACCCTACACCTACCCTACACCTACCCTACATCTACCCTACATCTACCCTACACCTACCCTACACCTACCCTACACCTACCCTACACCTACCCTACATCTACCCTACACCTACCCTACACCTACCCTACACCTACCCTACACCTACCCTACATCTACCCTACATCTACCCTACACCCACCCTACACCTACCCTACACCTACCCTACACCTACCCTGCACCTCTTATTCAATTATATTCCATTATACAGGTACACTGATTCATTTACTGCCAATGTAACTTTGTAATCCTATATAATGCCCCAAGATTTATATGGGATTACAAAGTTATCTAGCAGATAATGTATCTAGAAAACTGGGCCGAAATTGCAAAATGTTTTAGTTTTTCTTTGGTTTATACACTAAACACTAATTCCATTCTAAATTTGAAGCTTCTATGTCTGCTAGAAGTGCCTTAGAGTTTTTATGATCGGTCAGTCAGTCAGTCAGTCAGTGAGTGACAAAATTAAGAAACTTTGACTAGTTATAATTCAATTTGAAATATACCGTATTTATACAATGCCTGCTTGGTTACTGAAAACTCAGGCTTCTAGTTTTATCCACAACGAAGTTATAGGGGGGTCGAAAATGGCCTGAACTGCTTCGAGAAAAGTATGGTACGGCCGTGCCGCTTTTTTGCTCGACTTGGCGGGGGTACTGCCGTGCCCCCAGATATAAATATGATCACATTGTAAATTTCTAAAAGAGTTTGGGTTACTCTCACAACGTAGTATGGATCTGCTACTAGACGATCAATGGCCAATTTTAATTATTATAGAGATCAGATGTTCAGTTACAAACTGGGCAAAGTTGCCACAGGCTCGCTTTAAACTATACCTATATTTATTCTGTGACTGAATTAAACTAACAAGTTAGGAAGTGTATAATTTAATTTAAATACAGCCAGCTACCTAAGAAAAAAAGTAAGTATCAACAACGTGTAAGTTAAGAAACTCAACAACAGGGCCCCGTTTCACGAAGCAACAATTTACTAGTAACAAGTTACAATTTGATATTCATTGCGTAGCCAATTCGCCTTAACTGTAAGCTCTTATCGTTTTATCTCATTGCCTACGCAAAGTACATCAAATTGTACTTGTAATTTGTAGCTTGTAGCTTCGTGAAACGGCCCCCTGGTGGTAGTTCAACCCTTTCCTTTCACAGCTTACAATATGACTCGGTCATCAGATATATACGTATATTTTAATAAATGCCATTTTGCCAGTATCAAATTTATAATATTGTAGAGAGAGTCAGTGGTCTAGTGGCTAGGGCCGCTGCCTCCCGTCCGGGAGAAGCGGATTCGATACTCACCACGTACCAATGTGTTTTCGAATTTTGAATTCATACGTTTCGACGCTCTTACGGTGAAGGAAAACATCGTGATGAAACCTGCACACTCCTGCGAAGAAATTCAAAGGTTGTGTGTGAAGTCGACCAACCCGCACTGAGCCAGTGTCGTCGACTAAGGCCTAATCGCCCTACTCCAGGGTAGGCTCGAGCCCCTCGGTGGAAGCTGTTGAAAATGAATATTTTAGGTTGTTTAATTTCTATATGTGTGGTATCACACCTTATGAATCATGCAGACCGGTGTTTGCCAGACTTGGATTACTACCACTACCCTCATTATATATATTGGAGATAGGTTTATTTGTAAAAAAACATAGCACGTTATTTAAGAAAGCATGTGATGTAAACCCTAGATTAAAAAGAGACATTTATAGATTAATTTTAAATGAGGTACCAAAAAGCGCAAAATATGCTAAGAACTGTTTATCTATGTGTGTTAAAATTTATAACAAAATTCCAAATTATTATAAATCATTTAATCTGGCTTTGTTTAAAAAAAATATGTATGGATGGCTTAAAAATAAAAATTATTACAGTGTTAAGGAGTTCCTCGATGACCGCCATACTTAACTAGATAAAATTGTGACATAATTTGCATGCTACTTGACTTTAGCTGAACATGTTTGCGCTGAATAAGTATTAGTCACATCTGTAACCCACCATGTTTAATGCAAATAAAGAATATTCTATTCTATTCTATAAAAAATATTTCTTGATATTTTGGAAAAGTTTCAAAACAAAAGCTGTTTCGTTTCGAGTACCGAACCAACACTCGAGAGGTTTTGCTTTATAAGTAGGCAAAAAGCACCTTAGGCGTTTTACATAGGATGTTAACATTATTAACATGTTTGTAGCAAGTAATCCCTCCTAGTAGTTCTGTGTAATTTATGTCTGAGTATTGGATCCACCTACAAGTAGTTCTGCAACCACCCACGCTTTGTAGGATAAAGCATATTTCACTTCACTCAATTCCTTCCCGGAAGAACGCTGTGTACCAGGTATTTACTATTCAAATAGTCCTTATATAAGGTTGCTAGGATACCAATGAAAGTGTGCAGTAGTGCATGGCCTTCATCCCGAGCAGCGTAGGCGGCGGTGGTTGCCATGACTACCTCCGCCTCTCTGCTGCAACCTTGGTGCCTGGGCATTGGGGTGGCCAACTCCAACCACCCATCAGAAATTTTTTTTACTGACGAACTAAGGTTACTTTCTAGAGCTAAAAGTTGTTTATATGTACGAATTTCTAAAACTACTAAATAGTGGTAATTTATTAATAGTTTTATTAATAGTTTGACTATTAATAAATCCTCTGTGACAGACGGGCGGACGGACACGTGTGTGATCTTTATAAGGATTTCGTTATTCCTTTTAATGCGAAACCCTAAGTAGTAATTATAAGAAATATTAAATATTTTTGTCTATGTTCTGTTTATGTTTAGTCTTGGAGCAGTCCCATTTCTTCCTAGTATTTAGATCTACAGCAACTTTTAGTCACCAATTGATATATTATTTTGTTTTTCGTGCGTGTCTATAGCGCCTATTTTTGCTGCGATATAAATGTGGCTCCTAGACTGTAGCTATTAAATATGTCTCTGAATCTCTGGACGCAAAGCAATTGAAACATATACTTTCTCCTTGCGTGATCAATCAGTAAATTGGAAAAGTCCCAGATGAAATCAGAATGCTGGCCAACATATTTGCACCGCCCACCGCGCACCGAGCACTAGGTGTCTCGGTTATCAAACAATATTACATAGCTAGCAATTATAATACGAACTAATTGCACTGCTTTAGAAATATGAAACAATTTATATTTTCAGAAAAGGGCGAGTCCATCATCATAGCTATTAAAGAAACAACAAAGCGACGATTGATTGAATATTCTTTTGCATAGAGATATTTTGACATGGGGATAGGAGTGCGTGATCATAATAATTATGTATGTATTTTGACATAGGCTAGTAAAATTATTATTTACCAATTAAATTGTAATACGTTTCATTCATTAACTTATTTAGATTAACAAATTCGCCTCCAAAATACAGTCAGTGCAATAGTAATAAAAAAAAGAAATCGAATGAAATCATAAAATTAGTTATAACTGCTATTTTTACGGGCACAAGAAATACAGAATCATAATTTAAATCAGACCTAGAATCACACAAGCAAACGTAAAGTCTAGAGCAGTAAAATTATAGAATAAAAAAATAGGTAAAACAAAATTGCAAATGTCTTCTTTGTGAATCACACAGTTAAGTAGGTAAGTGCATTACATTATGGAATGCATTACTGCTTAGTTCGCGCCGTTGCGTTGTCGAGCAGCTTTCGCGTAGATTAATGTTTATTGAATACGAAGCTCTGCGTGCAGCGACGCGTCAAAGGGCTAAGCCCTGTCTGTCTGCTGCCTCTAATTACCAAATGTGAATGGATTTCAATTTGTTCGCAATATAGTACAGTTTTAATAATACAGGGGCGTGTTCTTTCGCGAATAAATTCAAAGGCTGTGTGTGAAATCGATCCGTCGTCGTGGTTTACTAACTTAGGGTAGGCTCGATACTCGTTGGGGACTCTAACATGAGCTGGAGCGACGTGGTTGGTGTTTGTAGAAGCCGCATATTGCTCCTGAAGAAAACAAGAGACAGGACAGGAGGAACAGGCAGATAATGGAGGGGATGGGACGCTCTAAATGTTATGGTCTCGTTTTTTTTTAAGTTAGTATATGGAAAAAAGGGATAACGCAAATGGTACGTCTTCGCGCTTTTGCTATTGTGTCTTAAGTGCGTGCACCTGCGTGTGCGCACTTTAAAATATCCTGCGTATCTGACTGCTTCCATCATCATAGTGTTCTGAATATACTAAAAGATGTTACAGAGTAGTGTGTAGTGGTGTTTATAGGTTCGTTTGATCTGCCAACCTGGAAGAGAACTAGAGATTTCCAGGTCGGTCATGATAAATCATGTCTTGGTGGCAATTTCTCCACTAGTGGAATAAAGCTATTTATATTTATGCTGACATTCGAGACAGACAGACAAGTGAGTGGGGTCTTGGACTTTGCGATCTAAGGTGTGCGATCAATCGAATAATAAAAAGACGTTTTCATGTAAAGATGTGAGTTTCCAGGATAGTGACCTTAAACAAGTTTTAGTAATAACATTTATTTGAAAGTAATCTTGATCCCTGTGTAAAAAACTTCGCGGAAATGCTATCATCGACACAAACATCTCTTGATATATATTGGATAAATCTGTTTCCTGAGCTGGTTATAGTTATATTTTATTTAAAATATACTGTGCATTTCAACTGGCAGTAGAAAGAAATAGATAATTGATGTAAAATAAGATAAATACGTTTCCAAAACTTGCTTTTTAATATAGCTAAATCTATATACTTAACAAAAATTCAGGCTTCAATTCAATTATCACATCTCTATAAACAATACCTCTATTTTTTTTATTGAAAAAAGTACATATTTAACTAGATATAAATAGAGAGCGTCGGTGGTCTAGTGATTAGGGCCGCTACCTCGCGTCCAGGGGACGCGGATTCGATCCCCACCACGAACCAATCTGTTTTCGAATTTTTAATTCATATGTACGTTTATTCGATGCTCTTACGGTGAAAGAAAACATCGTGATGAAACCTGCACACTGCTGCGAAGAAAATCAAAGGTTATGTGTGAAGTCGACCAACCCGGACTAAGGCCTTATCGCTCTAATTCAAGGTAGGCTCGAGCCCCTCGGTGGGGATGTAAATGAGCTGTTGATGATGTCATAACAATTACATATCTCCTCCCAGTAAGTCCGTGATCTTAATTATGAAAAACTTTGTAGGTGTATTGTTTTGTAGAAGCTTAGGAAAATTTTATCCTGTTTGGATGTAAACAGTTAGGTAAACAGGAAGCTTGTATATTGTTTACTTACCAACCTTTGCTTTAATTTTATTGTTAACAACATATTTATTTAAAAAATAAAAGTAAAGGAGATAGTGCTGCCGTGATAGTGTGCCGTGTGGTGACGGCATTTGTCACCAACCCCTACTCTTCCCGTGGGTGTCGTAAGAGGCGACTTAGGGACTACACATTGAACAGGGAAAGGGCAGCAGCGCTCTCTGATACAGTAACCTTTTAATCTGCGATCTCCAACCTGCCTGCCAAGCGTGGAGATTATGGCAAAACCAAACACTTAAGTGGAGGAGGCTCATAGTCCAGCATGGACTGTAACGGGCCGTTGATGTTGATTGATGATGATGAGATAGTGCTGCTGTGGAGTTTCTTGCGGCAATTCTTCTCCACAGTGAGCGTACACTTGTAGTGAATGCAAGTGCAACGTCAAAGCCATCTAGCTTT
Source organism: Carpatolechia fugitivella (assembly GCA_951230895.1). Lineage (NCBI taxonomy): Eukaryota > Metazoa > Arthropoda > Insecta > Lepidoptera > Gelechiidae > Carpatolechia > Carpatolechia fugitivella. The sequence goes on from OX579660.1 coordinate 13,986,944, forward strand.
GACGTCGAAAAATGATTTCGTTAAACCTAACTTCGAATAAAGATAATTTTATCTTTTATATTTATTTGTGGCGTCGCGCAAGTACTTTACAGGGCGGGTAGAGCCTGTAGTGGCTCTCAAGCAAGAAAGATCATGAACACCACAGTAACAAGGTAAAGTACCTACTACAAAGTACAGAAAAAAACCTGCAGATTGTACTTAGGATGTATTAATTTGTATTTTTTTAATGTATTGATTAAATAAGACTGTTCCTAAAATAAAAAAAAACGTGTTTGTTCGTAACGTCAACTAAATACGTAAATACTTGAAAAATTTCAAATCGAAGTGAAAAATTAAAGGAAATTGTTCAGAGTCTTGGAAATATATTTTCTAATTGTATTTTTGGACAGAACAAACTTACAAAGGAATTCGGACGATTGAAATTCGACTGTGTATATAAAACTCTAAACTGCGCATTGTCTGTTGCTATAAGCCCCCATACCTACAGGACGAGCCAGACAACCTTACAACGCAGATCAGACTATAGGCGTAGGTGTGACTGTGTGCGCCGGCGGTCGTCATGGTAACCACTACCAGAGTATCCTATTTTTGAGCCCTGCTAGGCAGAGTGGAGACTATTCTGCTGGTATTACACCGAATTTGAATTGAAATTGATGGTAGAATATACGAATAAATACAGTTATAAGCTCATATAATATTTCTAACAAGGAGAGGTTCGAAGCTAGCTCTAATTAGTCAACAATGAAAACTCGGTGCAAATTGGCTTTAAGCTGTGCTGAAAGCTCAAATAGACGAGGAGGTTCGCCCGCTCACTTACAATGAGCTTAGAATGAAGTGTCTATGCAGACGGTCTGCAATCGAACAAATCAGTTGCAGTTTTTGTGCAGCTGTGCAGTCCACATGCAGTCGAAGTTCTTACGACAGACTGCCAGTGAATTGTGCAGTTGATGCGCTCATATGTACTGCACAAAAATTGCATCCAACTATTTTTAAAAGATTGCATTTCCGAAGCACATTTTCCGAAGTCTGCATAGACTGTTAACTTCTTCATCGTGTTGGTTGTAAAGTCAACACGCGGTCTCACTAACCCTAGTGTTTGTTAGTGTTATAGAGTCATCGCAAGCCACCCCCAAAGGTCTTACAAATTCCTATAAAACCATCAACACTGCGGTTATTTTACGTGTTAATAATATAATCTTTAAATAAAGTAAAAGGCGAGTATGAGCGTCGCACACTGTAGCCGCGGGTGGACAAAATTCAATTTTCAAAAACGAAGGTAGATGGATATAAACATTGTGATCATAGACTTAGATATATTGTGCGTCATATGCAACAAATTTAACGGTAAGTATCTTAGACGTTGTGGTGTAATCGGCTTGCAAAGTCAGCACATAATTTTCTCGTAAAAAAATAGTTACAAATCCGCGCATTCGCGACAATAAATTGTTGAGTGGAGATTGTATTAATCTTAAAACTTTATTATGTCGTCAAGTACTGAAGGTTAGAAGAATATATTTAATATGAAATATTATTGTATTACTTACTAAGTTATGAAGAAAAAAAATATTATGTGAATGAACATTTTTTTGCCACATTTTAAAACTTTGTTAGTGTTTTTGTTTATGTTTACCGAATGACACCTCTTCAAAAAGTATATGGAATAGTTCAGTAAGGTGTGTATATTCATAATCTATAATGAACTGTTGCTCATGTTTGTTCCATTTGGAAATATTCCTCAAAATTTGTAACATGTGATTAAAGAAATTTCCTGACGTGAACTGGTTGATCGACTATTTACCGACTCTGTGAAAAAATTTGACCACGAAAATGAAAAACTGGGCTGATTATGTAATAAAACGTACAGTTTGCCCACCAAAGAAACATGTTTTATTAAAAAATACTGTATCAGAATTTTGAAAAAAATAGATATACTGTTTATTCTCTTTTTTTCTTTATCAGCATGCCTAAATTAAATATATCATCACAAATTCATCTAAATACGTTAATTGTCCTATTTATTTTAAAAAAATACAAAAAATAAGTCCAAATTACATAGATACCAACTTCCATACAAAATCTATGCAGTGAGAGCTCAGCTTAAATTGGATTTATTATTTTCTAGTTTTTATTGTTCGCAACAAATTATTTTCTTGATTACTGTGTTAGTTTGAACAAATATGATATTGAAAGCCATAAATAATTTTGTCCACTTCTTTGTATGAAACGGCCAGTCTGTGCGTCGGTGGTCTAGTAGTCCGTCCGGGAGACGCGGGTTCGATCCCCACTACGTACCAATGTGTTTTCGAATTTCGAATTCGATACGTTTATTCGATGCTCTTACGGTGAAGGAAAACATCGTGCTGAAACCTGCACACTCCAGCGAAGAAATTCAAAGGTTGTGTGTAGTCGACCTACCCGCACTGGGCCGGCGTGGTCGACTAAAACCTAATCGCCCTAATTCGGGGTAGGCTTGGGCCCTTCGGTTGGGACGTATATAAGCTGTTGATGATGAAAGTAAAAGGGTACGAACCCGTACGTTTTATTTAAAAAATAGCGACTACTTTGCACCACACCACCCTCGGAGACACCACCTGACTAGCGTTCGTCGACGTTCTGCTTAACATTTGTTTAAGGCCGGGTTATGACAAAAATTAACAACTCAACGCGCTTTAGTTGAAAGTTAGAGACGACGCATTACTGAAATAACATTCATATTAGCGTGCGATGCTTCACGGTGGTTACGTCCGACACTACGCGGGAATCGTGTGAAAAACTCGTTTTTCTTGAACTCTTTTGCCAGAAATTGGCAGAGTTTATGAAAAATGTAATCGATTTTAAATCTAAGCAAGTTATATTAAAGAAAAAAAACTATGGTCTTTAGGTTAGGAGATCGAAGACGTCAAAAAATATTTTTGCTGCTTTAAAAAAAACTAGTGCATCTTATTTCTAAATTATTATAATGTACATATTTTAAAATTCTTCTCGATTAAAAATTTAATTAAGAATATATTCTGTTAGAATTTTTTTTTTATCATCATAGCATCAGTAGTACTAGTATTTGATCGTCAAAGTACTGAAAATCGACTATGGGCGGTATTTCAGCATATCCCCGCCCCGCATATTATTCGGTCGTGTGTGCTAGGTCCTAACCGTAAGTAACTCAATGCTCAAAGCCAAGGGCGAGCTTGTTAGTTTGTTACCTATCTTTTTGACCTAAGCGCCATAAATAACACACTGAAAACGTCACAGATTATTATTTTAGAATATTCGGTCGAGAACTTACCAGAGCGCCGTCGACGTTTGAATTCTTTTGTTACTCTAAAATGAATTTAAAATTATTATACTCAAATCTAATGAAAAGTAAACAGATTTATTTTTTTATTCAAAAATCCTTTGGTTTAATACGTTTTCTATCTGTAGTAGGTAAACTGCTTACAATTTATTCCAGTTTTTAAAAATGAATTCTTTTTTAAAAGAAAAAATGTGTTATAGTAAAAATATAACTTTCTGACAGTGATGAACCCTTAAAAAACTACACTACACTTTGAATTCTATTTCAAAACAATAAAATTAATACACTTATTTGAAAAAATTGCCATAGTCATTTCTGTAGCAATTAAGAGAGTTATTATCGCTATCGACGGCCAAACACCGCTAGTTAGCTACGTTCAGCATTCGCCTATTATCTATAATTTGAACACTATAAGAGATCACATTCGTTCCGTGAAACGAATTTTCCGATATGTAGGTGTGCGCAGTGCGATGCATTCTCGCATCAAAGCTTTGCTTCTGATAACCGCCCGCCCGCCCTGCAAGCCTCCATGCAACGTGAAACCACCGTAATAGGACCTCCAACACCCTTCTGCACACCTATTACACTACATCTCGCCTTCCAAACAAACTTAGTTTGTTCTGAGTATGTACAAAACCTTTTTACGTCATACGTTATTGTCATGAATATGTTTGTAATGTTGTTTTATTTAAAACCTAAATATCGATACTAGTCAATTTAATGCTAACTTTTGTATATTTATGCTACGAATAGTAGACAGTCGCGCGCGTTCTGAATGCAGCACATGTATGTGCACTAATGCGCACGAACGCCTGGTCGCGCTCGGCCAGTAGATTCAAAGTCAAAGTAAAAATTTTTTTATTCGAATTAAGATTTTTACAAATCATTTTTCGACGTCAAGGCTATTTTTCATTTCATTTTATTTCATTTATTCCAATGACAGTAATACTGTGTGTGAACATTGCTTAATTACAATAACAATAGGAGAGCATCAATTTACAAATAAATATTAATCTTACAAAAATATACACATACACAATGCATGCGACTACATGTAGATATCATGTTATAGGTTTTTGACAGATTCTCTGAGTTGTTAGAGTTTTCTAACCACTGAAATGCATGACCATCACCGCGAGCATAATTAGAGGCTCTCATACTATTTAAACTTTGGCACAGATTAATAAATAGTTACTCAATGGCGATCCTGCTACGGCGTAGCAATAGTGTACGAAGAGGGGATTTTCGTAGCAATACATGCGATAAGCAAAAAAAATTACGCAAGGGTGTCTACCGTACGTAACAATTTTTGTTTAAAAGCAAATCCAGTCCACAATTCCACAATTTTGGTATCAATTAATCATAATAATGGCAGTATAGTTTTATAAGAAAAAATAAGGGGATAAAAAATTGAAAAATTATAAAAAAAATACGAAGGTTTATTTTATAATTTTTCAAAAAAAGTGTTTTATTTGAAAATGCGTATTTTTGATGATATACCGCACCCCCCAATCGAGCGTATAATCATTTCCTCCTCCCCCTAATCCCGCGGATTAGCAACATAATGGATACATGATACGTATGATTGATACATGATTGATATAGATATATAAAAATATAGTGTCTGAGTACACATACTTCAGAACATAGGCAGAATATACTTCCTATAAAAATCTTTAAAAATCTTTAAAAATATCCCAAACTTTAACAAACCATAACTACATAAGTAAATCCTATAATAAATGTAGAGCCACCTGGAATATTATCAATAATTCAGAAAATGGTGTAAAAATAAATGATGTAAAAGAATTGACTATAAATAATGTTACTATAAGGGATCCAACACTTATCGCATCTGAATTCAATAATCATTTTATAAATTTACCGAATGTGAACTTTAACCGAACTAGCTCTAACCCAGGACAGTTGAAAAACAACTATGCAACATTCTTTCTAACCCCCACTGACGAATATGAAATAAAAATTATTATAAAATCATTGAATAATACAAACTCAACTGGGTATGACGACATATGCACAAAAATTATAAAATCTTGCGCGACTGAACTGTCACCTTTACTAGCCCACTTAGTGAATCTGTCCTTTGAAAATGGTCATTTCCCATCAGCTTTAAAGTTATCTATAGTTAAACCTTTATTTAAAAAAGGAGAGAAGGATAACATAGAGAACTACAGACCAATCACCCTTATTCCTGTAATCTCGAAGATATTTGAGAAAGTTTTCCACAAAAGACTAACATCCTTTTGCACGAAATTTAAAATAATAAGATCAGAGCAGCATGGTTTCCAAAAGGGAAAGTCTACGTCGTTGGCATGTTTTAGGATAGTTAAGCAAATTTCAGCTTTTATGGATAAAAGAGTCCCAGTCTCCATGATTCTTTTTGATTTGAGTAGAGCCTTCGATTACGTATGTCATAAAACGCTTCTCAGTAAATTAGAGTCATACGGAATACGCGGACTGGCATATGAATGGGTTAAATCTTATCTTGGTGGGAGAGTCCAGAGAGTAGAAATCAAAAAATTAAATGAATCATTAGAGTTATCATCTTATAAATCCGAATATAGTGCAAATAACTTTGGCGTGCCTCAAGGCAGTATTCTCGGCCCTCTGTTGTTTATTTTATACATAAATGACCTCCCATCAGTTGTTCAATATCCTTGTACTTTATTCGCAGACGATATATCGATTATTATTAATAAATCTAAAAATGTTGATTATAATACTGAAATAAATAATACAATTAATAATGTAGTAAAATGGTTGAAATATAATAATTTATGTATAAATATATCAAAAACAAAATATATACAATTCTTTAACAAAAATGGAAAACCTTTGGATTTAGCGGCGGAGCATGGCGATGAACCTATAAAGGAGGTCTCGACAGCAAAGTTTTTGGGCATAACAATCGATGCCAACTTAACCTGGAAATGCCACGTCAACGAAGTGTGTGCTAAAATAAACAGATTTACATATGCCTTATACCGTCTCACCAACATATGTCACCAAAAGGCGGCCCTAATGGCATACCACGGGTACGTATGTTCTGCGTTGAGATATGGTTTGATTTTGTGGGGTAACTCAGTGGATTTAAACAATGCTTTTTTGATTCAAAAATGATGTCTGAGAGCTATGTTTAGAGCCGGGCCCCTGGACTCCTGTAAACCTCTTTTTAAAAAGTTATGTCTACTAACACTACCCGCTATGTACATTTTCGAATTGTGCATATTTGTAAAAAATTATCCAGAACTGTTTACGAGGAGGCATGAAGCGTGCAGGTTTTTGGCCAGGTACCCTAATCGGTTGGTAGCACTTTCTGGCACTACAGCTTGTTTCTCCAATAATGTCTACAATAAGTCTGTAAGAGTCTACAATAAAATACTAGATGAAATTAAGGAATTACCTGTTAAAAAATTTAAAAGCGCCTTGTACAAGTATTTATGTGACAAATGCATTTATTCTGTAAAATACTTATGATGTAGTTTGCACTTTAAGTAGGTATTATTGCATGTGATATATTTGTTAATTTATTTTGAATTTATTATTATAATAATTTAAATCATATTTTATAAAAATTTTGCATACCAATGTTTGGTTAAATGTGTGATACTAAAGAACAGTAATTTAAGAACTCTATCTCACCACATTTATTGCAAATAAAATTTTCATTTCATTTCATTTCATATATTCCAGGTCCGTTTAGGTCAAAAGTTTAAGTTTATTATTCTAAGTTTCTGCGCGCAAATAATAATCATAACAATAAAATGGCTTCAGACGCACGCGACGACGTGATACGTCCCTCGAAATACATAATAAATTATTATGGCGTTTTAGCGCTTGTTGAAGAACTCGCATTAAAAAAAAATTATCGTGTCCAGTTAGCCCGATAAGTCTTTTCGCCTAAATGGATTTCCCGATGGCACTCACCTGGTGCCAGCGATCGGTGGTGCATAGCTGTCAAACCCGGCCGGGCTCGCTTCCGAGCTAGTGGGGACCAGTGCGACTAGACCTCCGATACCTCCGCCCGCACCTACCCTCGTTTCAGCGCAGTTTTCAGTTCAACCAATTTAGACTAATTTTACCCGTCAAAATGGTTATTAGTTACAAGAATTTTCAGCGCAAATGGTATCGATTCATACAGTCACGCTCTAATCTTTAATTTACGTTCGTCAGTCCTTTTCACCTTTTAAAGATTAAAAAGGGACAGGAGATGACCATCCTAATATTGGAGCTATCAAACATCGAATTTGAACCCTATGGACATGTTGATTGCACTATTTTAGAGAGCACGTAAAACATCTGACTGCAAAATTTCTTAATCTGACAGCTATGCCTTTATTTTAGGTTATCATTCACTCAAAATAATATCATTCGTTCAACTGTATTTATCACTTCTCTTTCGTTGGTCATAAAAACGAAAAGGATAGCTGGATTTTAAAATTAGAATTAGGGGCCAATGTCGGGTTGAGTTAGATTTTTAACCGAATCCAAAAAGGGAGGAGGTTATTTTATTCAGATAACAGACAAACAGTCATTACAAATAATTACAATCAAGTATGAAAACAGGTAGACCTAATAGTCTTCTTAATTCGAGGTTCTAAATTCATCGAAATATTACATGTTTATTTTATTTTTTATATAGCGATAATTCTTTACCAAGTTTGTCCGATTTATGTCAGAAAAAGGGTACCCCAAAAGGGGGATTCCATATTTGACTAAGATCTGATGACTAAATCAATAAGACGACGTTATAGGCAAATCAAGTTTAATTTGAAGAAAGCTTTTAATTTTTGAAAGTTAAAAGGATGATTTTAGTTAGTTGTTGCTTCAAATTACGTACTTTACTTTTATAAATAATAACATTCACGTTGCAATAGGCGTGCCAGCCTGGTAGTTCAGAAGGTTCTGGACGCCACCGCCGCTACTCGATACTGCCGGTGTGTGCAGCGTACTAGTGAACTTTGATAATGAACCACGCTGCGGGGCGTTTGCCCCGGGAGGCGGGAGGGGGCGGCGCGGGGTTTGGGGGAGGCGGTGGTGACGTCGCCTGTGCAACGACCTGCACGCTTCCTGCAACGAGCTGCTGCTGCCCGGGCGCCACCGCAGGGACGATGTGGAAACCAACGACTGGCGCTCAACCCTTACAATACGAGTACAATACAATTATATTTGATTGCCACTAAGGATACACAAAATAATACAAAAGTTGAGTCAATAGGCGGTTGGTTGATAAGGCAGCAAATTCTTCCAGGCAACTTTTGATTAAGAAACTTTTAAAATGGCTGATTCTAGAATAAACTACAATCTCTTAGTATTTACGAATATTATAAAATGCGAAAGTAACTCTTTATCTCTGTTGTTTGTTACGCTTTCGCGGCTAAACTACTAAACCGATTTTTATTGAAACTAGACACAATTATGCCCAAGGAATTACGGACATAGGCTAATTTTTATTGCGGGAAAATGACTTATTCCTACGGTATAACACCCTAACAACGCGGATGAAGCCGCGGGCGCGTGCGGAAAATTCACTTGTACGGGTACTAATTCCACATTATATTTACGCTCTCGACCGGCTTTGATCAAAATATCACCTTTATGAGGCTCCCACCGAAGGGCTCAAGTCCGCCCTGAATTAAGGTGATCGGATTCATCGGATCATTACGGGTTGGTCGACGGATACGTTCTTAGTAAATGTATGACAGTTGTAAAAGTATCATTTCTGAACACATGGCTATTTCTTTTTCCAGTATTTTTATATAATTTTATGCATTTAGCAGATTCCATATCATTTTACAGTTTTGAAATATCTTTAAAATTTACGAGACGCTCGAAATTCAGTAGGTATTTTGGACTTATGTAGAAATGTATTAATTAGCTGAACAAAATAAGCAACGGCCACAATCTTATGTCACGGCTATGATTACTGTATATTTTTTTTCGTAAAAACTAGTTGGTTTTTCCATAAAGACAGATCAAAGTAAGAAAAAGGGGTAACTTTGAGCTGAAATTCTATCGAGCGAAATTAATCCAATCGTGTTCTGAAAAGCAACGGCCCATAGGAAATATCCTCATCTGTCATATACATTTAAACCAATCCAAAATCATGATATTTTCTTTAGGAAAAGACGAAACTAAAAAGCGCGTTTTCCGTATGAGCTGAGGTCACTTCACCTTAAGGGGCATACAATGACAAAATTAACAACTCAACTCAACGCGCTTTACTTGAAAGTTCAACCGACTCACTACAGAAATAACGTTTATATAAGCGTGCGATGCTTCACGGTAGTTACGTCCAACACTGCGCAGGAATCGTGCAAAAACTCGGTTTCTTTTACTTTTTTCTTGAAGTACCTATGATTATTATTTTTTTGCACGGATGAAAGATAAATGAATTGCCAATAATATCCCGTAAGAACCGTGTCCGCGTCTGTTGTAGTTTAGAACTTCGATCACAGAAGATCGAAGGTTTAGAAGCAGTAGCGAATTTAACAATAGGAACAGCTCGACTTCAATGGCGTTTTTTGTATAGTATTTAATGTTTTTAATAAAAATCAGTCTGCAGGAAATAAAGGTTATATATTCAAGTTTAATATACATGTTTTCTGGAATTTTCTGCTTGCTCGTTTACAAGCCTTAGGCCTTCAAAAACTGCGAGTCGTTTCCACCCTGTATAGTCAAGAAATTTTAGCACGCCCCGTTATTGGAGATTAGTCCAAGATATACCTATCTTATTACGTAATAAAGATTCGTCGAAGATACCCTACGAGCAATATTAATTATCCAATATCGTGTCGACATTTTTTTGTTGTTTGGTCACTGTCACAAAATTTACCGTTATTATTATTCTGTTGTTATCCACATTTTGAGCAATTATTTCGTTATTCTTTATCTACATGAAATCCGTATTTAGCTGTTTAAATATAGAGCCATGTCGTAAATAGACGTGACCTTATTAAGATGTAAAAGGGCAATTTAGAAAAGTCTTAAATTTTAAAAATTCATGTTTTATTAACAGCTGATTTAAAAAATACAATAGTAGATTAATTACCTATATAACAAATGAAAATTGCTCAAAAACTAAAATATGTATGCTGAGAAATAAAGCTCTCAGCTAAATGAATTTTCACTTTGATATTCATCAACCTATACAGCGCTCCCCTAATCTCCATCTAAATATTTTTAATTTCCCCTTGTACTGTCCTATAGCTTTTCTGTTGTCCTGTAGCTATCCTTATGGTGAGGCACGGCAGACGTGGGGCTGATGCAGACTCCAGACAGAAAAATGCACTCGCAACCCTCGTCTAGACTGGGGGCGCCTGCGCACACTGTGGACTTAGGGACGTCGCTTCAAGGTCGTCTGCTACTTGATTATGAAGTAAAAACTTTTTATAAAATAGAACATTTATTGCTAAAAAGAAAAACACAAAAACTACAAAAGCGGTCACACACAGACACAACCCACGCTCAACCTCTCTTATGATGTTTGTCATTGGTAAATATGGGCTAAGATATTTATATATGTTATGTCTAGTTATCAAATAAATCAAAAACAGACAAGATTAACTAAAGTGTAATTTTTTAGTTTGTTTTGACTAGAGAGCTAATGAAATGTTTTTAGAAAGGAACCTTTCAGTCGCACGCAAACGTTGGATAAATTACACATTTTTTATTTAACTGAATGTTAAAAAACAAAATGGAAACATACTTTAATCAAAGGCGACTTTTTTTTTGTAATGGACCTAATGTTTGTGTCGCAAAATCGACGTATCAAGCGTAACCGGACTTTTGGGGGAGCGGAAGGCTCTTACCCCTATCAAAGGCGACGTAAAAAAAACATCTCAGTCAAAAACAAGACTAAATTTGACAGTTCACAAACCGATGATCTTCGGTTCCTTTTCAATTGAAAATGATAGAAAGTGACAGGACTTTTTTTAGTTTAGTTTAGTTGGGCGTATGCCGAATCGACACCGATATCAATGTGTGTACTATACAAAGGCCTCATGGATTGATAATACGGGGGATTACAAAATATTCTAGTTACTTATTTTGATGACTGGTATAAACTAGTTTGCAATTTTCTTTGATCTCACTTTTATGCAGGAGATCCCAGGTTCGATTCTCAGGCTCCGTATAGATTCGTATTGTTCGTATGTGTTTTTGACATTTCAACATTGGGAATTTCAGCTGTGACAGACGTGAATTTTGTATTATTTAAAAAAAAAAACAACCAAGCTCAGGTCCACAGCTTATTCAACCCTATCCCCACAATAAACCTAGTGGTGTATAATTTAGTGCCGGCGCGGTCTGGGCTACTATTCTACCGTTAGTCTGGCTGTACCTACCGCGCCACAATTGCCTCAGCTACCCTACCGCACTGCGTCGCGGGTGGGGTAGGTCAGCGCCGAATGCACGCTCGCTGCATTCGTAGGTGGCCATCACTCGTGCGTTTACCCGATACGACGGAATAATTTGCTGGCGACATGATTGGTGACTGAACTCTGCTATCAAATTGAAATATAGTGTTTTTTTTTTAAGGTTGTTATTTACAGTTATCGATCACAAATGCTATCAGACGCAAGTGCGCAAGTGTGTTTGTTTTGTTTACCCCTTTGTATGGTTACACTTCACTAATATTAATAAGAGAAACACACAGGCTGAGACAAAGAAAAAAGAAATAAAAAATCTAATAAAACAAATCATCAAATTCAAAGGTTGTGTGTGAAGTCGACCAACCCGCACTGGGCCAGTAATCGTCCTAATTCAGGGTAGGCTCGAGCCCCTCAGTGGGGACGTATATGAGCTGTTGATGAGTCGGTTCTTATTGCGTTCTTGTTTCGTTTTAAGCTGTTCAATAGAAGTACAGTTTTTAAAGTTATAAAACCTTCATACTCAAATGCCGACGACTATTGACTTTACCCTACTCTCGCTCCCTGTAGGGTAAGCGAGTACTTGATGTTCAATAGCCTTGAATTGCGTATTTTAGTTAGGGGCACGCGAATGACTCATTGTTAGCCAGCTAATCGATATGTGAGGATCTAGGTTTAGGTAGCAGTTATTGGCTCACGTACCTGAATCCTGAACCCTTAGCTGCTTGTTTGATTAATGATATAACAAGTTTTTTTTTTTACTGAGTTTGCGAAACTAGAAAATATTATAATTCTCCTTCTTCATCGTGTAGGTTGTAAGGTCGACAACCGACCTCACAAACCCTAGTGTCACTGTTATGGAGCCGCCAAAGGCCACTGTCATGGCTCGTCTAACGACTAGATAGAAGCCGGGACCAACGGCTCGTGCCTTCCGAAGCACGGAATCATCTATCTGTTCGGACAATCAGGTGATTCAGCCTGCAAAGTCCTAACCAAACTGGGGAAAGTCTCACAAAGAGATTTTTGCTTGACAGTGTCCCCACCGGGAATCGAACCCGGACCCTCCGTAATGAGCGGCGAAATCTCGACCCCTCGACCACAGAGGCTGTTTATCTTATAATGATTACAGGGTATAACTATATCGGCATTTGGCAATAAAATCGTTTGTTTGTTTATGCGGAAGAAATATGTTTTTGAACTACTTTAATCTCAAAATCTTAATAACGAACATAAAGTATTAATATCGCCAGTTTGTGTTTGGAGGGTAGGAGAGCGTGTAAGATCCTAGGCGAGGTGATAATTTATACTAAACAATGGGTGATTTACCGACAGCCAATTAAAAAAAAATAGTTTATAAATCTTTGATAGATGGCGTTGATGATTCGTGGATCCGAAGAAATCCGGCGAGTCACCAAGGGCAGGGCCATAAAAGGATTTTAAAAAAAGAATCCACTAAGTACACATGGCGCCATCTATCCTCTTAGAACTATTGTTTTTATTTTTTAAAGAGTTGTCAGAAAACCACCCATGTTCCGTTCAGCTGATACTTACAAAATTATGTAATTGTAAACACTTGTAGGTTTTCCCGATTGTTAATATCGGTAAGCTCATTAAAAAGCTTATTTTAAACCAAAATCGTGGTAATAACCCGGTAGATGTGCGCTATTAATTCTATTGTATTGAGATAAGTACATATTTTCCAAATAGTACCTAAACGATATTATGTAAATTTTGTTATGTAACAAGGTGTATAATTATATTTTAAAAATAAACGAACTGAGATGAACTTTTATATAAAAATGACGCGACGTAGTGATGTAATAGGTTCATTCCATATCTGGACAAAAGAACTCTATTTTGACGTCTCCAGGAATGACGTCAACTGGACATTTGTTTGGCTTTGCAACTTTCTCCATAATATTATTTTATACGAATTTTCTTGCAAGCTTGCGAAGTTATGACGCAACATTGCTCAGCAAATTATATAACTTTTTTTATATTAGATTACGACTAAAATTACATCATCAACAGTCCATATTTTGTCCGTATAGCTTGACTAGGAATGAGGTCTGAAGCCCGCTAAAAAATAGATTAGTAGGGACTAAATATGGAATATCTAATTTCTTATTATTATTTCTTAGTCAAATTGCACTACTGGTTTACAGCGACATTCTATAATACAACGTGTTACAAAAAATACCAAAAAAAAGAATATCCTTCATCACAGGAATTTAATTAAAATTTTCCCATCTCTAGCGTCAATTGACACCTAAAATATAAACTATCGATTCTCAGAACGGAAAAGTATTTGTACACCATTTGTGCCTACATTTTTAAAAGACAAATCAATTTATGTTAGAAAACATTTTCTTTTTTGCCTTAATTATCTTGTTTACTTACAAACATAATTCATTATTTCATTAATTTATTATTTCATAACAATTATTTAACAAAGCTTTTATTATTTATTTGTAGTTTTTCATTTTAAAATTAATTGTTCTAATGTGAATGTTATGGTACAAGTAGTACGTAAACATTTTTAACCATAGCGGTAAAAATAGGCACATTGACCTAAAATTACTTAACTGGTCCGAATATTCTTTGACACAGCTGATCACTAGAGATGGGAAAATTTTAATTAAATGCCTTTGATAAAAATATTCTTTTTTTTTGGTATTTTTTGTAACACGTTGTATAGTGGCACCTTAATATTTCTTATTCTAAAAAGAAGTAGGTAGGTACATATAGAAAAAAAATACACAAACCATCATATCATTATCATTTAAAAGTCCCGTTGTCCCCGCTAGCAGTAGCTCATGGGGGAAAATACTGTACCTATTGTAGTATTAAAAATAAAAAAAGCCAAATGTACTACAATTCACGAATGTAATTTAGATATTTAAAAGCCAAGATTTGATTAATAGTTACAAAGTCACTTACCAAAATAAATTCACAATTAAAATCACACAAAATAGATTAAATACGAGAAAAAAGGGTGTCTTACAAAACACAAATTAATTTAGAACTAAACACCGAACTATAAAGCAAATCACAAAACTGTTCCCCAAAATTAGTAACAGACACCAGTGTTAGCGTAATGACTAGGAAATCATTGCGCAATAAATTTGTAGAACAAGTATGGAGTTTTCGTTATGAGCCAAAAGTTTATTGCCAGGAATGGAAGACGGTGGCGTGGAGAGCCGGTTTGAATTTAGGAAAATATCTAACCAAGCTTGCAACGGGAGGGTTAGTTTACAGGTAGAACTTTACTGAACTTTAATTGTACGTTTAAAATTAAAACAGGTCTTCTTCAACCAAACTCCTTGCTGTTGGTATGGATCCTTAGAAGTACCTTGGTTTGTATCCTTGAAATTAATTCAATTACTCATGTATCTGCAACAGCTTCCAATCATCGGAGTCTCAAATTGAAATCAGCAATACCTTCCTCAAATTCAAATATGTCCAAATGTGTTCAAATATGTTCGCTTGCTATCTCTCAAAAAATTGGGATAACGATGTGAGCTTCAAGGTGAGCATTGGTCTCCAGCCAAATTACTTTTCAGGTTTTCAAGAACAGGAGATAAGTAAAAATATGGAGTTGACTTTTCCAAAAAAATAATTATCAATCATCAACTTGCTCAAACAGAGTCACGAAATAGAATGGCGAAAAAAACAAAGAAAAAAGCCTTTCAAAATCAAATTCAAAATTTAGAATTAGAAATTAGAAAAAAAAAACTGAGAAAAACACGAAAAAAGTTTTGAACACCGAAGCGTAACACAACGCTACACTATATATAAGGTGCCCCGTAAATAGTGTCAAATATTTTCAGGGCTGAAAGTAATAGTCACGTAAAAAAAATATTTTGAAAATTACACGTTAGTCTAAAAGTTTTTCTTTTTCTAACAAAAATAATCATAATTAAATATAGCAAAAAGAGATCACCCTCTGCATGTACACTCACATTACTCTAGATAGTACATGTAAACACGCATCAAACGCGTGTGTGCGTGCATGAATGCAAATGTAGTAGTGATCAGCTGATTGAGGGTGATGTTTTTTATGATTAGGTAACCAAGTTGTTTGGCTTAATTACTTGAAAACTTACGTGTAAATTGATCTCATTTTTTATGAAGTGAAGATCAGGACTTCATCTTTCAGCCCTGAAAATATTTGACACTAATAACGGGGCACCTTATATAATTAGATGGGATATTAAAAAATACTTTCTTATCCAAAACCTTGGCTCATTGCCATTCTTTGTCTGCCATGCGGTTTTAATGCAGATTATTTTTGGATATCCATAAAGGATGTAGACGTATATACGAATATACCTATATTAGTTTGATAACTTCCCGCACATAATAAAATAAACGTCTGCCCTCCTCAAAGTGTGGGCTTACTGAAACTTTGCGGTGAAGCTTTTCAGATGATGGGGGTCTGCTAACTCGATATTGACACTTGTATAACGACAGCATACATAGGTACAACCATTTATACTATATACCTTGAGTCGCCCTGAGTTAAGTAGTGAATTATACCTTCCAAACCTAAACTTACATTTGTCCTGTCTTTTTGAGAAATGCAAGAGACAAAAGATTAGATTGATATAAAAGATATGTTTTGATTGGGTGGTCTCCAAAATACAAACAAAGCTTGAAAAATATTTATATTATGTAGGTTAGTTAGTTAGTTAGTTGGTGGGCTCCCGTTTCCGCAATTAGACTCTAATTGGTATATTATGTAGGTATACGTATGATACAATTCTACGTTAATTTATTTTTGAAATCTCACCCTTTGAAGTAGAATTCACCCACGCAAGTTTCCGCATCGTGTTTTTTTTATTACAAACTAATTAGATTTTAAATAAATTGGAACATGAAGTACTTTTTATCATTATTTTTTTGTATAACTTTAGGTACAAGGTCCAATTAACGTATTTCAGAAATGTTGCCTGAAATACTTGATCTTCTTTCAATTAATTCTTGGAAATCAGACACCTTTCGATCATTACGAGCAGAGTCCATACCTACATGAGAGTGAAAGCGTCTTATTTAATTAATTTGCTAATTAATACGACTTTATATCAAGCTTATTAGTTTGACGTTTGCTTTCATTCCAAAGCAATACGGAGTGTATTCGAGATTATTCGGTGACTGTACCTACATATTATCATTATCTTGACCTAAATCGTACTACAATTAGAAAAGATGAATAAAATTACCTTCTTCGACAGCTCATATACGTCCCCACCGAGGGGCTCAAGCCTACCCTGAATTAGGGCGATTAGGCCTTAGTCGACCACGCTGGCCCAGTGCGGGTTGATCGATTTTATACACAACCTTTGAATTTCTTCGCAGGAGTGTGCGCAGGTTTCATCACGATGTTTTCCTTCACCGTAAGAGCGTCGAATAAACGTACATATGAATTTGTAATTCGAAAACACATTGGTACGTGGTGGGGATCGAACCCGCGTCTCCCGAATGGTTGGCAGCGGCCCTAGCCACTAGACCACCGACGCTCTACATAAAATTACCTTATTTTCTACAAAACATCATCGTCGTAATATGGCCCACTCGTATTTATCACACTCACACTAATAACGGTAAGTAAATGTGAAAATATGTTTGGATGTTTGTTCTGCTTTCATGCCTAAACTACAAAACGGATTTGGATGAAATTTGGAGATAGTTTGTACCTGGATCATCACATGGGATACTTTTTACAGAAACTACTACTACTTTTTAACGCAAGCGCAGCCGCGGGCGGACAGCTATCTTAATAATTAGTAATAAACCAACCAATTAGCCAAAATAAAGTAAAACTTAAATAAATTATTTCATTGTCTTAATTACCTTTCCTTTCTACTTCTTCTTTTATATTAAAATATAAAATGCCCCTTATTTATTTACATTGAGAATTAAAATATAAAAACTACGCGCTTATTGGATTTAAGTAGGATTTTGCTAGTATGATATTACGAGATTCATTCATCGTCCAAAAATCACGCGAATCGCGGCGACATTTCGCGGCTAATGTTGTAGATCTAATTACCGACACGAGATAACATGATCCGTAATTAATGTTCACTAATGTACCTAATGTAATCTGCTCCGTGCTCACGAACAATACGGAACACTATTTGCATCTTACTATCTAAGCTGTGCGGAAGAAAAGAGATGGATATAGGTAGACGAAAATCCACTAGCTATATGTAAACACGAGGACTTTGTCTCTTTCGTGAATCGAACATATAATGTGTAGATACAATACAAAGAACCTTATAAATACCATCTGCAAAAAGAAAGAAGTAAATCGTGCTATAAAACGCAGATTTGTATACTACGAGTACTTTTCCGCCACCATATCAATATGGGATCGGACTGTTCACCATATTTTATGAATTATATTTAAAATATAGACTAGTAGCAGACGATTCGCGAAGAAAAAACAGAATCGGTTGAAAAACGAATTTACAGCTATTTTTTAAAGTTTCAATATGTCTTGAATTTCAAACCTTTATAACTCGGTCAATTATAAAGATAGAGCAAAAATTATTTTAGTGTTCGATAGCAGAAACTAAAAAGTTTGGATTTATAAAATTAAAAAAAGTAGTCCAATACCCTATTATACTGAAATTCTTAAACACATTATAATTGAGACCATGAGTGCTAGAACCTACACAAACACCTACATATATTATTTAACCTTAGAAAAGAAAAGTAAATAATTTTCCGTTTACAAAATAGTGTTGCGATTTTAAAATAATAAGTAGGTACTTGTTATTTAAATTCGTATTTAAAATATCAGTAGTTCATCCAATACTTGGATCTTCCAGAACAATATTTATATTACTCTTTTAATCTCGGAAACGTGTTGGTAAAACTTCATGGAGGACAAAAGTTAGCGACCGTGCGGTGTTTTCTCAGGTCCTCCTTACGACGAACTCACTAACAAGGTGTAAGAGGAAACTAAGGGAGGTTGTCCGAAGATAAGGTGCGAGGACCTCGTCTATCTTAACACCTTGTTATCTATCTATCTAGCTCCTTTATGAGCTTTGCTACGACGACTTAGTAAGTGCAATGCTTTTAGCTCGGAGAGTTTAAAGCTTATTCATTAGTGAAAGAAAAGGAATAATTTTGTAAATAAGAGTATTCAAAATTATTGAAAGGCAATTAAAAAATATACCTTTATTTTAGTAGAATTTGTCGTTAATATGTTTTCATTGCTCGAAAATTTAACTTACGACAACAGAAATAAACTGTACGGTAATGCGATTTGCCGAACAAGTGTGATTTACACTACAATTATTTAATTTCTACAAGTTCTAACAAATATATTTCCAGCCAGGATCATTCGAATATAAAAAATAAATGGAATCGATACTTACAAAGAAATTGTTATTTGTTGAGTAAGAGAGGAATGTTGATTTTTCCTCAGTGAACTGATGTTGAATCTAGAGCATTCGAAGTAAGTAGTTTATAATAGAAACACGAGATTCTGTGGCACGAGCGAAGTGAGTGTTTCTAAAAATAGACTTCAGTACCTCGCGAGGGATTCTAAGGTTCGAGGTAAGAATAAAATTCCTCTCAAACCCAACACATTATTTTTCATCTGTTCCGGCCAGGAAATCATCAACTATTTACTTACCTACGTAAATTACTCAAAAATGTACGAGAGTTCTCTTATTTTCGATATAATTCAATAAGTTAAGGCTTAATTTATTGTATTTTATCATAATACTTTTCATAAAACTTTAGGTTATGGTTTTTTAGGGTGCGTTCCAAAATTATATTTAAAATTAAAATCTATAAAAAAAAATATGGCACACGTCAATTAATTTACGCGCGGATATACGAAAACTTTTTTTCTGTGTAAAATACTGTTCGAAACTCAAACAAATTTTCCTCTCTAGACATGAAAATGGTTTGCATGTATAGAAATGAATCAGCGACATTCGGCTCTGTTTTCGGGCATTAAAAGCCAACTTTCCAAGATGGAGAGGTGAAAACAGCATTTATATTTTTTTATTTCAACAAATTATGTATGAAAAATATTATCAACTGATATCATTTTAATAATAAAAATAAAATTATCTCAATTTTAACTAAGAATCGATTAATGATAATCGACTGTCGTAGAGGCTGAATGTTCGCGAGTGCCTTTTCTCAATAATTATGCTTTTAGAAAGGAAACCCATTTTTAGTACGAGATTGGCGTTAATTTTGTGGAATTTGCATTGTTTTTCGTATTGCGTTACCTGTTTTCTCACAAGTGTATTGAAAAACGTTGTACAAGACACGGATCTTAGGCTTTATAACAAACTCGTGACATTATAAACCCTCGCCTACGACTCGGGCTTACAACATTCAGCTCGTTTGTAATTTGCCACCTACGATCCTTGTATCGTAATTCGTAATGTACTATTAATTTGATCATCATCAATCATCATCAGCTTTTATCTTATATTAATTAATATTTTATATGCGGCGCGCGCGATATTATAACATTCCTTTGTCTGCGGCGCTTAGCGTCGCCTACGCTGCTGTATCAATACATCTTGACAGCCGCATACAAGGGGTCCCGCACTATC
This sequence comes from Carpatolechia fugitivella, assembly GCA_951230895.1. Lineage (NCBI taxonomy): Eukaryota > Metazoa > Arthropoda > Insecta > Lepidoptera > Gelechiidae > Carpatolechia > Carpatolechia fugitivella. Next base: position 14,007,217 of record OX579660.1, read on the forward strand.
TTACTACTGGGCAAAGGCATCACTATTCCCTTTTATTGGCTATACTACCGGGTGTCCAAAAAGGGTATTTGCACTTTTAAATATCAATAAATCGTCTTAATGAGGGTAGATAGCAAAAACAAATATAATGTCGTAAGTGGAATTTATTGGAAATTTAGTTGAAATGGATTCGTGTACCGGAGCTCAGCGCGCAATATGTGTACGAGCTTATTATCAAAACAATAATTCGATAATAACAGCTCGCCGCTTACATCGCGCGCAGTTCAATGTACGGGACATTTCTTGATCTCCCAGTGCGAATATCGTTAGAAAATGGATTAAGACGTAATAGACGTCATTAGGACAACATATTTTTTTGTCGTAAGTTTTCCAATGTATGTACTTTTTGCAAATAGTAATAAAACTATGAAATTATATATTTTTCGTATATAATTTTGGGGTATAAATTACCAACACCTTTTTTGGACACCTATATAATAATGAAGTACAAAAAGTATTTATTTACTTGGTTAAAATACACGAGTGTGTGTGGCTCAGTGGATTTTAAATGGTGTGGCTTGGAGGGTGTGGACATAAGAGGTGTGTTCAGCGTAGTTGAAGTGTTCAACGTCTCCTGCACTAATATTTGAGACTAGACTGGCGGGACGTAGCACGGTATCGGTGTATGTATGACTACATGCTCGGGCGCACATCTATATAGACATTACTTCCTAGGTACATTCCTTCATTCTGTCTCTTCGTCATCAACATCATCATCATCTCAGCCGGAAGACGTCCGTTTCTTTTAATACTGATATACATTGCATAAGCAGAGCAAAGATGTTAAATGTAATGTAAAGTCATATTTTTCTTTTTAGCTAACGTTGTATTGCCAGTATGCTGACAAAAATGTTTGATTTTAGCTAAGTATGTGGGCTTGTATTGGAGTATTGTGAGCTGTTGATGATGATGAACAGCGTCATCATAATTTATAACAAACCTTTTTTACCAATTCAACCGAGAACTCGACTTCCGTTCTGAATGTACGCGGCTGAAGTAGCCATAAGGATGTACGTGTACCGTAACGGGTCAAGTCACAAAATAACTGTTATTGATATCATGCCGGAGAGCGTCGGTGGTCTAGTGGCTAGGGCCGCTGCCTCCCGTCCGGGAGACGCGGGTTCGATCCAATGTGTTTTCGAATTACGAATTCATATGTACGTTTATTCGACGCTCTTACAGTGAAAGAAAACATCGTGATGAAACCTGCACACTTCTGCAAATAAATTCAAAGGTGTGTGAAGTCAACAAGTGTGGTCAACTAAGGCCTAATCGCCCTAATTCAGGGTAGGCAGGAGCCCCTCGGTGGGGACGTATATGAGCTGTTGATGATATCATGCCGGTAGCATGGATCTGTAAACTGTATAATACTTTCAGAAACTTGGCAGTTGGCTACTGAAAATATTATGAGTATTTTAATATAAAAACATTTATTTGCACAAAAACTACTTATTAACTTGTTTTAGTGCCAAGGCGGACGTATCTCACATTCAACCTTTTGATCAGTTCCAAATTAACTGCTACTACATCAGTTAGTACCAATGATGCTCTCCACTAAACCCCATTACCCGGAATATCCCGGGGAATCCACGACGAATACTAACCCGGGAAAATCAATCTCTCTACAAACCTACCCACACATACACAAAGACTTTCCGTATAATATGTATTCGTAGCACGCGCGTAGAGGCGCTACGCCGTAGCGCGATGTCACGTAGACCGCTACGTGAGCCAGACGGTTTAATTTTAGGGTGGAAAAATAATTGATTCAACGATATTTTTTTTGGGATGTTATTGTAATCATTATGATTAGTATATTATTTTAAATAAAGCTTACAAAATGAGATGAAATCGTAACCATAAAGCTAATGTACCCTGACAAGCCAAAGGAATCGGCAGCGCCATTTCTTCAAACCACTGCGATGGGGTAGCTTTTCGGGTAAAGGTTCCCGGCCATCGTAGTAAAGTACCAGGGCAGCATAGGGTTGAAGATGTTCAACGGGGAGGAAACTTGACTTAGGAAATAACAAGATTTTTAGATAGTTTCAGTTTTGGTATTTGAAACGTAGCTGTAGGATTGAAAGAGCCGAAGACTTTGTTATGCTTGTGGCTGAAATGATTATTATATAATAATGGCCATTATGTACCCATAAATTAATTTATTTTGAACATTACTTTACTTATTTATAAGTTCCAGAGAGGTCTTTGTTTAACAATTTCAGTAAAATGAACCATATACCAAGGACCTGAAACAGTTTTCCATGGGTCTTGTGAAGTTTTCCCGGTCGACGCAGCGGAAGGTACCAGGAGGTTAGGGAGACGAGAAGGTGGCCCGGCGGCGGCAGTAGGCGGCAGGCCGGCGCAGGGAGGCGCATTGCAGGCGGGTGAATGCCCGCGCATCGATCCACCCCCCGCACCCCGCGCTTGCGTAACCCCTCCCGCTTATGTAACTCGCACGATTTCTTCCCCTTCCTACTCCTAAATTTTCTACTCCCCGAATTTTTCTAATCTTAATTTATGGCGTAGATTTGTCGGTAAGTTTGTTTAATTGACGTTTTTGAGACAAAACATGCGCATTTTTTCGCGAATCGCGGCTACGTGACTGACGCCTCGTCTCAAGACGCAACAATGTCGTCACTTTGTTATGATGGTTTATTATGATATGGTCGTTCTCTGCCTCCTAAGCGGCAAAGTCGTATAAAACTGGGATTCGGATTTATGTCTGTCGTTATTTAGCCAACACATCTACTATTCTATTCAGCCAGCATCATTTGACATATTATTATAATCTAAATAAACAATGACAAGAAACCGGCTAAGCACGTGTCGGGTCACGCAAAGTTCCGTAGTTGTCCAATACTACTTAGGGACCCGTCTAAGAATATATTTCTCTAATATTTGTTGTACCTACAAGTACATTTTATAAGTTGTCTATTATTCGATAATATGTAAAGCCTACTTGATGTTGATAGTTCTCCTTTTTAAATTCATCATATACACTACTACCGTGTTTTTTTTCACATTTTCAAATACAACGGTTTCACTGGTAGAGGGGGGAAACTCCACAGTGAGCGTACACTGGTAGTAAATGTGCCATCCATGATAGCTTTGACGTCTAAAAATGATTTGTAAAAATCTTAATTCGATTAAAATATATTTGATTTGAACTTGACTCTAACAAAAATAAGCATTAAAACAAAATACTTCTGAAACGTACACTAGCATCGAAAAATGGTTTTAGCAAACCCCATTATTTTAAAAAACCTATCGTGGTATCGTGGACTACCTTAGTCGTGAATAAAAAAATAACCCCCACTTCACGTGTACCAGAGGAACCCTAAAAAAAATTCTTAAAGATTTTATTCTTCAGTTTTATCGACATGATTAATATGTATATCCATACCAAATTACAGCCTTCTAGTACTGAGAGTCTCTGAGTTAAGCCGCGGATGGACAGACAGACAGACGGACATGGCGAAACTATAAGGGTTCCTTTTTGACTACGGAACCCAAAAAAATGTTTTTTTTAAGTTCCGATCTAATTTATCTATGTTACGTATAACTGATATACTTCAAACCAAACATAGCTTACACGATCAATCTAATTTTAGCTCATTAAACTCTTAATTTTAACCCGTTAGCTAGTAATAAATCGTGGCTTCCTTTAAGTCTGTTCCCAGTACGTAGAGTGCACATTAGCCCGCCCGCTTTTAGGCGTGGTGTGGACGCGGCATGATATATCGACGACATTAGTTATGCTGCCCGCGGTCCCGGATTCCAACCATGTGCCCGGATATTCCGAACTTAAAAATTTTAAGCTATTCTTTCTTTTTTGGAGGAATATTCGAGAAAATTAACGCTAGGTCCCAACTTTTACGCTACGCTTTTAGACAGACTGATGACGGAAGCAGCAGCCTAAAAAAAGTCGGAGTTTCTGACTTTTATTAGTGATCAAACTGAAAATATCTCCACACAAAGACAACATTACAATAACCGTCACGGCGGGCGTGACCCAATAACTACAACTCAGATATTAAACAAAAGAGCTACGGTTTTGAGGAAGCTATGGTCCGTAGCCCGTAGCCGAGCTACGGCGTAGCGGGGTTACGGCGGCCGGGCCGGTCGGCGACCCCTGGCCGTGAACGGGGGTGCGGCTGAAGCCCCTCGCCCTCCCCGCCGCGGGGGCGCCGCCCCCCGCCGCGCGCCTCACCTCCCCGCCGCCCGGACGCAGTAGACACGTGCGCGCCGCGCCCTGCGTAGAGGGTGCTCGGAAAAATGTTGTTTTGATTTACTTATACAAGTATAGGTAGAGTTTATAGTTCTTTGTATATTTCAAGGTGCATCAAATTGAATAATGATTTTTCTATAATAAAGTACAGTTGTAAATTCATAGCTTTAGATAAGGATATTTTTTCTCGTCGTAGTCATGATGTTTATAGAGGTAATAGCTTATTGTGACTTGGATGGTTGATTTTAATATGGTGGCCGACCACTCAAGTGATTTTATTTTTTAGTTCAAGATACGAATTTGTGACTTAAATAGCTAATTAAGTAAGATAGCTGACAAAACTAAATAATACCGTTATTCTAAACTACCAAAAGTTTTCCTTGCAATAAATTTGAATATATTAATAATAATTTCATAAAGCGGTTATGCAATATACCTCTCTATAAAGTTATAACCCAGAACACGCTGTATCTACTCGTACTTCCTACTCCTACGAGCACTCACACATACACAGTTGCCTAGTTTCATACATCCCTTACAGCGTTTGTACTCGCCACACCCCCGGCGCGTGTCCGAACACGGCGGCACGCATACATAGACACTCGCCCGGGAAAATCTTGTACCAGTGTGCGTGACAGACTTGTCTCTACACGGCGCGGTTTATCGATGTGTGCGCGGAAAATCTGTGTTAACGCTCAACTTCCGCGTCGCAATTCGTGTCACGCATACTTTGACGAATAGTTTTGTTCGCATGTGTGCGTAGGGTGCATCGACTTCGCTTCCGGTTCCGCCGGGGACAATGCCCTGGTGATTTACGTCTGTTAGTTCGAAGGTTTGCGTGTTATTGTGACGTTTGAGGTGCGTTTCCATGTATTAGTCCAATTTGTGTTGTGATTCGACGGATTACTGAGGTTGAGTAGTTTTTTTTTTTTATTTTTTTTGTTACGTCATGCATCGTAATACTTCTTTAAATTATGTTATAAGTAGATTTTGGAACGAAATGCATTAAAAATAAAGCTTTTCTATTTAAGTACGTTTTGTGTTATTTTTACCGCAATGTTCGCGCATGCGCTGAATCGCGCACGTACGCCGCCACACATTCTGCAGTCATGGTTAAATTTTAGATCGAGCGATTTATTATCAAGCAATAATGAAACATAACTACTATAAATGGATTATAGCTTGCGATAACTAAGCATATGTAAGCATAAATAAGTAGGTAAACATTCACAAGAGAAATACACGAACAATACATAACTGAGATCGCTATAGCGATCTCTTTCAAACGACTATAGGTATAGTATATACTTTTTAAAGTTTTACAATATCCCGTTTTAAATCAAAACAACGTTATTGTGGGAATGGGTTGCCTAAAGGAAGAAATGTAAATACTAAAAAATAAATAAATTAAACTAAAAATGTTCGTTCGCGTGGTATACTCGCAGTACTATACTTACTATGATATTTCGCTTTATTGTTTTGTCTCCACGATTACGTAACGAAACTCGTTATATTTACAAACATAAACATCCCAGCGATCTCCCTCGAATCAATACACGGCAGTTTTGTTTTGGGGCCCTCAGCCCCGTCCCCGGGCGCTGACGTCACAGCTTCGGGAACTCGAGGTGTTTTACGACTTGCTGTCTCTCCGGGATGTTACGCCTCTGTGATCCTAGTAAATTATAAATGTCACAATATACAAATTTGTATGTTTCAAGTTGTGCTGAAGGATTCAGAAGTCTATAAAAAAAAATTTATGTACTCGTATGTGTGTGTGTATGTTTGTTTCTATAAAATATGTACTTTTATATGTATATTAGGTGTTTTATTGTAGGTATATTCGGTTTATTCACTTTCTGAAAACCTGTACGATCTTAAAATTGTGTTCTAGATCAAGCATCGGTAATCCCACAGTCACAAAATCAATTTTCTCCGAAACGCTCGAAAATGTGATCATTACTGTAAAAAAAACAGTACGCGAAGTGACTCATTTTTGGATGAAACATTGCCCCATACAAAACAGCGGCCAGCAATGTGCCCTCAAATGGCCTAGGCCAGCAAAGTAACTTTTGTCCAGAAATTTTTAATGTTTTGAGTTTTTTTACAAATTCGAATTTTATATGAATCGTACACGAATCGTAGTGATTGGAGTTGGCTGTATGCTCGAAGTATAACACTGGCATAAAACAAAAAAAGAAAAGCATGCAATATGGCGGCTTGTAATTTCCGTCTCTTTTATTTTTACATACTACATATTTATTTTTCATGATGGAGTATTACGGAGAAAAGGCTCTGGCGGACATTCAGCCTCTACGAATATTTTTTGTTAAATCGAGATAATTTTATTTCTATAATTAAAATATTACTGGCTGATAATATTTTTGATACAATTTATTGATATAAAAAATATAAAATACTTTTCTCTTTGTATAATCGATCGAAATATTTTTTATTGTCAAAATGATCCTGGCTGAATAATAAATTCTGAAGACCATAAGAATTAAAACTCAATTTTATAAAATCGCACTAGTGCGGTAAAACGCATTAACCGCACAGTTTACTGCCTTCGTAAGTTAAATTTTCGAGCAAGGTGTATCTGTACTACACTAGTAGACAAAATGAAAAAAAAAGGAAGAAGGAATATAGAGTGTATTCAAAATTATTACGCAAATGATTTGTATCTCTCAAAAGATTTATAATAATAATTTGATAAAGAATGCTAAGAGCGTTAGTAAAATGTCCTGGAAAATAATAAAAAACGATAAGAATGCCAGTTATAGTAAAAACCTAATTAAGGAAATAAATGTAAATAACAAATTAATAACCAATCCAACATTGATACCGAATGAATTTAATGATTATTTAGTAAATCTAACTAATAATAAAATGCAAGAATGTAAAAACACTAACAAAATGCGTATACCTAATAGCATTTACATAAATCCGTTCACACCAAATGAAATACTGACTATAATAAAATCATTAAGAAATACGAACGCTACTGGATATGATAATATATGTACCAAGGTTATCAAATATTGTAGTAATGAATTTGTCCTTCGAAAAGGGAATATTTCCAGAGCTATTGAAAAGGTCGATTGTCATACCCCTACATAAGAAAGGACCCCAAACTTTAATTGAAAATTATAGACCTATCACGTTGATCCCAGTTTTATCTAAAATATTCGAAAAGGCAATGAAAATTAGAATGCTATGTTTTATTACTAAATACAATATTTTAAAGGAGGAACAGTTTGGGTTCCAACCTAATAAATTAAACAGTTTAGCCATGTTCTATCTAGTGCGTGATATAATTGAGAACATCAATGCTAAGAAAAGAAATACAGTAGTATTTTTTGATATGTCCCGGGCTTTTGATTTTGTCTCACATGAACTTTTACTTACAAAACTGGAAAATTTAGGCATACGAGGTCTACCGCTAGACTGGCATGCCTCTTACTTAAAAAATAGGAAACAAGCGGTGGAAGTTAAAAGTTTAGATAATAAAGGTTGTGTAGTTGCAAATAGGTCACAATATAGAGTCAACGCATGCGGTGTGCCTCTAGGAAGCGTGCTGGGCCCGTTACTATTTCTACTTTACATAAACGACCTTCCTGAGGTTACACGCCACAATTGTTTTTTATTTGCTGATGACGTATCGGTTATTATACCCCAAGAGAAGGGAATAAATGCGGTAAATTACGAACATGAAATAATAATACCGTCCAAACTATAATTTTATGGCTTAGCCATAATAATTTATCAGTCAACCTAACAAAAACAAATTTTATTCAATTTGGTACAAACAGACAGAGTAAATTAAACTTGAATATTCAATATAATGGTGAGAATATTATAGAAGTTGACAACACAAAATTTTTAGGCATCACACTGGACAAAAATCTCAATCGCATATTGAATCGCTAAAGGATAAACTACATCTTTATGTGTATGTTTTAAGAAGATTGCGAAACGTCACTACCATGGAAACTACTCTAGCAGCTTATCATGGCTATGTGGCTTCGTTGCTCAAATATGGGATTTTAATTTGGGGAAACTCTACCGAGATAGGCAAATTATTTATAGCTCAAAAGAAATGCGTGAGAGCTATGTGCGGCAGAGGTCCTCGCAAATCATGTGTTCCTTTGTTTAAAAAGTTAGGCATACTTCCATTGCCATGTCTATACTTACTTGAAGTGGCCACATTTGTAAAAAATAATTTATTGTTATTCAAGCGTACAGCAGACATTCATAGCAGAAATTTAAGAGACACAAACAAATTAGTTTATAATAGTATACCACGACTAGCTCTTTATCGAAATCAATGCAGCTCAATGTGTGTGAAGATTTTTAATGCCTTACCAAAGGACATAAAGGATCTGCCAAAAAAAAAATTAAGGGTAGGTTATTAAAATGGTTAAAAGAAAAATGTTTTTATAAAATTAGTGATATATTTGTATAAGTTGATAAGGTGATTGGTATATTGACGTGATATTGTAATATTGAGGTTTTATTATTAGGCACTACCAAATTGTAATATGTACAAAATTTGCATTCTGTAAAAGGTAAAATATGAGGACATTTATGTTATTTAAGACCAATTTTGACCATGTTTTGAGCAAATAAATATTCATTTCATTTCATTGAAAAATAATTAATGTGTTGCTAGTGCACTACACTCAGCCCTTAGATACGGCATCGTCATTTGGGGCAATTCCGTGCATCTAAATAGAGCATTCATAGCACAAAAGCAATGCGTTCGGGCCATTTGCAATGTAAAGCCTAGAGTCAGCTGCAAACCCCTCTTTAGGAAATTAAAACTATTAACCTTGCCTTCTTTATACATTTACGAGGCCTGCAATTTTGTCAAATCAAATTCAGTTCTTTTTGAGAGAAATGACGCTGACCCTAGGTATGACAGAAGGCACCCTAGTAAACTTATAATTCCTTCGGCACATACTAAATTGTTCAGCAACAACTGTCATGCCATGTGTGTGAGAATATTCAATAAACTGCCAGAAAAAATGAGAGTGTCACCAATCAGATTGTTTAAAACAAAGTTGCACAATTGGCTCATTGAACAAGCATTCTACTCTGTCAAGGAGTTTATTGACATGAATGACATAATAATTGAATAATATTAATAGATACTCTGACATTGAATTAATTTGATTGTAATTAATTAATTGTGATGCATTATTATTATTATTGTTTAAATTCATGATTCAATTCAATTTTATTGTTCATTAAGTTATGTTTAATATTAAGTGTTTGTGATATGACATATACTGTAGAATTGTAAGTAGACTTTTATAATCATGCATGTATTATTTAGGTATGTTTAACATTCGTATGCCTCAGTCAGGCGAAATATGTGATATTTATGCTCTTTATGTACAACCTTTCATGTTACCATATTTCAAACGAATAAAGAAATTACTATTACTACTTTTATAACGTCTTAACGTGCAAAAGCACCTCATTAGGTTGTCAGTCAGTAACGTGGGTGGCAGCCTTTGACTACAGTAAAGATATCATGTTCATCTCGTTAGCAGGGATATAACTAAACACCTTTGAGAATGTGCCATAGACGAACCTAAAATGCCTTTTTGGTTACATCGTTAGTGTTGCGCCGCTGCCTCCCGTCCGGGAGACGCAGGTTCGATCCCCACCACGTACCAATGTGTTTTCAAATTTCGAATTCATATATACGTTTATACGTCGCTCTTACGGCAAAGGAAAACATCGTGATGAAACCTGCCCTCCTGCGAAGAAATTCAAAGGTTGTGTGTGAAATCGACCAACCAGCACTGGGCCAGCGTGGCCTAATCGCCCTAATTCAGGGTATGCTCGAGCCCCTAGGCGGGGATCTGTTGATGTTGCGCTATTAACCACCAACTAAACCAACCATCGTTTTATTTTGTCTAATTTGAACTTGCATGGTTATGTTCTTTAACACCATACCTAATATCTGTTAAAATAATTATTTGCCATGGGAATTGTTGTCGAGTAAGTTCTACATCTACGGGATTAAACAAAATTAAATACATCTTTCTGCGCAGTCATGTAAAGGTAATAAAATATGAATTCATATCAATAACAATGAAACAACTACTTATTTCTGTTTGTTTACAATCGTTACTTCATTCCCCCCGGTCTACGTGCCTCACACGACACGCTTTAGATTAATAAGAGCCCTATAAGAGTTATTAGATTAGGTACTTTTTTATGTTTTTAATATAAAGGTTTTCTTTCCGTGAAAATAAAGTGTTTTTTAACAACCCCAATAATAACAAAAAATAATGAAATCGAACAACTCATTTATGTCAATAAAAAGGTTACTTACAACTTTCCACATTTGGATAAATAGATAGCAAAACATTGTTTACGCTTTGTGTGCTTTACTTGTTTAATTGTACACGTCACTGGGGGGACAGAAAATCGAAAAGCAAAAGACTGCCCCAGGCTTTTAATATTTAATCCCCGCTTTTAGTCCCAGACAAACATGGCCCGCCAATTGATCTGCCTGTCTGTCTATAAATCTGTAACGAATCTATTGTTATATGGTACTTAAAAGATTGGATTTTTGTACAAATAGTCAATCAAGGCATAGTTTTTGATTAAGATAGAAATGTCTCAAAATTAATCATCAATTCAGATAAAGTTTTCCTTCTTCCTTACCTTAATAAGACATCTATTTTCTTGTCAATACAATAAACCATGTATTTTATACAAAGTAGCGAAATCAATCATACATTGCTTACTTGCATATTACCAGGTAAGCAGGTATGCGAAGAGGTAGTTTATTCTATCAAACTCTTCTTTCGAGCTGTAGCATCTGCCTGCACGGTTTACAAAGCAAACGTCGTCGCCGAACAGCTGAGGATGGATTACGATTTTGCCGCCGATAATCCATAAAAAGCTATAGAATACAAAGGATACATTTTCTCATTAATAAGTTTAAATATTGTACACAAAAAAAAAATTATTTCCATTATTCGTGTGGAACAAAAGTTACCTACATAATTTTTCAGTAAGCTAAAAATGTTTTTTCAGCTTGTTAAATTCGATGCATTTACACTTGTTATACCTATCTATCAAAATTAGCAGTCTGTTATAACGACATTCACACTTGCAACATTGTGTTACCTGTCAGGCGGAAATTTAGCCCCACGAAAAATCAAATACAAAACTCTTATCTCTTTAAAATAGCGGCTGGTAGCATAGCTACGAGTAGCAGCAGGTTCAGTGCACCACATGCAGATCAAATATTGACGCGTCGTCGTCTGCGTTTCTACTTGCACAGTGAGTCACCTCTCGCCGGGGATTTAGCACCACCCTATAAAACAACACCCTTCACCGCGCTCAGATTGTTTACCGATTTCTATGACAATATTTTATTTTATCTATATCATGAAGGAAGAAAAAATTTTACGCGCTTCCTTCATGATCTATATATATATTATCTATCTATGTGCCGTGTGGTGACGGCAGAGTAGAATACATTAGTCACCAACCCCTACTCTTCCCGTGGGTGTCGTAAGAGGCGACTTAGGGACTACACATTGAACAGGGAACGGGCAGCAGCGCTCTCTGATACAGTAACCTTTTAATCTGCGATCTCCAACCCGCCTGCCAAGCGTGGAGATTATGGCAAAACCAAACACTTAAGTGGAGGAGGCTCATAGTCCAACAGTGGACTGTAACGGGCCGTTGATGATATACTATCTCTCAATAGACGGTTCAGAAGTTTTTAAAATCATTTTTAGCACAATATTTTTAGATGTGCATTCGAAATTCCATATACTATCGAGACTACAATAGATTTTCTTTCTCCATAGCTTCCAAAGATTGGCCTGCATGGCGATCACAGGGTGTATGAGGACAACGCCAACGGCAGCGATGGAGGCCATGTTATGTCTTCCGCCACTCCAGCTGTACATACAGCAGGAGGCTGCCTCATCAGCGGTAAGACTTAACACCCTAGGACTATGGAGAAACAACAGGACCCCGCACGCCGCCATTCTAGGGGAAGTTCACAAAAATTTCCCCATCTCAATGGCTTGCAGTGACAGGATTCCAAAACAGTTTGTTTTCGATAAGAAGTACAAAATACAATTACACGAGGACCATCGGGTTGAAGGGCTCGACATTAAAGAGCTCAGAATCTTCACCGATGGATCCAAAACTGAGGCAGGCACGGGTTCAGGAACCTTCTCGGAGGACCTAAACATCAAGCTAGCCCTTCCACTGGGTGCCCATAACACAGTCTTTCAGGCTGAATGTATGGGCATCATCACGGCCGCTAATGCTATAGCATCGAGAATGGTAAGAAACTCCTCCATCCGAATCCTCTCGGATAGCATGGCCGTCTTACTAGCCCTAAAAAGCAACACCATCAACTCGGGACTAATCTACGAGTGTCACAAACGACTAATGGAGGTATGTCAACACAACCGCGTAACCCTTCAATGGATAAAAGGACATAGCGGATCTAGAGGTAACGATGCAGCGGATGAGTTGGCTCGTAGAGGTTCTAGCTTAACAGCATACGGACCCGAGCCTATCATCCCTCTTCCCTTCAGGATGGTACGTACATTACTTAGAGAATCAACTAGGAACGAACATGCCATTCTTTGGACGAACCATGAAGAGTGTAGACAGGCGAAGATGGCCTTGCCAACCCCCAGTGCCAGGCTCGCTAAGACCCTGTTTCGGCTAAGTAAACCACGCTTGCGTTTGGTGACTGCAGCAATAACTGGTCATGGTTCTTTTAATAAACATCTATATGTCCTAGGTGTTACTGACAGCCCCCTTTGCAGAGCCTGCTTGGAGGCAGAAGAAACGGCCGCTCACGTCCTCATGGAGTGCACGGGAGTGGCGGACTACAGGGCTAAATACCTCGGTCAAACGAGGGACCTTCCAGGGATAACCGGTAATGTAAAGGGCCTACTGGGTTTCCTGGAAGAGTTGGGTTGGCTCGAATGACACCGCATTCCCACCCACACGCAAAATAGGCGCATTTGACGTCGAGTTGCGGAAACCAGCCCGTCATGACTAATGACTAATGACTAATGACTACAATAGATCCTCTCGGGTCGCAGTTTTTTTTTTCTAACAGTCCTATCGCTATGTATTAGTGCCAGAGTGGTAATATAGCGGGCGCGCACACGCACGGACGGAACTATACTTATTTACCCGATCCCTTATCATCAAATCAATCAATAACCATGAACCGTTGAGGAGTTTCCCCGTGAGCAGGTGACTCCGACTGCTTCACCAGGACCATGGCCAGATCAATGCATACATACGTAAGCAAAAGGGGCTGTTTTAGAAAAGATTATGTATTTAAATAAATATTAATATGTCATCAACGGCCCGTTATAGTCCACTGCTGGACTAAGCCTCCTCCACAATATTAATATGTTACTTTATTTATCATCATCAACAGCTCATAAACGTCCCCACCGAGGGGCTCGAGCCTACCCTGAATTAGGACGATTAGGCCTTAGTCGACCACGCTGGCCCAGTGCGGATTTGTCAACTTCACACACAACCTTTGAATTTCTTCGCAGGAGTGTGCAGGTTTCTTCACGATGTTTTCCTTAAGAGTGTCGAATAAAAGTATATAATGAATTTGAAATTCGAAAACACATAGATACGTGATGGGGATCGAACCCGCGTCTCCCGGACGGGAGGCAGCGGCCCTAGCCACTAGACCACCGACGCTCTTTAAAAAATCAACTATAAAACGAATAAAAAAATTATAATTTTTTCCATTAGGCAGAGTGGAACATTCATTTTTATTTGATGAAATACGCTAACGGTGGTTTAAAAAAAAATGCAAATTAAATAAAACGAAAAGGGTTCGTTTGCCGCGTTTCCTATGTTTATTGTGATATAAAAACCTATTACAGGGCGGGTGTAATTTATGTATTTGGAGCTGATTGATCGATAGGCAGGCCGGGGAGTTGGAGGCAGGCATTGCATACACGCACCTGTCTAATGACAATCACAGTTCGATTCCCGGCAGTTCAACGACCCAATTGATAGGCTGTTTTTCCTGACAACGGAAGGAAGAAAACTTTTTTGGGTATACGAGGAAAATCCTTTTTTATAAGGGGGAAGGCGAAATAAAAACGTCGATCCGTAATAAATATATTGCGATGATGAATGTTGTATTGTAGGAATATAAGAAAATATAATAAATAATGACTACAGAGGACAACAACTTGTAAATATAAGTAGGTACATGATGTTCGTCCGTGCCGCGTTCTGCAGGGCTCACGGGAGATCAGCGCCGTAGTCTACCTTGCTAGGCTACGGCTCTTGCTGAGTGAGGCCCTTTTTGTCTGGGTGTCGCAACACAGGGGCAATTTTGTACGTATGTTGATTTTGTATTTTCATTTCATTTCTGTTGCATTATGTACTATTCTTTATGTATGTGTTTTGTGTTGTGATATCCTACAAATAAATGTTTCTGATTTCTGATAAAGTAAATGTGACCACACACATTGGGCTTGATATACCTACCTAGCTACCATCGGATTACCTGTTACCACAAAAGAAAATATAAATACGAAGATCGTAAAGGCTTAGCAATGAAAAGGAAAACTAAAGACTGTAATATTGAATAAACAGGTAATAATAATAATAATAATAATACATATATAATAGTATACAGGTCTATTGATTTTTAATTATACCTATCTCATATCATAACATATAATATTATATATATTTTTAATAATTTTAATAGGTAAATAAACGTGAAATACGAGGGCGTCTTGTGGTCTAGTGGTTAGGGCCGGTGCCTCCCGTCCAGGAGACGCGGGTTCGATGCCCACCACGTACCAATGTGTTTTCGAATTCGTATGTAAGTACGTTTATTCGACGCTCTTACGGTGAAGGAAAACATGGTGATAAATCCTGCACACTCCTGCGAAGAAATTCAAAGGTTGTGTGTGAAGTCGACCAACCCGCACTGGGCCAGCGCGGTCGACTAAGGCCTAATCGCCCTAATTCAGGGTAGGCTCCAGCCCCTCGGTGGAGATGAGCTGTTGATGAAGATCACGCTATAGGAGCTCCTATCTCCGAAGAGGTGAGCATAACTTTAGTGGGTTCGCTAGGAACACATACTAAAACATTGCCAATATTTTTGGGTTAAGATTTGGCATCTACACACCCCTAATATTAAAGATTAACCCTGAAAGATTGATGTGCTACCTAAAGATTCAAGAAAACTTCAACAAAAACTAAAAATTAGAGCAGAAATTGCCAATAATAGCAACTACAAAGGGAGCAACACGAACGAAAGGCGTAGTAAAACAGGTACGGATCGGAAATGTGAGTGAACCGCATTAAGTTCGAGGCCAAGAGAGGCCAGCGCGGCCAAGGATGGCCGGCCGATGACTCCAATGACTCCGCGCTGCACCTATCGATTAAAGACCTAGTTTAAACTGAAAATTATAGACAGGACTAGACTGGTAGTGGTAGCGCTATTTGTTGCGTCAAGTTTGCTATAATAGGAGCTTTTATTCGCAAAACATGACGGTTAATAAGCTAGGTACAGCCACAAGCGTTGTTTTGCAGTGGTTGCACACTTACCTATATCGACGATGACAATGAGTATTTTTTTTCTACAATATTAGAGCTGCGGTCACGATGCTCAAGAACAAAAAAGTTAAATTATGTGGTAGTAGTACCAACTTTTTATCCGCATACGATAGTGTGATTTCATTATTTTCCCGTGGTTAATTTTTTTTTAATCTTGACTCCTTGTAACTATGTGTTAACTAATTAACGCAACACTTTAGTTGCAGGATACTTCCAAAAATATCACACTTTCAGCTCACCCAGTAAAGTATGAAGAAAGTTCAGAATAATATATCCCTCTCGTATTTGAGAATTTTACAAATAAAGATATTATATATTTTTTTTAATGTGGTTTACCTGATCTGTTAGCATGTGAAGGTTTTTTTTGTAATTTAAGGACCTCTGCCTCCCATCCAAGCGCGCCGGTTAGAACCTTACCAATTACTAATGTGTGTAGAAATACGATACGAATATAATGCACATTCATTCAAGATGCTTAAAGCTGGTAACAAACGAACAACAGATTTGTCCTAACAAAAGTACCATAGACTAACCATATCCCCTAAGTGTGACCTACATAAAACCCTCCTGTGATCCTAGTCGGTTGCCAAGCGGAAGAACAAACCCATCCTATATCCTAGCAACACCCGGTAGCGGTAGCTAATAATAAATACTGCGTTTTGAAATGTCCAGAGGGGTGCGGAGGCCTCGACCTCATTAGGACCCTCGGCCCCATGCCATGTCACTACCTCCACCTTAATGGTACTAGGGCACCATAGCGTAGGTAGGACGCGAGTAATACAATTTACACACTATCGCGTGATTGACGAGATTAACACTGGCTGATATAGGTAAGTAACATGCTTGTCGCAGCATACGTGTCGTTCGAATAATAAATGGGAAACGGGGGGCTAGGCTCAAGACTCGGTGGGGAGGTAAAGCTGGTACAACTGTTAATAATTTTTATACCAAAATCGTTGTTTTAAGGCTAGACTTTTGGTGATTTTGCAAACTATATGGATCCGAAAGACATGCTAGTATTCGAAACTAAAACAGTATCAAACTGAACAACTTTTGTTCAACAATATTTCAAGTCTCCCAATTTTTTTTAAAGCTTTCTTTCAAATTGACTCTACTCGGTCTGCTGATCAGCATGAATAAAATCTTGAGCTTTTAGAAAAATTCTAGAACAAAAAAAATCCGTTTCACGTCGATTCAGAGTTATTTAATTAACACGTTTTACACAGTAATATAACAAAATAAATGAAAAATAATCGGTATAAACTGACGTGTATCCAGGCCCTAAGAAAAGCGAAGCTTCCACGCGGAAGTTATTGAACGAGCCGTCACTGAAACGATTCCAGATCAAAGGAGACACAAATCATGATTGTTACGAGTGGAGCTACCAGGGTAGCAGGCCTGGATCGATGGTGGTGAGGGAAGAACTAGGTCACGCTCGCACCCTCGCGGGGAGCCGAGGTGCGCCAAACCATGAATATAGTACGATGGAAACAGCAAAGACGATAAACAATTCGTGAGAGGGATATGAATGAACATACTAGTATGAAGTTCATATTATGTACTGTTGGATCCGCTCAGGTATTTAAACTGAAGTAGACATAAGATTTATGAGACATTTTACGGGCTTACCGCGATAGTGTCTTGAGAAGAGACATGAAAGAAGACATGAGAAGTAGACATGTAAGTATTTTATTGGCAGCGTCTACCTACAGTGCTACAGTGTCTGACTTTGCACAAACATCTGAATGGGAATGTTTTACATGTAAGCTTAATTTATACCAAACAAAATTAACATCTAATGTTCATTCTTTACTCGCAGATAAAAAATATTAAAACAGCGCGATCAATCTGCCATAAGTTCCCAACTAAAGTCTCTTCTATCAGCTCTACATCCCTGGTAATCCATGGGGTGAACGTTCACGTTAATATGCGCTCGGTTTCATTTTACGGTTTTAATCATTGCTGACAATATTGTTTTTGCAGCTTTGGATACATGCGTTTATGACCGCTCGTTTATGACCAGACACGCGTCATTTCATTTAGCTCGCTGATTGTGAAAAATTTTAACGACGGAAATGGGGTTAGGTGATTGGTAGATTCCGTCCTTTTTCTATCTATCTAAGTTCGATGGCGAGGCGAGAAAAGTTAATGCAACTGTATATTTCCCAAGTATCTTAGAATATATATAAAAAAAACAAATCAACGGCCCGTTACAGTCCACTGCTGGACTATGAGCCTCCTCCACTTAAGTGGAGGGTTTTGCCATAATCCCCACGCTTGGCAGGCGGGTTGGAGATCGCAGATTAAAAGGTTACTGTATCAGAAAGCGCTGCTGCCCGTTCCCTGTTCAATGTGTAGTCCCTAAGTCGCCTCTTACGACACCCACGGGAAGAGTAGGGGTTGGTGACAAATGTATTCTACCCTGCCGTCACCACACGGCGGATATATATATATATATATATATACATATAAGTGTATATATATATATATATATATATATATATATATAACTAAAGAAAGACACAGTATAATAGCGCCTGAAAATCCTGAAATATGGCTCTAGGTTTCTCATACGTAGAGCCTGAGGTCCTTTAGCTACCACCACTTTTGCTTTTGGCCTGCAAATATTTCGCTATATGTAATAACAACATTGAACAGACCTTGGCTGATTTTAATAAAAAATTTTATTTTTTACAAATGAAATAACCACCTGACATACGTGCGTCAATAACGGCGACCAGTCGCCCGGCCATTGTTTAACAAGTGAAGGTGAGGGCTGTCATTACTGCACTAATTGCAACTCAACCCGATGCAAGGTGCAGGTGAATAAAACCGCAGACAGGGACGAGAACGGGGCCAGCACACAAAGCGAACGACTTGCGAAAATTATTGTTTACCAACAGCGTATTGATTTGGAAATGTAGCAAAGTTCCTGCTTTTACAGTAGGTAAGTATCATTATTACCAAAAAAACCAACCCGCGGCCAGTATTAAGTTCCCTTAAAGATATCAATAGCTATTGAGTAGAGACGATTTCAACAAACAAATAACAAATACCTATTTGTAGACTCGAATACTTACCTACCTGTGACTGACCTTTTACAACAATGATAACCTAAGGGAAAGACGAAACATCCACGTGGGCACCCACACCTGGCCCTGCTTTCAAGTTAAACCTCGAGACGACAGCTGCGTATTATCCTAGCGTCGCCTCGAGAAATCCTCAGTCAACGGACGGTAACAAAGGATTTTATACATACGGGCGTCAGATGGCCGAACGGGCAACAGCTTGCGCCATAAAAAATAGGCCAATAACTTCGATGGCGAAAAAAAGTTTAAAGAAATGTTAAAGATGGCGGCAGGTGCGGGAGTCAGCTGGCGTCGGCGGCGACTGGCGCAGGCGCACGCACCTTGGCAGTAATTGCGGAGCGCGGCGCGCGCTTGTTTTGTTTACCGATACCGGCCGCGGGTCAAAGACATAACTTAGTTTTGTCGTTTTGCCGTGCGAGCCTGTCGCATTATTCAGGGTCATGGATATTAAAATTCTGTCTATAAATTACGTGGTGAATCAGCATACCAGCGAGGATGTCTACCTCTATTTACACTGCATTTTGCTCTGAATTATTATATCGTATTGATGCTGAACATATTGATAGATGAAAATGTTTGTCAGGGTTCGAAATTATCAAGATAGTTATTTTCTTTGATATATATTTTTATTTTTTTTACTACATAAGATGACAATTTAATTGCTAGAAAAGAAGAGAGCAGAAAAAAAGAGTAGAAAAATATAATAAATATGAAGTTTTCCATTTAACTTTGAGTTTCTTTCGGATACTGATTTGCAATTTTTGTTGCAATGGAAACCATGGGTTATAATTTGGTTAGGGGTAAGAGCCTTCCGCTCCCCCAAAAGTCAGATAAGTACGTCGATTAGGTCCATGTCAAAAAAAAAAGGATATAATTTGGAAAAAACTCTTGCCCCACTATTACTAGGATTTTGTATTTCCATGGAAATAGTGGGATACACCCTCAGAGGAACAAAAGACGATCGAATAGCGCGAGGCGACGCGCGTCACAAATCTTTGGATACACCCGTTTTATTGCTGGAACTTACAAAAACAAGTTAATCGTGGCATTAGGTTCTTTATTTATTTTTATTTATTAGGATTTTTATAATTATCAATGATATTTGATCTTCTTTGGTCACATTACTTTTCTTCTAAAGAGTTTCGCTCTCATCGTTGGGGTACCTAATAAACCTTCCGGACCATAATGTTGAATTCCAAAATGTTGAACTATAAATCCCAAAATGTTAAATTTGCAAAATATTGAACTGTAAATCCCAAAATGTATAACACCCATTTCCTCTCGGCTTTCCGCCAAAGATTTGACAAATTGATAAGCCACGTGGAGTTGACACGACATTATTTTTCCCGGACTTGATAACTTCAGTATTTTCCTGCATCCTAAGGTTGCCTGGAAGAGATTGCTACCCTAGCAATATGGTGGCCTGTTGACCTTCATTGTTTCAATTATCTTGTTCTGTATGTTTTGTTTTTGGTGTCATTAAAGTATATTTGTTTTGTATTGAACTTTCTTCCTTTTATATTTTCTTTCCATTATTCTCCAGCACCACATTTCGAACGCTTTAAACCATTCCGGACCGTAATGTGGAATTTGCAAAATGTTGAATTCCATAATGTTGAACTATAAATCCCATAATGTTGAATTTGCAAAATGTTGAACTGTAATCCCAAAATGTTGAATTTGCAAAATGTTGAACTTCCCTTGTCCCTCCGTCGCACTCTTAATAGGTAATGCTAAGTTGTTAACAGCTTTTTTTATCTCCATTTCTTAAGCTATCTATTCAATTAATAATATTTTGGTGTATTTATTCATATTTTCGTGGCTTTGTTAGCTTTATAAAACTATCATTTTATACACACGCTCGTATTCGTATCACTTGTTTTTTTACGATTGTTTTTTGTGGCCGGCCGGTGTGACTCTACACTCCCGACTCCGGACGCACGTGTTCACGCATCTGCCTAATTATCTGCACCGGCTTCTTAGCCCGATGATCGCCTGGGGGCCGTTTCACGAAGCTACAAGTTACAAATTACAAGTACCTAAAATTCGACGTACATTGCGCAGAGGATTAGAGAAAACGATAAGGGCTTACAGTTTAGGCGAATTGGCTACGCAATGAATATCAAATTGTAACTTGTTACTAGTAAATTGTCGCTTCGTGAAACGGGGCCCTGATATATTTTTGATACTTTTGCGCTTTCTTCTGTGTCGCGACACCTTTGAGAATAAACGTGATACAAATATTGCACGCAATTTTTGACAACAATTTTTAGTCTACTAAAAACAAACTGCACTTATGTAATATGCCTGTATTTATT
This sequence comes from Carpatolechia fugitivella, assembly GCA_951230895.1. Lineage (NCBI taxonomy): Eukaryota > Metazoa > Arthropoda > Insecta > Lepidoptera > Gelechiidae > Carpatolechia > Carpatolechia fugitivella. The sequence goes on from OX579660.1 coordinate 14,028,507, forward strand.
TTGAAAACTTTACATTAAATTTATTATTAATTAACATTTACACTTTCTTAATAATTTTTACGTTTTTACAAACCTCTACTTCTACCTGTCTGTTTACATTTAATGTAACAAAACTTATACCTTTTCAATGCAATATGAAACTTTGTCAGAAATCTATCGGAACTAAATGACAGAGCTCCATACTGGGAGTGAGTTAATAAAATAAAACAATAAATACATAACTCAGAGACCCTAAATTTAATAAATTACAGTGATTTCTATGCTGTTATAATTTTGTCTTCGCTATAATTTAGGTAGGTAAGTTACTACAACTTATAAGACTGCCACGCTTAGCTTAGAGCATCGCATTCTCCATAAATTGTAGGCAATTTATAAGTATTTACATTAAGTGATGATACAAAAATATACTTTCAAATTTTAACCTTAAGTCAAGTAGGTACTTAAGAGATCAGTCGCAGATCTGGACAGTAATCCAGATCTAAAATTTGAAATGCATATTTACCACTGGTTTCACCATCGATATTCTTCTTAAGAAGTTTCATTTGTTGAGCACTTTATTACGAATGACAATAAGGTATTTGTTTTCTTTTTATAGAATTATCACAGAGTATAATAAAAATATATTTCTGTATAAAAAAAACTTTTTTTTTTTATTGAGCAGTTTCCTACAGAAATATTATTTCAATGACATAACACACTTCCTATGTAAATCCTCTCTTTAACTAAACCATTGACCTGCTGTAACACAGCCGTTTTGTTCTTTATCACTTATAAGTTTTAATTTAATATAAAATGTAAGCCAAATATCCTACTGTCTGCAACTATGCCTTGTTGTGCTAAAGCAAAAATTATATACACCTATAGTACTTGATTGACTAGTCAAATCAACTTCTTTTTATTAACCGTCTTATTAGGAAAATCAATTGAAACAGCAAGGCGTGACGTCACAATGTGCCATGATAGTTAACTGTGCTTTTCTTAGATCAATTTACTGTGTAAAATAAAATTACCTGAATGCTCGGTTTATACGAATAATTTAGAACTTTTAATTCCTAGATAATGAAAGATTGTCTATTTTTAATACAGTCAACTACTCAATTAACACATATAGATAGTGTAAATCCTCCCTAATTTATTTCCATAGTTGATTTCAAGTATTTATCATTTGGTGAAAATAGTGCGTATACAACAACAAAATGTACATACATTTAAACCTTAAGTAGGAACATAGGTTAGCTATTTCTACTTGTAACTAATGATAACAAGTTTATTGCTTTTCTGTTTACTTTATCTTATGCGTGCTAATACAATTAAAATAGTTGAAAATCTTTTAAGAAAAAAATATTGAATGAGTATAACACAGAATGAAGTATTTTTGTACATTTTGTCAGCGGTACCATTCAAATAGAATATCTAATCAAAACTTATTTTAAGATTTCGACTGTTTTTAATTCTTTTCTCATTTAGTCTGGATTGGGCTGTGCGCGGCAAAAATCTTGAATAAATAAATAAATATGTATGTGGGGACATCTTCACACACGGCCATCTGATCCCAAACTAAGCAGAGCTTGTACTATGGGTATCAGACAACTGATATACATTACGTAAATAGATAACAATACATTACGTAAATAGATATACATACTTATATAGATAAACAACAAACAGACACAAGGCAAACACAAGTGCTCGTCACACGAATGTTTACCCTGGGCGGGATTCGAACCCGTGACCACAGGGTCACGGTGTATCTGCCTCCGAAGCACAGGCTTCGGAGGCAGATACACTACCACCTGGGCTACGGAGCCGTCAATATGAATAAAAGGCGAGGTGAGTTCGCATACATTATAAAACAAAAACAACATCGCGTAGGTCCCCACTTCCCCGCAAATATCAAGATGTGTGCCGGCCTCTATACTACAGTGCGAAAACATAACAGAATCCTCGCCCGCGGTACAGGGGTGCGGGGAGTGGCAGTGAATCAAAGTCAATCGACTGAACATCGACATCAACAGCCCATATAAGTCCCCACCGAGGGGCTTGAGCCTACCCTGAATTAGGGCGATCAGGCCTTAGTCGACCACGTTGGCCCAGTGCAGATTGGTCGACTTCACACACAACCTTTGAATTTATTCGCAGGAGTGTGCAGGTTTCATCACGATGTCTTCCTTCACCGTCAGAACGTCAAATAAACGTACGTATGAATTCGAATTTCGAAAACACTTTGGTACGTGGTGGGGATCGAACCCGCGTCTACCGGACGGAAGACAGCGGCCCTAACCTCAACTCCAACACAACGACGCTCTCAAAATTCATCGGTACTGAACACATATCTATAATATTATACCAATTTTATTTGCAGAGTTACTGCGTATATAAATCATAATCTCAAGTTGAATAACGTGGTAAAACTGGAAAAAGCTGTCAACTAAATATATAAGATTCAACAATTATCCTATAAAATCCACTATAATGTTATCAGTTTATTTATGACTAAGTAAAATTGTTTATTCAGAAGTATTTCCGATCCTATGAATCACCAACCATGTCCCCTGCACCTCTGTACCCCTTTTCACCCGATATGATACTTATGATCAAAACGAGACGTCATGCCATACTTAAACGTAGGCTGATGACGTCTTGATCTCATCACGTGATCTGCCTATCACGAAAACAGACAAGGACTCAATTATCTTTTCGCACAATAGCTTTCAAATTGGTGTTATATTATTACATATTGTCGATTAAATAAAATACCCTAGCTATATAAAAATATTCTCACAGACAACACAGGAATGTTCCTGTCATATTCAATCTATTTGAAACGAGCCACGGCGATTCGGTCCCTCTCTAAACGAGAAAGAGTGAGTGAGCGAGTAGCGTGGCTGAAACCTTCAATCAACAGCTCTGCGACCACGTAGCTCACTTAATTCAATCCGAATTGCAATTAGATATTTCCAGAATCGTACTGAAGTAATTATTTCTCCTAGTTCATTATTACGTCATCGTCGGAGCCTTAAACGCGTATTCGCTCGCTTGTTTGTCGCGACACGAAGCTTCTTTAAATTAACTCGGTTTAGAACTTTAAAACGTTAGTAGAGTTTCTTAAAAATGTCGAGTTGGATTAAGTTAAGTGACTTGCGCGGTCGCACCGGGAGACTTGTAATTTTATAAATTAGCACTAGGTAAATATATAGTAAATATACAGCATTCTTCCCCATACATAGAGTTCAGTTGACAGACACCTAAAAATTTAAACCAAATTAAATTAAATCACCAATCATTCAATAAATTAAAAATAAATAAAAAAGGTATTTGGCTGAAAGATGAACTCTATATATAATATGCACATGCAATGAACACGGCATGTGCTCAGACATGAATTTTTTTGTTTAACAGTGTCAGGCTTTCATAAATGTTTAGCTTTAATGCTCACTGGAGACTGTAAAAGCAAGTATAAAATGAAGTTGTCACCTTCCTTATAATCTGAAAAAACAATGGCTGAAATGCGAAACTTGGAAGCCACGTGGTTATGAAGAACGGTGCGTTTCAGTTTTGCAACACAAGCATGTATCTGCGATTCGACGCGTTTTCTCTCAAACATACTAACTGAGATTGAGTCAAATTAGTCCAACGCGTCGCCTCGTAGTTTCGAGTTTCAGCCCTTTAATCATATAAAACAATCCCAATTCATTCCACAACTTTACATCATCAATATTTCAACTAACACTTACTCCTGAAACCCAAAAATCCTAGCAACATTAAAGAAAATAATTACAACTCGTAAAAAAGTAATAGCAAGAAATTATTCAAACATGTTTTCTTTATTTCTAATGCCAGGATTACATTAGGATAGTTTGAGCGAATCGATGTTTCGGACAGGCTAATGATCACTTTGATATTAATACTAAAATTAAATATCAAATATCATGAATGGAACTACAAAAAAAAATAATGTCCAAGTGATCACTAACCAATCCAAAACATGCTTGAAAGAAGGCACTTCTTACCATTTCAGAATAAGTTTGGCAAATAGCAGTGGAACCAGGCAGTAACCAGGTCGCTTGAGGTACGACAGTACTGCCGATTCCTCCAGTCACAATCATAACCTAAAACTGAGTTCATTTGTAAGCTTTGCCTTGAAAAAAGGGACAAGGGAAGAAAATCAGAATTTTAGACCTGTCAAACATCGCGTCAGACGCGTCAGAAAAAATCTTCAAATTCACAGGTCCTTAAACAAATCAATTATGTCTGTCTCTTTCAAAAACTATTTTTTGTATGGAGTTTATATGGCGTTACTAGCTTGTGACGTCACAAACTAGTATGTGCCTCTCTGTCTAATCTTGAATTTCAAACCTTTATAACTCGGTCAATTTTAAAGATAGAGCAAAAATTATTTTAGTGTTCGATAGCAAAAATTATTTTAGTGTTCGATAGCAGAAACTAAGAACTTTGGATCTATATTTAAAAAAAGTAGTCAAATACCCTATTCAGGTTTAGTGCATTACTGCAGGAGTCGGCGGCTACACTAGCGGCGGCGCGCTGGTACATTTCCTAACTTTATCTACAAAAACCCTATGGACATCTCCTAACACCACATTCGATCATTTTGGAAAAAAAGTCGTAACAATCTAACAGTTTGTCATGACACTTTATACAAATTGAATGAATGCACGATGTAAAAGATGAAAATCATTGTTTGAATGAAACTCACTACCATACTAAGGTAACCTTGGCGTTTGGGCATACCACACAGATAGTGATTGCTTAAAACACTAATGCGTATTTACAAAATTTACATTACAAAAAGTATATTTCTATAACAGCCAAGTTGATTTCCCATTGAAAGCACTATCTCATTTTGCATCTTAATAACATAGATAACAGAGTTATATCTGAAATTAGGCACTTTTCACACTAGCAAAACTGTTATTCTGAACCTATCTGTTAAAATATAAATTGCAATGGGAGAACAACTATGTTTTTCTTATTGGACACACAAGGGAATTTGTAACATGAAGACTATAATAATGAAAGTGCAAAAGGCACATTATTTTGTTATAATTTTATTCTTTCTATTAATTTGAAAATACGTACCAGTAAGACTCAATGTTAATGAACGACACGGGCACAAAAATTGTTGTATGATAATAAAATTTAAAATGACGACATTTTAAAATCCGTTATCACTTATGGTTTGTTAACATGTTTTTGAATCGCATGTATTGATGTACTTTATTTGTTTTTCTTTCCTAAAAATTTACTTATCAATTTACTACTGGAATAACCCAATTCGATTTGTCAATTTTTTTATTTGAACTACCAGTAATAGTGGGCTGAAGCAATCTCAAAACGGAACAGCGCATCAACACATACTCACATGCCCAATTTAGTGTCCGGAAAGACCGCTCAAGTCCGACAGTCCCGTCAATCACGACACGAATTAAATTACACTTGTAATAAATAGTACCGTCTACACTCGCACTTCACACGGACGTTCAACTCGCACTTGCACACTCGCGGTACCAGGGTCGCATGAGCGGCGGGCGGCGGGCGGGCGCGGCTACTCGCAGTCCACGTCCATGTCGACAGGCGGGTTGGTCACCTACACTCGCACTGAACACGCGACGACTCGCACTGCACACTCGGTACCAGAGTCACATGAGCGGTCTCGGCTAGTCGAAACCCACGTCCACAGTCACCTCGCACGGACGTCGAAGCACGCACAGCACACTCACGGTACCAGGCTGGCAGGAGCGGCGGGCGGCGGGCGTCGTCGCTAGTCGAAGTCCACGTCCATGTTGAGGTGGTCGAGCGCGTCGGACTCGTGCGTGGAGTTGGTGTTGGTGTTGGTGTTGGAGCTGGAGCTGGTGGTGGAGCCGGGGCTGGTGGGCTCGGTGGACGCGCCCTCCGTGCCCGACGAGCCCATCGCGGCGCGCGCGAACCAGCGCGGCGACTCGCGCGCGCGCCGCTCCAGCACCTGCTGCCGCATCATCTCCTGGATGCGCGACCGGCGGCGGGACCCTGCGGACATCGAACACATTACCATGTCGGTACGGATCCACCGGGTATTCTGTGCTTATACGGTGCCATTGCAGGACTATGTACTCGTATAGCGGAGGCTAGAAGTGTCCACTTTCGATATTATCATCTATACTACATACAGAGAAGGATGCAGCTATGCAGCAGAAAAGGAAAGTAGTAATGTTACTTTTTCTTTCAACCCTTTCTGCTGTACAGTGATTGGTAGTGGGTAGCCACTTTTACCGTTGCCTGCCGCCAGACAGGAAGGTGGAGGTACAGAAATAATATCTGAATACCGGATTTCTTCTAGTTCTACATCCTATGAAAGACAGAAATAAAAAGAGATAATAAAAACTCCGGCGGTATGCGATACGATGAGGCCAACCTTTTGGTAAGAAATAACACCGCGTTACTGAAAATTATTCTAGACTGTGCGCTTTATCAAATGCATCTACATACGAAGCACTAAATATGCCATTTACTAACAAATGTTTATAATTTGGATATCTACTGAAAGAATCAAATTAGTACCTTTCACGGTCTATCCGGCCAGAACAAAGCAGATTGGTTATTTACTTGGCTATTTTCGTTATTTTTCATCACAGGGCTACATGACTCGACATTGGTGTCCTGCAAACGACAGGATGGAGCCTGTTATAGACAGGATGGACCGAGTAATTTGCAAGAAATCTGCAAGGGAGAAGGTCAGGTTTGTATGTGTTTGAGACCAACATACTCCTCCTACCCTAGTCATAGTGGTATAAATGCTAGAGTTCTTATAGCTGCGATTTCACAGGTTATAAAACCGAACCAATATTAATAGAGATCTATATCCATCAAGTTGTTATAAGGTCCATGTATTTTGATCCTATTACTTTGTAAATGGCATGTTCGGTGTTTCTTTTAGGATATTCGGATTGAATGGCAAGTTTGCAAGGGAGATCTCCGAGTGAGATGGCTCAGCGCAGATGTAGAAAAGCACGATAAGGAAACGACGAGGTTATCGACTCAAAAACTCGAAATCTTTGACGTCAAAAAAATATTTTCTTATTTCGAATAAAGACATTTTTATCTTTAAACTGTAATTGTATCTTAGGAAGTGTATTCAACAAGCTTTCTTTATCCTTGGTATTTGCTAGCTTAGATATCGAAGAATAACTTTATTAATTCTCAATTTGAATAAAATATTTTTGATTTGATTCGATACATTTTCAATAAATTAACATATTGAGGCTGTCACGCTCTAATCCTTAATTAAGTTCGTCCGTCCTTTTCACGTTTTAAAGTTTGAAAAAGGACAGGAGATAGCCATTCTAATATTAGAGCTGTCAAACATCGAATTTGAACCTTATGGCCGTGTCGATTGTACAATTTTAGAGAGCACATAAAACATGTGACAATCACAATCTGACAGCTATTCCCTTATTTTAGGTTATCATTCGTTCAAATTAATATCATTCATTCGTCTGAATTCATCACCTCACTTTCGTTGGTCATAAAAACGAATAGGATAACTGGATTTTAAAATTAGGATTAGAGCATGACTTCCCGAAACGAGACCATTGTCTGAACATATTTTTTTGTTGACAACTTGTTTTAGCGAAAAATCGTTTCCAATATTTAATTTTTTGAGTAATATTTCTATGTAGCCTGAGGTGTAGGTTCAAAATAAGTCAATAAATAAGTGAATAGTGTTCTCAAAGATTGTTAAAAACAAAAAAAATAATACATTCACCTTCTTCCTAAAGCTAAACTAGACGTTTTGAAGAATAATCAATACAACAGATAATTATTATAATACAACGACGAAAAAAACAACTCAAAATAAGTTTTTTCAATTTATAACAACGCACTGCTGATGGCAAGTTTCTTTACAGTGCGGATAAATATATTGATAGCAAAACAGTGCTTTTCTACAAACATTGCATGTTAGTAACAAACATCCAAATTTATGGAATCAAGTGCATAATTATCCAGGCTGAAAACTCAGAGTATCCAGGTCCCAATGCAGTTTTGCTGGGATTTGAGCGATTAAAATTTCACACAAACAAAGTGGAGAAGATTAAGTAGGAAAGCGGACCCCAGCACTAGGCCGGGAAAACGCCAGGACGAAGAAGGTCAGATGATAAGCGAAAATGAGCGTTGTATTAAAACATATCTTGAAATTCCAGCAAATGTTTGGGAGCTGGATTCTCTAATTGCAAAGAAGAATAAAATCGTAAAAGCTTAAGCTTAAACATCAGCTGCAGTGGCGCCACCAATTGAAATAAATCATTTACTTATTGTCAGTGACTTCGATCGAAATTATTATATGTTTAACGACAATAGAAGGGTTACAAATATATTTTAGTTACTGTTTTATAGTCCTAAATATAATCAGTAAGTTATGTAAGTCGTAACTGTTAAAAGTAGCCACTTATATTTTTTAGTTACACTAAGTAAATGATTTATTTCAATTGGTGGCGCCACTGCAGCTGATTTTTAACCTTAAAGGTAAACAGACCAGTCAAGGGCGTTGCAAAATATAAAAAATCAAAGCAGATCATGCCAAAAAGTTGTTAGTAACTACCTATATTTCTCGATAGACGACGCGCCTTCACTCGCGGCCTGCGAATAAGACAAAGGGGTTATATTTTCTAAGCTGGTCCCCATACGTGCATCTACTTGAAGCAATGAAACATCTCGAAGCTTTAGTTAGATCCAGCGTCGAAAATATAGCACCTTAGACTGAGGCTGGAGATTTACTTTATATTACTAGGGTATCAGCCGCGCAAATCAATAACCAACCAAGTCTTTATATGATTTTTATATGATTTTAATAATTGCTTTGTTAGATTATAATTATAATACTTAAGATGCACTGTAATTTTAACTTTGAATGTAAAGTCCAGTTGATTTCCAATGGGGGATTTTCCGACAGCTAATTAAAAAAAATAGTTCATAAAATTTTGGTAGAGGCATTGACGATTCGTGATTCGAAAAAATCCGGCGAGTCACCCAGGGCCATACAAGGAAAAGAAATCCACGAAGTACACCTGGCGCCATCTATCGTCTTAATTAGAACTATTATTTTTATTTTTTAAAGTGCTGTCAGAAAATCCCCCATTAATTTAAAATTCGAACTACTACAGTGGTTAAGCGCCGAATGTGAATATCACAGAATCTCTCTCTCACTCACTCAGTAAATACCCTTCACAGGCGCGAGACAAATATCCGTAACCACTTCCGCCAAACGCTCATTAACTTTTGCAGGCACTGTATCATGTTACTGACCGCCAATGTTACTTAGTAGTAAAAATTAAATCAAATGAAGGCCACGGGAAAATAAATAATCAATAAAATTTTGCTCATCATCATCGTGTGGGCTGTAAGGTCGACAACCGACCTCACAAACCCTGGTGTCAATGTTATAGAGCCGCCAAAGGTCACTGACTTGGTTCGTGTAACGACTAGATAGTAGCCGGGACCAACGGCTTAACGTGCCTTCCGAAGCACGGAATCATCTTTCTTTTCGGACAATCAGGTGATTCAGCCTGCAATCATTTAACCGAACGGGGGAAAGTCTTACAAAGAGATTTTAGCTTGACAGTGTCCCCACCGGGAATCGAACCCGGAACTTCCGTAATAGGCGTCTAAATCTCGACCACTCGGCCACCAAGTAGTGTCTGTGTATTCTCAATCAAAACCTATTAGCTTAAAATAAGGTGATTATGTTGAAAACCGAAATAATTACCAATAGGACCGAACGTCAGGACCACTCGCCCACGGAGATAGATATTTTTACTTTTGCAATCGACACGTCCATAAAACTAAATTCGATGTTTGACTACTCTAAAGTTAAGATATCCATTATCCATCTTTTATCCTTTTTTATCTTAAAAAGGCGAAAAGGACGGATTATTTTAAATTAAGGATTAGAGCGTAACTTTTCGAATTAACTCCAATTCTAAGCATGGATACTTGACGATTTAATTTCCCGCTTATTATTTGGCAGCTTATTTCCTAAAACAATGCATTTTTAACGAATCCAACCAACCTAAATCTTAATAGGCTTTTTCTGAATTTACAACATTTTATGAATTATCATAAAAATATAGATTAATAGCAGACGACGACAAAGAAAAAAACAAAATCGGTTAAAAAAACAATTTACAGTGATTTATTAAATTTCAATATGTCCGTCTCTTTCTAAAACACTTCTCTGTATGGAGAACGTATGGCGTTACTGACTTAGTTGCGTCACCTCTCAGTCTAATCTTGAATTTTAAACCTTAATAACTCTGTGTATTTTAAAGATAGGGCGATTTTTTTTTCTGTAAGGTAACAAAAAAATACCCTATTAGGTGACTAGCTGATCACAACAGATTTGCGCGGCAGGTACCAGGCTGGCATGGCGTGCGATACGTACTCTCGCTGTCGGGCGTCTCGCTGGAGTTGTTGGAGGCGGAGTCGCGGTCGGCGTCCCGCGAGGGGGAGGCGTCGGGCGGCGGGGAGCCCTCCTCGGGCAGCAGCGAGCGCCGGCAGATGGGGCACGTGGCGTGCAGCTGCAGCCACGGCGCGATGCACGTCGCGTGGAATATGTGGTTGCACTCGAGGCGGGATACCATCTCGCCTGGAAACATTCAAGATTCATTCATTTTAGATATCTTCTTTGCTCTTACTTTGTTACACGTTATACAAGGTCGGCAACTGGTGTTTTTTTAACTGGCCATCTACTGTAGACATGGGAGGGATACGTGTGGGGGCAGAACTCGTTCAGGGAGAGCGAGGGAACGGGGAGAAAATGTCCGATGCATCGCGAGTCCGAAGGGCGACAATCGAGCTGGGAATTAGGGGTGAAATAGTTCTTGTAAAAAGAGCAGGTCACCCATCTGCACTCCGTCGCAGGCGTCCCCCACTAGACATACATACATACGTAGATTTGGGATTTCTGTAGAAAAGGGAATCTGTAGGCATGGATCGAAATGAGAAAACCCTACCTTATGTGCACACTGGTTCTCACACACAACCATTTTCTAAGGTGTTTGTCTGGTTTCGATTGATTGGAATTAATATGTTATGTTTAATTTCTTTAAAAAGTTCTCTTGTGATGATAAGAATGCAGTCGTCATCATCATCATCATCATCAACAGCTCATATACGTCCTCACCGAGGGGCTCGATCCTACCCTGAAATAGAGCCATTAGGTCTTAGTCAACCACGTTGGCCCAGTGCGGTTTGGTGACTTCACACACAATCTTTGATTTTCTTCGCAGGAGTGTGCAGGTTTCATCACGTTTTCCTTCACCGTAAAAACGTCGAATAAACGCACATATGAATTCGAAATTTGAAAACACATTGGTACGTGGTGGCGATCGAACCCGCGCCGCGCCTCCCGGACGGGAGGCAGCGTCCCTAACCATTAGACCACCTACGCTCATAGGAATTGAAACGACATCAATTACAAAAAAGTCTACAATCAAATCTAAACTGTTAAATAACAAATCACTGTCTTTTTAACATTCGGTTTCAGTTCACACAAAAAAAAACCGGCCAAGCACGTGTCGGGCCACGCAAAGTGTAGGGTTCCGTAGTTGTGCAATACTACTTAGGTACCTGTTTCGGACAGTTAACATTCATCAAAATATTTTTCTATTATATTTTTAGTACCAAATTTCTTACTTGAACAAGTACATTTTATAAGTTGGTCTATTATTCGATAACCTGTAAAGCCTACTTGATGTTGATAGTTTTCCTTGTAAGTGATACTTACCAACTTGGAAGGCGTCCCAGCACACAGAACACGTGGTGTTGCAGGCTGCCTGCTCGGCGGTGACGGGCTCGCTCGGTATCGCGTTGATCTGCTCGCGCGGCAGCGGCGGCGGGCCCGCGTTCTCCAGCTGGCCCAACAGCTGCGTTACTACGGCGTCTAAACCTGCAAGTCGTTCGGTGTTATGATCGCCTGGTACTTCAGGAATCGATATCTAAGGACTCTTCTGTTCATTTTGATTATGTTGTTTTTTTTTTACAATATAGAAGAGAAAGTCATCAATAGCTGTTATACGTCCCCACATAGGCCGATCAGGCTTTGGTCGACCACGCAGACCCAATGCGGGTTTGTCGACTTCACGCATTTATTTATTTTTATTTATTTATTTAATTATACAATGTTCACACATTTGACTTAAAATAAACCAAACATTTCTGCACATAAATAAACGTTAATAACAAGCAAACAAACGTTTAAACAAAGTGTGGTCGCAGTAACATAATCAAAAAGAAAAGTACAAAAGATACAATTCCTGTGGAGTTTCTTCTGGCCGTTCTTCTCCACAGAGGGCGTACACTGGTAGTGAACGTGCCATCCATGATAGCTTTGACGTCGAAAAATGATTTGTAAAAATCTTAATTTGAATAAAAAAATTTGACTTTGACTTTGACTTTAACAGCCCTTATAGACCGAGGTCTGTGTCAGGGCTAGTTACTATTTTGCAGATATATTCGAGAGCAGTCATAAACGTAAATGTGATAAAGTAGACCACGCAATAATTAAAAAACAAAAAAAAAATAACTGAAAATATTAATAATAATGTTAGAAAAAAATATATAAATTGTATATAAATAGATACATATAAAATAAATACCTTTGAATTTCTTCGCAGGAATGTGCAGCGTTCGTCACGATGTTTTCCTTTACCGTAAGAGCGTCGAATAAATGAATTATTCTTCTTATGTCTACTAGGTCGTTACGTCGAGCCTCGTGACGGTGCGGATGAATTCGGAAACACATTGGTACGTGGTGGGCATTGAACCAGCGTCCCCCGGACGGGAGGCAGCGAGCCTAGCCACCACATCGGCGTGTCGGTACACTTATAAAGATAGAATATTGTATGAAATATTGCTCTCTTAATTTTAAGGTTTGTTTTACTTTAGCCTATGGCAGCCAGTACAGTTAAGCTGGATCACAATCTGTGATCAATATTATATACAGGGCTGTTTCTCTTTATACCTTCACCGCCAAACACGTAGTCTCCAGGCGCGCCCACCAGCACGAAAGGCGCCCCAGCTGCCACGGTCCCGCCGCGCGCGCCCCCTATCATCCACACTAGCTGTTCCATCAGGGTTTCCCTCCGCCCCGCCCCTCGCAGCCGGCCTCCGGACATTAGGAACGCCAGGTCGTTTAGCATTGGAGGCGTGCTCTGCAAATTGAAACAATAAATGTTATCTTTTGCGCCATTTCGGCTCTTGAGCCAGCCTTGACTATTTAAAACATCGGAAGAATTTTAGAATATTTTCTTTTATTTTGATTTGTTTATTTCCAAGTTATTGGTTAGAGTTTGTATTTATAATATTCTGAATGAAAATATTATACAAACTCCAACAATATTGAAATGAGAATTATTTGAAGAAGTCAATAGCAATTAATTAACATGATAAAATACAAGATATAAATATTCTTTATTGACACAAAGGATTCTCACCACCATATCAGCATTAATATTGAGATGTTATTTATTTCATAATTTTAACAATTTCAAGTTCAATAAGTACTATTATCTTCAAGT